>CM053752.1:17714071-17789053 GCA_028658305.1 Pachyuromys duprasi
GGGCTGGGCATGGGATGCAAAGTACCTAACCTGTGATTGATAACAAAAAATAAAAAAAAATGTGAAAAAAATTTACATTTCTGGATATGGTAGTGCACACCTTTAATCCCAGCATTCGAGAGGGAGAGTCAGATAGATTTCTGTGAGTTCCAGGCCAGCCTAGGCTACACAGTGAGGCTCTGTCTCAAAAAAAAAAAAATTCAAATTCTAACCATTTGTGGCTAGTAATTAGAAATACAAGTGATTTAAAATTATTATTTTATTTTATGCTCATGGGTGTTTGGCCCCCATATGTGTCTGTGCACTACATGTATACCTGATGCCCATGGAGGCCAGAAGAGGGCGTCAGAGGCCCTGGAAATGGAGTTACAGATGGTTGTGAGCTACCATGTAGGTGCTGGGAATTGAACCCAGGTCCTCTCAAGAGCAGTCAGTTCTGTTAATCACGAAGCCATCATTTCTCCGGCACAGGAATACAAGTGATTCTTGTTTATTAAGTCTGAATAGTATATTTTCAATGAGTCCACTGACTTACCGATCTACAGTTCTGTTGTACAGGCCTGATTTTTCCTGCTGGTCACAAGGCTGGGAATGAAGACCTGGCATGCCATCTCAGCCCCCAGGCGCTCTTCTTATTCCTGCACCATAGCCTTGGCTTAGGCAGCTTTCCTGTTGTCCTCTTCCCCTCAGTTCTGATCTTGCGCACATGAGGTTGGCCACGTGTGTCCATGGCATATGCCCTCCTTTCATTTACAAGACATTTCCTTTTCTATTCTTTGTTTGCTGAGAGTTTTTCCTTTTACCTTGTGTGTTGTGTTTTGTTGAGGTCTATTCTGTATAGAGTATGGCCACCATGCACTTTTTGGCATCAGTCTATTAGAGAAAACACAATGTGAAATGAAGGTGCATAATGTTGATAACTTAGGCTTCTCTATGGGAACTGAACCACGGAACAAGTATCTGTTAAAAGGGGTTATTACATGGCGTCCACCATCTGGTCTGGGTAGTCCAGTGACAGCTGTCTAACACCAGTGAGGCCACAGACTTGGTAGCTGCTCAGTTCGCGAGGCTGGGTGTCTCAGCAGTCCCCTTTGGAGCTGCGGGTCCATATCATTCCTGGAGAGCCACTGTGTCCAGAACAGCGCTTTTGATGGCTGGCACCATCGTGGCTGGAGCAGAGCCTTCTGGGAGCCCGAGTATTCTCACAGCTGGACTGAAGTCTCTCAGAGTGACAGTGGAGGAGTATGATCAGCTAGCTCTCACCGAGGCAGACCAGTTGTTTTCCAAGTGACGGGTCAGCTGGAGTTCCCGCTTGAGGCAGCTAGTGACAGGAAGAGATTGGATACTGCCGTTCAAGCGACATGGAGCAGCTTGTCCCCTGCAGTTTAGATTGTTCAAAGAGGAAAAGCACAAAACAAAACACATCAAAGAATTCCTTCCTGCATGGCCAGCCAGCCTCCTCTCATTTAGAAGATTTCTGGTGGAGACGGGCACCAGTTGTCTGGTGACAGTGATGGCATTTCTTCAGCGGACTGCTGCTGCTCAGCCTGTTGTCACATGGTACAGTGGAAGGCAGGGCTGGCAGAAAACAAATTTGCCTACAGTGACCTAGCTGGTGGGCATATCACAGGCCTCCTTGTTCTAAAGAAGCATCCTGTCCGATGTAGATGTAGTCCATGCAGGAGATGGTGATCACCGCATCACAAGTGGATGGGGGCCAAGTGACAGACGATCTAATTCCCTGGTCTGCAAACCTCGGGGCCAAACCCTCAGGTTGTTCTGTTACACAGTGGATGGCTGGGGGGGGGGAGTATGTGACAGTCCTCAGGGCATTTTCACAGACAGTAAATGAAAGAAAGCACCCAGAGGGAAGTGAGACTAATTAAGGCCAGAGGAAGACCTGGTCCCCTGGCTCAGTCTTAGAACCAAGGCAGACATCTTTTCCTTTGTCCTAAGGGTGGGCTCGATGCAGCCTAGAAATCTCTATTTTCTGTACTTTAAAATGCCGTCAATGTAAGTGAAGAATTCAAGTTTTCCAATCCAGTTTTTATAAGCAGATTCATAAAGCAAAGCAGCCTACCTCATGCACCGGCTTTGGCATCTCGGATGTGATATTTCTGTGTAGGCTTATTGTCCCCCTGTTCTGGAGGGTTGTGTGACATTAGTGTTTGAATGACCCACTTAGGAAGCTGAGGTATGTGATCTGACACATGCGCGTTAGCCATCCTGCACAGTGTCTGCCTTTATCCTTTATGAGCCTCCTTGGCCATCATGGCCACCATCTCACAGGTAAGCAGTTAGGAAAGGAAGCCACTTGTCAAAGTCTCCACAGGATGTTCCCACTGATGTCTTTAACGTCATGGTTCTGGAGCCACCAACTCACAGGACCATGTCAATTTGGAAATGCACTTTTGAATTTCCACTTATTTATCCTTACTAAAACTTATAACTATGCAGTCATTTGCTGAGAGTTTACGGACGTAGCTTCTGATATTACCAGGAGACATACTCTCACAGTAAGCTCCCTGATCCTGTCTCTTATAATCCTTCCTGCCCCTCTTCTGATATGTTCTCAGAACATTAGGTGCAGCAGTTGACTACCTAACCATGAGCTAAACAAAGGCAACAATTGACAGAGTGGGAAGGGGAAAGATCATGAGGCCTCAACCCTATTCAAAGAACTACAGGCAACTAAGGAATGCCGAGAGTGGGAGGAATCGTGTTCTCCAGGGAAGGACACACCAATTGGTTATCCACTACCAAAATGGTCAGCCCTATAAACATACATACGAGTACCATTGTACAGACTGAGCAGGTTACATTTAAGAATGTATGTGTATAAACACACACACAGATGCAGGTAGCAACTATTAATGAAAGAAAGAGGCCATGAATTTGAAAGAGAGCAAGAAAGAGTTTGTGGCAAGGTTAGGAGGGAAGAATGAGAAGGAGGAAATTATGAATTATCTTCAAAGAGAAATCATTTCTAAAAACTTTAGTTGTGTATGCTTATGTTGCTGCCATGGCAAAGACCTTAAGTCCAGTGTCCCTAGTGCATAAACACAGTCCTAAAGTGTGACAGGAGATGCCAGTGCAGCGCACAGTGGGCCGGGGTGTAGGTATGAGCGGGACCCCTAGAAAGCCTGGGCTTCTGCAGCTCCTACAGGCCTGTGCATATGTTGGCTTGCAGCTTCTTAGCCACAGGATTCCCTCACTACTGGCCAGTGGCTTTCTTCGTTTGTAAAAGTTCATGTGCTGGGTTGGGCCACCTGTACAACCAAGGGTACCCTTCCATCTCAAGGCCCACACTTGTTTATCTATCTATCTATCTATCTATCTATCTATCTATCTATCTATCTATCTATCTATCTATCTATCTATCTACCTACCTACCTACCTACCTTTCTATTTATTTATTTTGTTGGGCTAGGGATTAAATCCAGGGCCTTACAAATGCTAATTAAATACCATACCATTGACCTATACCCCAGCCTGCAAGGTCTACCTGGAATCACTGTACGGTCTCCTCTGCTATGCACAGTAAACAGTCACAGGCCCCAAAGCTAAGGTCACCCAATACTTTTAAGAGCTATCGTCCTGCCTGTCAAAGTAATTGAGTTCTTCAGGCAATGAGTTTGAAAAGATTATTTCATGAACATCAGAATGTTAACCGAATCCCTTTGTTTCTTCCTTCAGAATTTGTCACCACTGAGAGAACATGCAACATGGGGGTGTTACAATCTTCTGATTTTCCTTGCTTTTAAGGACTCAGTCTGTGGTGCTATTTCACAAAATGATTTTGTTTGCCTTAAATCTGAAACTTCATATAAATTCATAGCTGCTGGTTTCGACTCAATATTAAGTATCTGATCCATGTGGTATCACAGGAAAAACTGTTTAATATTGTTGTTTTCATTTCATGCAGATTTGGGCTTAAAACCACCACGAGAGTCAATTGGAAGCAGTTTTTAACAGCCTTTTATGAGCGGCAGGGGTTTGAAACCGGTAGGACAGTCCACATAAAGAAAAGATGCAGGTATGTTTCAAATCAGTTTAGAAGTCACACTATGTATTAGGTTATATTTCACACGATATGTGTTAGGTTATATTTTCATGTATTCAATGACCAACTGTCCTCATTAACTAATTGGCAACATCTACCTAGCATTTTACCGTTTATAAATAATTTTGCATTCACCTTTCTTGCTTCAAGTTACCTTAAACAAAAGGAATGGCATTCTTGTTCCAGTTTCTAGAGGAAAAAAAAAAACAACAACAAAACCTGAGTGATACCACTGGGGCCAACACCCGGAGCTCAAAGACTCCTCCAGGACACACACCTGCTCACAGGGGTCCCTCTGCTCTGAGTGTGTCCCACGGAGACCGCGTGTAGCACACACTTGCTGTGTGTTTTATGGGAAGGGAACGGCGTGCTAACCTGCTTTCCTGTCTCTGCGTTAGCGATGTTGCAGTCATGGGAGTCTCTTGCCTCGGGCACAGGGTTTGTTTGCTGCTAATGTCTATTGTATCTTCCAGCTGGAAGTTGTAGTGGCAACTCAGAAATATAAAATAAAACTAAAGGATTAAGGCAACACTTTAGAATTTAGACTTTAGCTCCGAGGAGTCTTTTGTTTATACATCTGTGTGCCCTTTGTTGATTACCACTCATGAGCCGTGAAGAGAATGGAAAAGGTGGTATTTTTTTTTTACATATATGTAGTTTCATCAGGTGTGTTGAGAGTGCTCTGCCCTATTACAAAGCAAAACCCACCACAGAGTTAATCTTGCTCTGCTTCACTGGGGTCTGTCCCACCCGAGGGCTTAGGGATATGATCACTCTGGGTACCAGCTTTTCCGGTATCCAGAGTCTCCCTGCCCCATTGCTACGAGGGATCTGTGAGCACATGCCATAAGCAGTCACTTCCATTTTGCTATGGTTTTCTTAGTCTGATAGCACATTTTTTCTAGGGCTGTGCAGAATGAAATTAAAGTTTTATATATTTGTGGCATTCTTTTCTTTCTTTTATTAGAGACGAGGTCTCACTGTGTGGCCTAGGCTGACCTTGAACTCACTCTCCTCCTGTGTAGGACTATGGATGTGCACCATGTCCAGCTCCTGGCCTTCATTAGCTTTAAAAGAGCAGTCCTCCAGTGGGGGACAGTATGCCTCCCAGGAGGCTCCTGGTAATGTCACAGGATAGTTTTGATTGTCACAGTGGAGGCTGTGATGTCTAGTGAAGTCTACGGTAAGGAGGCCAGAGGTACAGGAGGTCTCCCACAATGGAGAAGGACCTGTCGCTGGGCCTGGTATCCACGCAGGAAGGGGATTGCTTACACAGTGGTGCCAAGACTAACTGTTGAGACACTCTCCTTCCATGAGGCACAGAGCCAGAGTGTAGGAAGTGTGTCTTGCAGAGCTGAGTAGACATTGCGTCAGATCTCCAGCAAGTGTGAGAATGGTCCCGTAGGAGAACAACCCACTGCCACGCTCTATCTTGTTGGCACAGATGAACGGGAGGCCCTCAGCTGAGTTTTGTTATGAGGTATCTTACTTTTCAGTTGCTGTAACAAAACGCCATAACCAAGGTAGCTCATAAAAAAGCATTTACTTGGGGCTCATGGCTGCAGAGGGTTAAAGTCTGTGACTGTCGTGGTGGGGAACACGGTAACAAGTGGGCAGACAGGCACTGCAGCAGCAGCTGGGAGCTCACATCCTCATCCACAGAGTAGGGGCAGAGTACTAGCTGGAAATGGCATCAAAGCCCACCCACAGGAACACACCTCCTCCAACTAGGCCACACCTCCTAATCCTTCCCAAACAGTTCAACCGCCTGGGGACCAAGCATCCGTAAATGTGGACCTATGGAGGCCATTTTTATTCAAATGCACCATACAAGGGTCTGGGTCTCCCTTTCTGAAGGGAATTTACAAGGAAGCCTCAGCTCTCAAAGCCATGCTCATGGCCTCCAAGAACACTCGTATGCTTGATGGAACCTCAGGATAGAAAGTCAGAGGTGATAGAGGAAAAGAGACTCTGAGGGTGCACGTGGCCCTGGCATAGTCACAGGAGGACAGAGGCTGGGACTTCCCATGCCCTCAGCTGTGGTACCCATGTGCTGCGACTTGCTGCCCGCCCTCGGGTCCTGGTGGCCAGCGATCTCCAGTTTCCTTCCTGGTCTCTATGTGAGATCAAATTTGTGGATTTGGAAGATGTCTGACTAGGGTTGGACAGCACTGAGGGCACAGCTAACAGATGCCTATAAACATCTCCCTCAGGGCAGTCCTCTGTCTGATGTCTCCTCACAGCAAACAGGCCCGCCCCTGTACACCACCCTTTTTGAAGAAAGAGCCCCACAAAGCCAGTACTGTGAGAGTTGTGGGGCACTTGCATTTTGCACTAAGGACAAGTCTAAGGGTGCAGTCTCCTTCCTGTCTTTCTCCTGCCCCCTCTGCAGCACTGACTCTAGAAACCGGTCTCGCAAGGAAAATATCATCAAGAAATTATTCAAGTTCTCAGAGGAACGCTACAGAGCCCTGAAGAAGACCTTATTAATTATTAGCTCGGTAAGAGCCTGAACCCTTCTCCAGAAAGACCCACAGGAGGTAGGAAAGTTAACACTTAGTGTGGCCAATGAGTGGAAAGACAGTCAGGAGGCTGCTCATCCAGCAGGATGGGGGTAATCATAGGGACCAAGTTGACAAGGAGGCAAACACATCAGAGTTCTCTTCTGCTGCGGGTGAGTGTGAAAGCTGGCACAGCGCTAGAGAACAGTGTGATGGGTTTTGCCAAGATCAAATAATGAACCGTGTGACCCAGTGATTCCATACCTAGTACCAGCCAAGAGCCACAGGGGCACTTCCTCACATAGACATGTGTGTACCTGTTTCAAGCAGCACTTTGTTATGTTCAAACTGGAGATAACCCAGATGTAGAAAAGAATGTGACATGTCCATAGAGTACCAATCAGGAATGAAAAGGAAGGAGATGCTGGGAGCGGGAACACAGATGTGCAGGATGCTGGTTTGGGGGTGCTGCAAAGGTTCCAGTGTCTGTGATGGTGGCCGAGCAATGCTGGGCGTACGGCAGAAGTCAGAACGAACTTATCCATGGTTCCTGTTTAGAACACTGACTTGAACACCGATTATCATTCGAAACCAAGCCATAAACAGGCACATTTAGTTCACTGAACCTCAGAGAACCTAACGTCCAGAGCTGGGAGATGGCCCAGTAAAAGCAATGAAGAGCTGAGTGCGAATCTCTAGCACCCTGATAAAGAGCTCAGTGCTTAAGAGCACTTGCTGCTCCTTCAGAAGACTGGGGTTCAGTTCCCAGGACCCAAACTTCCTGTGATTCCCTTTTCAGGGCATCTGACACCCTCTTTTGGCCTCCAAGGGCACCAGGCACACACAGGTTCACACACACAGGTGCACACACACACACACACACACACACACACACACACACACGCATGCACGCTGGTACTCACAGATACACATATCAAATAAAATTTAAAATTGTTAACTGTTTCTGTCTTTTCGGCCTCTGGACCTGCATTTTACCACACTGTGGCAGTCAATGATGGTTGCTGCTGATCCTCACAATGTCTGTCTCTGAGGTGGGGGCTCTGTTGTCCTCCAGTAAACAGGCTGGCATCATTTTCGTATTTAGTTAACTTATCAACAGCATCCTATTCCATGGGAATGTGCTTGCCTCAGAAGGCTTTGCTTATAGGGTTTTCTTTATGTAACAAAGCAGAAATGTCTTTCTCAGCAATTGCCCATCTATGTAACCCGTTGAAGCTGGTGATACCAAAAACTCGCCCAATCAATATTCTGCATAAATTGGAAAGCTGTAATGGGAATGCAGGGAAATTTGGAGCCAGCAGTTGGGGCTGGAAGGCAGAGAGTTTTTCACACCGTGGATACCCTGGGGAAGGAGCTGCCCTGTGTCTCCCAAAAGGACCTTGTCCTATAGCCATCTCTTGTCTGTTTCCTGGAGGAACCATTCTGGGAAGAGCCTTAGAGAAAGTCTTAGTGGCTCCTACCTCCCTGCTCTTGCCTCATGTGGTATGCGAAGTCTTTTTTCAAGTCATGACCCAGCTTGGCCGAAGCTGATGCTTTACCATTGCTGAGCATTCTACAAGGCTTTTCTTGCCTTTGAAATTATATATTTTCTTTTTTTAAAAAAATTACAGTTTATTCACTTTGTATCTCAGCTGTAGCCCCTCCCTCACTCCCTCCCAATCACACCCTCCCTCTTCTCCTCCCATGCCCCTCTCTAAGCCCAATGATAGGGGAGGTCCTCCTCCCTTTCCCTCTGACCCTAGCCTATCAGGTCTCATCAGGACTGGCTGCATTGTCTTCCTCTGTGGCCTGGTAAGGCTGCTCCCCATAATCAAAGAGCCAGCCACTGAGTTCATGTCAGAGACAGTTCCTGTTCCCATTACTAGGGAACCCACTTAGAGACAGAGCTGCCATGGGCTATATCTGTGCAGGGATTCTAGGTTATCTCCATGAATGGTCCTTGGTTGGAGTATCAGTCTCAGAAAAGACCCCTGGGCCCAGATTTCTTGGTTCTGGTGTTCTCCTGGTGGAGCTCCAGTCCCCTCCAGGTCTTTCTATCTCCTCCTTCTTTCATAAGATTACCTGTACTCTTCCCAAAGTTAGATTATAAGCCTCAGCATCTGCTTTAATACCCTGCTGGGTAGAGTCTTTCAGAGGCCCTCTGTGGTAGGCTTCTGTCCTGTTCCTGTTTTCCCCCCTCTTCCAATGTCCATCCCATTTGCCTTTCTGAATGAGGATTGATCATCTTACCCAGGGTCATCCTCCTTGCTTAGCTTCTTTAGGTGTACAGATTTTAGTATGTTTCTCCTATATTCTATGTCTAATATCTACTTACAAGTGAGTATGTGCCATGTATGTCTTTCTGCTTCTGGGATACCTCACTCAGGATGATCTTTTCTAGTTCTTACCATTTGCCTGCAAATTTCATGATTTCCTTGTTTTTAATTGCTGAGTAGTATTCCATTGAGTAAATGTATCACAATTTCTGTATCCATTCCTCAACTGAAGGACATCTGGGTTGTTTCCAGGTTCTGGCTATTACAAATAAAGCTGCTGTGAACATGGTTAAGCAAATGTCCTTATTGTGTACTTGAGCATCTTTTGGATTTATGCCTAGGAGTGGTATAGCTGGATCTTGAGGAAGCACTATTCCTAATTGTCTGAGAAAGCACCAAAGTGGTTGTCCAAGTTTACATTCCCACCAGCAGTGAAGAAGGGTGTCCCCCCTTTCTCCATGTCCTCTCCAGCATGTATAGTCATTTGAGGTTTTGATCTTAGCCATTCAGGTGGATGTAGAAACTATATATTCTCCTAATTCCTAATGTTATTTACACACTCCTGCTCAGATGCCCAGTGGATACATATCTTGGGAAGAACTGCGTCGCATTCTAAACTGCATGGTTGCGAGGTTAACTGATCCAGAAATCATCGAACTGAAACAGGCGTTTGACCCCGATGGCACTGGCGGAGTGAAGATCAGCTCCCTCCTGGAAATGCTGGACGACAGCCCGAAGGTACTTCTGCGACAGACAGTGGCTGGGTCACTCCCAAAGCTGGGAAGCCAAGCGTTCTTGGCAAAATACAGTTTAAATAAGCCACTGACTTCACACTCCCTCATGTTTTCACGTGACAGTTAAGAGGTTGCTGTTTGCTCTAAGTTTTGTTTTCTACAGCATACTGAGGATGTCATCTGATGTTTCTGACAACCCTGTCCTGAAGTGGCAGGTGCTGGGCAGCACTCCACTCATAGCCAGGTCCTGCAAAGGAGTATTTGGGAGTCACACACGGTGGCAGCAGCACACACTTACGGTCCTCGCACTTGACAGGCCGAGGCCGGAGAAATGCTATGAGTCTGGGGATACCCTGGGCTAGAGGGAATAGCAGGCCAGCCAGGGTTGCAGAGTGAAATGAGACCCTCTCAAAAAATAAAAAGCCAAAATGACTGCAACAGAAATGCGTGTGGGAAGAGCCCCGCGTCCTGAATTGACACAGTTTCAGGGGTAACCGCTCATACCAGTCGCTTTCAGCCATTGCTGCTTTTGACTGAAAAAGTAGGCGGTTTTGTGGCTCTGCAGCAGCCGTTAGCATTGGCAATCTTTAAGAACACTTGACAAGTCAGATTAGTTGCATACATGGCCTTGTTGTCAGAATGCTGGGCTATTTGCCTTCACTTTGGAGGGAAATTGCTGGGCTGAGTACAGGATGGCACTTATATGTGAAGGTTTCTCTGAATAGCTTGTCTAGAAGTAAGTGTGAAGTACTAAGTCAAATTTATAGATATGCCCATGACTTTACACACACATACACACATACACACCACTTCTTTTTAAGCATGAAAACTGTCGAAAATGATGGAGGGGTTTATGGTCCCACAAGTAAGACATTGGTTGTGCCCATATCTGGTTATATGGGTCTGGAGGGATTGGACCTATGTGCCCAGGTAGTACCTCAAAATATGCCTTGACTCAGTTTACCACTGGTGCTTGAGAACAAGATCAAATGAGTTTTTATGGCATGGCGTAGGAGCTTGAGCTAGTATTCAACCATGGCTGCCACCTTCATGAGCTCTCTTCAAGGAGAGAGTCTACCTCCTGAAGACACAACACGATTGTACAACAATCTTGTATGTACAAGATTGCTGCCAGCTGCAGCCTACGGTGTTGCAGTGGAAACTCAGTTGGAGAGTTCTCAGTGACTTCCCTGACCCCCGTGCAAGGCAGACCCTGTCTTAGCCAGTGCTGTGGTGCTCAGGACCTCTTACCTCTGGGCATCACAGCCGCTGTGCACATCTTCAAGCCAAAGCAAACTAAGGCATGGAAGGAGCCTCTCCATGCAGTAAGGGAACACAGCCTTCACTTGATGTAACCTGAGCTGTGACACATATGCACACACACTCAAACCTGCCAAACAAGTATGGGTATACACCCAAACCTGTAATATGTGTGCATGCACTCAAATCTATCATATACATATGCACACACTCAAATATGCCATATATTTGCGCACACTCAAACCTGTTCTATATATGTGCACACATACTCAAACCTGTCATATCTATGTGCACACACATTCAAACCTGCCATATATGTGTGTATATACAAACTTGTCATATGTGCACACTCTTAACCTTGTCATATACACACACACTCAAGCCATATATATACATAGAAACAATCAAACCTGTCATCCATATGTGTACACTCTTAAACATCATATTTCATATGTACATACACTTAAACCTGTCATATATGCACACACTCTCAAAACTGACATATATGTGTGCACCTACACTCAAACCTGTCATATGTATAAGCACACACTTCCAACCCTATGACGTATATATAGACACACACTTCACTTACATTGGAGTAAAGTTTCCACCTCTACCGTCTGCATTTTGATGGGTTGGATATGTATTTTTATATACTGTACCTGACTTTGCCTACAGGTAAGGTCACATTGATGGCTTCCCAGTCTGTCATCATCCACTGAGCCATCGCTAGCATTTAACGCAGTTTGCTACCTACCATAAGGGATGCTGTGTCTTCTCTTTTGCTATGATCTTAGCATCCAGTTTGTTCTCATACGTTTTGCTCCAACCTCGCCCAGTCAGGCACAGCCAGATTTCAAGTCTGACCCTAACACTTCCTGTTACCCCTCAGGAAAGACTTTCACGGATAAAACTTTCTCTCATGTCCACGTAGGTAAGAAAACTGTCCCCGCCTACAGAAACCAAGGCACCTCTTCCTGTGGCTTGGGATTCAGTGAGTACCACATGGCATCCCCGTGTGCTCTGAGGGCACCTGCATACTGGCTTCCAGTGCAGCAAATGCATCTCCTTCTTCCCTGGGCTAGGTAGATGAAATGGTGCTTGACACCATCACCAGAAACTTCCAGGACTTCTACGGCATGCTGCAGTCATATGACCCCGGGTGCACGGGGACCGTATCGAAGAGTAATTTCAAGAAAATCATGCGCATGTTCTGCCCGTATCTACTGAATGAGCACTTAGTGAAGTGAGTCCACTGGTCCTCTACTTCCTGCTTCTCCCCAGCCGGCTCCGTGACATTCATGGATAATACTGGGAGCACACACTACCTGTTGCGTCCTCCCTCAGCAGAGGTCTAAGACTTTACCATGTGTAATTTAGTCACCATCACCATGGAAACAGGCTAGATGGAGAGGCAGCGGAGTAGCCACAGGGAGGCCCCAGTGCGGGGAGGGGGGGGGCGGTGGCGACCCAGGTAGCGACTGGTAGCTATTCCTATTTATTTTTATTATTTTTTAAAAGGTTTATCTTTAAGTGTACATGTGTGTCTCTGTGTGGACATGTTTATGTGAATATAGTACCTGTGGAGGTTACACATGCTCCTAGACACTTGAGATTGAGCTTTTAAAAATAGTTCTTATTTATTTATCACAATTTATTCACTTAGTATCCCAGCTGTAGTCTCACCCTCGTTCCCTCCCAATCCCACCTTCCCTCCCTCCCTCATCTCCTCCCATGCCCCTTTCCAAGTCCACTGATAGGGGAGGACCTCTTCCCCTTCCATCTGACCCTAGCCTATCAGGTCTCATCAGGACTGTCTTTCATAGTCTTCCTCTGTGGCCTGGTCAGGCTGCTTGCCCCTCAGGTTTGGGTAGAGATTGAGCTTTTAGGCCTTCGGCTGGAGAGACAGCTCAGAGGGGAAGGGCACATACTGCTTTTACAGAGGACCCAAGTTTGGTTCCCAGTACCCACATCAGACTGCTCACAACCACACGTAACTCCAGCTCCAATGTCTCTGGCCTCAGTGGGCATCTGTACTCCAATGCATAGCCTTACCCACAGACACACCCGTTAACACGCAATTTATAATATTTTTTTTCTCGGTCTTAGCCTTTTAATGGGTACACTCTGATAATCTTTCAACTTTAGGCTCTCCGCTAAGTTCCAAGACTCAGCCTCAGGAAGGATCCTGTATAAGAAACTTCTGTTATGCCTTGGTGTCTGTGTCCCGCAGTCCACCCCGGAAGTCAGTCCTCTGAAGGATCAGCCAAGTGAACAGTCTCAAAACAAGGAGCAGGGCCTGCTGGATCTTCCTGAGGGGTAAAATAAGAGTAATGTAAAATATATATGTATATATATATTGCCTTGCTGGAATAGACACTCAGTAGGTACATGTGATCATATCTGCATCCTCCGAGTTGTGATCAACTAAGAAAGGACGGTTTGCTAGGTGTGCATATTGCCAAAAATTGAAGCCAGTTGCTAATTTTGGAAATGAAAGTGGGATAGTCCCAGAGCTGGGGAACTTGTGGAGCTTGTCCTAGTGTTGACAATCTAGGACTCTCACCTCCCAGACAGCATGACTGGTCTGTGCCTGCACGCAGCCACATCTCCTCCCTCACAGAAGTTAGAGTCCTCACCACACTTACTGTAAAGCTCACCTGTTAACACAGCTACCATTAAAAAATAGCCAGACTGAACCGTCAACCAAAACACACTATAAAAAAAGACCAGGCTGATGGAGATTCTGGCTTCACTTCCTTTGAAAAATACTGGTTCAGTCTAAGGAAAAGATGCCATTTTAACTGCTTGTTCCTAGCACGTCACAAGCCTGCAGGAGGAGGGACACCCAGGAGGAGTCATCTTGCCATTTCTTGTTTTCAGGGTTCTTGAGCCTGGGGTGGCAGGGATGTCTTTTAAGAGGAAAACTTAAATATCTGGCAATGTCTCCCTAAACCCAGGAGAAGGAATAACGGCAGTTAATCTGTTCATTTCCTGGATGGAAGACTGGAACTCTGTTCCTCATGGCTGTCCCATGGCTGTCCCGTCCTTTCGGCAGGGCCCAGGAGACTGTGGGGGTCCAGGAAAGAATTACCTTGCAACCGTCCTCTCCTAATATACTTTGTGAATTAAGTTGATTATATAAAGCAACTCAGGATAACCATGGTGTCTCTGATCTACCTTGGACAGCCTAATACTTCACCCAGTTACTACAAAATGCTTTGTCTAGCTTGAAGCTTCCCAATAGGCCCTGGACCTAAAAGCATTCTGTTTTCACTCATATGTGAAGTCCATTATGGTGGTGGCATCCAGGCTGCAGGAATGTCAAACATTAAGTCACATTGCATGCACAGAGAAAGACACACAGGAGCCCAGCCCAGGGCATGGTGCTGCCCACATTTAGTGTGGTTCTTCCCATTTCATTTAGCCAACACAGTCCTCCGGGCATGCCCAAAAGAGTCCCTTCCAGGTGTCCCTGGCGTCTGGTCTCTAGGCCATTCCAGACCCTAGCTGACAACACCAACCATCACATGTACCCAGGCTCGTGCTATTTCCATCCAGCTCTACATTGAGGGCGTTATTGTGAAGACAGCACTGCCCTTGATGACCGGTCCCCATGCCTGGGCAGCCGACCCTTCCACAGATACGGTGCTGCTAAACTGCAGTCCTGGCTCTGCAGCTGGCAGGCACAGAAAGGAAGCCCCAGCCCTCGAACATGTTTGTCCACTTCAGACGTCACGTCAGCACTGTCTACCTGTGATTTCAGAACCCAGCCCACGAAGGACAAAACCGTGGAGAGCAAGAACATGACCAAGGAAGAAGTCATTGATAGACTCAAGCAATGTATCCAGGAGCAGGACCCGGTGTTCAAAGCGCAGTTCCTTAGCATCAGCAAGGAGCCTGATGCAAAGATCAGCCCAGAGGACTTCCGGAAGGTAGGATCCCATCCTCCATGGGGCTTCTTGCCTGGGCCCGTGTTCCATCTCACTGGCATACGTACTTCGTCCATTGTCAACTGCTCATTTATTTCACAGTGGGAAGGGGGTTGGTTGGTGGGCAGTAAAAGAATTCACAGGCAGTGCCACCAAAAGACCAGTTCATTTATCATACCGTGAGGCAGGTGGCACAGGCTGGGCACGGGGTCCGGCTGCGGCGCGCAGACGAAAGTGTGCATGTGTGGTATGCTGCTCGGCGGCGCCGCTACATTTCCAGGGGTCACTCAACAGCCTCAGAGGGTTCTCAGGGCCCCAAATCACCACCTTTGGCAAATTCCTTCCAAGAATATTTGCAGTATGGCTGTGGCTTGGTTTGAGTATTTAAACCTCTCAGACAACTTTTCTTGCTTCACTGTTGGGCTGGCCGTGTGTACCTGGTTCTGTGTATTGGGGCACCATGGGGGTGGGAGTACAGAGCTGCTCCGTGTGTGTGTGTGTGTGTGTGTGTGTGTGTGTGTGTGTGTGTGTGTGTGAACAGTGGCATTGAAATCTGGGAAGATAGGGTGTTTATGGAACAGGCAGGTTTGTGCCAGAAAAGCCTCAGCTCGAAGGGCCCTGCACAGGCTTCAGTAGCTAATTTACACGATTGCTTAAGATTTCTACAATGAGCACTCCAGCTAGCAGCACTTTGGCTGTTCCTCAGCAAGGCACCTCACTTCATTTGCTGCAGTGTCCATGTGGACAGGCTGGAAAGCCAGGGACTCAGCTTCCAAGAAGAGAATACTCACTCAAGTGCCCATTCTTTGCATGGTGTCTACCTCCAGGCCAGACATCATAATGGCCTCCTGGTGTGTTAGAGACAGGTGAGGTGGCTTTTCATAGTACCTCAGAGGAGAGGCCGGTGGGGGCAGGGTGGGAGGACCTAGAACTCCTGAGCGGGGTCAGAGCATTGTGGAAACTGCTCCTGCCTCTCTCCTCACAGAACAAAACAAAAGCTGTCTAGTGCTTAGGACCATAGCTCACTCAATAACTATACTCGCCGCACAAGCATCAAGGCCCAGGGTCTAACCCCAGCACCCATGTAAGAAGCCTGGCATGGTGGTACACAGTTGTAATCCCTGTTCTGGAGAGATGAAAACAGAGAGGTCCCTGGGGCTTTCTGGCCTGACAGACTAGCCCAGTTGTCAAGTCCAAGTTCCAGACCCTACTTTTAACAAAGTAAAACAACAAAAATAAGAGAGATGGCACCAGAAGAATGACACTTGTGTTTGTCTGTGGCCTCCATACGTACATGCATTCATGTAACCCCATCTTCTGGCATGTATCCCTCCCTATACATACAGACACACATACGCACCAAAGATGCCCAGGGCCTGATACTTAAACATAAGGGCTAAGGGCTTGGGGCTTGGGCCTTGGGGAGGCATAGAGTCAAGCCAGGCTCAGAAATTAGGGGTAGGAGAAAGGAAAGGTTCAGATGACTCCAGATTTCTAGTTTGGGGACCAGTATGATGGCTAATCTTTATTGTCAACTTGACACACCTTGGAAGAGGGCAGAGGGCAAAGGGCAGAGGATCACTTCCATCAGCCTGCCCTGTGGTCATGTTTGTGGGGCACTGTCTTGACTGCTAATGTAGGAGGGTCTAGCCCACTAGGGGTAGTGCTGCCCCTGGGCAGGTGGGTATGGGCTCCCTAAGAAAGGCAGCTGGCTGTGAGCCTGGGAGAAAGCAAGTAAGCTATCATGGACGTTTTGGTTTCTTTGTATGTTATGAAAATATGCTTTTGTTTTAATTCCAAATGTGGGATTTTAGTTGGGCTATAGTTTGTCCACACTTGTGGATTGTCTCAAGTGGAGCGTGATCTTTGCCAGCTGGTATGGGCCTTCCACATGCAGCATGGAAACAGACTCTGAGTGTATAAATATGAGAACCAAGAAAGAGAAGGTGTAGTGTTTGGTGTGGCGTGGCATTTGGTGTTTGCATCTAGCATGCAGCAGTTTGGAGAGATCAGAGATGGTATGACAGTTTGGAGCAGACAGAGAAATGCCCAGCAACATAGAGGAGCCTGCTAGCTGTGTCTGCAGTTGACAGAAATTATAGTATAGAGTCCTAAAATAACCCCTTAACCCTAAATAGCTGGAAGAAGTAAAGGGGTTTGGGCCCTCCCTCCCCACTAACCTTTTCTTTCTCCTACTTAAGGTTGGGGGGTTGATGGAAGGGAGGTAGAGGCCTAAACACCCTAAACAAAGAATTTTTAAAAGAGGGCTACAGTAAGCAGTGTTCTTCCATGGTTTTTGCATCAAGCTGCTGTCTTGGGTTTCTGCCATGGTTTCCCCTGATAATGGACTGTGACCTGTGAGCCAAATAAACCCTTTTCTCCCCCAGCTGTTTTTGGTTTGCAGTGTTTTATGTGGCAACAAACACTAACTAGGAAGCTGTAAGCAGTCGCCAGGGACTTGCTGAGAGCTGCTTAGTAAAATGAAAGTGACTGTGGGAGGCTAATTGCAGAGGTTGCAAGGTAATTGGCTTCCAGTCACCTGCTTCACAGGGCAGGCCCCAGACTGTTGATTGTACCCTATGTACCTAGCACCCACCGTCACCCCAAAACCTGGCAGTCTGAAGCATTGTCTTACACAGTGTTGTGTCCCCAGCTCATATCACAGAGCCATGGCACTGGTCCACCCACAACCATTCAAAGAGCAGAAGAAATGGCAGGACATGGCAAAGCCAAGG
Organism: Pachyuromys duprasi; assembly: GCA_028658305.1. Classification (NCBI taxonomy): domain Eukaryota; kingdom Metazoa; phylum Chordata; class Mammalia; order Rodentia; family Muridae; genus Pachyuromys; species Pachyuromys duprasi. The sequence goes on from CM053752.1 coordinate 17,731,573, forward strand.
CTGAGCATGCGCGGCTGGCTCCGAAGGCTTGCCTGGTCCCTCACTCCCACCTGGGGGCTCTGCGCACCCTTAGCCACCAGCTCAGTGGCTGCTTCTCCAGCCTGAGAGCCCTATCTGCTCGTAACAAGCCACAGGATTCCCAGTGCACAGCCCAGACCATGATTCTCCTGGCTTCCAGCCTCGCATGTTACCTGCCTGACCTCTGTATGTGGTTCACATACAGAGCCTTCCAGGACATCAGTGTATTGTTGTTGGGAATTAAGGGTCTGTTGTAGATGCTCAGGGCTGGAATCCTGTAGTCTTCATGTTGCCTTCCTCCAACATCCACATACAGTCTGTCATCAAGGTCTGTTGGCTTCATTCAGTATTGGTCTGGACTGTGACATGCCCCAGTTCTCCAGCATCTCATGGTTAGAGTGACCTCATCCCTGGCCTACCCGAGCCCTGGTCCCATTACAGTTTGTTCTCAGGAAAGCAGCCTGGCAGTCCTTCAGTGAGAGTCCTTCTGCTCAGAAGCCAGCAGTGGCTTCCTTCTTTCCAGATGTAGCACAGCCAGCCAGCATGGCCAACAAGGTCTGCATGTTCCAACCACCACCTTTCCCTTCCTCAGGTCTCCCCATTCTCCCCTAGCTCAGCAAACTCCACACCAGCTCCCTCACCCCTTCTCCCCACCCAGACCAGCACCTGATTTTGTGCTGCCTTCTCCTGCCTGTCACATGGATCCCCTCCTGTCTGTGCACCTCTCCTCATACCCTCAGTTCCTCTCTCCACTAAGTGGCCCTCCATGCTATGGCCTCTTTGACCCTGCTTCCTGTGGCCTCCTGTGGCCCCCTGTGGCCCTGCCTGCCTGATTCATCGACTCTGTCTCCCTCCCAGCCCTTCTGTCCCCTATGCTGTCTTCCACTGTTGTTAGCTTTTCTTCCTCTTCAAGGACGCATGCGCAGCGAGGCTTTCACAGTGATTGGCAGGTAGCAGGACCATGAGAACTGGTGGAATAAAAGGATGTGGAGGATACCTGGACTACCCAGGAGTCCTGGAAGGGCCATCTGGTTGACATGTGCACACATGTGCCCATGCAAACACGCACCTTTAGGTGTACCGTCTGTGTAAACAGCTGTTGTAATGCAGTGCTTAGGACATCATGACAAATGATGAAGGTTCCCACATGCCACCCGGGATGTGGCTTTTCAAGTACTTCTCATCCTGACTTGCTTGAGTCCATAGCTACAGAACCAATGGGTACAGAGAATCTACTGTAGGTCAAGTTTGGGGCTGGGCCCATTACGACCTGCGGTAGAAGTAGGCCTCTGCTCTTGTGAGGAGAGAGGTGTAAATGAGGCGTGCAAGCATGGCGCTCCCACTGCCTCCCACGCCCCTTGCAAACATCTCCCCACACGCTGTTCAAGAAAACATTTACACTCTGAGAGGAGAATAGTACCCCAAATGGTTCAGCCCTGTGTCCTGAGTCCCTCCTGGAGGCCAGGACATCTGACCTTGCTCAGTACTGGAGAGCTGTCCTCCTTCCCAGCAGAGCACAGTCCCCCTCCGGCTGACAGCCCCTCCCATCAGCTCCCCATCGTGTGTGCTATTCCCAGGCAGGGGTCAGCCCACTCAGGATGCCCAGCCCAGTCAGCAATGCAGGCCCTGGGAAGGACATGCAAGCTCAGTGATCATAACAGCAAAGCAAGTGGTTAGACTTTTAAAAACATCAAGTGGTAAATATTTTCTTCCCTCATTGACTTTAAATTCCTCTAGGGTACACTGGTCCCTGCTTTGTATGATCTTTGAAGATCTTTCTTAGGCACCATGGGAAGGGGGAAAAAATCCACGTTAAGGCAACAAATAGTAAGAGGAACAGAGACGTGCTCACAGTGAAAGGCACAGATGTGTCTGCGATGTGGCAGAGACCTGTATCAAGAGCTCTTTCTAGTGTCTTCACCCCATGTTCCCGTTTAGAGCAATTGCAGACAAAGCCTTTGAACGCTATGGGGGCTGTCTTAGATGAAACACCATGGCCAAAGTAGCTTGGGGAGGAAAGGGTTTATTTGGCTTAGATTTTCATTCCTGTTTGTCATCAAAGGAAGACAGGTCATGAATTGAGACAGGGCAGGAACCTGGAGACAGGAACTGATACAGAGGTCATGAAGGGGTACTGCTTACTGGCTTGCTCAGCCTGTTTTCTTATAGAACCCAGGACCACCAGCCCAGGGGTGGCACTGTCCACAATGGGCTGGGCCCTCCTTCATCAATCACTAATTAAGAAAATGCCCTCTAGCCTGACCTAAGGAGAGCAACTTTCTCAGTTGAGGTTCCCTCCTTTCAGATGACTCTAGCTTATATCAAGTTGACACTGAAATACCCAGCACAGCTGGCTTCTGCCACTGTCAGCACAAAAGGGACTCATGATGTCCTCCAAGTGCCTGACCAGATTCCGTGCTCAGAGTGAAGGTTCTCCTCACTGGGGGTTCAGGAAGGGCTCTGGAGAGCAGCTGAAGCCTCATGATGGAGGGTAAATTAGGAGGCTTAGAGTAGTGATCCCCAAAAGTGATTCCAGAGCTCCCTATTCCCCAAAGCTTCCTGATGCCTTTGTGGGGCCACTAGCTTTGTCTAGGGGTTGTTAACACCTCATTTTGTTGGTCTAAGGCCCACAAGACCCTCAGAAGTCTGTACTTTTCTTTGTGTGTTTCAGCAACAGCCTTGGCCAGAGACCAGCTGGATTCCCAGGGCAGGGAGCCACACCCAGACTGCACAGTGGTTGCAAACTGACCCCTGGCCCTTGCCAGTCAGAAGTAGGCATAGTTTCCTAAGGATAGCTCTTGGGCTCCCTGAGTTTTCAGAAGTTCTGGACTATTACCAGTGTCTTGCCTGATCATTCCACAGTGTATCTGGTTCTTTTGTGTTCTGCTAATGTCGGGTGATTCACTCTGAGGGTCTGTTACTAGCTCAGATAGGCTTCAGAACGCTGAGATTCCTGCCTGTGTGATGCTGGCTACGGAGCGGTCCTGCACGGCCTCAAGGCCATTGATGCTCGGTTTCTTTCGGTGAGTTTAGGCTAGTATTCTCTCCTTTGACTTTCAAACTCATTGGCCACTTAGAGCAAAGCTCTTGTGTGCACATTTTTTTTAATTTATTTATTTTTATATCAATCACAGGTTAGGTATTTTGCATCCCAGGCGTAGCCCCCTCCCTCATTCCCTCCTACCCTCCCACTCCCTCCCTCATCTCCTTCCTCCCTGCCCCCTCCAAGTCTACCAACAGGGGAGGACCTCCTCCCCTTCCATCCAACCCCAGTTCATCCTGTCTCCTCAGGGCTGGCTGTTGTGGGCACATTTAACTCACGATTCATAAAATGTAGTTGAGTGTCTGTTCTCTAAGCTGGACAGCACATGGTTTCTTTCTTGTTGTTGTTTTCTGCCTGTTCTTACTTTTAGGTTATTTGACTATTTCTAGTGTTCCATGTTCCCTCGTATCCCATTTCGAGCAGACAGTTTCCGTCCTGTTGTAAAGGCCGTGCTGCTTGCAATGTGGCCTTTGTACCCCCATAGCAATTCAGGATGTTTTAGCACCGTGAACCAAACTGCAAAGAAGCTGTATCTGCCAAAGCTGATCGGCTGATTAGAATTTCAGTACGGTGGAGATATTGGAATGTTGTGGGTCCCAAGGCTAGTTTCCTTATCTTGGGCTAGTTCTAGCCCTCTGGCACAGCCATTTCTTGCCCAACTCTGTGTGGAACTAGCATCTTGTTACAAATACATTAAAACCTTGTGGACCTTCTACCAGTCCAAAAGCCAAGTGCCATCAGACAGCAGCATCTGGCGCCCACAGAATAGGTTCCCTATCTCACTGCACCCGCCTTCTGATATTCCCACCAATGTATTTTAAAGTTGCCTGGATGTATGACTTTCTTTTGTCTGTAAAATCATAAAAACTTCATGAAACTGTAGGAACATGGAGTTTGAGGTAATCAGTGCTTCTGGGCCATGCTCACATAAAATGACTCCAGAATAAACCACGTCTTACTCCCTTTAAGATGAGAGCTGTGGTTTTTGTGACCAGACTTTTACCATCTCTTTTGTGATACCATTCACCACATACTTCCATTTTTCCATATAATCTAAAATGCCACGAGAAATTATTTTTTGTGCAGTAATCAACCTGTTCTAGAAACCTACGTATTTACCCTAGTTGTCTGTCTGTCTGTCTCTTTCCCCTTCCTCTTTCTCCCCTTCTACCTTCTCTAATTCTTCTTCTTTCCTTGAACCTCGACTTACTTTCTTCATCCTGCCTAAAGTTCACCCTTTTACATCATTTAGGGAGAGTGTACTGCTAACTCACTCTGTGTTTCACTCTAGTGGTTGGGAATTACTTAGTTTCTCACCTAAGGTCCTTTCTGCAGACTGCATTCAGGACACCATGCCATACTTACTCACCTATCCCCTGAGGCTCCTCTGAGCTATGATAATTATAACAAAACTTATTTTGTTACTATTATTTCTGTGGAACATGACCGAGTTTTGAGGATTCCTGATCAGGATTAATTTTAATTCATTATTTGTGTGTGTGTACAAACATGTGAGTATAAAAGTGCTAAATGGTCTAGTTTTCATTGAAGGCTTAAACTTGTGGGTTTAAGAAACTCAGAAAAATCCAAAGTAGAATAAATACAAGATCAGAGACAAGGTGCCAGAAACGCAAATCAGAGAGCGAGCAGCGTGAACCATGCTCTAAGTGGCTGCCCAACCTTCAGCAGGAATGACTGAGCTAGAAGACAGTGGGCCCTGACACACTGGTGGGGAGGGTGGGTCCAAGGCCAGAGCCTCGTCAGCTTGGAACTGTGTCCAAAATCCCCTTTTTAGAATGGAGACAAATGGTGCTCTTCAGATTAAACAAGGCAGAACAAAACAAAGACACAAACCTGAGGTAACTCACTGTGAGCCCATCTTTGGTACCAGCAATGTTGCAGAAAGTTCCTAAGCCCAAGGAATGAGATGCTGGGAAGACTCAAATGCTCCCCATGAAGGGATAAAGAAGTGCCAACAGGAGATGCCAGGTGGTTAAAGCATTTGCCACCTCAGTGATTACAGTTCTTGCCCATAGGCATGAGGACTGGCATTCATATCCCCTGAATCCCACGTGAGTTAAGGGTTGGCCTGACCTCCTGTAATTTCTGCTTGGAAGGCAGCATCATGGATCCTCAAGGGGAGCAGCTGGCAAGACTGGCTATATTAATGAGCTCTGGGTTTGGTTAGGAGACTCTGCCTCAAAGCAAAGAAGTTGAGGATAATGCCCAATATCAGCCTTGTAGAGGAATTAATTCAGAAACATGGCTGCTCTGGCAAGAGATCACATCCAAAGACCTTTTAGGTCTGTGTGATCCGGCTGGAATACAGACACCCTGTTTGAAAGTGATGTCTAATTGAGTGGCAGAAAAAGAAAGTGAGGAACCAGAGAAGATTTGACAGAATAAGATACGTCCAGCTGTAATAAGAAGAGAGAGGAAAGGGAAACTTCTTAAGGCACAATGCAGAAAGAGGAGGCAGTTTACCTGGGAGAGTTTTACAGAGATTGAATGAGAGAACAAGCTAGGCACAGGTGAACACCAAATGAGCCAGAGAATGAGAAGGAGCCAGAAGATTAGAACACATTGCTGGAATTAGTTTGAGGCCAAGCAGAACAATTCAGGGGCTGAAAGAGAAGCCAGATTGTATAAATCAGCTGGCAGAAGAGTTTGAGCCAGAACAGCTGAGATGAACCGCTAGCCCAGAGCTCAGAAAGAACAAGAAAGGGTGAGCTTATTCAGCTGTAAGTGTTAGAGGCTGAAAACAATCTAGATCTAGGTTAGATTGTACAGAAGCTAGAAGCTTCCAGGACTAGGCCTAGGTTAGCAGGAGGCAATAATCCTCCAAGACAACAATTGAAACAGGCAAATAAAAGTTCTTTTTACACAGCCTTACACATGTGTGCCTACACACATGCACACTGCACATGGAAATATCATTCTCAAACACGTGCCCACGTGAATGCACATGGAAATAGAGAACAGTTGGCTAAATGTGGAAGGCTACATTTAATTTACAAAATACACAGGAAGTGATGGAGGCCTTGGAGAGTTTGATGTGTGTGTGTGTATACACACACACACATATATGTATGTATACATATATGTAACAAATGACAGCATAGCAGAAAGGACAGCAAGGGCCTCAAGTGGCTTCCAGGTTTCTGCCTTGTGTGTGGAGTGATACAATGTTACTCGGATGGATTTCGTAGTGGTATAACCTCAAGAGAAAAATACCAAAAATATGACACAGAGGTGCAACAAACATGTCATATATGTAGATATGACCCATATGTAGATGACCATTCTGCTCCAAGCAGAAAGGTCTGGATCCCCTCAGCCACCGACATTGGACACCTGCCACTCAGAGCTCCCAAAGCCCCACCAATTCAATAAGTTATGAGGGCCCCAAGAAAGGCTCTCTCTGCAGTGAAATCTGTCCCAGGCAGGGTTAACAGAGGTGACATTTGGAGCATTGGAAATGTAAGGGCCGGCCCTGGCAAGATAGCTCAGTTATTAGAGCACTTGCCTTGGGACCTGAATTTGATTCTTCAAACCATGTGAAGAGAGAAACAGATGGTGGCACACTCCTGGAATCTCAGTGTTGGGGAGATAGAGATAGGCAGATCCCTGGGACACACTGGTTTAGTCAGTCTCCCCTATTTAGTGAGCGAAACCCAAAATGTACACACGCTTGCGCGCGCGCGCGCACGCTCACACACACACACACACACACACACACACACACACACACGAAACCAAGGAAAGAATAAGGGAAGGTATTTGACACTAGTTTGTCACTCTTCCATGGGCTTTCAGGGCAGTGCTCCCAGAAAAGATAGAGTTTGGGTGGATAAAGGGTTTTCAATCTATCCCAAGGCTGTAGCTGATCCCAGCTGCCTGTGAGATGCTGGCAGGGCTTGAGGAGTAAGTCTTCTGAATTGGCTGCTGTGTTCATTGCAGAGGAGAGGGGAGGCTCAGTGCTTCCGAGAAGCTTGGCAGCGAGGCCACAAATGCTCTGTGGCACTCTGGGCCCCTGGGGAGCCACACACTCAGGCCACTGGACAAGCTGTGTAAGGCTCCCAGGCCCCCCTGGGGCTTCACAAGCCTCCAGGCTGGGAAACATTTGCCTGTAGACATTTTCTTCCTCCCTGTTGCATATGTTTTTGTGAAAGGACTAAGCAGGAGGACTTGGCAGTGAATAATTCATGTGTGATTGTTTTCAAAATATGAAGTTATTTTTTAAAGTGAGTAACCCATCTATTCACTCCTGAGACCCATTGCCTCTGGGTGCTTCTGTGTGGGCTGCAGCGTTCCATCTAAACACTCTCTGGGCCCCATGCTGTGACAGCAAGCCTCCACAGAGCTGGGCCTGGGAACACAGGCAGAGAGTAGGACAGATGGCGTGGGATTCCCAAAGCATGGCCTTGGAGTTCAACACCTCCCCTCAGTAATGCCACAACCCCTTCGGCTCCTAGTCCCGCACTCAGCGCGCTATGGCCCGTCTACGCACAGGTGTGCACACAAAAGCACGCATACACACAATCACACTAAAGGCTGAGGCCAGGCCCCACCAGCCAGGAAGGATGTCTCATCAGCCATCTTCCCACTGTTCACCTACATCCTCTTCCCGCACCCCAGAAAGAACAGGCGACACCCAGAAGAAACAGTGGCTACTGTACTTGGAGCCAAATCTGAACTGTTCTGGAGGTTCAAAGTCTGCAGCCGAGTTGGAAGGCAGTACCTGAAAACCCTTCACTGTGTCCAACCGGGGAGGGAGGAGACACTTTCTGAAGCCTCCAGGGAAGATGCGGGCCCAAGAAAGGACCTGTTCACAGCACTTTGTGGCCTCCTGCACACTCCCATGTGGTGGGGTCACAAGGTATTAGCCAAGACTCCAGTTTTCCTGTCCTGTGTTTTTCGGTTGGGGTTTGTGTGAGGACCAGGGTTGCACAGCAGGCAGCCCCTCTTTCTCTGTGTGCGTACAGTACACTTCTAACTCCCCATCCTTTCCCTGCCCTGGTTTCCTTACTCCAACAGTACGAGTTGATTTTTCGCGCAGAACCAGGTTTGAGACCCAGCCCCGCCACTCCCAGGTCAGGTGACCAGGGCAAGTCAGTAGCTTCAGTTTCCAGATCTTTGTACCAGGGTTCCAAAGGTCCTTTCTCTGAGATCCTGATGGGATGAAAGGAGATATACTGGGTGCCATAGAGAGCTCAGCACTGTGCAGGGCATGCAGTCAGAGATCAGCATCACATACACAGTGAGGAGGGGGAAATGGGGCCCAGCCCTGTCTTACTCCTACACCCCAGACTTGCCCCCACTGGCCCTCTGCTCTCGGCTAAGTGCAACACCAGAACCATCTGACTGTGCCAGCTCATGCCCATGTCTTCCCCATGCTGTGTGATCCTGAGAAAAGGAGGATGCCAGTGCCAGGCTCCTGAGATACTTCTTTTCATTGCCAAGGCTCGAGCTAAGCTAAGGGAACAATGGAAGCAGGCTTGGTGGACCGTATGGAAATGGTCACATGAAGCCTGTGTTCCACAGAGCCTGGGCATCATAAGCTGGTGTCCACTAGAGTACCCAACTCTTCCTGGTCGCCCATGCCAACTGTTCCTGAAGGGGTGAGGCACACAGGAACACAGCTGGCTACTGCGGGTATCTGTGCCATGGCGCCTGACCTATGAACTCTTTCCCTGTACTGAGCAGTGTTGGGCAGCACAGAGAGGATAACACAGATTGTGGTGCCCCTGTACCTTCCTGGCTCTGGCACTGTCTCCTGGTAGTGAGTTTCAGAAAAATTTAGACTCCGCTGAGGGACAATCTTATTTTACCTCTTGAAGCTGCCTTTATTGTGCCTTCGATTCCCAGAAAATAAGTGAATGAAAAGCTAGCTTCCGAGACTCAGAGAGCTGGGCACCTTGGCTGGCAGGGCCTTGGCAAAACGCTGCTGAGCTGGCTGTGTCTGAGGGTCATACTGCCTAAGCCCTTTGTTTACTCACAAGCCCCACAAACAAGCCTGTGCCTCTGTCTAGGGGCACGGGAGGCTGGGCCCCACCCTCGGCAGCCATGGGCGGGGTGGGGGCCGGACAAGTAATAATGACTCCAGGAGCCTAGAGAGGTGCAGAGGAGTATGGGACAGACAGCCTGATGCCTCTCCCCCTCTTGCCCTCCTCCCTGCTAGGTCCTAGAAGAATGTGAGATGCCTATGAATGACAACCAGTATTCACAGCTGGCCTCCAAGATAGGCTTCAAAAAGGAGGGCATGAGCTTCCAGGACTTCACCACGGGATTTGAAGGTAGCCAGATGGCGGGCACTCGTATATCTTGGGGCCTGATGGCACCATGGGTCTTTCCCAGCAGTACCACCACTTTGCTCGTGTGACAGGAACCTTAGCCAAGAGTGGGAGCCACCTTCGCTGAATCCCATCTGGGTTTCAGCCTTTTCATCAGATCTTTGGAAGTGGGCTACAGACTTAGAGCTCTGGATGGCCCTGAGAGGGCTTCTTTAGACCCACCTCACTGCCGTTAAGACTTTCCTCCATGAATGATGGTTACGGGAGTGCCAGGGATGCAGTTAAATGCCGGAGTTCTGGCCTGGCATGCACGAGGCTGTGGGCTCAAACTGGCAATACTGGGGGACGGACACACACACACACACACACACACACACACACACACACACTTAAAAATTAGTAGTGCAGCCCACAAGCTCCTTCCTCTTCACAGGTGGGGATACAGACATTCTAGGTTTGTGACACACCCAAGACCACCAAGGCCTGTCCTGCCACATCCTTAATGAATCCTTAATCCTTAAAAAATTAGGGAGCATATTTTGTGTCATGAGGTAAGGCAGAGCTGAGGTACATCCTTGGCCTCTTGTGCTTCCTGCTCTCTGGCAGCCAAGGGCAAGACAGTATAGTCTCTTATGCAAGCAGGGACAACTGGGCCTGGGGCCCTTTTAAGACTCCAGGGCTGCCACCTTTTCTCTGCTTCCAGGTCCCTTGACAAAGCCAAGTTCATATACAGAGTCGCAGGAATACACTTCTCATTTGCTGCAATAAACCTGCAGGGTGGCTGGCTGGGCAACTCTGGTGGCCCTGGGCACATGTCTCTTGCCCTATCACTTGCATTGAGGGTGACTTCCTTGCCTCTCCAGAGTCTGCCACAGGCAGCAGCCTTACTTCTACATGAAGAGAGAGGTCCTACCCCTGTATGTGGCTGGGGCTGGGGGCCACTGAGCAGCCACAATCTGTCTAAGTTGACACCCATGAAGGGAAGTGCATGAAGGAGAGAACTGAGGCATACCTGCCCGGCAGGGTGCATAGGTCACTTGCCTGAGGCCAAAGCTGGGAGAGTCTGTCCCCATGTCCTCCTCTTCCTGCCCTTTCTCTCCCTGGCCTGTCCCTGCCACTCTGAGTACCTGTCCTCTGACCCACAGACCCAGATGCTTCGAGAAAGGAAAGCCATGCTCTAGTGACCAAGGGTGTGTGTGTGTCTGTGTGTGTTAGTCACTGCGCAGGGATCAGCTCAGATGATCTGCCAAGCAATAAGTAGCCCCTACTTTAAGATGGAGAAAACAGAAGGCAGGAAGCTCTGACCCCATCCTGTCATCTCCCAAAGATCCCACATGTTACTGCAGCCATGTCCTAGAATGTGTAGCCTGTTGACCCCAACCTGGTGAGCATGAGATGAGTGAGGAGGCTATAAATGGCTGTAAATGCCTAGCCGTGTGGTCCCGAGCACTGTCTTAGGCAGCCAGGGACCCTGGGAGCCCCATTTAAATAGCACACCTTACATTGCCTTGTACTGAAAGGGTCTATGGGAATCTGGTTCTTCGAGTAATTGGAAGGGTCTGAGACCCTGCCCCTGAGTCTCTCTGTCATGCTATGGGATAGTTAAAGAGGCCTCTTTGCAAGGGATGTGTCCACTGGTGCCTCGGTCAGTTCCAGATCCCAGTACTCACACAGTTCCACTCCATCACTCACCCAGCAAGTGGCACATGCTCACCATATGCCAGAATCTCTGCTAAGGGCAGATCTGCCCCCCTGCCCAGAGTCCCCCAGAGTCCAAGGCTGTGAACTCTGGGACGTCCTCCTGGCATGCTGACATCAGTGATGCCCCATGGCAAGGACACATGAAGGAAAGCCTGCTGACTTAATGAGCAGGGACTGAACTTCATATCCTCTCCAGAGAGCAAGGAAGGGGCAGAAAGTCCTCCTCTGGCCCTGGGAATCAGGAGATGAGCCTAGGAAGGACAGAAGCGTGGGGCAGGTGTACACACCAAGGGTTCAGAGTACCTGTGCCCCATGTTGTAGGAACCAAGCTCCTCTTTAGATGAGAGCCTTCCTGGGACATGTTGGGAGGTAAGGGAAGTGGGTCCCAACAAAACTGCTCTGCCGAAACTGTAGAAGGCCGTGCTATGTCGGGCGTCACTCAACCAGGCTTCAGAAGGGAGGGCACCGAGGGAGACTCAGACATGGGTGCAGAGCTAATGGAAGGCTCCCTTTTGATCCTCCCAGACACGTTGCAGAGTGGGCTGGAAACGGTCTCACTGCAGCCACGCTCCAGCACAAAAATGAACCCGGAGGAGTTCTACATATCTGCTGAAGAATGCGTGAAACTTTTCCCCAAGAAAGTGAAGGAGTCATTCCGGGTAACACATGACCCTCCACCTCATAGCTTCTTTAAGGTTCTGCCCTGCTCCCCCTACCCCACAGCTCACACAAGCATGAGTTCTGGTATCCGGTCAGGCCTGGTGGCTCCGGGGGGACACATAGAAACAGGACTAAGCTGGGGTGGGAAACTGACTCAACACTGAGGGTAGAAATGAGGAACCCCTCTTCTCAGGGAGCCTGGCCACCCATTGGACAGTGGGATCCTGCACACACCCACTTGTGCTTATTCACTTGCCAAACAAATGTTGCATGATCATTGCATGGCAGAGTCTGTGCTGAACGCCGGGGTGCCCTGCCCTGGAGTCTTTTCTTGTCCAAGATACAGACAGTAAGAGGCAACTCATAGACACCAGCTGGCTGCTGGGGGTAGGGGGTGAAGTGTTGGTGTAGAGTGCTGTGGGACAAGGCAAGGCCCTCTAAGGTGAACTACCCAGAGGAGGAAGGGGCTCCTGCTCCAGCTGGGAAGCTGGTAGGAAAGGAAGGAGAAGGCAGACAGGAGCCCAGCCCAAGCTAGTCAGGGACCAACAGGGCTTTCTAGGGGAAGGCAGACAGCAGGACAGAAGCATGGTTGCCTGTATGTGAAACATGCAATGGACACGGTAGACAGGGGGCCCAGACTCCATGGTGAGGATTAGGAAGGGTTTAGAGAAGAAGGAAGATGAGTTTAATAATGGTGCCCCTGCAACGGCAGAACACTCGGCTTAGTGGGATTTTGTTAGCACTCCTAACTGGAGAGGAGTGTGGGCAGACCACTGGGAGGAGCAGACAAGGCTGGGGAGGAGGACCAGAGACCCCGTGCTGACCTGAGGACATGCCCTTGTAGGAGTCACATCCAGGTCCTCTCTGGCCGCCATGGCTGCCAAGGACACTCGCAGCAGCATGCCTCTGGCTGCGTCCGCAGATGAGGCTTTTGCACCCGAGTCCTGCTCCTTTAGACAGGAGCACAATGACGAAGACCCACAGGGAGGTGGTATAGCTACCTTCATTTTCCACCACCCACTGTGCCTCTGACCGTACAGGGCGCTTTATCCACACGGGGCTCTGCTGCTCTCTGGCTCTGCTCTGACATGGCCCTCATTGCATTTGCACATTCTATCTCTCTCCTGAGCAACCCCTCCTCTCCTTTGGGACGGCTCTGGCCACTCTGGTTTCCTGTCCTCCTTAAACCCTCCATGTGAGCCACATGGATCTGCTGGCTCTTAGGGCACTCAGCCTGCAGGCCTTTGGAAGCAGAGTGAACCAGAATCCTCTTCATTCCTTCACTGCTCAGCACTATACTCCAAGTATCTTCACCAATCAGCGCAGTCCCGCCTGCTTGCCACACAGGATGATGACTGCTTAGTTGGTGAATAAGTGAGGCTTCACATATGCCAGGTGGTAAATACATAACATCTGCTTTAGTCTCCGCCCACCCTATGGAGTAGAGACTGGGGAACCTGGTGCTCAGAGATGGAGAAGAAACCCAGAGCATACTCAGCCTCATTTACTCAACAAGCTCTGTCACAAGCTCTGTACAGGGCATCGCTCTGGGAGCTGGGGCTCAAGCCAGGCAGATAGGAGCACAAGTCTTGTGCTGGTGAATCAACCTTCAGGCAGAGGCAAAGAGTGAAGCAGAAACAGGGTTTGCAGGGACTGTGACAGAGGGCAGGCTCACCTACATGGCCGGAGGCAGCCTTGGGCGTCATCAGCAGGGGGATGGGAAGGAAAAGGAGTTCATGAGTTGGCCTGTCTGTGAGAGAAGCATAGAGCACAGGGACTGGGCCGCACAACAGGGATTACCTGATGCAGATGGGACAGTAGCCAGGATTTTGTTAGATTCCTGAGGGATCAGGGCTTTAAGTGAGGTTGCGGAGGTGGGTGTGAAGGGTAGGTTCCAGGTGCAGGGAGCAAGTAGGATGAGTGATGTAGATGGGAAGACTTGGGACTCTGATTATGTGGTCTCGGCAATAAGTCAAAGCAAGCTACCGTCTACCAAGGCAAGAGGCCTGGGAGGATTGAGCAAGAGGTTTGGTCTCGTTCAGTCTGGACATGGTGCCTGGACTGGAGTATGAGACACTCAGAGCTGGAGTTGGAGGGAATCAGTGAACAGATGGGTCTACAGCCTCTGCTGAGCCCCCTCCAGCAGAGGCCCCTCCCCTCAGCATGACAGTGGCAGAGGCAGAACCGGGTGATATAAAACCATCCCCATGGCGTTCAGCACAGTGACTGCACACAGCACTGTCTGGTGACTGGATCAGTGCGCAAACTCAGCTGGAACTTTCCACAAAATCCCAAAGCATTTAATTAGACTCTAACACAGAACAGGCCAACTCATATTCTGAGCAACTGCTGTTGGGGAGCTGTTAGCATGATGGGATCAGCGTGGTGCTTCCCAGACACCAGACAAGTTCCCAGGACAGGGCTGTGTGAGGGATCTCCAGAAACAGGGTGCTGGGAACATGCCAACAGCTTTGCAAGAGAGATGCAATGCGTATTGTGGCCCGACTGCAGTTGTTGGTCCAGAAAGAGCCTCAACTGACAAAGTGGCAAACAGCTCAAAACACACTCACAAAACATCCCAAGTGGCCTCCAAAGGGTGGCACATTCTTTGGCGATCTTATAGATAAGAAACAAAGGGTGTCAAGGCTAGATGCCTTACCCAAAGCCACACTGCCTGTGTCCAGCCTTCCGGCTGTGGCACAGGCGACTCCTGGGTGTGAATGCTGGTATAGGGTTTGCTTATCTAAAAAGACAAGTGGCCAGACATTCCAAACGCTCCAGAGCAGGGAGAGCTCTGCATTCCCCAGGAAGCCCACCCACTCTCCCCACTCCCCATGCAGGTGTGTCAAGCTGCCCACGCTCTCCAACTCCAGGTTTCCCGCCCCCCGGGAGAAGAATCTAGGACCAGGACAGGAGCCGTAGCATCCCCAGGAGCCTCCCTGGAACCGATGTCCCTGCAGGGGGGTGGCTGTGAGTGGCGCTCGTGGGCGGGGAAGGGAAGTGCGTTGACGTGTGTGTTTTGTTTCTAGGACCCCTACTCTGCCTTCTTTAAAATAGACACTGACAGAGATGGCATAATCAACATGCATGATCTTCACAGATTGCTACAGTACCTACTGCTCAACATGAAGGATGAAGAGTTTGAGCGCTTCCTCGGCCTCCTGGGCTTGAGACTTAACATCACCCTAAACTTCCGGGAGTTTCAGAACCTGTGCGAGAAGAAACCCTGGAAGTCAGATGAGGCACCACAAAGGCTCCTTCGGTAAGCAGGCGGGGTGTGAGCAGAGCCGTTGGTACGTGCCGGTCCCGGGATGCTGGCAGTTCCGCTGCAGCCACAATGGGACACAGAAGTGACCCCAGAGCCACCTTTGTTTTTTTTCTGAGTTTAAGAGAGCACATGCACAAACACACATGCACACAGCATACTACATGGTAGCTGGAACAAGTCTCTCCATAGCTTAGTGCTTATTCTTTCGGGCTTTTTTCTCATACATGTAAATGCATGCGCACACTTGCTTGTCCATTTCTCTGCGTAAAGTCAGGCATGTACTTTCTCATACATGTAAATACATGTACACACTTGTCTGTCTCGCTGCATGGAGTTGGCCAAGTGTGTGGCTTTCTGCTCAGTCTTTTAAGGCTGAAGTTTTGGAAACCTTCGGGGACACATTCTATGAGGCCAATGCAGGGCAGTTTGGGGCTGCATGGGAACAAGGTTCTGGTGTTTCTTGTCAGGTAACTCATGAACAGTCCACACGACCAGGGTGTGTCCCTATCTCCTCCTCTGCTCCAGGTGTTCTTCCAGGCCATGGGTGAAAATGTAGGGAGACACAGACACCTCCATGTCATTTTCTTAGGAGACACAGGGACCTGCTTCCAACCTATCCTGGCCAGCAGAGCCCCTAAATGCCCCCCCGACCCAGAGGCCTCACTGCAGCCAGGAGGAGAGTGTTAGTGTCCACTCAGGGTTCACTGTCTGTCTGCCTGACCTTAGATCAGAGTGGGAGCATCACCTAAGAGACGCCTGTCATAGAAGTGCTCATTGTCATTGGTAGAAAGCTGCCGTGTCAGCAGAGTTGCTGGTCTTGCCTTGACAGTCATTCTTTTTACATGGTTTGTGTGTGTGTGTGTATACATGTGTGTGGAGGTCAGAGATTAGCCTCAGGCCAACCCCAGTGGTGTTCCTCAGGAGCCATCTACCTTATCTTTGAGACAGTGCCTCTCCCTGAGATCTGGTATCACTTCTTGGCTAGACTGGCTGGTCATTGAGCCCAGAATTCCCCTGTCTACACCCCCTTCCCCCCAGCACTGCAATTACAAGCATGTGCCAGCTTTTTACATGGCTGCTGGGGCTAGTGCTTGGGTCCTAGTGCTTGTAAGGCAAGTACTCACAAACTGACACTGACTGGGGATCCTCCCCCAACCCTCCTCCACACTGGTGTTGATGGCTCCAGGGAGGAGCTGCAGATGAGCATACCTTGTATCTAGGCACACGGAGCTGCTAGAGGCATGACCTTGTCACCCTGGTAAGACTTGGCAAAGCTACAGAGAGCCTTTGGCCATGTACTTTGTTTAATTCTCCCAGAATTCATATACTTATTCCTGGGAGGAAAAGCAAGAAGATGGCTTAAAGTCCTAAGCAGAGTGATCACAGGACACATGAGCTGGATGCCATGTTCCCCCTCAGGTCCTAAGGGATGTTAATGTCAGGTTTGACTACTTAACATTGAGATGGAACCAGAACAGTCCTGCCACAGAGTTAAGAGAGGGATGGCTCATTGTTAGGAGCGCTCACGGACCACACAGAGGGCCTGAGTTTGACTTCTAGGCTCACAAGCACCCATAACTCCACATGCAGGGGACCCTACCTTCCTCTGGTCTCCATGGGGCACCTGCATTCTCATGCACATGTTCACTCACAGATGTACACACACATAATTCAGACTAAATCGTGGGGGACTAGAGAGATTACGAACCTGCATTGCTCTTGCAGAGGACCCAGCTTTGGTTTCCAGTACCCACGTTAGGCACCTCACAATAGCCTACAACTCCAGCTCCAGGGAGATCTGAATCTTCGGCCTCCTTGGGCACCTGTACTCACATGCACTTATCATAGACTCATGCACACACAGCCGCATAGATTATACAAAATGAATAAACTGTAATTAATTTAAAAATAAATTTTTAAAAAGAATAATTAAAAAATATGGCCAAAGAATATTTTAGAGAATGTGTGCAGAATAGCCATGGAAATTTTCAGCACCAGAGTTTAGACTCACCCGTCTAGTGATCCGTCCTGGCTCATATTGGTTCACTTGCTGGATATTTCAATAGACTAAAACAGTTCTGGGCATTGTTCTGGGCCTCAGTGGTGCAGATGTGAACAGGGCTCAACGCTGCGCCAGGAGATCAGGCTGGAAGGTGAGATGGGCACAGAAGCGAAGTGTCACACTGGGACACGAGGAAGGTGGAAACAGGTGTCCAGAAGTGGGTACACTTGAGCTGGGCCTTGAAGTGTGGGTGGGAATCTGTCAATTGACAGAAGACTGTTAAAGGCCAGAGAACGACATCTCAAAACTCACAGAGCAGAAGTTTCAGGCACATTCAGAAGTTGCTGGTGAAGGCATGGCTGCATGGTTAGAGATGGAGGGAAGGAGTCAGGCGGGGGCAGAGGATGAAGCAGCCCCACACAGGTGGCAGAGTTTCCCGTTTCCAGCAGGTAGGTAGGTTATGTGCTGCGGGATGAAGGAGTCAGACTGTACTGTAGAAAGATCCTTCAGCAGCCCCAGAGAAGGGGATGAACCCAGCGTGCAGAGCCTGGGTCCTAGTGGGACAGGACCAGGCCTCTGGGCTTCCGGGAGAGACAGCTCCAAGACGGGAAGCAAGATACAGATTTAAAAGAGTACTGCCCTCCTGGCTAGACCCTGTGCTATGCTTCCTGATACCCCATGGGCCCTGTCAGGAGGCGGTCCTGTCTGACCCTAGGGAGGAAGGAGCTGGGTCTGAGAGGAGAATTGGAGGAACCCCAAGGAGAAGTGGAGGGCAGGGAGGAACATGGTGTCTCCTGGGAACCTGGCCCTTTCCACAGAGCCCCTTGACCCCATTCAATTCCAGAAGTCTCCTGTCCCCATGGCTGGGCCCCCTCCACTCTGGACCTCCCCTGCCCCTTGACTCTGAGAGCTTATTGCTCTGTGGAAGAAAGAATGGGCTACTGTTCTCCACAGCTACAGTCTCTCTCTTTGTGGACCCCACTGGAATGGCTGGGTCCCATCTCCCGCTCACCTGTTAAACACAGCAGCCCTGGCCATCTTACCCCTCATAGTCAGACAAGTTCATGCACTGTCATGGGGCCTTGTCACAGATGTACACTGTGTAGGTCCCTATCATGGAACACTGCAGTCAGCTCCTGCCTGCTGGGTGACCAACACAGGGAGCCCTCCAGGTCTCCAC
Organism: Pachyuromys duprasi; assembly: GCA_028658305.1. Lineage (NCBI taxonomy): Eukaryota > Metazoa > Chordata > Mammalia > Rodentia > Muridae > Pachyuromys > Pachyuromys duprasi. The sequence goes on from CM053752.1 coordinate 17,749,738, forward strand.
CTGTTCTCAGAGATGCCCCTGTGATCTGTGCCTCCCACGGGGCCACTCTACCACTGACTCTCCGATGCCATTGAAGCCCCTCCGTGTCTCGTCTTGCAGCCATCTGAGAACTGTGCACAAATTCTAAACCCAACCCTGTGGAGGGGTGGTAGAGATTTCTTAAAGGCACAGTGAACCCTGGGCTTTGCAGTGAGAAACTAGAGGGGCAAGTTCATGGGGCTATGCCTGTCAGCACCCTCTCCTCCTGCCAGGGTATCAGTCAGCTTGCTTCTTGTTATGGCTTTCTTTATAAAATGTCTGTTTTTATGTGTGTGTGTGTGTGTGTGTGTGTGTGTGTGTGTGTGTGTGTGTGTGTGTTATGGGAGGCATGCCCACAGAAGACAAAGGGTATTGGGTCCCTGAAGCTGGAATTACAGACACTTACGAGCTGCTTGATGTGGGTGCTGGTAAGCTCCCTTCCTCCCCCATCCCAGTTTCTTAGAATTTCCGTGTACACAACCTTCTCATGGGTTCACCCTTTTCTCCTGGTCAGGCCTCTGGGCTGTAGGATCTCATGGTTTCAGCATTGTGCTCACTGACACATTTTTTTACCTTGATAGTTAACGAGATTCTCTTGTTTTTTATTAACAATGGAATTTTGGGTCATATCTTAAGCACTTGCAGTATTTCATTGTTCTACTATGGGTCTGGTTAGAATTACCTGCAGTGTGTTGACTGGCTGGCCTGTCTCGGCAGGCACTTGGCTCAGTTTCTTTAGCCTGGGAGTCCTGGCCTTCCTCCTAAAGCTACAGGACTCTTTACGGCACTGCTCCAGGGACAGCGTGGTGCCCTCCCAGCGGCAGTGTTAGCCCCAGAGCCATAGCTGTGCCCATAACAGACTGCAGGTTTGTGTCTTCCCAGAATACCAGAATCCGTTAACAGTCCTGAGTTCACGAACTGCCTCAAATTTACCAAGTACTTCTCCCTCATTTTACTTGATTCCTATGGCCATTGGTCATGAGCTCTTGTTATCCATTTCATTTTTGTGGGGGTTGTTGTTGTTTTATTTTCTTGAGGCGGGATCTCTTCGTATAGCCCAAGCTGGCTTTGGAACTCACACGTTTTCTTTCAGTCTCTGCCCCCGAGTCTTGATGTTACAGACACACACTGCACACAGTCCAGCTTTTATTGCAGTCTTTGAAACTCTCAGATCCCAGTCATCTGTAGGTACAGTGTCTTCAAAAGGGCTAACGAGTTCAGAAGGCCTGGGTTGGAGGCCCGGATCCCATGCTGATGCAGGACAAGTGTCTGTAGGGGACAGATGAGTCTTGCCGTAGCCTCCAAAGCAGGCTGCCCAGGGCACAAAGTTTCCAAGTGCGGGTCAGCACGGCAGGCTGTTCTGAGTGACAGTTTGGAGTGGCCCACGTGTCACAGCATGAGAACTTGCACCTGAACTGGAGCCCGGTGACAGTTTTCCTGGGTGACCCGGTGGCTGGGCCTTGTGTCCCCCCAGTCTCATCTCAAGATACTCTTCTTTTGCTAGGCCCAGGTGAGGGGCCTACATCTGGCGGGACAGAAAAGCTCGTGTGCCTGGCGTTTCTGATAGGGTCCCACCTCTTCGTAGGTGTTGTTACTTATTGGTGCAGATAAATTATTTACCACTTTGGGGCTCCTGCTGTGCTGGCAGATGGCGGTTGTTTACTTGTGTAAACAGGATGCAGCTGCCTAGCTGAGTGCTTACAGCAACTCAGGTCAGCATGCTACATTAGAAAGTGGAGAACACAGAGCAAAGCTGCTGAAAGCTGCTGTTCTGCATGGCGTAGGGTTACCCAGGGAGGCCAGGCTCCACCCCTCAGCATCTAACTGGACTTCCATCCATCCAAACCAGTGGAGAAAAATGCCACAGTCCTGCCAGCCTTCCCAGGCCCCCAGGGGGCCACAGCCACAGGGCCAGGGTGGCAGAGCAGCGGATCCTTTCCCACCCTTGAAGTTCCGTGATTCTGAGGAGTCCAGTAGGCAGTTGGACAGAAATGGCGAAGAAACATGGGTGAGGCCAGATACTCGTGGCATTGCTCTGTGGGTAGAAGGAATGTGTAGTCAGTGGTACCAGAAGCATTAAGTGGGAGAGGCAAGATGGAACCACACCAGGAGGCAGGTAGAGAGGGCCCAGGGCAGACACTGACCGGTCCAGCGGTCTCAGCTGTCCCGTTTCCAATCTTCTTAGTGGGCAGAACAGCCCAGGTGTCCATCCCTATCTCTCCATCTACAGCTGCCATTGTGCCTCACGCAGGCCTGTCTAGGGCCAACAGCATAAAGTCTTTTTAAGAGTCCCTTATCTATATATAATATATAATACCTATAAGATAAATATAATGGAATTGTGATGCCCTTTGAATCCTATAAGCTTGACTTTTGAAAACTGGCTGTGGTAGAGGTGGTAGGTGTGATGTCTCAGTGGTTAGCCCCAAGTTCAGGTCCCAGCAGCTCACAACCACCTGCAGCCCAGCTCCTCTGGGGGTACCTGCACTCACTTGCACGCTTACTGCCCCCCCACATACATGCATATCATTAGAAATAATAAAAATAAGTCTTGAAAAGGAAAAGCACTGGGGGCGGGCAGAAGGGACCCCCTCGCTTCTGCCCACCTGAGTCTGTTCTCTCACCTGGACTTGCAAAATCAGAACTAGAAGTTGCTAGTTACTTCCTCCTTAAGATACATAATGTCCTGTTATACATACATTCTGCTTCTCTAAGCCCTCAGGGAGGAAATGGGCCCTGTGAGTTTTGTGTGCTGGGGGGAAAATCACTTTAAAAAAAATCTGAAAATAAAGTTTCAAAAGACCCCTTTCCATGCAGCTGGGAAATAAGACTGTGTTGTAAGAACCGAGCTGGCCCAGATGTGAAACCATTGACGTTAATGGCATCTGGGAAGCGCCAGAGGTGGAGGTAGGAGCCGGTGGGAGAGTCCTGAGCCCCTCACTTCTAAACACAGTTGTTTCTTTTTCTTTTAAGATATAAACAGAAAGTTGCAGATTCCGAACTAGCCTGTGAGCAGGCTCATCAATACCTTGTCATCAAAGCCAAAACCAGATGGGCAGACCTATCCAAGGTAAGGCTGGGGAAGGGAGCACACTTCTGTTCTGCAGGACCGCTGTACTGGCCCAGCTGCCAGAGCAGCGTGGAGATGGGGAGCCAGCGCCAGGTACCCACGATGCCAGTTCCCGCTCTTCTTCAAAGACTTTCCCCAACACTGAATGGTCTTGGCTTTGTTCTAACTAAAACACCGATCAGTGACTGCAATTATGATGAAGTCATTTTGGATATTTTTATTATTGCTAAGTAACAGGGCTAGTATAACTACAGAGGCCTGTAACATTCTATCTCTGCTTTCAACAGCTGAGGAAAGTGAACTCAAAAAAGGAACTCTATTCTTGAAACATTAGCAGCTATCAAAGATGCTTAAAGTTATAATAAAGGGCTAGAGAGGTGGCTCAGCAGGTAGAGGAACTTGCTGCCAAGCCTGAAGCCCTGAGTTCAATCCCTAGACCTCACACTGTGGAAGGAGAGAGAACTGACTCTTTCAAGTTGTCCCTTGAACTTCACACGTGCACTATGGAGTGTGCACGTGTGCCCACATATATAGAGGAAAGAAGTCGCTCATGGTGTATGTGCCTGTCTTCCTAGCATTCTTGAGGCCAAGGTAGTAAGATCATTAAGTTCATGGACAGACTGAGCTATATAGGAAGGCCATGTCTCAAAAAACAAAAAGAAAACTCAGGTATGGTGGCTCACACTTGTTATCCTAGCTTTAGAAAGGTGGGAGGTAGGAGGATCAGGCGTTCAAGGTCAGCTCAACTACGGAGTGAGTTTGAGACATCCCTGAGATACATGACATACTGTAGAAAAAGAGAAGGGAAAGTGTGGAGAGAGAGTTTTTAATGGTTTTCAAATGTTTAATTTGTTTGATTAATCTAATATAGAATGTCTTTCAAAAGAATTAATAATTTTAATTCCATGCCCCTGAAGAGCGCTGGCCTGAAAACATTATTTAGATGTTTAATAAAAACCTGCAAGTTGACAAAGACAAAAAACAAACAATACCAAAGACATGCCACTAGAGTCTTCCCAAGTAAAGTCTTACATTCAGGGTCATGGATGGGAGGAAAGTATGGAACTCAGGAGTCTGTGGAGACATTCCTGGTTTTGGCTTGGGCTTGGAGAGGATTTAAAGTTTCAAGGAAAAATCAAGAAAAGTCATCATTGATTTCACACAACAGCCAACAGGCATTTTCAGAGCTGTTTTATCACATCTTGACAAGATGACAGGAAGTACCTTTCCAAGGCCCTTGACCAGCATGAGCAGTCTCAGAAGTTGTGATGTCATGGATATCCAATCTGACAGTGACAGTGACAGCTAAACCTCATGATACCAGGATGGAATGGGCAGACTGGGTTCCTCCTGAGTCTAGGGTATGGGGTTACCAAGGACACAGTGATCCCCCTCTAGGAGGGCCACAGTTGAATGCTGGAGTGCTCTACCTCTGCCTTTATGGGTGACCCTACTGAATCTGATTTGGTCATTTGCCTTCCTCTTGGCTTTTTTTTTTTTTTTGGCTCCTGCCTAATGCAAAGTTCTGTTAGATTCCCTCAAGCCCTGGCCTGCTCCATACTGTGTTCTTAACAAGGAGGGCTGTGGCCCACTGAGGCAGGGCTGCACCCTCCTTTCCTCTCCCTCCTCTTTGCTGTCCTCCTTTGAGGTGACAGGCTACCTCTTTTCCTCTCCTCCTTACTGCCATCCTCTCCCCTCCCTGCCCTCCCAGGGAGACAGGCTAGCTCTCTTTCCTCTCTCTCCCACACTGCTCTGACCCAGAGTCACGTATATCCATTGGCCATGCTTGTCCTGCGCTTAGTGGGCAGCTCCTGGTTCCTATGCTCAGCTACAGTTGCCAGCTCTGGGACTGCCTAGTTAAGGAAGCTCCACCCTGATCCTAGTTTGCTGAGGGCAGTTGTCACCAATGAGGGTCAGGTCTCTCCCTCTGTCCACGTGATGGATCACACCAGTGGTTTTCAAGCATTGAGCCCATTGTATGATGAATCCCACCTGGCCAAGGTATCCTGTTGGTATCCACAGTTTGCTCAGTTTGCTGGAACATGCTTGCCCTCAGGAGTGATGGGTCTGAAGTTGACTTGTTCAGTGATATCTGAATGCTGGGCTCACAGCGTGAGGGAGGAAGGGCTCTTGAAGCTTCTGTCTTCTTGGCACCTTGGGCTTTCTGTGTACACCTGTCTGCCCTGACAAACCTGTGTGTCTCCAGCACTAGGCAGTGACTTGCCCTCTGGCCTCACTGGTCTTAACACATCTAACAACATGTGGTTGTTCTGTTTGCTCAGGGGTTCACATGCCATCAGGATGGCACAGTGCATTCTAAGACTCCTGTGTGCCAGGCCCATGCTAGAACCCACTGCCGACAGCTTGGTTATGTTTAAGCTGCGACTCTGCTGGGGGAGCAAATTGTAGCACAAATACGTGATGTAAAGAGATTGAAGGAGTCACCTATTATCTGAGGCTGGCAGTCAGCACACTTCTGCAGAGACCAGACAGAATGTATTTTGGGTGGCATGTCACTACTCAGCTTTGTCCAACAGCCCTGGCCCCCACTGGAGCGTTCCATTCCAACAGGTATAGGATTATCTCCTTTAGTTCAGTCCACAGATTGTTAGTGAGTACCTGGGGTTTCTGTGAAATGCTTGCTGGAGTCTTTTTTTTTTCTTTTGCTGCCCTATCTTGATCTCAGTGAAGATCTCCCATCCTCCCCAAGGAATTACTTTCAACCTCCACATTCAGGTCTTGAGATGTGGACCAGGAGTGTACTGTGTAGAAGGTGTGCCTACCTTTATCCCTTCTGCATGGCGACCAGGTGTCCCTACATTTCATTGTCAAGTCCACCTTCACCTCGCCACCCTGTAACTCCATCTCCACACTATTCCCTGCCCACAGAGCCTGTGAACACCTTATCTGACTAGTGTACAGTTTGTCCGTCCTGGCCCACTTTCTGCGTTTTTCTAGCTGCTGTGACTTATGATGCACCTTAATAAATTTTTGTTGTGCTTAAGATGAATCCCAGGCCCTAGTGCACTGTAGACAGATGCTGCACTGCTGAGCTGCCCTCCTGTCCTGATAGACATATCCTGGCCAGCTAGTGGGTAACTCCTTGTTCTTCGAGAGGTTTTTTTGGTTTTGTTTTTTGTTTTGGTTTGGTTTTTTTGGGTTTTTGTTGTTATTGTTGTTGTTCTTTTATCATTTAGTCAAGTTCCATTAGAAATATTTATGGTTGGAGAGATAACTCATATGATGCCAGCTTAACAGGTGTACTGGCACACGCCTTTAACCCAGAGGCAGGTGAATATCTGGGAGTTTGAGACCAGTCTAGTCTAGGCCAGCCTGGGCTACATAGTGAGACCCTGTCTCAAAACAAACAAACAAACAAACAAACAAATAATTATAAAGACTCAAGTTTGACCCCTAGGGCCCACATTGTAAAAAGCCAGGCGTGGTGGTCCGTGTTTGTAATCTCAGTGCTGGGGGCGGGGGCAGGGAGAGGTGAAGAAAGGACGTTGGGGTTTGCACTTCTCCCAGGGGCTCCATCAGTGAGCTCCACCAGTGAGCTCCACAACCCAGTCTCAAATTCAGAAGGCAAACGACTCCTCAGGCACGGCACAGCCCTGGCCTCTCACGCCGCTCACACCCCCACACCTCCACACCGCAGACGGCAAAACTAAAAACACATAGACAAGTACTGTAGAGTACTCTGCGTGTCACTGAGTGCCATCTTCTGTCGTAGAATTTCATAGAAACGGATAATGAAGGCAACGGCATTCTTCGACGAAGGGACATCAAGAACGCACTGTACGGCTTTGACATCCCTCTCACCCCGAGAGAATTTGAGAAGCTTTGGCACAAGTAAGTGCGTCTGCAGCGGCGGGGCTGTTCACTTCAGTGCAGTTTCTCAGCAGGGTTTGGGGAAGGGAGCGGGAACGGGTCTCTTTGGTTGCACCAATCCTGTGTCCTTATTCCTCCTTCTGGGTAAAAAGCAGCTGTTGCCCTCTGGCCTTGCTCGTCTTCACTCATCTAACAACCTGTGCTGGTTCTGTTTGCTCAGGGGTTCACTAGCTTTGGGATAGCACAGTGCATTCCTGAATGCCAGGCCCGTGCTAGGACCCACTGGCACAGATTGACAAAATGATATAAAACGAGGAGTTACCTACTAGCTGACCAGGAAGTATCCATAAGGGAAGGAGGGCAGCTCAGCAGTGGAACGTCTGTCTACAGTGCACTAGGGCCTGGGTTTCATCAGAAGCATGACAAAAATTTATTAAGGTGCATTTGTAAGTTACAGTAACTAGGTAGCAACAGGGTGGTCCTCAGGACTCTGAAGAACTGAGTATCCCCCAGCAACAGTATTGAGTGGAGAGCTTTGCAGAGTTTATAGTTCAGGCTCCTGCATTCTCTGCGGCAGAGCTATAAGCTTATAGTGCAGTAAGCTCCAAGCTAACAGTGCAGTGAGCTATAGGCTTACAGTACAGTGAGCTATAAGCTTCCAGTGAGCTCTGAGCTAACAGTGCAGTGTGCTCTGAGTTCCAGTTCCATCTTTGAATGATGTCTTCCTTCAGTACATGCTGGTCAGCCCTCAGGTTCCCAGAAGGTGTGCACTAGCATTGCATGCCCACTCCGGTGAATGAATTATTCCAGTTTCAGCTTTTCACCTGCCCAAGGTGGAAGACTTAAACGCAGGCCGGGTCTAGAATTGGGTGGTATGTATTCTGCCTGTGTTTCTCCTACACGGGAGGCTGGGGCTTCATGTGTTCAAGGGGAAAAGGACAAAGGTAAAGAGCTCATGGCAGTACCTGCCACCTGTGATATATGCTCAAGAAGGCGCCATTCACGTGCAGGAGAATCCAGGAGTATATACCTCAGTGTCCAGTAGAAACAGAAGCTCAAGCCGCATGCAAGAAATGAAGACAAAGACGCCTGAGGGCTGGAGACCTAAAGACTGTGTTGTTGCTTGGGGACCAAGAGCCAGAGGAGGAGCTGAGGAAGGAGGATGTCAAATTCCACCCCTCACACCACTGTCAGGGTCCAGAGGAAATAAGGGAGTCTCTTCCAGATTGGAAAGCTGCCTCCACCCAACAAAAGCCATATCCGGGTGCTGCTGTAGAAGCTGGTAGAGTCCCAGCTGGCACTGAGCAGGAGCCACCACCACACTGTTCTGACATCTGCCATCCATTGGTCTGGATTTCCTTGGAACAGCAGAGTGGAACACAGAGGTCCTACGGAAGGATGAACAAGGACAGCCAGGGCATCCAGAAGACAGATGGTAGGACTTCTAGTGATCAGACTGTGTGCCCATGCATGGCGGCTGAACTCCATGAAGGCCAGGTCGCAGTGGGACTTGTCCGAAGGCCAAGACACCAGAAGAAAGACAGTCTGGACAGGACCCCGGAAAGCCACCCTGAAGTGCTAGGAGGGAGGGGGTTACAGGAGACCAGCCTGGAGCTCAGAGGCCAAAGGGGCTCTTGGTGCCAAGCAGGAGGAGGCTGCAGGCTCTCCAGGAGGAAAGGAAAGGGGATGCGTGTTAAGGATTGAGCTGGCAGTGCCAGAAGTGAGGCAGTATGAGAAGGCAGAGGTTCCTGGGGTGTGATGCACAGAGTAGCTCCCACAGTCAGCCAAGGGGGCCCAGGACACCACCAGGGGCAGTGCAGGGCACTGTTCAATGTGCGGAGAATACAGGGCATCTGCAGGCAGAACAGTAAGCCAAATGGAAATTCAGATTAGAAGGGTTCTGGTTGTTCAGAGGAGATCAAGGACAGCAGAGCAGACAGCAGGCATGTCAACTGGACATCACCTCCTTGTCACCCCCCCTCCTACCCTCTTCCACTCAAGGCTGCTGGTGAGAACAACCTTTCGCAGCAGGAGGCACTAAGAGCAGTGAGGAGGCCCCTGGGAACTCTCAGGGCATCCATAGCCTCCTCCTAACATCAGGTGGCACCAGGAAACAGTGGTCAGACAGGTGAACCACCAGGGCTGACTGACAGTGTAAGGGAGGCCGTGCACCCCACTGCTCCTGATAAACGAGGGCCTAGGAAGTCTGCAGCAGCTGGGACCCACATGATGCCCTCTAGCTCAAGGAGTCTGGTCATGTCCAAGGGAACAGGGAGACCAAAAGAAGCAGAGGAGAGCAGCATGCTGGTCTGACGAAAACCTGGCTCTGAAAGAACACAAGAGATCCAGACAGAAAAGACTTTGAGCATCCATTATTCACTCAACACTTCCTCCAGCCTGTGAAGTGCTCTTCCTCGTGCTGTGGATTAGTCTGGAGGGGCCTGCTTTATGCTGTGGAGATAAATTAATAAAGTGACCCCAAATCTCAGCGGCTCAGGTACCACCATATTTCCCTCTTTGTCCAAACTTCTAGTGTGCCTGATGACTCCTGAGGACATTTCCCTCCCAGAAGTGAGGAAGGCTCAGCCCGCTTCCAGGACATAGCTGGGTGTGTGCTCACCCAGCAGGCGGGCCACACACCTCTTGTTGCCCCAGGTGGCACAAGGGTATCAGGCTGCTTCTAGGAGTTGAGAGAACAAAGGAATGCTGCCTACTGAAGCCAGCTCTGGGGTTGTGAGCCTTGAGCACACAGTAGCCAGCCTGCTTGGCTAGAACACAGGGAACTACTGATTACCGGCCCCTCACCACACAGAAGATGTGCTCACCTTCAATCACAGTGTCACTCTAGAGACTCTGACTGGCTTCTGAGGTTCCCAGCTGAGAGGCAGCTCTGCCCTCAGTGTCCAGGCAGCAGGTCTAGGAAAGGGCTCCTCAGCTGAGTCTGAATCAACAGCCATTGAACCCAAGAAGCCACAGACTGGGGGCAAGTTCCATGAGCAGAACTTCTGGAAAGAGCCTAGGGTGTGCTACTTATATGGAAAAAAGCCTAAGGCCTTAGCCTTCCCGGGGCCCACAGGGCTGGGCTGCGGTGGGCCAGGGCCTCCCCTGGAGCGACATTGGCATTCTTGAGGCCTCCATGGCCTCATTCCTTCAGGGGGGACTCAGCTAATCCAAAACCAAACTTAATTGGAAACAACGAAGAAAAAATGCTATGCATGTGCATAGAAGATGGAGTGCAGCATGACAGCTGCTATGTCAGGAGAGTCTTAGGAGACCAGCCAGCCAGGAGGCCCCAGCTGGCCACAGGGAGGTTCTCAGTGCTGGTGGGGGCTCAATCCTGACAGGGTTCTATGTAGAGACTCAGAAAACCATGTTTTACAATATGAGTGCTGCATGTCAGCATTCGAATTAACCAAGAACTCTGAAAAAGAAGTTCTTTGTTGTAGGCTGTCACCCCTGTCCTCCATGGACAGGAAGTGAGGTTGTTCTTGTCATCACTAAAGAGCCTAGATGCCCTCCGTAGATGCCAACTGGGTGATGCCAACTGGAACAGCGCATGCCTCAAGATGGAGAGGCTAAGAGAACAGGGCCTGCAGCTTAGAAAAGAAGACTGACTGGGCAGAAACTCAGGAACAGAGGTTCACCATGGGAACGCGTCACTCACGAGGCTCAGCATGGAAACGTTGTCATTGCCAGAACGGGTTAAGAAGCAGGCACTGAAGGACCCTGTGTCCCACAGCTCCATGCAAGGTTAGCATGCCTGGGAGAGCAGAAGTCCCCTGGCACAGGATGGGGGCCACAGAAGAGGCCACCTCACAGATTGCAGTTCTGCCAGGGTTTGCTGCATGTGCCCAGTGGGAACCAGTTCAGGAAGTTGACCATTTTCATCCCGAGGAACAGATGTTTGAGCCATCAAGCCACTCTCTAAGACAGCACCATAGAGAAGTCCTCCTATGCTCTCCCTACAGTCTGGGTCATTTGCAGGGCATTTCCCGTACCTTGACGGTGCCCTTTACCTCTGGGGTCAGGGTGCTCAAAAGTCCTTCTGCAAGAGTCCAGTGTCCAAATGGCACGAAGGACTAAGACTTCAGCAAAGCTGAGCGAAGGACGTGAGTCTGTGGATCCCATGTGCGACCGATCACAGTACACAGCAAATGGGAAGGTTCGCTAACCTAGGACCATCAGGGGTGGAAATGGGGGCCCTGCCTATCCCATGACTTCATGGCCACTGCTGCATGCAAACACAAGCTTTTACGGGGCTCCTGCTCAGGACACATTTTTTTCCTTGGCATATCTGTTGCTCAGCCATTTTAAAATTCAACCTTTATAGGCAGTTGGTGTTTTTTTTTTTAATGTTACACAGAGGATTGCATAATGAAGGGTGAGGTTATGTAAGCAGAATTAGCTCTATGATTATTCACATTCATGGCAATATTTTCTTTGCAACTGTGCAATCTGCTCTTCCATGTCTCCGTGATGAGAAGAGCCTGTTTTCGATCTTCATTAATAAAGTAATTAAGAAGTGCCTTTTCATTCAGCCCAAGTGTCACAGCAGAGAGCAGGCTGTGGGGGAAATCTGTGCCTCAGAAGTCCACTGCCTGTGACACACACACACACGCACACGCACACTCTCACACATGTACACATACACACATACACACATGCATTCGCACACAGACACACACATGAGGGTCCCATGGCTGCAGCAAGCTTGCCTCAGGCCTCAGAGTTGGAAGCAATGGATGAGACACAGTGGTGCCTTAGGAAGCCCGCATGCAACTGGAGATGCTACCTGGACTCAGTGCCTGGTAGAGCCCACCAGGCTTACAGACAGCGACAGCAAGGGCAGGCCTGGCCTGACAGTCCCCATAAGCAGTGATTCTCCGTCACTGCTTGTGCCCCTAAGAAGCTAACGGGGGCCAGAATCATGGGACTTTAGACCTGGAGGGATGGGAAGGTTCCCTAACCCAGGGTGGATCATCAGGGGTAAAAATGGGGGTCCTGGGAAGATTGTTGGGGAGTGTCTCACTTGAGCCACATGGCACATCACTCTGGTGTCAGAGTAGGTGCAGCCCTGAGGCCACAGAGATTCTCTATTTGTGCTTTGTTTTATTTAAATATGTTTTAGATGTGTTTATTTTATGTTATATGTATGAGTGCTTTGCCTGCAGGAATGTATATATCTCACATGTGGGCCTGGTGCCTGAGGAGGCCAGAAGAGGGCATCAGATCCCCTGGATCTAGAGTTATGGGCAGTTCAGAGCCACCATGTGGGTGCTGAGAATCCAACCCAAGTCCTCTGGAAGAGGACTTAAGTGCTCTTAGTTATCGAGCCAACCCCCATGTGCATTGGTTTAAAAGCTCACAGGGAAAGGCAGGCTGTGCTTTCCTGGGTCAGAGTACGAAGGTCATGCTAATCCCACACACCCGGGAAAGGCCCAGGGTCCTGTTCTATCCTGAAGAACTCAGCTGTTCTATCCTGAAGAACTGCCACAGCTCCTGGGAGTTGGTAGGGCCTTGCTAGGGGTACCAGGGTACCCTGAGCTGCCTCAGCTGAGGGAAAGTAATCACCAGAGAGTGACTTCCTCACCCATATCAGACACAGGTGTGTTGGCTGAAGGGAAGCTGAAGGTCCACAGAGCACAGGGGGACCAGGAGTAAGAGGCAGTGCTATATCTCCCGTAGGCATCCAGGCAGGCCCAGTAGCTTAGGATCAGTATGCAAGCCGTTTGACTCCTAGCATCCTGGGGTATTTGGGGCAAGAGCTCACACCCTGCCCCAGCTGCTGGCCTTCTGTCCACTGCACAGCCTGTGAGGATGAGTCTGTGCTCTCAGAAGAACAGATAACCCACCTCATCGGCAGGGCATGTTTGGCCGTTCTGAGGACTCTCTCTGGATACTATGTGGGGCAGTGCCTCTGAAAAACAGCATCGCCGCCTGGGGTGAACCTGGCTTGAATGCCTTAAACAGAAGATCCCCGTCCCTTGTAGCTCCTAAGTTAATCTAGGAAAAGCCACATCTGCCGATGGCACCTTTTTGCTGATTAGCCATTGACCAAGACCTTTCTATTAAAAAACAAATGCCTTAAAAAAGAAAAAGAAAATGGTCAATTTGCCTTCAAATTTTTATTGAAGTAATTCTATTCTATGTGAATAACATCAGAGATAAAACCTCCATTATTCTTTTTTTAATGAATTATAATTCAGAAAAATCTTGATAACAGAAAATGACTTAAAAGGCACAATGTACAGTTCTTATCTTGTTTTCCTTCTAGGCTCTCTCCCTGGGTATGTGTAATTGGCATCTCCTCAAAGTGGAAATGGGGGCTTTTTAAATCCTTGAATCAAGTGGTAGTCATATATTGAAGCTTCAAGATGGAATATGCTTCCTGAAAGATTTTCTTCTAACCCTTAGTATAGCTCCATTTACACAGAGGTGCCTAGCTTAAAGTGTGTATGAGTAGGGGGTTCAGTTCTCTGGATTTGCCTCTGTGTGTCTATAAACACAGCAGATGTATGATTTGGATCCATTCTTTTAGGGCATGTCAGCGTGCCTGTGGCTCACCTAGGGGCCCTGTTAACTGTAGGTGCAGAAAGGGTCAGAGGCACAGGCTGAGACTGTATTTGTGAAGACTCTGCTGGCCTTGCTTGTATCTGACAAAAAAGAAAACTTCCCCCAAATTGCAGATGTGGCCTTGGCCTCTGAGCCCCAGCCCAACTTCCAGACCACTGATGACAGCATCTTTTTTCATTTTTATTTTTTTTAAAGCTATGACACCAAAGGAAGGGGTTACATCACATACCAAGAGTTTCTACATGCACTGGGGATTCGATACACCCCGAAAATCCACCAGCCCTACAAGGAAGACTATTTCAACTTCCTGGGTCACTTCACGAAGCCCAAGCAGATCCAGGAAGAAATCCAGGAGCTTCAGCAGATAACTGAAAGGTGAGTGGCCAGCATTGGGGCCTGGACCCTGCCCTCATCCACCCTGACAGCAAAGGCTGCTCTGACAGAGCTCCTGAAGGGCTGGGATGTCACATGCTCTTTCATGATTTATCTGCTCCCCACCTACCCTCTTGAACATTGCCCTTTCTGGTTGTGCACTGTGCGGTGCCTGCACCCTGCGGTAGCCTGTCTGGAATGTAGGCACCATAGGGTGTCTGTGATGTCTCAGAGGCACGATATAAGCACCTTCAAATGGATGCATGGATGAATGGATGGCTGTGGTTTAACTCACCATTTCTGCTTTGAGGACTTTATCCCAAGGATAACCCAGAGCTGTTGGCAATTGCACTGGGTGACTCACAGTGCACTCTTAATGTCAGCGAAGGACACATGACCTGGGAATATGACCTGGTGTCTGCCTATTGAAGCGATTGCTGGAATCACTGGAGTAGAGATGACACTGGCCCACAGGCAATGAAGGTTTGAAATGTGTGAGTAGACCAGGATGTCTGTGCTTGAGCAAGGACAGGGAGACAGTGAAGGTGAGCCATTGGGTGTGTGGCTTATCTTGCTTTTACCTGTTTTGATGGCTGTCCCTTGCCTGACCTTTCAAACAGTGGGACCCAGCTCTGGACCTCACCCTACCCACTGCCAGGCACCCACGTGAGTGGGAGAGGGCTGCAGAAAAGCCCTGGAGGAAACAAGGAAGCCACAGACACAGGGCAGAGGGGGAATGGGGTGGGCGTAAGAGGCAAGCAGGTGGAATTTAACCCCTGGATTATGTTGAAGTCACTGCACCAGGGAAACTGCAGACGGAGGCTTGAGATTTCGAGATTCATAAGATACGCACAAGGCTGATATAAATCAAATACACCACAAACCGATGAAAAGTAGAATTTATCTTCAGCAGACAGGGCTGGCCTCATTACCCACAAGGGTCTTCACTCCCGTCTCCCCCCACCCCCAATGTGTGAGTAATGAGGCCCATTCTGTGCCCACATGCGTTCCTCTCCTCTGCTGGTGACAGATGCAGATCTGTGTGCTGTGTGATGCTGCATTCTGGTCCTCAGGATCAGACAAGTCCCGCACACTCGCTTGACCTCCTACCTCAGTGGCACCATCTTACCAGACAATACAAACCTGGATCAGCTCCATTTCCTCCAAAAGAAAAAAAAATCAAGTTGGCCCAAGTGCTTGCTTGTAATCCCAGTGCTGAAGAGGTAGAGAAAAGAGGGTCTCTGAGGCTCACGGGCCAGCTGGCCTTAACCAGGAGAGTTGCAGGCCAGGAAGAGACCCTGCTTCAAAACAAAGTGATGGCTTCAAAGGAACAACGCCCAACAGCACCACCTCTGGCCTCCACACACACCTGCAAACGGGCACACCTAAAATACTGGCATTGCAGGAGTCATTAAATATGGCTGCCTGACAGAGTGACTGGCTTTCTGAAGTCAGATCACATTGGTAGATTAATCGAAGAGATAAAGCAATAGATTTTTTTTTTTGTCTCGATCCCAACGAGTTAATTTTGCCCTAGTGCCTGTTGCAGGCGAAGCAGAGGCTTTTGTGGTCCTGTGTTCATCTCCCCCTTCCTTCTGCTCTCTAGACCGAGAGTCAGAATAGCCAGGGAACAGCCACCTGGCACAGGCCCATTCTAAGATGCTTGTGGAGGGGGACAGGTGAACATAGCAGAGGAGGAAGTGAACAAGGCTCGATGACTTACGGAGGAAGTCACAGCCATGCCCTCCTCAGCCTCACTGGCCAGAGCCAGAAGAGGACAAGACCCCAAGCATGGCATTGCTGCTCAGTGTGGGCCAACAGCAGCTCTGTTTGGCAGCGCTTTCGATCTCTGCTCCAAGCCCTCATTTACTCCGTGCACATGTTTACTCTGAAAGGGAAATAATTGCTGCTCAGAAGCCAGTCCAAGAAATGCTGAATGCCTCAATTTTCTAAAAATACGTATCTCCAAAAACTGTTTTGATTCTCTCCACTTCCATTCGCTCTCAGTTTGAAGAGCTAAGTGGGATGGAATTGTTGTGGTGACAAGCAGGGGCTGCATAGCCTGGGGCCACGTCCATAGCACGCTGGAAGCAGCCCAAGGCGGGTGCTGTTGGTCCCCCCAGCATACTCACCTGGGTTAGATGCCAGCGTCATGAGCCCCTTGCAGATGGGAGGCGCGCAGGAGGGCCTGGACTCCACACAGCTTCTCTCAATGGCTCTCCCTCTGCCCGAGTGCAGCCTGTCTCGCCTGCCTTCTGACAGTTTGAGATCAGTGGTTTGTTTACAGGCTTGCTCAAGGAGCCATCCAAAAATTA
The DNA here is from genome assembly GCA_028658305.1 of Pachyuromys duprasi. Taxonomy (NCBI): domain Eukaryota; kingdom Metazoa; phylum Chordata; class Mammalia; order Rodentia; family Muridae; genus Pachyuromys; species Pachyuromys duprasi. Next base: position 17,765,917 of record CM053752.1, read on the forward strand.
CCAAGTGGAAATGTTGGGCAAGAACCAGAACAGATCCAGTGTTTGGAACTGATAACCTATTCAGTCCCTCGAGGAACAACCAGGAACCAAGATGGTGCACGAGCCTATCAGATGGGCATTTTCCTCAGTGGCTTAGGAGGGAGATGCTCAGAGACATGGAAGAGTGGAGATGATGGAACTTAGACAGTCGATTACTGGCCACACAAGATAGGTGTACTGGCTAGTTTGGGGTGTCAACTTAACACAAGCTAGAGTCATCAGAGAGAAGGGAGCCTCAATTGAGGAAATGCCTCCTTGAGATCCAGCTGTAAGGCATTTTCTCAATTTGTGATCCATGGGGGAGGGTCCAGCCCATTGTGGGTGGTGCCATCCTTGGGCTGGTGGTCCTGGGTTCTATAAGAATACTTCCCCTGAGCAAGCCATGAGGAGCAAGCCAGTAAGCAGCACCCCTCTGTGGCCTCTGCATCAGCTCCTGCCTCCAGGATCCAGCCCTGCTTGAGTTCCTGTCCTGCCTGCATTCCAATGATGGACTGTGATCTGGAAGTATAAGCCAAAGAAACCTTTTCCTTCCCAACTTGCATTTTGGTCGTGGCGCTTTCATCAAAACAATGGAAACCCTACCTAAGACAGGAGGGGATGCAGGAGAATTCATGTTCATGTGTGCACGTGTGTGTGCTGCCCGTGTGGAGGTCAGGGGTCAACCTCAGGTGTCATGCCTCAAGTGCAGTCCTGCATGTTCTTTGAGACGAGGCCTCTCAGTGACCTGAAGCTTGTCAATCAGGCTAGGCTGCCTGGCAAGGCCCAGAGATCTGCTTGTCTCTGCCTTCCCAGTGCTGGGGTCACACACCAGGTCACCACACCTACCCTTCTTGAATAGAGGTTGGAGATCAAACCCTCTACCCTGCTTCAGGCTACTGAGGCCGGGAAGATGCTTTCTCATAGAGACTGGGCACAAGCTTCAGGAAAGTCAGCTGTGAGCCCACACGCTCTGTCTTCATCTACCCAGTGGGCTGAGGCCCCCTGGCAGGGTCACTGAGAAGACCTCATGCACCCTGCGGAAGCTGGCTCCTGCACTGGGCGTCATGCCCAGGTGGTAGCTTTGTTTCTAGAAGTAGGCACAGCTGACCAGCAGGTGAAGCCGGGACTGAGACGCAACTCCGGGGCTAAGAGTGCTTGCTGCTCTTCAGAGGGCCTGAGCTCTGCTCCCCACACCCTCCCAGGTTAGCCAACAACTGCCTGGAATTCCAGCCCCAGGGGATCTGGCACCCATCCTCACGTGCACATGCCCGCATAATTTAGAAATTATAAAACATAAATGATATTGTGAATAAAATAAGATGAAAAGGTGAGGCACCCCAGGACGCTTTGTCCTCAATACCAACAGGACCCTGGCCTTGTCCACGGCCCTTGCTCACTGTCCTCCTCTAGTCCTGTCGCCTTGGTGCTGGCCAGCTAGTGTCCCGGTGAGACCAATTCTATCTAGAATTGTATTTAGAATGGTACTCCATTGCCACTATGGGGCATGGTGGTTCCTCTCATATGTTCTTTCCTTTCCTACCAATACACTGCGGTGCGGTTGTCACCATATCTCCAGACCTGTCTCCTCCATGATGGTAATTCGGAGGATGCCTTTTGTGCCCAGTATGCCCAGAAGCTCATGTCACATAGTAGGTGCACACAGCATCTATCTAGTGTAGAGGCAGCATTTTTCTTATCAGCCATAACCTTGTGTTAAATTCTTGGTTCCCTTTGAAACGCACCAACTCTAACACAACAAAAAACAGAGTCATCATTTTCCCCAGGGCAGTTTTGCTAATGATAATGCTAATAAATGATGGTGGCCAGGGCTGATAGCATTTCTCGGGGACACCCTTTTACATAAACATCTCTCCAAACCCCACAAGATACCTTCCGTAGCAGCTCTTGGCAACCAAGGTATCACAGTAGAGTGAGCATCAAGAGTCACTTCCTCCTGGCCTTAGGTGTCTGAGGTGTCTCTTTCAGGGAGAAGCTCCTGGACAATTATGAGGAGATCAGCAAGGCACTCAACACGCTAGAAAAATCCAAGTCGGGTTCAATAGCCCTGTGCAAATTGCAGAAGGTGCTGCAGGAATGCGGGTATCCCCTGAAGGAAGAGGAGCTACTCAGTCTTCTGAAGAGGTTGTCTGTCCTCCCTTCCTCCCTCCCTCCCTTCCTCCCCTGCCCCTCCTCTTTCTCCCTCCTTCTCCCTTTCTCCTTCCTCCTTCCCTCTCTCTTCCTCCTCTCCCCTTCCTACTATGTCCCCCTCTGTACTGACTAATAGGCTGGTGTGCTGAGGTTTTTTCTTCTCTGTCTACTCACACAGCCTTGACCCTGAGGTGACCTCCACCTGCTGCTTGCTGTTCCTGTTGGCCACAAGCAAAGAGACTCGTTGACAAGGGCTTAGCTTCTCCCAGTGCAGGGTTTCAGGGTTCCCCTTTGAAAGCAGCAGCTAAAGTTTCCTGCCCCTGCCACTGCCTCCCACCCCCACAGTCAGGAGCTCAAGGCTTTTAGCTGAACATGTCCTTGCCTAAGTGACAGCTCAGATCAGCACTTCTTGATTCTTTTCTTCTTCTTTTTATTTTTTAACTTGTAATCATGTCCAAGGAAGATGTGGCTTTAGTCTGTGTCTCCACTGTCTCCTGCCAATTCTCATTCCCCAGCTTCCACCACCTCCCACAAACACACAGAATCCATTGCACAGCTCAGTCTGTGGTGCTGTGCTAGGCTCTGGGTGGTCTGGAAGCCGAGTCCACCTTATAGTGACCAGCCATCACTTTTCCTTTCTGCTTAGTGCTTTCCCAGGTCATGCAAGTATCATTCCTGCTTGCTTAGTGTCCCGTTTTTTTTGTCCCTGCTCACTGTGTGGCAAACATCTCCATCCAGTGTGTTCAGTCTCCTAAGGCATGCTCGCTCTTTTGTGTTCTGTGAGTTTGGGAAGTTTTCTTGACTTAGCTCATTAATGGGTTCCTGCGTTCATTCTGAAGCTTCTGTTGATGCTGAACACGGAGCCACCCAGACTTGGTCCCTCATGGGTTTCGAGCTTTCTCGTTTAATTTATATTTCTTACTTTTCGCTTTGGGTTCTGGGAGAGTCCCCTGGGAGAGTCTCTTACTCTCTGCCAGCATTCAGTGCTTGGGTCTCTTCTCTGAGTGTCGTCATCTTATAGCAGGCATCCCATTCTTAGTTCATGGACATTGATCTCATTTATAAGAATTTGACACATTTTCCCCAAAGTTTTCTTGGTGTGAGTGGAGTGTTCAGTGGGGAAAGGTGCTTGCTGCCAAGCCTGACCACCTGAGTTCAATGCCCAGAAGGACTAATGCCCACCAGCTGCCTTCTGGTCTCTTCATCCATACTGTGGCACATACAATAAATAAGTGAAATCTTTTAAAAACAGTTTTCTTCGCCTAAGAAATCTGCCTTTCAGTGTTGTATTTGTAACAGTCTTTCATGTTGGATGCTTTTCTCAAACACGTGCCCGCCCGTCCAGATTTCAGGAGTACATTTTCCCTGTGCCCTCACTTGTCTGCTTTGTCCAAGAAGAGCCATTGGCATCCAGCATGTTCAATTTCTCCTTGAAGGACGGGGGCCTTCCTCCCTTCCCACGAAGCTTGCTGAGTCTGTGCATAGCTCAGCCTTTGATTTCCTGGCTTCTGTTCTCCCTTTGCTGGAGCCCTTCTTGAAGTAATTTTCTAGGGAAGGGCGGACAAGAAGTACATTCCCTGAGTTATTTCATTCTGGAATGTTTTAATTGTCCCTCATACAGATTGTTAGCTTGTATGCACCTGGAATCCGGAAAGAAAATCATTTTCTTTTCTGATTTTGAAGATATTGCTTCATCATGTGCACGCTGTGTGTGTGTGTGTATGTCTGCACATGTGACAGTATTGTGTATATGTGCAATACTGTCTGTTGTATGCATGTCTGTGTTGTGTATTATAGTATGTATACACATTACATGGAATGTGCATGCTTGTGTGTTTATGGTATATGTGGTGTATACTGCATGTGTGTTTGTGCTATATGATGTGTGTATGTGTGTGTGGTACATAAGTGAATATATGGCATATGTAGTATATGTGTGTATGTGGTTTGTGTGGAGTTTGTGCATATGTTGTGTGATATGTGTGGTGTGTAGAAATGGAGGCCCATACCATCCTGAACTGGTCACGTGTTTCTCCTTTCAGAGTCGTCTCACTGTATCTATTTCCAGATGAGTAAGAATTCATGTGTTCAATGAATAAATCATAGGAAAATAGGCACAGAAAAATAATTAGTTAAGTGGTTCTGAGAGTCTCGTTAAAGCACAGTTAGGCTTGCTACTTTCATAAACAGCACAAAGGGCCTCAGAGCGTCTGCTCTCCACCTTTCAATGGGCGATCAACTTTTCTGCACGTGAAAACCTTAATAAGGATCCATCACTCAGTCGCTTGTTCCTCCTCAAAGACCCCTTGATGATAAACATCTTGGCTATTGGTAATTACATGTAGATTATTCTTTCCCAGATCCAAAATAGACTTTTTTTCCAACCCCAGCAAGGAGGTTCGCATATGCATTTGCTTTATTGCTGCATTTTAAGACGGCGCTGGCAGCTCCTCCCTTTGCATGAAGCAGTGCTGATTGTCTGTCTCCTTGTGTCCCTGTCACATGATCCATGCCAACGCAGGCAGACTGGGCTTCTCTGCAGCTGCAACTTGCAAAGCGAGGCTCTCGCCTCTTCTATCTCCTTTAGAAGCAGCCGAGTCACTAGAAACTTCTCTCCTGCTCAAGCTTCCAAGCTTGCCTACGCCATGCCTGCTCCCATCCAGCTGACGGAAAATCCAGGCACTCAAGGGCCCCAAGAACTTAATTACAGGAATATCAGCCTTTTGTTTGTGTGCACACATCGTGTGTACATACACATGGATGTCCTGTCTGCCTTTTTTTGAGACAGGAAACTGGCCTATAACTCGCCAAATAGGCTGTGCTAGCAAGTCCAGGCATCCATGTAGATACCTTTTACCTCCACACCTAAGTCCCACCCCTCTTTTTAAACAGGTATAGGCTCAAAACCAGGTCCTTGCTCTTGCTTGTCAAGCGCTCTCCCATCTGAGCCTTCTCCCACCTCAGGAGCTGGGAGCATGAAGGTGTGAAACTACTCCTCATCACCAGTGTCTTCAGTAAACGTGCTGGGTGCACTTGGAGATCTCTGGGACCTTATTCAAGTTATTCTTTCAGAATTTAAAAGGAATTGTTTCCCAGTCCATGTTGAGGACATGAGGGTGCTCTCATTGCTACGTGGGTGTCTGTGTGGGAACATATGTGGAAATTTTATTGAGGAAATATTAAGCTAGATAGCTTTTGCACAGTGCCCTTGGAGAGCTTTGGGCTTGACAGCCTCATTTCAGCCAGGCTTGGAAAAGAATGAAATGTCTCTGCCTCAGTTCCTCCATCCCTGTACCGTCTCTAATGTGCTTCTCTTCCAAGTCCCACTGACACACCTCCCTCCGCACCCCATAGTCAAGGCCTCCACCATAATGGAAACTTCTTGTCCAGCCTGTAGCTCAGCTGGCTGATGCCCAGCTCCTTCTGCCATCCTCATCAGGCTATCCCCCCACAAATGCTCTCGGGTTGGGCCAGCATCCTTATCCAGCAACCCTTGCTGCCTCCTGTTCTCTCAAGCCCTGAGCGCCATTGTCCAGCCATCAGGTCTTGGATCTTCAGGACAGAGCGGCGCATGGCCTCACCTCCACAGCCACCTTCATTCTTACGTCCCATGACCCTCACCTTGTTCATGGGCACACATCAGAAACCAGCATGAGTGGGCATATGCCAACAGGGTGGGCACCAGCCTCTTCAAACCATTCTCTTCCTCACAGTGCCCTTGTGTTCTGCAACTGTTTGTTGAATGAATAAGTACGTGGCTTTTTGTTGTTGTTGTTGTTGTTTTAATGGATCTGTTCTTTTCTTTTGTGGGGAAGCTTGGACGTCAGTGTGCATAACAATTGTATCAACTCCATGGACTTCTTGAGAGCACTTGAGATGAGCAGGACAAGCAAAGCTGAACCAAAAGAAAAGGAAGAAAGCTCACCAATCATCTTCTCCAAGCTGACCCAGGAGGAGGTGGTGAAGAACATGCAGGACGTTGTGGACTCTTGCCAGCCTGCTTTGTTCAAGGTATGGCAGATTACAAAGAGTGCCATCTTGTAAACTCATCTCCATTCCTCCCAGAGGCTCCAAGCCTTGCCCCCTACAACCCATCCACCTCTCCCCAGCCTCCTGGGCATATACTCAGTCTAGATGAGATTTCCTGTCGGAGCAAGTGTGTCTACACTGTTGCCCTATAAAAAGCCAGCTGGCCTCTGCCCAACCTGTTGAGGTGGATTCAGCAAACACGAGGCAAGCTGAGGCCACAGGATCAGGCAGAGAAGACAGAGACACATAACCTCGTGCAAGGGCTAAGGCGAAGCAACACCTCAAGCTGTGCTCAGGCCTCCACACCTGCACTTTGGCACACATGTGCCCACATTCATACACACAGAGGAAATTTGTTGTAAAGGACAGAGAGGCTGAATGGCAGCGGCTCACCCACCCCATGAGGTCCCTGTATGCTCAAGCACGTGATGGGAATGAGTGAGGTGAGAGCTGCCTTCATGAGGTTGAACAGGACAGGCTGTGTTACAGAGACTGTTGTGAAGGGGGGACCAGAAAGCCAGAAAGCCTTTGAGGAGAAGGGTATTCCACCACTCTCCCATGGGTGACCCCATGCAATGTGGTCTCTCCAGCCCTGCTGGTGTCTCTCAAAAGAGTGGTTTGGGAACCATGCTCCTGAAAGTGTGTCCCCATTCTGGCCCATAGGTGCCTGATATGGACACACCAACCCCAGCTGACTATATGTCAGCTGAAGACTTAATGGATTTCTGGAGGCCACTAGGTCCCCACCAGGAAGAAACCCCTCCACCCCTAACACACAGCAGAATCCCAGGCTCTACACCAGGAGGGTTCTGCTTGTACTGCTGGAGGCTTCCAGAGCTCTGCAGACAGTCATGCGCCTGCCTGCATGGAGCTTTGGTGCAGTGGTAACCCTCATGAAAGTCCATGGGTTACTAGCTCTCCTAGAGCATAGTCTGCAGGTTGGGGTCATTCTTTCTGTTCTAGAGAGGGGGAAACTGAGGCTGACGGTGAATGAACTTGCCGTAGCCTCACAGGTCGTAGGTGGCTGGGCTGTAAACATGGCTGGCAGAGAGGGGCCCATCCATGCCCTTGTTTTCCAAATCTGGGAATATGAAGGCATTAAAGTCCTAGCTGGGCATGCTGGCTCATACCTGTTGTGACATTGCTTGGGAGGCTAAGGCAGGAGAATTGCTGCAGGTAATAGACCAACTTGCTCTATACAGAAAGAACCCTGTCTTCTCTGGGAAAAGGCTGTAGGTTCATTTCATTGAGATGTGTTACTTAGCAGCAAGGTCAAGTTCAGTCTCTTAGATTATAAAGCCCTTGTGGGTAGAGAGGCTCCCAAGGCTGCCTCTAAATTTAGATTTAAATTTGGACTTGGTTTGGTTTAGTAAATGACAACTCTACTCCCTCAGTGTAAGGAGGAAGTGTAAGATGGGCTCTTGGATCCAAAAAGGAGGGGGCAATGAGGAAAGAAAGCAGAAAGGTGGGCTAGCCTGCTGGGAGATGCTACAGAATTTGACTTCTATCCCACAAAGCAGGCATGGACAGTACCTAGCTCTCTGTGAGGACTTAGTATCCTAGGTCATTAACCAGAAGGAAAAAGGGGAAGACAGCTTTGTGGTGCAACATTCCTGTGAGCTACCTGAGGCCAGGCATACCCAGGCTTGTCAGTTTCAGGACTGACCAAGTCTCTCAGTTTCTATTTATCAGCCCTGCTGTCCCCATGCAGGAATAGAACCCCTATGTTCAGGGTTGCTTGTTCTTAAGGAGCACATCTTAGCATCATCCTGGCATCTCTCAGGATGTTTCTGAGGGTGGGGACCATGGGTCTCAGGGCGGAACCACAGTGCTTTACTTCTGAAAAGCACTTTTTACGTGGCTTGAAATTCGACAGCAGAGGGTACAGGAGGCGAACTGTGGGGTTGGGAGAGGCGGGGGGGGGGGAGAGAAGGAGGAGTGAGGCTGGTTCAGGATGGGCACCAGTGAGGACAGGACCTGCAAGCCCATCGCTACCTGCCACTGCAGATGCCTACATCCGTCTTGTTTCCACCTAAGCAACACTCTACCCTTGCAGTGTTTTACAGATTTCAAAGTCCTTTTCTGTTCCGCTCCTACTCCTGTGCTGCGCCTAGCAGGCTGAGTTTACACGTAGACGCCAGGAAGCTTCAGGGTCTGTGGCTAGCAGGAGCTGGGCCCACATCGCTTCTCAGGTCCCTAGAACACCACCGCATCAGCTCCTCACATGACACGGCTTCCCACATCCTGACAGCACAAACTGCTCATTCTGCTCAGGTCTTCTTCAGATGGCTGTGCACCTGGTACCCACATCCCTGTACTTTGCAGCCAAAAGCTCGTTCACCAGCGCCCTCGGTTAGGTCCACCCTCCAGAGAATGTGCTGAAGCCTAGAGAGGCCAAGGATTTAGCTGAGCAACTCGACTCAGAACTCAGGGACTGCCCCGCTGTGCCCTCCTGCACCCTGCTGCCTCAATAGCTGCCAGCTGAAAAGCTCTGTACAGCTCTGCTTACATATACTGCCTGCCCCAAGGTGTGCCTAACCAGCACAGAACAAGAAAGAAGGCTCAAGGGATCTGGGCTTGGGTGCTGCAGGCACATTAAGTTTTTACTTTTTAAAAAAGTATCTTAATCCACCACTTGATACAGATTTCCCAGTGCAATAAGAGTGAATTATTTTGTTTCAACAGATGGAAGAGAATGTGCTTTTTTATAGCACGTTTTCACACCTTCCCAGCTGATAGCTGTATGACTTGACCTGTGGCTTGTTGTGATTACTGCATGGCTCGACCTGCAGGGTGTCAGGGGTGACTGCATGGCTCATCTCGTGCTGCGGGCACAGACCCTCAAGCGTAGGTCGGGGCATTCATTTGCCAGTATCGTTTGCCAAGTTTTTCTTCTGTTTTGTCTTAGGCATTTTCTGCCCTGGATAAAGAAGACACGGGGTTCGTGAAGGCCATGGAATTTGGGGATGTCCTGAGGAGTTTCTGTCAGAAGCTAACAGAAAATCAGTATCATTATTTCTTGAGGAAATTAAGAATTCACCTGTCGCCCAGCATACACTGGAAATACTTCCTGGAGAACTTCGGCTCCTTCGAGGAGGAGGTAAGGCAGGCAGGCATTCTTCACCAAAGCAGCTCAAAGGAACAGCTGATTCGAACCTCACCGTTAGAGAATCCCAAATGAAAAATGGTGATAAACTGTTCGGAGTGTGGGAAGGGAAACTGTTATCATCTACTTTGTAGGGGAAGTGTTCTAGTTGGTTTCAGAGAAGTCTGGGAGCTTGCCTTCATCTGATGGCTTTAGCAGTCTACGTGTCAGAAGATGACCTGGCATCTAGAGAAGTGAGGCCCGGGGTGGTCAAGCCGAGGGCTCCTCCGTCACAGGCCCAGACGGAGGTGTGGTGGATTCTGAAAGATGCAAAGGTGGAAGGTAGACTGTCTCCTGGGAAGCCATGTGGGCTTCCTGAAGTGGGGGAGGATGGCAGTGGCTGCCCACGGGGCTGGAGAGTGACTCCGATGTACCTGCCACTCACTGTCAGGTTGCTTCCTATGGCTACGCAAGTGGGTCAGCATCACTGACAGCAGTTCCAGTCCAGCTGAGAGAGTAGATACTCTGTGCTGAGAGGAAGGGGGACACAGCTGCTGTGACCTCTGCCTCAGTGGAGGGAAAGTTAAGATCTACAGGAATAAAGGGGGTGCATTGGATTAACCAGAGAGCTCACACTAGCTGGGACTAACTGTTCTGAGCTGGCTGGTCCGTTCTTGATGTGCTCTCTAGTTGCAGGCCTATGTGTGACTGTGTGTTGAGCACTCAAGTTCACCATCCTCACTCATGTATCATGGATGAATCCCTAGAGAGGAGATACCCAGAGCAGGTACACCTCAGTCATATGCCAGTTTTATAGGTGAAGACTCTGGCCCAGAGATACCGGATGGTCCTCTGGCCTCAGCGTCTCAGTCTCAGGATTATTGTCATGCGTCTGCTTGCCCAGCTTTCACTCATGTTAATACATTGGCTTTAGCTCACTCACATAAGCTGGTATAAAACTAATCTCCATATTAAATGGAAATATTCTGTCGAGAGCAAGCTAGTTTTCTTGTGTTTGTGTGTATGTGTGTGAATGTGTTCCCACCCTCCTGCTGGGAGCATGTAGGTTATCTTGGGTTTCCTCCATGGTAGGCAAAGCCTCTATGCCTGTCCTTTGCAGCTATACATAAGTGATTCATGCATGTAAACATACACGTGCAAGCATGCATGAGGACACACACTGCTGCTCCATGTGAAATAGCTATTGGTCCCGATGCTGCCCGCAGTCTCTGAGGTGGTTATGCAAGTGGTTATACCAGGCTTCCTGACAGCCCTCTCTTTCCAGCCGCATTAGCCTTGCCTTGTTGTGAATGAGGTCAGGCTGCAGGGATTTCGGGCCCTTGTCTGAAGACCTTCTCCTGCTCGTGGCATGATTTCGATCTTCACGTATACGGTTGCTCTCCCCCGTGATTATGCGTTTCCTCACCTTATAGAAAATATACTGTTCATTGGGCAGATTTTGGAAAAGGCAATAGTCATGTGATTCCCACCTTCCCCCACCCTTCCCCCACCTCCGGTGACAGTGACTTGCCACTACAAGGTAGCAGTGAGCTCTGGTTCAGCCCTCATGCTCTCTGTATGTTTCCTCACTGTTATCTGGGTGAGGAAACAGACAGACAGACCAGCTCCACCAACTCATGCCCACCAACCTGCCCTCCCTGCAAGGAAGGCAGTTTCCAAGCCAGTGCCTCTGAGCTGCTTTGAAGACGGCTTTTCCTGTTTTTAACGAATTCGGAGCTCTGAAGACATAATTGGGTGTCTTGGATTTCCCCCTTCTATTAAACGGTGTCCTGGCACCTCCGGGTAGAATGCTGACGCCCACAAACTTTCCCCATTGACCCTCTCACTCTTAAGCATTTGGATTTCCCCCACTTTTGCCTCTGTGATTTATCCTTCAGCGAACACCTTCCTTTGTAAGTCCCTGTTCACAGTTTAGAGTTTTCAGGGGGTATGGGGTGCTTGCATGTGTGCCTATACCTGTTAGCATGCGTTGGGCACATATGTATGCGTGTGCATGTGTGTGGAGGCTGGAGGTTGATAACATGCGTCTTCAGTTTCTCTCCACTTCATTTCCTATGGCCAGGTCTCTCGATAATCAGCCAGGCTAGCTGGCCAGCCTCCCCGGGGCCGATGTCACAGGTGGGCTGCAGCACCTGCCCAGTTTGTTGTTGCTTTGTTGTAGTTGTTTTAATTTAATTTTTTGGCAAATCTCATTAGTTACCATATTTACATAATTTCCAACCTTTCCTTTCCCTAGTCAAATTCTTCCCCTGTCCTTCCCAATCCCTCTCAAATTCATGACTTCTTTAATTATTGTTGCATATATACATATATACATACACACAGAGACAGAGAGAGAGCCTGTCGAGTCTATTTGGTGTTGCATGTTTGTGTATCTGTTTATTGCTGACTGCTTGAGGCTGGATAACCTGCCGGGGGGGGGGGTCTCATCTTTGGAGAAGTCTGGTTTCCCCTCTTTTAGCAGTCATTAATTGCCTGTACCTCCTCAGATCCGGGTGGAGCCTTATGAGATCCCCCCATATGCAGTGGCACATTCACTGACGTCATCGCTCTGGTCTTGTTGAGGCAGCCAAATTTCTGAGCTTTCATGGCTGCAGCTTCCCAGTCGTGCATAGAAGACACAGTCTCTATGCTCAGGCTCCTGGTCCTCTGGCTCGTCAGCGTTTCAGCGCTCTCTTCCACAGTGTCTCCCCAAGGCTCGGGTAGAGGGTTCTGCTGTAGATCCATCAGCTGGGACTGGGCGCCGCATGGTCATCTGTTCTCTGCGTTCTGACCAGTTCTGGCTTTCTGTGATGTCTCCGTATGTGGGGGTCTCCTCTCGGATGGGGGTGGTGAGAGCTGTGCTTACCTGTGGTACAGGGATAAGCATGTGATGAGCACTTTACCTCCTGACCCACCTCCCCAGACTCATATGTCTACATTTTAAAGAATCCCAGAGCCAAACTGTCTGGGGCCAAAGGGCAGGAATATCTTTATTGATCTTGAAAGCGACTCCCTGTAAGATATCTTTTTAAAACAATTGTATTAGATTGCATCACCTGAAATCACCATTTTTAGAAGATGATTGAATGTGGACAGGCCTTTGTCACCCAGCTTGCTAGTGCTTCATCGAGGGCTCTTGACCAGGAGGGAAGAAAAGTCAGAAGTGATAGGGGCTGGGAAAAGTGTCACTTCAGCTCATTAATGTGACACGAGCCATCATTTCCCTCTAGGAGACACAGAGGAAGCAAGTAATTAAAGAGAGATTACTGAGGTGTAATTAAGGAAGCCAGCACCTACCTGGCAAAGGGATTTTACAGAGATTACCCCTAGCCAAGGCCACTCGATTCTTGGGCAGTAGGATTGTACTCACACCCTCAGTAAGACCTCAAGTGTACTGAAAGACTGAAATCTGTCATCTCGCTTCACCCGTTTGTCATGCTCAGTGAGCCTCAGTGTCCCTTCTCAAACCTGTTTCTGACTTTCCGTCTTGTGGCCAGCCATTGTGCAGTCACATGGGACTTGAGCCCTTCCCACAAGGGCACCTGCCATTCTACATCCGGGTCCTGGCTCCACACTGTGGCTGCTCTACCACAGGTGGCTCCTGCTTCTAGAAGTGCCAGTGTAGTTGGTGCTTTGCAAGATGCAGGATCAGGGCAGAATGTCCCAGCCCAAGGCTGGAAGTCCCACTGTGGGCAGGCCCAGGAGTCCACCTGTGAGCCAGGGCGGAGGTACCTCCTGTGGGCAAGCCCACTCACAGGAAAGCCTCTCCCATCGTTACAGAGGTCAGTGGGCCATGAAGGTGAAGATGGCCTCCTTGTTCCTCATCGTTGGAAACCTATCACACTGACTATGGGATAAGGCAATTGGACTTCTCCAGCATTCAGGAGGAAGGATGTGTTAGAGTTGAAATGTGACCCGGTGGCCAGGTTCAGAGGACAAAGCAGCAAGCAAGACACAGGCTCCTGTCTAGCCACATCCACATCCAGGCTCCCTCTCTCCTCCAGAAAAGCAGTCCATACCCAAGTGCTTCGTGCAGAAGACAGAGCATCACCTTGCCTGAAGAAAGTCACTCCTGCTTGCTGTATTTTTGGACGCTGCTGGGTTCAGGACAATGACACTGCCAGTTGGTCATGCCAGGAAGCCAGGAGCCAATCCCAGGGTCACTGTGTCAAGGAAGCCCTATAGAAAATAGCCATAATACAGGGTTCTCTCTGTGTCTCTTTACCTGTCTGTCTCTGTCTTTCTCTATATCTCTCTCTGTCTCCCTCTCTCTCTCTCTCTTCTCTGCTGAACCTCATAGCTTCATAGCTTCTCACACTCCAGTGTCAGGTTCATCCATCAAGCTGGGCATCCAGGCATCTGATGGACAGGGGTGCACTCAGAGGACCCCATTAGGTGATTCAGCTTCACAGAATTGGCCACGGGCCATTCCTGAAAAACAAAAACAGGAAGTTCCATCTCTTGGCTCCTGACTTTGAAGCCTGACTTTGGATTGAGAAATTCAGAAGACAGAACAAATTGCCCACCTAGTGATTGTACCAGGCCACAATCAAATGTCACCAGACAGGTGGGCATCAGGCATGTGCTGTGAGCCAGCCATGTCCCAGGTACCCTCTTAGTTAGTCCTCACGATAGCCCTGCTGGTTTAAATCAGTGCTGTGTTTACAAGGGAGGGAACCAAGGTTCAGAGAGCTACGGCATCCCCCAGAGCTAGATGTCCAGAGCTGGGATTTGAATCCCACACCTCAGAGTCTCACATCCTTAGCCTTCCTCTGGGTAAACCGAGGGCTGCTTCACTGTCTGCCCTTAGGATTGCCACACAGATCAGTTGCACTGCAGTTGATACGGCTTTGCATGGTCCCTGGCCTAGCCAACACCAAATGTTTGCATTGTTACTTGTAGTCTAATCTATTCCAGGTTGCACTGAATGCTTGGTGATGATGCGTGGCCATCGGTATGGAATTTATTTGAGTAGAGGAATTTACTAGCATTTTCATAAGCGGCTTCACCCCTGAGTTTATTGAGTCATTAAAGGGCCAAAGGGGTGGCTACGATTCTCTGAACTTTATGGCAGTTTCACGCTCTAGAAGGATTTGTGAGGTGGGAGTTTGCACGGGTCTGGGGAGATTCTATGTGGGTGCCCACTGTGTGCCAGAGGTGAGCTGGAGACCTAGGAGAAGTGGGGAGGGAGCGGAGGGGAGGGAGGCGGAGCAAGGAATCATTAGGCAGTGATTTCATGAGCCTGCGAATCTGGAAGGGCAAGTTAGAGGTGCAGCTCAGACCCATAGGGACAGCTATGGTAAAGGAGAATTTGTGTCTCGTCCCAAGACTGTGGAGGCAGTGCCCATCACGAGTGGTCAGGGCAAGGAGGGCAGGAGAGGCAGCCAGCAGGCCCTGTGGGCTAGGCCACACCCTCTTATTCACTCCCTGTGGACATTTCTGATTGTCCTCTGGGCCAGAGATCTTGGACACACACTCGTGGCTCTAGGACAGTATCTGGCATCTGCCCTGTAGTGTTTGTGAATTTCTGAATCATCTTCCAAGGAGGCTCTATGGCTGTGGCAGGAATCATCATCATCCTGTTTCTGGAGTGAGACTGCTTTGAGATCTGTCACTGGCCCGGAGAGCCTGAGGGCAGTGTAAGTCCCACCTCTTAGAATCCAGCCCTGTGGCCTTCCTGAGCGAGAAAGGCCAGCTGCTCAGGATGATGGGAGGATGACGGAGCCTGTGTTTGATCTAGCCTGCACCCTCTGAAGGCAGCACAATTCGGCCTAGGCAGCAGTTTACTGGGTTGGGCCTCAGCAAGCACTGACAGGATCGATTTAATTTAGGGCCCTTCCAGAGATGTCCTGGAAGCCAAGAATTGTGCATGCCCAACTGCAATCAGTAACCTTAGAAGGAAATATTTATCTTGACTCATGATATTGGGGGATGTCCATCATGGCAAAGAAGGTGCAGTGGCAGGCAGAAGGCTATGGGCAGCTCCATGGTGAGGGCAGCTAGCTTACATCTTCAAAGGTCAGGAAGCAGACAGGGGACAAGAACCCCGGGCTAGGGATCTCACAGCCAATGACACACTTCCTCCAGCCAGGACCCACTTCCTAATGCCCCCACAATCTCCCAGAAGAGAACCAAGTATTCAAATACCTGAGCCTGTGGGGATATTTCACATCAACCTCCACAGTTCTCACATCACCACAACACTTGGGATGGTGCCTGGGCGGAGGGGAGTCATGCCTCATCATGCAGAGAGTCCTAGGTCTTGACACCTGCCCAGAACAGTCTTCGCTGGGGCATGAGCCACCCCCCTTTCCTGCCTCTGCCTCCAACCTTCAAGCAGGCATTACAGGTCGGCAATGAGCATCTTCCTCCCCGAGCTTAGACTTCATTTTCATATAGATTTGCAATGTTCCCTTTTTTTTTTTTGACAGGCAGTTTTGCTGATATTGTTATTTTTAGATTCATTTACCCACTGTAAATACAAATGAAGACACAGTACAATTAATTTCCCTGCTAATCAAAATATTTGATCAAATGAAGCAATTTTTCAATTCTTGGATCTAATTACAGGCATTCTCTAGAAGGAAGTGCCGAGTTGTGTGCTGTTTCTAATTAGAATCCTCTTGCTACCTGCTGAGCTGCTGTGGATGGGGATTCAGAGGGTCCCTGCTGCGGGGGATTGTAGGTGGAGCTGTAGGATTGTCGGATTGTCTCCGAGTCCCAAGAGCAGAGCCGGTTCTGTGAAGCATGTGCAGATGGGCTAGCTCTGACCTTCATAGTAGATTTGTACACCAATGAGTTTCTAAGCCAGCACTGGAATGGACCTCCCCAAGCCACCTGTCTGAACCTGCTTGATCTAGAACAGGTTACCACCACCTCCTGTGTCATAGGTGCTAGGCTCTTCTTCCTCAGGTGTGTCCTGAGGCTACACACACACACACAGTACATGAGTTCTTTGTTCCCGTACCCTGTGATTCCTATTCCCAGACACCTTTGCTGTAAATCTGGCTGCTGGTAGAAGGTGTCTCTGCATCTGAAGACGATGGTGGTGTCTTCTCTGATTAGAAAGAACGTTCCTCTTAGTTATGGGGGTAGGGGAAGCACAATATCCCCCAATCAGATGGGACACAAAAGCGCCAGACCGAGAGCCATCTGTTCTTCCTTGGCGCCCACGGGTGCTCAGTGAGGCTGCTTGGGGGCTGAGCTCTGAGAGGCAGTGGGAGCTAAGGCCAGAGCCCAGCAGGCTCAGTGCAAAGCTCAAGAAAGCCTGGCTCTGCCTTCAGGGTTGAATGGGGTCTCTGGGTGGTGTTAGTGCACATGGGGGCAACAGCGCCACAGTGGCCCAAAGACCTTCCTGCCAGTGGCTGGTGGTTGTTTAGAGGTGAGGACAGCAGTGGTCCCTGTCGGTGGGATTTTCAGGGATCTTTCCTTGTATGTATCCTGAGTGACCTCAGTGGGACTGCAGGCATGACTCTGGCACATCTCTAGCATGAACTACTGTGTCAGCGAGAGGGAAGTCCCGGCTCCTTTTCTGCCTTCTCAGGCCCTGAGCATCATCTTGGACAGCATTTCTGGTCCTTCCCTTGCTCCCACCTCACTTTCTGGCCTGAGGTGGGGGATGATGGCACCATCACAATGGCCTATTGTCTGGCTACAGGAGGGGCATGTTTGGCCAGCACTGGGTTAGAACTCTGTCAGCTCTGTGCCTTCATGACTGTTGTGTCAGAAGGGACATTCCACAAGCCAGGGCCAT
Source organism: Pachyuromys duprasi (assembly GCA_028658305.1). NCBI lineage: Eukaryota > Metazoa > Chordata > Mammalia > Rodentia > Muridae > Pachyuromys > Pachyuromys duprasi. Next base: position 17,782,953 of record CM053752.1, read on the forward strand.
GTCCTTGCTTGAGGGTCCTCCCCCTTACCTAGAGGACTTGGCCTTGGCCCATGTCTCTCTCCCCTGGGACAGCATTCCATGTGAGCAGGGTCTAGAGAGCCGTTTCTCTGCCTGTCTCCCCAGATGAACTGGTGTGCCACGGATATCAGCAAGTGGCCTCCTGTCCCAACCTGGAGGCCCACTGTGTGCTCACCCTGGGAGGACAGGCAGGTGTGTCACCCACTCCCAAGGCTCTGGGACTCGGTCTGACCACCGCTTTCTGGATGGAGCACACAGGTGGACAGCAGGGGACCTTGGTCAACACGGGAGATGCAAGTCTGGCCCAGCACCCTGCCTTGCCATGGCCTCTCGGACTACAGGCCTGTGGGGCACCTGCTGATCCAGGTGCGCCTTATGCAGCCACCTTGTGGTCACCGTCCTCTCATTCATTCTGCATCGTGGTTGCTCTCTTGTTGATTTTTTCTTTGGGACCATCCAGCAGCTACACTGTAGCCCATCTATAAAAACAGCACATTGCCGCTAACCATGTGCCTAGGGCTATTGCCAATGCTTTGTTTTATAAATCCTGTTCATTCCCCACCCCACTTATTTTCTAAAGAGACTCTGGAAAGAGCGAGGGCTGAGTTGACCACAGGGACAATTTTTCTGGTTACGTAAAGTTCCTTCTCTCCAGCATGGAGATGAGCAGAGTTCCCAGTTGGTGAAAGCAGAATCTTGCTTTTCTATCTCTTCGCCTCCAGGCAGCTGATCCATGACCATCACCCAGAGCAGGCAGAATCCCCCCTCCCTCATTATGCCACTGGTGACGCTGGTGTCATTGTGTGTCTGCTGTTTGTTTCTTGGCTCCGCTGTGCCCAGACAGCGCCCCTAACTCCTAGAGACTCTCCCTGGGAAACAGGACAGGAATCCTTGCTCTATGTGAAGTTCATCATAGTAGGAAAGCAAAAGTGAGCACAGAGACGGTCAGAGAGAAGTGTGACAGGAAACCAGCAGGGGAGGGGGCTGGGTGGGTGTGACTCTGAGATGCCACAGACTGGAAGAGGAATGGAGAAAGAGAACAGCAGCTCCCAGGGCACTCTAGCACCTGCGGCAGGAGCAGGCTGAGTGGGATCACAGAATGCAGGGGCCCGTTGTGAGGCTGGCCTCTCATCCTGGGGGCCCTGAGCTTCTGGCCTTGATGGGATTGGCACTTTTGGGAAAGAGCCTTCTCAGAGGAGCATGCCCAAACGTGGGTGCAAGAGACTGCCACAATGAGGTGAGAACTGGGCTGAGCCGGTGGGGTTTGTGTGGGGTCAGGAAACAGTCAAGCCAGGTGGCAGAAGACCTTTGGTCTAGACAGAGGGCTTCCATTAGCTGAGGCAGAACTACAGAGGGTCGCACTTTGCTGCTGGTGCTGAGGGAGAGGCACCTTCTTTGATGAAACTGATGAGCCACGTCTTGTTCGGGCTCCACCCCTCACGGAAGCCATCTACTTAAGGCAGCCACACTGCTGTCCGGTACGGTGACATTGCAGCAAACAGGCTTCTTGATAAAAGGCTCCATGGAGGGGGATGATGCCCAATCACCAGTGGGCAGAGCCGGTGCCCACCAGCACAGATGGAGACCCAGCCAGGCTCTCTGACTCTCACTGGATCACAGTTGCAGCCAGCTTCAGTGTCTTGCCGGCTGGGCATTCGTGTTACTAGCCTTTTCTAAAATTACACGACAGTAAAATTGATTGATATTTTTCAATCATCAATGTAATTGTCAAAGTGTCTATTGATTCCCATTCCCCATATATCCAATGTGAGGAGAGAGAGAGGAAGGGATGGAGGGGGAGAGGGAGGCTATGTATACAACCTCAGCTGTAATTCCTCAGGAGCTATCCACCTTGTTTGAAGCTCTTGCTGGGCGAGGCTCCGCCCCCTTTTAGGGTAAGACCCAGGGCTCTACTTCTGGCCCTCGTGCCTGAGGCAGGTACCCTACCCAGGTACCCTACCCACCGAGCCGTGTCCCCAGGTCCCCAGAGAGGTTTTCCTGAAACTTGAAATGGGCTTGTGGCTCGAATCTGACACTCTCCAAGTCAGGAACCCAGTCAGTAAATGCAGGCCTCTCCCAGGTGGCTCGGCTGCTCTCGGGATCTCACCCATGTGTTCTGCAGCCTGCCGTTAACGTGATGTGGAATTCTCCTCACTCCAACTCGGAGCCCACCACAGCTAGTGCCTTTCAAAAGCGGCTGTCGGATTTTTGTGGTTTTAGCTCGAAGTGGACCACTTTCCTAAATTGTTTGGAGACTTTCTAGTCGATTTATCTAACAAGAATGTCTCCAGCATTTTTCTCTTCACTCAATTTTCTCCTCTTTCCCAAAAGCTGGATCTTTTAAAAATGGGTCTAGTAGGTGGGGCATGGAGGTGCCTGTCTATCATCCCATCACCAGGAAGCTTGAGGCACAGGGGATACTGACTGAGACCAGCCTGGGCTACATAGATAAACCATAAAATGAATAAATGCATCCTGACTATTTAGGTCCTGCAGCTAACGATGCTGCTCAAGCCCAGAGACCTGAGTTCAGTCACTGGAACCGGTGGAAAGGTAGAAAGACAGAACCAAGTGCATAGGGTTATGGTTTCATGACCACCATCTCATGCTCACTTCCCCATGCTCACCTCCTCATGGTCACTTCACAGTCAGTTTTATTCCCCCCTCAGTAAAGGAGGAAACAGGCAAAAAATGGGCAAGCCCCTTGTAGAGCCTCCCAGCCAGGAGGAGGTGGAGTGGAGTTGAAGCTAGCCTTTGACTGCCTTTCTCACACACTGAGCCTACCCAGTATCTCAAGTGTGCTTTAAGACTTAGAGGCAGGACTCTACCCTCTGTTCTCTGGGTCTGACGCCCTGTGGAATGGGTGTTAGGAGACTTTGAGCTCTGGAACTCCCTTCTAACCATTTGAACGGTACCTATTTCCTTTCCAGATGACCCCAGATGGGTGTGTGGGAGCCTCTGGTACTCTGGGCGGCTGGGGCTTGGGTCTGGGTGGAAGCGTGTGTTTGTGTTTCTAAAGACACGCACAGCTGTCATCGGGGTTTGCCATCCTTCCATAAAATGTGCTGTGGGACAGTGGCAGAGTGCAGATATCACTGTTAGATCCCTTAAAGTGTGGCCAAGTTGGAAGAACTAGTTGGGAGGATTTGCTGCCAACCCCTGCTGATTGCCCTAGCGCAGCCCAGGTAGCCACAGTCAGAGCCAGTGTCTCACAAAGCATCAGTCATAGTGAGATGCTTCATCAAGATAAGCCAGTATTCTTACACTGGATCTCTTGGTTTCTTTCACCTTTTGGTTCTTACTGGCCAGGTCTTCTTTCCCACCAGAGCGCCACCTTCCCTCCCCAGACCTACCTTCAGGAGGTTTGGCTCACTCAGCAAGGAGGTCAAAGCTGTTTAGCCTTGCTGCAAGCGAAAGCCTCTACTAACACACACCGTTACCCTTTGGGTCTCCTAAGCCTGGCTGTAGCATTTGGCCCAGTCCCCCCCCCCACAAGACTTGACCCGCCCCCAAATAAACAAGTCCTTCCTGTTTTCCTTTGCTGACGTGTCATAGATGGCTGCCACCCTAGTCCATCTATCCCCATAGTGAAGTGCTAGCTACTGGAGGTGGGTTTAGCCTCCCTCAGGCCCCCAACTGCAAGCCCTTTGCCTGTTCATAATTATAAAGAGCCTCTGGCTCAGTCCAGGAAGTCCCTGAGCCTGGCACAAGCTGGCAGGGGGGGGCACCATGGACAGCTCCAGTCACCTGCAAGGCTTCTGGAGAAGCCAGCCTAAGTCCTTTTGCTAACCTAATGTGGTTAGCCCTTCACCAAGTGAGCCATCTCCCCAGCCCTTGCATGTGTTAACTGAACCCCAAGACAGCCATCAGGAGGGGACAGGCGGGAATATATGGTGCACCCTCCCTGGGGCTTGTCCAAGGGCAGAGTGCTTCCCTGGGGACCACTTTCATGGCATGTGAGCCCAGACTTCGACACAGCAGGGCTTGGCCTGTCATTAGAAATCACGCCGCATCTGTTCTTCTCTCTCCCATTAAGCTATGCCTCCCCACACCGTTTACCCAGTGGATCAAAACTCATTCTGTTCTCTGCAGACTGCTGATGAGTGGGCAGAGAACATGCCCAAGGTCCCAACTCCCACCTCTCCCAAAGAAACGACCAACAAAGACATCCTGGCACGAGTGTACAAGGCAGTGGCTTCCCATTACCACGCCATTGTCCAGGAGTTTGAGAACTTCGACACCACGAAAAACAACACGGTCTCCAGAGATGAGTTCCGATCCATCTGCACCCACCACATACAAATCCTGACGGATGAACAGGTAAGAACATGGCCACTCACGGCAAGCGGCCATTGGAGTAGCCTGTTCTCTACTGCATGCTTTTTAAATGTTTAAGGTAATTTCCCACTCCCGTCCCCCCTTCTCTTTTCCTCCTCCTCCCTCTTTTCTCCTCTTTCTCTCTCCCCCCGCCCTCCCCACTTTCCCACCTCCTCCTCCCTCTTTTTGCTCCTTTCCCTTTCTCTCCCCCTGCCTCATCCCCCTTTCCTTCTCTTCCCCACCTTCTTCCTCATCAATAAGCTCTCCCTTTATAGCCCTTATAACCTGGAACTTGCTTTATGGACCAGACTGACCTTGAACTTGGGTTGATCTTCCTGCATGAAAGCAGGAGCACCTGCATGAGCTACCATGCCCTGCTAAGGTCTTAGTTTGTTGTAAATCATACTGAATCTCGCAAAAGAGCCCCTGTTGCTATAACAGCTGTGAACATTTCAGCCAGGGTGAGCCTCAGGTCCCTTAAAATCCCCGTTAAAATCCGCCCGAGCTCCCAAGACTTCTCCTGTAACCACCCGGTCCTGGGATGATTGACACCTCCTCTCTCTCTGTTTCACCCTGGGGCAGCATGCTGTGCCGAGCCTGTTGATGGTGCCAGAGCACTAAGTACCACTTAGTACCACTTAGCTGCCATCTCGTCTCCATGACCTGGCTCACCTCCATGGTAAAACCTTCTCTCACACACAGAGGAATCCAGCTCCCCTGACTTCCAGAGCTCTGTGAGCGGAAACCTGTAGATACAATCAACCCTCCAGAGGAAGATACCAGCTTCCAGTGCCGAGTTTGAACTGATGGCTTATCAGGGCTCTGCATGAAATGTGTTGCTAGCTATCCACCAGCTGTTGCTTCAGGCAACAGACCACAGCCCCTCCTTCTGGGCAGGCCACCTGTGGTGCTAGGGAACATTTAGCCATGTCAGAAAGGAGGAGCTCTTGACATTTTGTTTGCTATTCTCCCCACAAAGCAGACACCCCTGGCAAGTGAGAAAGATGCTTATAGATACTAAAACAACTCAGGCTTCTGTGCCTGCCCAGCTGTGCCCCTGTCCAGCTGTGTCCAGGTGTGCCCCCATCCAGCTCTGTGCCTGTCCAACTGTGCAACTCAGAAAAGCCGGTTGGCATATCTGTGTGTTTCCCCACAAGCTCCCTGGGACCCCCTGGCAGCCTTCTCTCCTAGCCAGCTCCTCTCTCTGCCTCTGCCAGGACACGACCCTTGGCGTCTCTCAGTGCCTACTCTTCCTTCCAGATTCTAAGCAGGAGGTCTCCCCCAGCCCCACCTGGCAGAGCCAGCCACGTTCCACTTGGCCTTTCTAGCCTCCTTCATCCTCCCAGTTCCCACGCCCCGGTCCCCCGACATCAGCTTTGTCCCGAGCAGGTTTCTGGGTACCTAGCCACCAGTCCTGATGTGCAGCAACTGCACAGAGGCAGCAGCCCACCCATGCAAGAGTGGTGGTACTGGGCCGCTGGCAACAGATGGGGCTTTCCCCTGTTTCTGTGACGGAACACCTGGCAGAAGCAACTTGGGGAAGGACGGGTTTCTTTTGTCTCACAGTTTGAAGGTACAGCCTGTCCTGGGGCAGGCGTGGTAGCAAAAGCTTGAGTCAGCTGGCCACGTGTGCACAGCCAGGAAGCAGGGCGAGACGACTGCTGGTCACTTCCTCCCTTTCTCTCAGCCCAGGATCCCAGCCCATCCAATGGTCCTGCTCACATTTAAGGGGTGACTTCCACCTTATTTAACCTAACCCAGAACAC
>CM053752.1:17789153-17895223 GCA_028658305.1 Pachyuromys duprasi
GAGTGAGGATGCAGGCCCACAGAAACTGAGAGCAGTACGGACAGGGTCCCCCCAAACCGGGAACAAACCTGACGGCAAAGCGGCCCCACCCTGTCCCTGAGGGATCTGCATTCTCCCTTGGCCTGATTGTTGGCTTCAAACAGTGGCACTCTGGCTGCTGTGTGGAGGTAGAGGAATGAAGGGCAGGGAACATGGTGGACAGTGACAGAGGGGTAAGGAAGGTGCTGAGAGTATCGGAGCTGAATCCCACGTGCTGCCCCAGTGCTCAGTGTGCTCGCTGTGAGAGTGGCTGCGTGAGCTGGGAGTGCCAGTAGAACTAGGAGTTGGTGCTGGGCAGACAGAAAAATGGTGGGCAGAGGCTGGAGGCCGGGCCAGGTGAGAGCGGGCAAGAGACAGTAGATGACTAAGGCTGAGGGTGCCAAGGGCAGGCAGGGCTTGGGAGAAACAGAGGTCGAGAAGTCTGGGAGGCAGGAAGGACCAGATGACAAGACCAAGAAGCCACCGTGAAGATGGAGAAGCTGGAGAGGTGCTGGATGGGAATGGTGTGTGTATGCGTGAGTGTGCAAGCGTGTGCACATATATACACGCGCCCTTGTGAGTGCTCACTGTATATGTGCATGTGCATGTATGCGCGCGCGTGTTTGTGTGTGTGTGTGTGTCCTTTCCAACACAATGCCACTGCTGTTGGGTGGATCCCGCTTGCACAGCTCAGTTTTGGCCCAGTCTGGGCTGCGGTGAAGCCTTCCCCCACTTTGCCCAAGGTTACAAGAACACCAGCTGACCCTGAAGTTTTCAGGCTCTCTGTGTTTCAGCGCCATCACACTGGCTCTCCTGGAAGGCCTGGTGGTGCGTGCCTGTGAGACCAGCACTGAAGCAGGAGCTTCCTGAGTCCCTGTCTCCAGTGGGCTGGGGGAGGGCACACCCTCCGTTGGCTCCCACTGACTGAGCCTCTGGTCTGCTGGCCAGTCTCCCTCCCTTCCTGTCCCCCGTAGCTTTCATTCTGCTCTGTTGTTGTTACTGTTTGGGATCTTCTGTGTCTTTAACATCTGTTTGGTTCCATTTTAAGAAAATACTTGTAACTTCACACCTTCAGTTAAATTTTGTTAGCTCTTGCCATAATTACTTTGTTAAAGTCAGTCATTGCTATGACTTGCCAGCCATGGCAGATACCTCAGGCCAGTTCTGAGCAGCAGGCAGGTGTCTTTTCAACCCATAGGCCTATTGTTTCTTTGTCTTGCTTTGTAGCAATACCTAGATCCCACAGTCCTGCTAAACAGACTATGACAATGGCTTCCCTGGTCTAGCCTTGATTGAACAGGAATACTTCAGTGTTCTGAGATTAAATGTGCTTTCTCTAGAGATACCTTCATATAGCAAATGTCAAGAGCTCTCAGTCAACTGCTCTCCGCCTGTTTTTCTAAAGCCCAACAACCATGGATGAGTACTAGTTGCATCAAATGCTTTCCCTACATGTATACATGTATCAAGATAGGCATCTAGTTTTTCTTATTCAGTTTCTCGATTGAGTGAGTTATATGCTAAGTTCTATGATAGTAAAGCAAATGTATACTCTTGTTGTGACCTGACCTGTGGGTAGTTGAACAGGGTTACCTGAAAGAGAGAGTGGGGATGATAGGGGCAGAGACGTGAAGAATGAGGACCAAGACAGGTTTCTGATCAAGATCCCGGTTTACTGAGCATACAAACAGCACTTATAAAACAAAGAATTACAAGTAAATCTTTTCACAATAACAGCATTTGCGTTACCTGGCAAGGTATCCGGAGGATTCACTCAAGGTTACACAAAGTTTGCTATCTGGTTCCCAGAGTTGCAGGGAGCTTGCTACCTAGTTCTCAGGAACAGCACACCCCGCTGCAGAGACTGCCAAGGACAGTCCCTGAGAAACGGAACTTTAGATTAGACCCCTATCTGACAAGGCCAGGAGGCAAAATTCCATTTACCAGACTCCTTCATTGTTGTAAGCACAGTTTGGTCAGGGTATGTTGAAAGTGATTCCACGGTTAGAGAGATGGCTCAGCAGTTAGTGGGTAGGAATACTGGCTGTTCTTGCAGAGGACCTGGGTTGGGTTCTGACCCATACACTGGCTCACAACTGCCTGTAATGTCAGTTTCAGAAACTCCAGTGCCCTCTTCTGGCCTCGGTGGACTCTCCCACATGTGCACATACAAGTGTGTACACCCTGTCTCTCTCCTTCCCTTACTCTCCTCTCCTCCTTCCTCCCTTCTCTGTCTCTAAGGGATTCTGTGATGCTGGATTACATGGCAGGTATCTTGGTGACTTAACACATTGACACAGATTGTCTGTACTTTCTTGTGTTGTCTGTGTCTTGTTTGAATCAAGAGTACACCAGCTGTGTAAGTGGAGTCTTGGGCTGTGCACTGTTTGTTGTTGTTGTTAGAGGGGTGTGAATTGAGCCACTAGCTTCCTGAAAGCCAAGTAAAAATGCCCATAAGCCTTCCAGGGCCCAGAGTTTTCCACAAGGGGAGTTTTAAAGTTGTTCCTGTGTATTTCTCTGATGGTTACAGGGCTACTCAGGTTCATCCATCTTGGTGGCTTATGTTTTTACAGGGATTTGTCCACTCAATTTTCTGATCGGTGTACACTGGCTCACCAGAGCATCCATGTCCTCTGTTTAGTTCTTGCTGTGTGTGCCACACAGCTGGACCACACATGGTGTTCCCCGCCCCCCAGCTTCATACTGCAGCCCTATGTGTGCTCTTAGTCTTTTTTGAGGATCAGCTTTCAGCACTCTGGGCTTCCTGCTGTATTGCTGTTCTCTCTTGTTCCCTCTGCTTTGGCAAAGGTTGGATGCAGGCTTTGAATTTCAGCTGCTCTTCCTTTCATAATAGGCACTTAAAACTGTACATTTCTGCCTAATTACTACTTTAGCTGCATCCAAATTTTGATACAGAGTTGTAAAATTATAATGGAGCTCCTAGTCTCTTATTCCCATGTTGGGTCCTTTGATTTAGAATACGGGTGTTTTTTTTGTTCCTGAATGAATGTGTTTTTAAAGAGTTATTAACTTATAAATGAACATGATTTTAATTAGAGAATGGTACTGGATCTTATCAGTTATTAGAATTATCTGAGATTGGATGTGTGGTCATTCTTTATAAATGTATCATTTGTAGCTAGATGGTATTTTTTGAATGGAGAATTATGAAGCGTTCTACACCTGCTCATTGAAACCAGCTGTTATGTCTAGCCTCAGAATGTCTATTCTGTGAGTTAGCTTGGCCCATCAATAGCTGGGAAATGCAACTCAGTGTTAGATGTATCAGGATCTAAGAAAATAGCTTTTAATCTTAAAGTCTATTTAATGTAATAGTAGCATGACATCTGAGCCTTTCTTTCATTTAGAGTCTGCTTGGGTATATTTAAATTTTTTCAAATCTTTAACACACCTGATACTTCTGTATTGTGTACAGGCTTTATGAATAACATATAAATGGATTCTTAAAATCCTCTCTAGTGATCCCTGCCTTTTTATATTGGGTGTTTGGAACATTTACATTTATTGTTGTTGCTACTGTCTCCATCTATTTCTGTTATCAATATTATGCTTTCCACCATGCTAAGTTCCTTTATATTGTTTGAAAAAAATGTTTTCTTTACATAATTTGGATTGAACTTTTAAAAACGCATTTGTCAAAGCTACATAGCCTTCTTAGCCAATAACTAGCTGTTACCCTTAAGTTTTTACCATTTTTTAAACCAGGTTCCCTTGTTCTCTGGTTTACTGAGATACTGAGTTGCTGTGAGTCAGTGGTCTCCTTAGATTTGATGTTATTAGTATTTTATCTTTCTCTTGTGATTTTTCCCTACAAATTAAACCCCAATGGTTCACTGATCCCATTGGCATTTGTTCAACATTGCTTTCTTTACCTATTCCTGCTGAAGCCTTCTCATTTTTTTTCCTATGAAGTATAGCCTTGGATTGTACTCTGTAAATAGTAAATTCTATTTTTATATAAAAATGTCTTTATTTTGCCATTTTACAAAGTAATTTTATGGATAAAATTGTGATTTTTAAAAGATGAAATGACTGCTAATTCACAATTTTTCATGCAGCCATCTTCTGGCTCCTGTTGGTTGCATGTTGGTGCTCTGAGACACAGCTGCACAGATGGAACTCTGTTGGCAGCTCAGTGGACTTTCCAGATGGCTCTGCTGCTAGAGATACAGAGCTTCACCAGTCCACCTCCATTCTGCTCAATGCTCTCATTGGCTGTATTGAGTCTGTTACTAATCTATACATTGATTGTTTCAAATTTTTTCAATGATTGTATTTTTCATTTCAAGGAACTGTATTTTCCTTGTCTGTCAATCTCATCTTCCTCATTGCTAACTCTAATGCTTGATTTTAACAAGGTGTGGTCACTAATAGTTCTGATTTCTGAAGGCAGAGTCAGCCTTGGCTTGTCCATGGTAACTCGCTCCTTCATCTGTGTGGTGATTTTGTTCTTTGAAAGCCATTGTTAGGCTGAGTCTATTTGGGAGCTGTCTGCTATGCTGTTGTTGCATTTAATCATAAAGTCAACGTTGCCAGGAGAGCTCAGGGCAGGGAGAGGTGAGAGTTAGGTGAAGATCCCAGCAGAGGAGAGATGAGCATGCAGATGGCTTCAAGGAGAATATGGAAACAGGATGGCAAAGAGTGTTTAACCATTTGATTCCAGGGGCATCAGACAGCCATACTGCCTTTGCCTTTAGGAATGGCCTCTGAGTGGCTAACACAAGTCCAGCAACGAAGAGTGGGCATGGTGCTTTATCACAGCAATAGAAACCTCACTAAGAAGAGAGTCAGGGTTTAAAGGGACTTGCCACTTGTGTTCAGGAATGCCTTGGCCAAAGATGGCTGCGGAAGGCACAATGAGGAGAAAACAGAGCCTGTGAGACATCGTATCTGTGCTGAGAGGCAAACAGAGGAGGCCCAGGCCAGCTGTGCATCTGACACACAGGAGCTGTGGGAGTTCAGAGACTCCCATCATCCTCAGGAAGGAGCTGGGTTCACAGAGAGTTTGGGGATGTGGGTTTTGTGATAGAGTCCTTCTATGGAAGAGCTGGGACTAGGTGGGAGGGGGCAGAAGGGAGGCTAAGTGACTCAGGAAAGTGATTGTCCCAGCTGGCAGATGAGGCTCTGTCTGCCTGATGGCTATAAGGACCGACACTGGGAGACAGTTTCTAAAAGATGCTGGCTGCTTGGTGGAACACTAGGGACGTTTTAGCCTCCGGGATGTGAGCTGACCCACTTCACCACTTTTGACAGACTCTTGTACATTTTCAGTATTCTCTATTTCAATCTTCCTGTAGCTTCTGAAGTCGAATCAGAACTCTATAGGCCAGGCTTAGCAGACTCCTTGAGGGGTCTCTGCTGGCTGGAGCTGGAGAAGCCTTGAGCTAGTCCACCTCCAAGCTCATCAGCCGTGTGGAGTCTTACTACCCATCATGGATTGTTTTGAATTTTTTTCAATGGCTTGCAATCTTCTCTGATCCAGACACCAACCTGGAAATACACTTGGTATGCACGCCTATCAGTAAATCCCACGGATGGCAGTTGCCTGCCTGAGGATGCCCAGTTCCAGAGAGGCACCTACATTTCTGACCTCAAGGGTAGGCTGGTGTGGCAGCTAGCAAACATTTGGGGTCTTTGCACAGAGCCCAAGAGTTGGTCACTTTAAGTCATTTGCTGTGGAAAAACTCAGGGGAGACCCAAGAGCAAACTAAGTCTCTGACCTCTGTCCCTCTGGAGGCTGATAGCCAGGGTCTGTCAGTTTGAGGGCTTTTTCAAGAAGTCAGGTGGGGAGGGGGGGCAAGAGCCCTTCTTCTTGGCTCCCTAAAAAGCACTATAGTCCTCAAAGGCAGCTCATGTGGGAGGCCTCCTTTCACTTGGTCCAGTGCCGTGTGTAGTTTCCATACGGGTCTACGGCGTCAGACAGGCACCATGCAAAGCCATAAACCTCTCCCCGGTTTTCCAAATGCTTCCTTTTCATCTCACAAGAAGGGCAGTTCTTACCTTTGGGGTGAAATAAATCGTGGCTGCCCAGGCAGCCGCTAGGCTGGTGGCACCTGTGAGGCCCGCGACTCAGGTGTGCAGGGAAGGCTGAGAAATGAAGCCTGCGGCTTCCTCAGGACCCGTGTGGGCCCTGGTTTGATTTGCATTTTCCCCTAAAATGTTTTTATGCACCACAGCTCGGTCACTGTGACTAATCACAAGATTTAATGGCCTTAAACTGCTCACTGAGGACCCAATTCAATTAAAAAATGTCCTGCGGAAGTCATGAATAATCCTCTTGTCTTGCCTTTTTTTTTTTTAAACAGTCTTCCAGAGACTTCTATCCTGCAGAGACCAAATGGAATTTTTTTTTCTTTTTTCTTTTTCTTTTTTTTAATTGACATGAACCCTGGTCTGCAGTCTTCCTCCTATCACCTTTGACCCCACTTCTTCAGGCCTCCCAAGAGGCTCCGGCTGGGCTCACACTCCCCTGGGACTGACTTGCCGCTGTTAGTTTGACAGGCTGTGGAGCGAGATGCCCATCAACGCCAAGGGGAGGCTCAAGTACCAGGACTTCCTCAGCAGGTTCAGCACGGAGAGGGTATCCTCGCCCCCCATGGGGGCAGGAGACTCTGGAGACTCGACCGCTGCCCAGAAGGGCAGCAACAACTCTGACGTCATCCAAGCAGCGAGATCCACCCTCAGCTCTCCTTGCCGGGACCTCAGAGCGGGCTCAAAGTCATGGAGTCATTCCTGTGTGAGTTCCCAGCCTGACAAGTGTCCCATGTCACCTGCAGGCGGGTCCAGGCACACAGGGGGCCCAGGGTTTCTCTCCATAGGTTGCAGGTGATCAGGAAACTGGGGTTCGTGGGTCTATGGAAAGGTCCTATGGTCAGTTTGTGGCCCTAGGAAGGGTGGTGGAGGGACAGGGTGGAAAAGGGAACCTAGGAGGAGCCAGAAGGGAAAAAGGACGAGACAGGTAGGACACAGTATCCGTGGGCAGGGCCTGGCTCTGACAGGGACAGTCTCCTGACCTTGGGCACCACACTTCAAATAATGCATTCTCATTTTACACCTGAGCCAGGAGAGACCTAGGGTGTCTTCCCAGGCCTCAGTCCTCAGTTTGACACAGAGCCCTGAGCCATAGGCTGAGTCATCCCCAGCTTGCCAAAAGGAGGCTCCTGGGGTTGGAAGGGTTCTTCCTTTGCCCTTGATCAGTCTGACAGCACCTCCGGGGAAGAGCCACTGAGAGCATACTATGCATGCCCTCCCCCTTGAGACCTCCAGTTGAGAGAACGCCCCCCTTCCCTCCTCACAGACCCCGGTGAGCACTCCACCCCTACAGAACTGCGAGCCCATCGAGAGTAAGCTCCGCAAACAGATCCAGGGCTGCTGGCGCGAGCTCCTGAAGGAATGCAAGGAGAAGGACACCGACAAGCAGGGGAGCATCACTGCAGCAGAGTTCCTGGGTCCGTTTGACCCCCGCCCCTGGAGAGACACACATCACCCCTGTCAGCCCTTCTGGGAGAGACAGAGTGGGGGCGGGGAACCTGCAGGCATTTGTGGGTCAAGCTGACGGTAGCTAAGTGAGGGTGAGAATGCATGACTCCCCACCAACCACCCTGCGGGCTGCTCCTGTCCCCAGCTCTTGTGGAGAAGTTCAAGCTGGACATCAGCAAGGAGGAGAGCCAGCAGCTCGTCATCAAGTATGACCTGAAGAACAACGGCAAGTTCGCCTACTGCGACTTCATCCAGAGCTGTGTCCTCCTGCTGAAGGCCAAGGAGACCTCGCTGATGCGGAGGATGAGGATTCAGAACGCAGACAAGATGGTAGGTGTGTTGTCCTGAAGACCACTGGGGACCTGAACCAGCCCCCTGCCTCACTTGGCAGCACAGGTGGACCTGTGAGGCTCATCATTACCACGCGCAGATGCACCCTGTAGCTTTTCTTCTTCATTGCTAGAACCCATCGCTAGCAGGCCTAGTCCTTGTCTGACTTTTGACCGACTCTGGAATTGGCCTAAGTGTCTGCACAGCCCTGTTCTTGCAAATGGGACCCGCTGTGGCTAGATTGGAGCTGGGACCATGTCCCCCTCCCTCAGCCTCAAGGTTTCCATCTGAAAACTGGAGAGAGGAAGCAGCTCCCCTCACCCCAGGTCGTGGGAACTCAGCCTGCCTGAGCTGGTAGATCTGAACTGTCCTCATTACAGAGAGGTGGAACAGAGCTGAGGGGGTGGCGTGCAGGGTGTCTCCACCCCAGTTCCCAAGCTCCCTCCTCATCTTCTAGAAAGAAGCTGGCATGGAGACCCCTTCCTTTTACTCGGCCTTGCTGAGGATCCAGCCCAAGATTGTTCACTGCTGGAGGCCCATGCGGCGTACCTTCAAGGCCTATGACGAGAATGGGACAGGGCTCCTGAGTGTGGCTGACTTCAGGAAGGTGAGGCTCTGCTCTCTGCTGCTATGGACCTGGAGCATGTAGCAAGCGTGAGAGGCCAGTGGCGTGGAAAGCTCCAAAGGGTGTCTGCATGTGCCCAAGAAGGCCCAGGCCATGGCCTGCTTGCCCCCTTACTTTCAGATTACAGCTGCTCCCCCTTAAAGGCTTCTGGAGACTTCCAGGGCCAGAGACAGACAGACAGACAGAGAAGAGAACAGGTGCCTTTGTTTTCCTTTGAGACTGCATTACTAGCTATCGCTAGGCCCCTGTCTAGACCTGAGACCTGCTACTCTGTCCCTTCAAGGTCCTGGGACAGTTGAGACAGCCCAACGGGGTATGTGGGGTGTGTGTGTGTGTGTGTGTGTGTGTGTGATGCAGGCCTCCCACACAGGGAGCCCCCACACCACCCCACACTGCACAGCAGCATGGTGCCATTTGGTCCAGCAAATCCTGGGTGCCATGGACCTGTGAGTCTGCCACCTCAACACTCCACCCCCGGCCTCCCATGCACCCAGGGCCCCTCCCAGCCAAGGAGTCTCCTTTAGTCCACCAAGGATGGGAGGAACGAGAGGGTTCTCTTCCCCTTCCCAGGCACCCAGGGTGAGGACAGCAGAGAGGGCGGTAAGAGAAGAACAGGAAGCAAGGGACAGATGGGTGTGAGCGAGGGCTCAGTTCTCGCTTCTGTTTTCCTCCACTGGGCCCAATGTCCACCAGATGCCCTCAATTCAGGGGCCCTGGGGTCTTTTAGCCCATGTTATAGTCTCTTCTTAGAAATGAGTGATAACATAGGCTACAGAGGAGAAACCTATAACCCAGTTTCTACACACTATCAGGGACCTCTGGCAGAATTTGTCTGGGCTGTAAGGGTGAACAAGGCAATAGCAGCTTCAGGAGGAGGTCTTTCTCCCCATGTGAAAATCTAGAGATGGGGGGCCTCCAGAGCTGGCACACAGGTCAGGGATCCAGTTTTGACCTGCTACCCTCCAGGTCCAGCTTCCTCCCCTATACCTCATTGTCCAAGGTAGTTCCTGGAGCCCCCACACCTCATCCTAGAGATTAAGAAAAAGGCGTGTTCCTTCCCTTCAGAGGTATCCTGGGTTCCGCCCCCGAGGAAAGAGCTGACAGTGGCATCCTCAGCCAGGGCTCCTCCATGCCCTGAGCCTGCGGATGGAGGAGGAGGGAGCTGAGCAGCAGCCACCACTCCCCCTAATCGCCCCCTGGCCCCCAGGTACTGCGGCAGTACAGCATCAACCTGTCGGAGGAGGAATTCTTCCACGTGCTTGAGTACTATGACAAGTCACTGTCCTCCAAGATTTCCTACAACGACTTCCTGCGCGCCTTCCTGCAGTAGGCAGCCAGGCGGGGCTGCACCGGGGACAGATGGAACGCAATGTGGGCACTGCCATCCTGGGCAGGAGGTCCTAAATCACATAAGAAAGGAAGCTGAGCAAGCCATAGGGAGCAAGGAAGTAAGCAGCGTTCCTCTATGGCCTCTGCATCAGTTCCTGCTTCTAGTTCCTGCCCTGCCTTCCCTCGGTGACAGAGTGTGACCTGAGAACTATAAGATGAAATAAATCCTTTCCTCCCCAAACTGGTTTGGTTATAGTGTTTACACAGTATAGGACGGTGTCCTTATCCCCACCCTCTTCTGCGGAGTCTCACACTCCTTCCAAGGTCCAGCTCTAAGATCACCTGCTTGGAATTTCTCCAAGAACCTCTGGGGAGGGCAATCAGGGGCAGCACACGGGGTGCACCCTCATCCTTTTCCTTTTCACAGGGGCACTAGGCAGCAAAGTCCAACTGGTAGGGTGAGAACAGGGACCTGCTTTGCACCCACATCTAGTAAAGGTCTCTAGTCTGACCAGGTATGGCCTCTGGATCCCTCTCGGGAAGGAAGCAAAGCTGCGAGTTGGATGGTAGCTTGGGTCCAGGGACTTCTTGGCACAGGGAGACCTACTTTCATAACTTGGCTACACACCTCTAGCTCCCAGCACTGTCAGTGGGATGCCAAGTGGACACTTCAGTACATTACACTGCAGCCCATCACCGACAGAGACCAGGAGACGCTGGGCTCTTAGATCTGGTTAGGTGCCATTCCAACCCCAGAAACCAAAAAGGTCCCTGAATTTTTTAAAATAACCTATTGAAATCCACAGTGTGGAGGATGGAGTGAGGGGCTTGTGGATACCCACATGGTGCCTAAACCCTGACATTCCTCCCATCCTGCACCTCAGCCTTCATCTTCCCCACATTGGCTCTCACACAACCTTGAACTCAGAACCTGCTGCTGCCACTTCCTCCTGGGAACAACCAACTCCTGTGGCTGAGACACTCTTGTGTGCCACTGTTCAGGGACAGAGAGAGGATGGCAACAGAATCCTAGACTATTCACTCCCTGTCCCCACAAAGAGTGGACACCCCTTCGGCACACACGCCCAGCTTTCAGAATATCACCTGATACTCCAGAAACCACGTTTTGCAGAGACAAGTGGCAGGCTCAGATGCAGCATGGATTCTGGAAACTGTCAGAGGTTGAAGCAGCAGATGCGCCTGTTCTAAATGATAATGGAAAGGGAAGGCAGTAAACATGACTGCGCAAGAAACTCCAGCAGAGAGGGAAACCAAGGGATCAAGGAAGATGCTGGAACTGCAAAGCACAGTGACAAGGATGGACTTGTCGGCAAATAATCGAAACAAGGAAAGAATGACTGCAGCTCGGCAGTATGTGGGTAGACGCAGAGCGAAGAGCTCTGTAGACAGCAGGGGGCTGGGAGCTTTAGGACAGGAACTAAGGGGCAAGAGAAGCCAGAGAAGGAGCGTTTGGGTCCAGGTGGGAATTCACGCAGGCACATCCTACAAGACACAGCTGTGGAGCCAGCAAAGGGAGGTAGAGACCCACTCCCTGCAAAGGGCCAGAGTGAAAACCCAAACACCTCTCTCCCCAGAAACCACTATGGCCAAAGATGAGGCCAAAATACCATAGCACACAAAAGACCCCACCAAAGCAGGGATGCAGCCTTCTAGACACACAAAAGGCAAGGAGCCAGGGCCATGGTTCAGCTGGCTCACAGGTTCCCACCATACTCATGAAACCCAGCCATACTGGTACTGTAATCCTAGCCCTGGGGAGACAGACAGGCTGGTTAACCAGAAAGTTCAAGTTCAGTGAGAGACCCTCAAAAAGATAAAGGCAGAGAGCAATAAAGACACCCGACATTGACCTCTGACCTCTACATGTACATGTGCACACAGAAATACATGCACTCTACAACAAAAATGTGACAGGCTGGAGCTGGTCACAGTCACATACACACACACACCTATAATCCCAGCCCTCGGGAGGCAGAAGTAGGAAAATCATTAATTCAAGGCCAGCTGGGGCTATCCAGACCCTTGTCTTGACAGCAACAATTCACTAGTCCATGGCAGATGTTCTAACACAGTGCTACAGAGGCTCAAGGAAGTGAAGGACATCAGAAATAAAATAAAGTACAAGAAAAAAAAAATGGGCTTTCTGTTGTCCTCAAAGGTAACTTCTCAGAATTTGTAGCCATGTGCTGTTCCGACCACACCAACAGACAGGACAGTGATCTCACAGAGAATGAGGACCAGGAGCTGAGCTTGCGCTGACAGGGTCTCTTACAGCGTGTGACCAGGTGCCTTATCTGAAGCCAGACAAGGTGCTCTAAGATATACCTGCCACCTGGAAAGCAACCATAAGAACATACTATAAAAACGAAATAAAAAGTTAAAAAAAAAAAAAGGCAGCAGACTTCAAAACGGAATCAAGCATGATGAAATCAGAGAGGGGAGAGCCTGCTGCCAGGGAAGTGACAAGCACCCAGGCCTGGGGACCTGAGTGTGGGCTCCCCACCCCACCTTTGGCATGTGCTTGGGATCTCAGTGCTGGGAACATGGAGACAGCAGAAGCCCCGAGGCTCAACAGACAGGTAGCCTAGCCAGCGTGGTGAGCTTCAGGGCCAGTGGAAACCCTGCCTCAAAAATAGTGATCGACCCAAGGTCAATCTCTGGTCTACACACGTGCACACACACACATACGCACATATGCGTGTGCACTCGCTGTGTGCATAGTACACATGCAGGCACACTTGTGCACACACATGTTACTTGCCCACAAGGACACAGACAAACTTCTCTCAGCAGTCAAAACAGTGAGGAAACCTAACAAGGATTGTTGTGTTAACCAGCATGATTGTCTGCACAGGACACTCCCGAGAGCCAAAATGCTCCTAAAATGAACTAGGCTGTGTGCACCAGGTCACTGGAAGTCACTAGCTTCTCCAGTTGGCATGTATAACTGGGATGGAAGTTTAAAAACAGTATTAATTATGACAGTTCCTTCCAGTGGAGAAGGTCAGACCTAAGCCTAAACATCCCCACAGGTGGCCCTGTACAGTGGCAAATCAAAATCAGTGAGGAGGCATGTGGTGCTTCTGCGTTAGAAGACTCAGGACTGTGGACACATCTTCACAATTGGGTTTTCCCCCTGAGATTTATGTTACTGTCCATGTGCCAGGTGTGTGCAGGAGCCTGCAAAGACCGGAAGAGGAAGTCACATCCTCTGGCGCTTGAGTTGCAGGTGGTTGATAAGCCACCCAATAGAGGTTCCGGGAACCGAACCCTGATCCTCTGCAAAAGCAGCCAGTGCCCTTAACTGCTGAGCCATCTCCAGCCTCGCTCAGTCTATCCACTTCCAGCCAGGATCTCAGAGAGTGGTTTTGGTAGACAGCTACCTGCTAACCCAAAACAGCATGTGGAAAAGGGGCCAAAGTATTCTCCCTCAAAAGTTGAAGAAAGAAAAGATTGGGGGGGGGCTCACATCAGCTGACCTGAAGATGCTCATCACCCAAGCACGGTAGTTAGGAACAGGTTGCCAGTATAAGGGTGACGGAACAAAATGGGGAGCCCAGAAACGTCCCACACAGATGCAGCCATCTGATTTCTGACGTGCAAAGACAGCGGTGCCTTAGTTTGGGTTTCTGTTCCTGTGATGAAACCCCATGACCAAAACAGCAAGTTGGGGAGGAAACGGTTGATTCAGCTTATGCTTCCACATTGCTGTTCATAACCAAAGGAAGTCAGGACAGAAACTCAAACATGGCAGGAACCAGAAGGCAGGAGCTGATGCAGAGGCCATGGAGGCCATGGCTTGCTCAGCCTGCTTTCTTGTAGAACCCAGGACCACCAGCCTGGGGATGGCACTGCCTACCCACCGTAGGCTGGGCCCTCCCCCAGCCTTGATCACTAATAGAGAAAATTCCTTACAGCTGTATCTCTCATGGAGGCATTTCCTCAGCTGGGGCTCCTTCCTCTCTAATGACCGTAGCTTGTGTCAAGTTGACACACAAAACCAGCCAGTACAGTGGATTAGCGGAACAGTGCCCGTGTACAAAACATGAACAGTGCCCGTGTACAAAACATGAACCTCGGGCACAGCTCGCACCAGAGAAGGAACCCAAAAGACACAGGTGTGTGAAAGTAGTAAAGCATGAGAGAACCCTCCGACCTTGACTTCGGAAGCAATGCCTATATAGTCAGCTTTTTCCCACCATGACAGAATACCTAAGACGGAACACTTCAAAGCAAGGAAGGTCCACTTTGGCTTACCTTCTCAGACGGTTCAGCAACCATTGGCCTGGTTGCTTCTGGCAGTGTGGTGTGTAACAGGAAGGCATGGCAAAGGAAGATTTACTCACCTTGCCGAAGCCAGGAATCCCAACACCCTCCTCAACTATATACCTGCGGCATGCTAACTCCCTTCAGCTGGGCTCGACCTCACCATAGAGCCACTGGCTGATGACCACCTGTCAATACCTGAGGCTTTGGGAAACCTGCTACAAATGATAACAACACCCAAAGAACAATGAAACGACAGAAAGAAATGACAAATCAAGCTTAAGACAGACAGTGGTGGCCCATGTGTTTAATCCCAGCACTAGGAAGGCAGAAGCAGTCTGTGAGTTCAAGGCCAGCCTGGTCTACAGAGCTTCTAGGACAGCCAGGGCTACACAAACCCTGTCTTGGGAAAACAACAACAACAAAACCAAACAAACAAAAATTCAACATTTGCTCTGAGAATTAAACTAAAAAGACCAATCCACAGATGGAGAGACTTGTTCCCATGATATATAGAGATTTCAAGTATCATCAGCAAGAGGCCAGAGAGATGGCTTGGTGGTAAAGCATGTGTGCCCAAGCAAGAGCATCAGAGTTCTAACCCCCAGGGCCCCATGAGCCTGTGACCTGTGATCCCAGCCCTCCGGACGTGGCAACAGGAGGACCAAGACACCCACATGCTCTAATGCATTAGTCCTTGGAGAGTGGATTCCTGATACTGTCTCAGGGGAGCTCCAGAGGGGAACAGCTCGGCCGTGCAGTGCTGGCTGAGTGTGTGGAGGCAGAAGGGAGGGAGGGCGCCGGAGGCTGTGTACTGAAGCAGCTCCAATGTGGCAGCACCAGAAGGCGACAGCCACAGGGGGCCGTGCCCTGTCCAGGAGCCCTGGTGTGGCTTCAGTGGTTATGGGCAGAAGTTGGTGAGGTTCCTCAGACAGAATGTGGCTTCCGGAGCAACAGTGCAGAAGTCAAGGATGCTGCAGGCCCATGAAGCCCTGGGCAGGGAACCAGGTTGAGCAGAGGTCGGTACTGCACATCTGCCCAGGCCACTCCTCAGGCCTTCTCTCTTTTCCCACATCCATGGCTTTATATTATGTCAGGTGTGTTCCAATAAAGGAGTTTGCTTCATGTCATTTGTCAACCGGACCACAGGACACCTCCTCTCATGGGCCCAGGTCAGCCCCCAGTTCAGGAGGCTCAAATAGAACTATGTGGCTTTTCCTCACACCTGTTCTTACTTCCACGCTCCCTTTCAGCGACTAGCAGCCCACACCTACTGCCATCCTTGGCTCTCTGGGGCTTTGTCCTCATGTCTGCCTTCACCAGTCTTCTGTCCTAAATCTGTTACTGTCACCATCAGCACTTCTGCCATCCAAGCTAGGCCCTTTGGGAAGTGCTAAGGGCGGTGGGATGGATCTTAAGATATAAGATATATGAGATGAATGGAAGAATAGAAGGATGGATAATTTGGTGGGTGGGTAGAGGTACTGAGTTTGGTGATGGATGGATGGATAGTTTGATGGGTGGATGGATGGATAGATAAATGGAAGGATATCCTGAGGGGGTCAGATAAATTAACGGTTTCCTCGGTAGTGTATGGTCAGATGAATGGATACATGGGATAGCTTGGTGGACACATAAATAGATGGATAATTTTGTCAGTGGGTAGATGGTTAGCCGTCTGGCTGAACAGCTTGATAGAGGAGTGGATGGGTGTGATGGATGGATGGATGGATGGATGGGTGGATGGACATATGAAAGTCTGAATCCACAGGCAAGTGAGTGAGTGTGGAAAGATGACTAGTTGGATAGATGACTGGGTATAAATAGTAGAAATTTTGTAACTGGGTGGGACTTTGAGACTGAGGTGCTTTTCTTAGGCATTACATGAACCTTTTGTCTGCCCAGGACTGGGTTGGCCATGTCACTTCGCAGACAAGCCAGCACTTGGGCCACACTTCAATGCTTGTTTAGGAGCTCAGACATCCTCAGTCAAGCACAGCTGCCACCTCTGCAGCCCCTGCATCCATTGGAAGGGGAGACAGGCAGAGGGTGCACTCTCCAACCCATGCGGGGGGTGGGGGAGGGTGTCTTTGGCCACTAGAACTTGGAGTTCTCCCCCCCTCTCCTCATGACCTGGGGACACCCACAGAAAGAGCAGCCAGACAGACTCAGCCTTTTCTTTTTACAAAGACTTTATTGTCTGACATGCTTGACAAAAAAAAATTACAGCCACAATCAAGTTATGCCAAAATGATTGAGGAGCAGGCCGCCATCTTTCA
Source organism: Pachyuromys duprasi (assembly GCA_028658305.1). Lineage (NCBI taxonomy): Eukaryota > Metazoa > Chordata > Mammalia > Rodentia > Muridae > Pachyuromys > Pachyuromys duprasi. Next base: position 17,805,522 of record CM053752.1, read on the forward strand.
AATCTTGAGGACTTTCAATGAAATTTCTCTTAAAGACAGCTGCCTCCACAGCTTTTCTTCTCCACATAAAAATATGCCGCATTCTGAAGATGCCCTAGGAAAAGGTTTTTTTTTTTTAAGTTTATAGTTCTTGGTCCACACAGAAACTGTGGAGCTGAGACACCACACAGGAGATGTATCTTCTCTGCCCCAAACACCACATGCATCTGGGCACAGAAGAGAGACCTTGTAAATGTCGCTGCACACCAGGAACTACTTGGCCCAAGCAAGATTCATGAAGCCCTGTGGGCTGTGGGACACAGCTATCCTGGCCAGCGTAGGGCACCAGCGGTGGCTGAGAATACAGCCTCACCCACAGTGAGCCTGGCTCATTCCCCTGCAGGGAAAGACTCAGGAGTGGGTCTCACAGGATGCTGGGATACCGAGCTCAAAGCTCAGAATTCCTTATGGTTTGAGAGACCCTCAGCTGAGAATGAACAAAAGCCAGTTTTGAACAGGACCCTTCAAAGTTAAGCAAGAGTCTCAGCCCATGCCCTGCTCTGTAGGTGGGGGGACAGCTGTGAGGCCAGAGATGGAGAGCCAAAGCCCTTGCTGCCTCTTTTGTGCCGTGCATCCTTAGGCAAGTAACCTTACCTCTCTGGCCTCAGTGGCCTCATCTCTAACAGGGCAAGAGTACCTATCTTGCAGGAATGATTGTAGATAAAGCAAAATTATCCTAAATGAAGGTACCAGAATAGCTGGTCCCCAAGGCTGGAGCCAGGCTAAGGAGGCGAGGCCCTCGTGTCAGATGCATGACATGGAGGGTATAAAACTTCAAGAGTCGGGACAGTACTGTTTTAGTGACATGTTACTAAGAATCAGAATGAGTGCAAAAATAGTCCACAAAGAACAAATATCAGCATTTTAAGTAGACAGTGTCTGACGCTGCCTCCCCCTGACCTAGGGCCTCCTGGCTCTGCCCTCTGCAGACGGGCTCACCCAGGCCTAACTCGAGAAAGGCTGTAGCCTGAGGCATAGCCACCACCAGTGCCCAGGGCAGCTCTGTCACTGCGCCACCTCCCGGTAACCGATGGTACTGATAAGCATCCTGGAATCCTCTGAAGGGGAAAAATCACATCAAGGAATGGAGCCCATCGTGGACACTAACAGCCAGGTTAGGTTTGGAGGAGTGTGCGTGCCACACACATTGGGGCACGGATATGGCTGGGCACAGGGCCTCAGCCCACAGAACCCCCTGGCTGTTGTGATCTATAGAGGAAATGTGGTCCCAGGGGATCCAAGATGGCCTCAGTGTAGTGAGAAACCAGCAAGTTCTGGCCACCCAGAAGAACCAGCCTCCCAAATCCAGGCTCTGAGCAGAAGCTGGGGACACACAGCCATTGTCCACATCAGCAGCTGGGTCCTAAGGAAGGAAAAGGGACTAAACCAAGCCAACTGCTGAAGGCCTGGCCAGGGCCTGTCGGAATTCCTGAGATGTCCCTGCACACTCTAAGACCCCTGCACACAAGAGGCAGGCTTACAGCCAGAGAAGGGCTGTCTGTGCCCAGGCCACACTTCCCCCACAACCTTGGGGGCTCACAAGCCACCAGATGCACTTGGGTGGCGAGACATTTTGTATGAAAATTCCCAAATCCCATCCAAGAGTGGCGGCTTCTCGGAGCAGGAGGGCGTCAAACTGAGCTTCCATCATTTCCCAAGTGAGAGAGGGACGTGGATGTGAGCCTGTTAGGCCCTGGAATGAAGGACAGATGTACACACAGAAAACAGAAGTGAGCATGGTGCCCCTGATGGGGCTGTTCAAGGCCCCAGTTACAGGTGGCAGAAGGCTGACAGTCAAAGGCAATTTCTTTTAGCCCAAGGATTCTACTCATTGCTGGCTGGTCCCATGGCCAGATGGACTGTCTGGGCTGTTCTGCATGGGAGAAAGTGGGTTAAGGGATCCAGGCTCTTAGCCAGACATACGGAGCTGACGTGGGCGGGCAGAGCTGGAGTGGGGAGCAGTCAGGAGTTCCGGGGTGTGGGGAGATCAATGACTATGGGAGGGTTCACGGGCTGATAGTTCACAGTGCACACGGACGCGTTGACATAGGTGGTGGTCCCATCTGCCATGACGCCGTACCCTGGAGAGAAAGCATGCACCTGTCAGACCAGGACCTGGAGCTGTCTGGTGGCAGTGGCTGCTAGAGATGTTCCGCCACAGTGGGTGGGGGCAAGCCACTACAGTTCTCAAAGTTGGTCTTTTTATCTGCCAAATGGCAATGATAACAGGGAGGTGGTTCTGAGCCTGCCAGGGGGACTGGGCGAGGTTACCACCCACGTGCAGTGCTCGGGCCAGTGCGTGTCACAGGAAAAGCACATAGTAAGTCATTGTCATCGTCTTCATGTCACCCTCCTCAGCATTAGCATCAGTACCATGGTGTCATCATCAGCATGGTCCCCATGACCGCAGTCAGCATCACCCAAATCATCAGAGTGATCAGGTGTGTTCAGGTGCTATATCCACAGGCTGCATTGCCGCATCGTCGAAGCCACCATTGCCATCTCATCGCCATTGTCATCTGCATGACCACGGCAGCAGCAGCAGCAGCAGCAACATCAGCAGCCTCACGATCATCAGTGTCATCATCCCCATCACTGCTATCGTTGCCATGACATCAACAGCCCGCTGACCAACAAAATCGTCACCAACACCGTCAGTGCCGTGGTAACCATCGGCACCACTGCCATCTTTGCCGCCATCTCATCACTGTCATCATCACCATGACGTCATCGGTCGTCACTGTCCCCTGGCCTACATCACTATCACCTTCGTTGCCATCCCCAACGCTGCCGTTATCACCATGATATCAGCGTTTTCATGAGTCTCCTCCTCCTCTTCACCAGTCCTCATTCCCTAGCCACATTATCATCACCATCGACGCTACCGCCTCATGACCGCTGTTGCCAACACCATTGCTACCATCACCCCATCAACAGTCATCATCGCCATAACCACCCACTATCACCATCACCACCAATGCCCTCATCATCACCAGCATTGCCACCATCCTCACTACTTCGGTGTCAACCACCACCATCTTTGAAACACTGTCATCACCACTGTGACGCTCATCACCATCTCTGCTGTCCTCACCATCAGCACAGCTGCCATTGTCAAACTCCCCTCCACCACCTCTGCTTGTTGAAATCCCTTCTTCCAGCTCAGACCGTCTTCACGCCAGAAAGGACACTCTTCCGCTCTTTTCTGGAGCGCCATTTTGCCTATACAAATATGCAGGGGTATGGTTCGGGTCCTAAGCAACCTTACACATGTTGGCCTGCACACACGCGCGCACACACACACACACACACACACACAAGAGGGTCCAAGAAGACAACCAGTATTATAACCTCACTGTCCCTGAGCTGCCCCATGAGCTCCCATGCTTTTGCCTTTGATTGCCTGGCTGCTGCCCAGAAATCTGGGAGCTTCTCCAGAAACAAGTATGCTCTGATCTCTTGACCCCCAAGAACACCACTCAGAGATGCTCAAGAAATGGCTAGAATTTGTTTACCTCCAAGATAGAAAACTATTAGATGAAGGCAGTGTGAGGGCCCAGGAGCGCTGGTCCAACCATAGACAGGAGCAGCCGACCAGTAAACATTCTTGGGGCAAGCTTTATGAGTCCCTACCCACCCTCAGGCAGCCACCATGTTTCCTGTCAGAGATGGGATTTTGAGGCCCAGCACAGGCACGTTAAATGTCTGAAAGCAACAGCAAGGGTTTGCGTCCCATGTCGAAACCGGGCTCCCAGAGGAACACCTGAGACTAAGAAGGTAAGCCGGTGTGCAAGGGACAGCTGTGTGGGGCAGTGTGGGTGGTCGGGACTGTGAGCCACCTTCCCACAGCGTGGCATCCCCACTACTCCAGTGAGTTCACCTGCTAGCCAGCATTTCCATACTAGCCAAGGCAGCAAGCATGTGAGGTAGCCTAGGTGCAGACCACGGATGTGGGCTATTTCCTGCAGAAGTCAGGGAGGGAGCTAGTGAGCAGGATTTAAGGAAGCCAAGAAACCCCTCTGAAGGGCCAGTTAGAGGCGCCCTCCCCACCACGTGAGGGTCCCTTTCCTCCTGCCTTCCCACTCACCTTCATGGATGTGGCCAAAGACGTGCAGCCGCGGCTGGACTCGCCTCTGGACCGTGTTGAGCAGCTCCACGCAGCCCACACGCTGCATCTTCTTGGGCACCCAGTCTAGAAAGCCTGTGCCAGAAGACAACAAGGGTGTTGGGGGAGGCCAGCGTCTTGCCCCTCACGTATCTGTTGCTGCAGCCTGGGTGGGACCTGGAGTCCTATGCTGCGGTTCCAGCATAGCTCCTCTCACCCAGGGCAGCGAGCTCCAGAGCCTGCCCTGACTGAGGGAGAAGCTCTGCTATGAGGCAGTTCCTGGAAGCTCCGGCCTTTCCTTGGCAGGGCTGCGATAAGAGACTCCCTTACAAGAGACAAGAGGAGGCCGGGCACCCGGTCCCAGGTGCAAATAACCACTACGTATCTCAGCCCATAGCTGCTCCAGTGGCTGTTTCTAGCCACCCATTGCAGAGAAGGGCAAACTGAGTCTATGGTACCCCCAGCGGCTGGAAGCAGAGTGGAGCCTCCATAGTCTCCGAGGGGAATTTCCAATTCAGAGACGTTCTCTAGAAAACCCAACAGAAGCCGTGGTGCAGCCCTGTTGGTAGACTGCTTGCCTACAGGCATGAAGCTCTGGGGCACTGTAGATATGCTAGTGCATGGCTGTGATCTCAGCACAGGGAAGGTGATGGTAGAAATATAAGTTCAAGACCATCCTCGGCTGTATCAAAAGTTTGAGGCCAGCCTGGGATACATGGGGGGCTGGGGGTGGAGGTGTACAGAAGCATAAAGCTAGTTTCCTTGGCTGAGACAAGTTCTCATGGTGCCCGCTGTGTCTGTTGGCCGCCAGCCTCCTAGAGCAGCCCCATATGGCGGTGGCTTATTATCCTTTCATGGCTACACAAACGAAGAATAATTGATGACTCGAGTGAGCAATCAGGTTTCTGTTGGCTCCTCTCTGTTTGGGTGGGTGAGATAAGCTATAGAGTCGCCAGGAAGGGTTGGAGAGCTTCAACTCAGTGTGCCCAGCAAGCTCCACCAGGAGAGAGGTGCTGAGACACAGGGCACAGCCTGTCTGAGCCTCTCAGAGGGAGGAGAGAAGAGAGAAGGAGGCAGAGACAGGCAGTAGGTGATGAGAAGGACGGGTTTGCGGTAGTGCTAGGTGCTAGTCTCCGCAGCTCCTAGACCGTGCACGGACAGGTTCGTGTCTCTGTGTTTTGGCTTCATCCAACTGTCAGAAGTGCTGCCCTAGGAACTGGAATCACACAAGCCCCATCCTTCCATGGCAGTGTGGGCCAAGATGGGGTCTGGGGGGGTCTCTAGTGGTGACTGCACTCTGGAGTGAAGTCCATTAGCACCTGCTGGGACACCTGGTGCACACATGCAGTCCCAAAAGAGGTTGCAGTGTGCTCTGTGAACCGGAGCAGGGCATCTGGACAGCAGGGAGCCAAAGGATATGGCTTCTGGGTAAATGGATGGATGGATAGATGGGCGAGAAGGTGGGTGAATGTACAGACAGGTAAATGGATGGTGGATGGATGGATAGATGGTCAATGAAGGACAGATGAATGGATGACAGAGGATGCATGGATGATGGAAGATAACAATTGAGGATGGATGATGATGGCTGAATGGATGTAAGATGATGAATGGATGGAGGATGGATAGATAAATGGATACAGAATGGATGGATGATAGGTGGATGGTAAGGATGGATGGATGGAGGATTAATGGGTAGAGGATGGATGGTGGATAGGTGGATGGATCAGGAGATAAATCACAATAGTAAAAGGGGGAATTGAAGAGGAAGTCAGGAAGGAGAGAAGAAAAGAAAATGGAGGAAGTAAGGGAGGAAAACAGGAAATAGAGAGGAGGGCGGTGATGAGGCCACAGCAGTCAAACAAGATACAAGCCCAGAAGACCTCCGGTATCATCAGAGAAAGGAGGAGGGAACCGGGAAGCAAGGTAGAAAGAAAGCAGAAGGGACAGGCTGCAGGGCCCCGGTAAGAAGCCAATGGGGGGTCCTAGAATGGGAAAGGGGTGAGCAACAGCCTCAGATCAGACCAGAGTAGGGAGTACCCCAGACAGGAACTACAACGGGAGGTGGAGCCCTGAGCCCTGAGGACATGCACTTGCCAAGAGTGGCACCCCAGCAAGTTAAACCCAGGAGGCCAACCCAGGGCTCCTTTGGGTACAGCCCCAGACAGCAGACCCTCCATCCTCAAAACTGGCAGGCATCCTCGCTAGCCTGGGCAGGCGAACCAGAGACCGACCACAGGCCTTACCCAGGGGCGGTCCGTGAGTTATAAGGATATCAACTCCTTCTGGGATGAGATTCCACTTCTCCAGCAGCGCTTGGCCTCGCGGGAGGTTGAATCCCCAGCCATAGAACCAGGGCTGCCTAGGAGAGAAGATGGTCGCTTTAGGGAGCGTCTCAAGAGCATGGCACAGTCACAGAGAAGGAGACAGGTCGTAGGGCCAGGCAGCCATGAGGACCAGCCTGACATCCAGAAGCTCCATCAAAATGGAACAGGGACTGTCTGGAGGACCTCTACAAGAAGAGCAACCAGCTGCTGTCAATGGAGGCAGACCCCAGGAGCAGCAGCAGCCGGGTGGTGCAGGTTCTTTGATTTGCCTACCAGCACGCACTGGGTAAGGCTAGGCATTGTCCCCACAACCGCTCATGTGCCCAAAGTTGCCACCTGAATCCTATTCCTGGCCAAGATGGCTGACACACCTGCCTGTGAACTCAAGAGCCCTACACTGCTGGCAGCCACCAACACGCCTACCTAGCAGTCCCAGGAGTCCCACAGAACCTCGTTTAAGAACTCCCAGCCCTATCCTTGTAGACTCTGAGCTGTAAGTCTGGGGTCTTTGCTGGGTATTGCACAGGAAGGGGAGGTGCCGGGTGACAGGGCCAGTGGAGCCTTCACTCTCAGACCCAGGCCTGCTGCTCTCACCATGAAGTCTGCAGCGCTGGACCTGGGTGTGTGAAGGGTGGGTGGCCACTCTGGGTCACCTGAAGGTCAAAGGTCCCTTTTCTGTGTTGGATCCCAGCCCTGAGGGCAGATAAATGTTGTGTGAGCCTCTGGCCACTGTACTGACCGGCCCTGGTACCTTGTGTCGTAACCAGCACCTCACAGCTGAAGCTGGTCCTTCATCACACAGGCCTCCAGGAAAGCTTGCCAAAGCCAGGCAGCGCACACCAGCCTCCTCCCCTCCAGTCCCGAGTCCTAAGCCCCAGGCATTTAACAGTAGCAGCTGCGGCTCCGCTGGCCTCCCATACCCACTGGAGCAGGCCCCAGAGCCTCCTCTGAAGAAGGCGGCCCTGTCCCTGGGCTAGGGGTCAGGATTCTTACTCCAGGTATGTAAAAGGAGAACCAGGGATCAAGGCCCAGGCACAGAACGGCCACCTTTCCCACAGGATCCCCAAGCGTCTGTCAGGGGACAGTAGTTAGGCTGGGATCGGCCACTGGAAGAGAAGCATAGGACAGAGGTGGCCCTGTCAGGGTCATGCTCACTCAGGCCAGCTCCTGTCCATGTGCAGAAAGCTAGCATTCTTCTGAAGGGATCTCTCTCTCTCTCTCTCTCTCTCTCTCTCTCTCTCTCTCTCTCTCTCTCTCTCTCCCTCTCCCTGTCCTTATACACAGCTTCAAGGGAACCCCAGAGTCAAACTGGCTGAGATTAGGATGGCCCACCACTTGCCACCTGAGTCACCTTGAGCAAGGGGTGAGTGTAAAGATAGGTTGCCCATGACCAGCAGACACCTGAATCCTCAGGAGCCCTGTGCTGGGAGTTCTCTGTGAAATAGAGATCTCACTGCTCAACAGTGAGAACTCTAGGCTCTGCCACCATCCTGCTCTCCTCCATCATCATCACCTCTACTCTCCGTCACCTCCATCATTACCTTCATCACCTCCACCATCCACATCACCACATCCATAACCACCATACCTGTCACTACCATCACCTCCACCACAGCCGTTACCGTCATCACTTTCACCATCCCTGTCACATCCATTATAGTCCATCACCATCACCTCCAACCATCTCTGTCACCACATCGACCCACCTTGCCACCTCCATCATCACCATATCACCACCATCACCTCCATACATCCATCACCATCATTAGCTCTACCACCACCATCACCTTCATCATTTCTCACTAAAACCACCGTCACTGTCATCACCACCAATATCATATCCCTGTCACTTCCACTACCACCATCATCACCATCACGCCCGTCACCACAGACCCCTCCTAAGAGCCAACCACAAAGCCTGGTATAAGGTTTTGTTTTTGATGGCTGGCAGCATTTCTAAAGAGGAAGCAGAACAGGGGACCCCAGAGAAACTAAGAGCAGGAAGGGAACTTCAGCTGGATAGCATTCTAACTGAACGGCACCCCACCCCCACCCCCAGCCACACACCCTAGTCACAAGGTGAGGTCTTTCTCTGTAGTGGCCCTGGTGAGTACTGGCAGCCTCTCTCTGTGGATTCCTTGGGCTGTGCAATTTCTGAATCACTGTCTAGGATTCTCGGAGCTGTGCTGTTGAAGGGGTGGGGGTCAGAAAGACCCCAGCAGCGTGGAAGCCACTCAGTGTATGTCTGGTGCTGTCTTCCAAACAGGCTTCACGTTTTCAAAACTCTAATCAAATGTTTACATGGCAGGACAAGGCCTCATCAGTATGTGAGAGGGTACCCATTAGTTCTCCTGAGCCACTTCAGGGAGTAGCTCTCAGAAACACAGCAGATATCCCATGGGCCCCAGCCCAGGCTTCTCCTGCCCTCCATCTTTCCCTCCCCCAGCACCTTGTACGGAGCCTTGCTCTGGAGGAAAATTGGACACTGACTCTCGTGCGGATACCCAGGAGAGCCATTCCACACCCCAGGACCACACTCCCTGACACTCCAGGGATCAGACCTAAGCAGGGCATCGAGCCGGGAACAGTTCTGCTGCCTGTCCCCCCTCTGTCTGCTACCTCTCCTTCCCTCCCTGGCTCACCCCACCCACCTGTGGGCCATGAGTCTCCCCCCAAGCCCCCAAAGCACAGGCGAGCTACTGCCTTACTCCTGGTCAGGGGCAGCAATCAGCAGGACTTCAGCTCTTGGAAGTCTGGTGGCTGCCTTCCTCTGTTTGACAGGTTGGAATGTCTTCCAAGCAGGGCCAGCCATGCTGACTCTGCCTCAACTGGCCCTTCCTCTCCCCCAGGCTTGACCCCTGAGGCTGCAACATGGAGGAAGAGGGGTTTACAAGGATATGGCCATAGACCTCAGGAGTCTATTTCCAAATAGGCATTAGCTACCATTAGAATCGGGAAGCATGGGGAGGCAGAAACTGCAGGGAAGTTTCTGGAAGATGTTTCTGAGATGGTTTCAGTGAGGCCTTTCTCTGGGTGGTGGGCAGTTCTGGGTGGCAGAGCCAGTTGGCAAGGCCTGAGCAAACTCCAAGGGCCTCATTGAGGCGTTTGGCCTGCCAGGAACCATCAGTTGCTGCTGGCCCCGGAGATAAAGGAGGGACCATCTTCAATGTACAGTCTGCACTGGAGCCTCCTGGGGTCCAGTTTGGGGTGCACTGATCCTCTGTGTCCAGTGAAACCTAGCACTGTGAACAACCACAGTGACCAGCTCTCTGTATGGCTCTGTATGGCTGCCTGGCCTTTCCCAGGGAGGACACCCACACTGCCCTGGCCCTCACCGTCATCTGACTTTACAATACCACCCATGAATTGCTCAAGCCATGATGCCAGCCATGGTGCCCAAAAGGCCCAGGATCAACTTCCACCACAACCTAACGCCCAGGCCTGGCATCACCTCCACCTTTCCACAGGCCTCGTTGTCCGAGGCATCTCGTAGCCAAGGACAGTGGTCCGTCAGGATTCCGACTGAGCCGAAGGCGGCTTTATGTCCTGAATCTCTGTCTTTCTGTTCTAAAGTAACCATTGGAATAATTTTCTTACAGAATGATAGTTGCCATGACAACCAGAGCAAATTTTCCTTTTCTGAAACAGATGTCTCATTTAGTTGAAAATTAGAATGTGAGCAAACCCATGGGAAAAATTAATTCAAACTTTAACAGAGCGCTGAATACAACGTAATCTCTCCAAGGTTAACCCCTTAACAGCAATTCTGTGTGCTTCTGCTAACCTTCAGATCAAACCTAATTAGGCCCGCTTAGCCAATATAAATGACCTCCTCATGGCCAATCATTACAGGGCACCCCTGAAGCATGAAGTTGGGCTCCCTGACAGCTGATGGGGCTACAGGCAATCCTCCACAACAAGCAGCTGAAACAGAGCCTTCCCGGCCCCAGTTTCTGCTTCCTCAGAGCAAGCATTCAGCCTCGGGCTGGTCATGTTCCCGGGATTCAGCTGAGCAGAGTGACCTCTGGCTGAACCCATTTCCCAGGCCTGGAGCGTAAGGCAGTGGAGGCCTCAGGACCTGCCCTAAGGCGTTTCCAGGCCAGAAAGCTGCCCTTGGGAGCAGACACTGCGGGGGCATCCTCAGAGGAGCTGTTCAGTGGCCCCTCGGTCTTCACACCTATCCCAGAAGGCGTCTGCCACCGTGGCTCCCACAGAAGCTGGGGTGCAGAGCCATACCTAAGTGGCATAGCCAGGGCACAGTACTTCAGCACCCAGAGCGCCAGTCCAGAGCCAGGCTCGCTCTCCCAACCCAATGTTATAAAAACACCGCCCTCCCCAATGTCACCCTCCACATTTATGTGCTCCATTAACCCTTGGGAGGAAACTGCTGAGAGGTCCCCCTTTCAGGCACAAGGAAGTGTTAGCTTAGAGAAGGCAAGTGGCATATCTAAGGGTGCACAGGAGTGAGAAGGACTGGGTTCAGGATGCCAGACACCTGCATCCCATGCCCAAGCTGGTGGCTGATGCAAAGAACCCCCCAGGGGGGGGTAGCCAAGTACCAGCTCTCTCTTCCACAGACACTTCTTGCCTGAGCAGCTCCCTCAGGCTCCCTGGGAGGAGCCTTCAGCCTGGCTGACAAGGGGAAGAAGAGCTCGTATCCCTCCCAGGACCCCTGTGAGCCCTCCAAATCCCCTGATGGCTCCCCACTACCTCCAGGACAAACACCAACCTTGTGGCTTGGCACACAGGGCCTTGACCCTACCCCAGCTGACTCTCACACAATCCAGCCCAGGTTCCCTTGAAGTTTCCCCCACAGCCTTAGCCTGTGCCTATCCCCAGGCTTTGTCTCCTGCTGTGCCCGTGTGGGAGGTCTTCCCTAACTTCTCACCTGTGCCTCATATTCATGAGGCCCAACTCAAAGGCCATTTCTTCCAGAAGTGTCTCCTGATCACCTCCCTCCTTGGCCACAGGTTACCCCCTCCCTGCCCCCTCCAGCCCAGCTCCACTGTTCAGATCTGCCTCCAAGTCCCTTATACCTGGCAGAGGGCTGAGCCCGGGTGACCCTTAGGGAAGGTCTGTCCAAGGAGTACATGGATGAAAGATGAATGAAAACTGGAACAAGCCAGTAGGCGTTCTTCCTGGATGCAGGTATGAAGAACTTACGCATTAGCACCCGCCTCTCCTCCTGTACCTTCCTGGTGGGAGTCCTGCCCTAGGACCTGCCAGTCAAGCTCCAAAATGACAACTCTAGCAAGGATGCCTGGCAGCTGCTAAGCTTCCTCGCCCTCTTGGGAGCCTATGGCAGAGTGTTCCCATTTCACGAGGAAGCACCTGGATCCCAGGGCCACCACCTGCACTCTGGTACCCAGAAAGCTTGATCCCCCCAGGAACCCTCACTGCCTCCATGGTGGACTGGACTTCCTCACACACCACAGCAGCCCTTTGCAGGAGACGGGCCCAGGCCTCTAACCGCATATCGTTCCTTCCTCTTGAGACGCTCTGGTTTCTCATCTTCTGACAGAGGCTCAGGCCTGGAAGCTGGTGCAGCTGTTGTTGAACTGTTAAAGCGTCCCACACAGATCCCATCTCTGCCAAGCCACTTCACCTGCAGGATGTTCCCATCAGCCCCACAGAAGCCAAGCTTTCTGAATCCACTCCCAAGAGGCCAGCCACAGCTAAATGGTGTCTCAGATGAAAGCGCCCACTTGTCCCTGTCCCCAGTCACTCCTCAGAGCCCCTAACACCCCAACTAGGTTGTCACCCCCTTTTGCAGTAGAGAAAACAGAGGCTCAGAGAGGCCAGGGATAGGACTGCCGCTCTCAAGCCCAGGGTCTAGCCAGCACAGTGCAGACTTCCCACCTACAGGGTGCACCACCTCCCACTATGACAGACACTTAAGTCGGCTGTCCCCTCTGTCCCCTGGGTGCTGGCATGCTGGGGCCAGGCTCTGGGGAAAGTGGATAGGTAGTATGGCCCGAGGCTGCTCAAGAGTGGGCAGAGCCCCATCAGCTGCCCAGTGTCCTGCCACCCATACACCTTGCTGGGGCAGCCAGCAGGTTGGCAGCAGAAAGCAGAGCACTACAGAGCGGGTCCCTTGTCATTCCTAATTAATTTTCCCCACCCTTCCGATATGTGGAATCGCTCATCTTTTGTTTTGCTGGCCCTCTGCAGAGACGGCAGAGGATTCATCTCAGGCGTTAATCTTGAGTGGGAGAGGGAGCAGGCGCACAGCAGCCTGCTAGAGAGAACGGGGGCAACACGGAAGCAGTGGCTCAGGATGAGAGACAGAAGATTCGGACAGGAGAAGGGAAAGGAAGTGCGAGTGTGTGTGTGTCCCCGAGAGTGCACCTTCCTAGTCCACCTGGGCATGTGTGCACATACATGAATAGATAATGAGTGTGTTTGTGTGAGTGACTATGTACATATCTACATCTCCCTACTCCACCTATGCAAATGTACACAAAATGTGTTTGTGTGTGCATGTGTGTGTGTGTACAGGCTTGTGTGTTTATTGAATATATGTACATGTGTGTAAGCCTGTGTATGTATTGAATGTGCATGTGTGCACAGATATAGGCACAATCAGTTCTGTAGGGTCCAGAAGCCAAGGATTCTCTTCTTGTTTCAGATCCCACTGCAGATACAGTGTGCCAGGAATGATGAGGAGAGGCAAGGGGTGAAACAGCAGTGGACCCACTCATGGCTGACAGACAGGGTCTCTGGGGGCCTGGGCTGTGTCGTGTGCTGCTGACTCCCATGTGGGTTTTACAGGTTGTGCTTTTTTCTCCTGGGGAGGACCTAAGCCTAGCCAGTCATGTAGACAGCTCCCTGAGCAGACAGCTGGCTCCTGATGACATGTAGGCTGCAAACAATGACAGACATTGCTGACCACCTCCACAGCCCAATGCACAGCACCTACCTCGCCTCTCCTATGCAGCATAAGATTTAACCGTGAGAGGCTCCGGATTGCAGGAGCCGAAGCCCAGCTCGTTCTGCTGTCCACGGAGGCCACCAGAGGGTCAGGCCAGTGTCGGGGGAGGCTGCCCACACCAGCTCCAGCTGAGGTATCATCTTGCCTGGGGCTGAGATCACAGGCCAGCCCTTCAGCATCTCCACATCTCCAGCTCACCTGTGGCACAAGATGCCGTAGTCCTGCCTGTCCTGTCAGGACATGGGTCGGACAGAGCAGGTTGGGGGAGCCACTCAGTGGCCTGCCTGGGTGCTGAGGAGAGGTAGTCTTTGTCTGGGTCTCCTGAATAAGCTGTGACAGCCATAACCTCAGGCCAAATCCATCCAAAGAAGTGAGACAGTCCAAGACAGATGCTGTGTGGGGACTTCAAGGGAACGACACAACATTAGTAAGACAGCAAGGGGCCCCCAAGCCAGGGGAGGGGGGGGAAATAAAACCTTCTTCAAGCTGGGTCCCAAGAGCTTCAATAAGACAGCAGACCACAAAGTTCACACCCTGACTACAGTGCAGGGTCCTCTGCCAGAGACTCCAGGGTTCAAACCTCCAGCAGTGGATCTCCAGCCTTCAGTCAGGATGCCCCAAGCCAAGACACCAACATAAGGTGGTTCCTGCTCAACACACCTGCAGACTGAGGCAGGCAACCCCCTGAATTGGGCTCTGAACCAAACAGGGCTATGGCTTCTAACTGGGCTGCCCAGAACCTACTCTGAATCCCAACAGACAGGATCTCACAACCCCATCACACCAGAGAATGACTGGAGATGTGGTTGCTAAGGGTTTTATTAAGAGAAAAGACAATGGCTGTGTCGAACACTGGACGCTGGGTCCTGAACTGGCCCCTCACTCACACAAGGTGATGGAAGGTCCCAACCCTGCACACAGCAGAGCTGGTCGCCGACAAGAAGGCACACACAAGGGTTCCTGGAAGCCAGGTGGGGTGTAGCCAGGGCCATAGGCAGGGCTGGGTAGGCAGAGCTGGCTCCCTGTGCTCTACCAGCAGGCAGCCATAGCTGAAGCTACAGACAGCCAGAGCGGTGGAGACTAGCTCGGGGCAGCAAGATGCTCAGACCTGGGCAATACTCTGGGTTCACTGCTTCCATGCCCAGGACCTTGAACTGGCTCTGGCTAGAGGCATGGAGGAAGCAGAGGGAACACGGAGGAGGCTCGTGACACGACACCGTGCACTTGCCCTGGTGAGGACATTCAAGTAGCACCTGGCTGTGGCTATCTCGAGGGCGTCACGCTTCCCTCTCTGGCCCAGCTCCCCTTGATCCTTGTGGAGACTTCCTTCAGAGCACAGCTTCTCAGTACTTTGATCTATAAAGTGAGGGAGAGTGGGGGAACCTCACTAATTGTCCTGGGGACTGCGGTAGGACACACATCTGTCACGTCGACAGGCTTCCCTAAGCACCATCGGAGACAGACAGCGTCCCCAGGCTGCTCCGTTCCTGCCCCAAGCTGTGCAGCAGGCCTATTTCACTGTACGAAGTAGGAGAATGGGACTTCGAAGAGGATGTGAGTCCCCCCCCCAGCCTGCTCCCCCCACTCAAGAGGCCACCAGGCAGTCACTGCTCCATGCCTGTCTGCAGTTATTGGCCAAGTAAAAGCAATCTCATGCTCCCAACACTGGGTGGCTGCAGCCAGCCAGCAGCACGATGAGCCCAGCGATGTCTCCATCTGGCCTCTCTGAATTCTGAGGGCAAGGGGCCTCCCTCTGTCACCAGCTCACAAAGCCCAAGTTCTAACCACAGCTACACTGCCGGCACCCGCACACCAGACTGAGTTCTCAGTCCAGCCTTGCTGAGTGCTCGGCTGGTCTGGTCACTGAGGCCCTGGCTCCTAGAGACAAGGGGAATCCCCTCCTTAAGCCTCAGGGTCCCTCTCTGTTGGAGGCAGTGGGGCCAGGCCCCACAGCCGTTTCCCCAAGTTCGGCGTCTCGGCAGGTTTAGCTCCCTTCTTTCAAAATACCAGGAGTAATTAGAGCAGATGGGCCTGCTGCGTGCCAACTCCACGCTCTCCCTCACTCCTTTTTGCTTTTTCTTAAAAAAAAAAAAATCAAGGCCGTTTTTAGTTAAATGAGAACAAAAAATGCATCCAAAACCCATAAATGAATAGGATATATATGCAGGATTTAAAAAAAAAAGGAAAGAAAGAAAAAGAAAAGCAGGATTTTGCAAAAGCTGATTCCTTCCTCTTTGTGCAGTTAGTTCTTCCCCAGAGCCGCTCTGGATGGTGGACATATGCCCAGCTGTGGCCGAAGGGACCAGCAATGTGTCAAGAGTCCCACAGAGTCACTATGCCTGTGAGGGAGGTAGGTTTTCCCGATTTTTGCCCCTCCCCTTTACCCTCCAGACGCTGGAGGAAAGCAGGCCCAGGTCAAAGGCATGGGAAAGCGGCCACCTGGCCCTCAGTCTGGGGAACTATGGACAGTGGGCAGTGTGGTGAGCCAGGAGGTGGCACTGTCCGGCCATGCTGTTCGGAGTCCAGCACGGAACAGGAACGTAGGGAGTGAGGAGGTGCTGATGTAGGTCAAGAGGAGGCCACAGGGAGATGTGAACAAAGGAAACAGTCCGGGAAGGGACTGCAGTGGACTCCTCGCTGCCTGGAACCCTCCCACATGTGTACTCATCCATTCAAGAGACATTTAACAACACAAGCCAGTTGTTCTAGCAGGCTCCGAAGTTGGGAATAGAGAGACTGTGTGTGGAAGAGGCCCCTGGTGTCAAGTGTTCCAGTGAGCAGAGGTGAGACTGGAGAAACCAGTTGGTTGTTAAGAGTGACGCAAGACACTCCTGTCCCGTTCTGAATGAGCCGGTGGAGTGCGGGGCTAGGGCAGACCCTTGACTTGGTGTGGAGTCAAGGTGGCAGAGAAGAGCATGAATTTTCTCTTCATGGTGCCTGCCAAAGGGTGTCCACAAGGAAAATCAGGTGATACCCCACACACCTTAGCCACACCAAGTGTCACCATTCCGAGGGGCCCCAGGGCCCAAGCCTGAAAAGACAGCACTGTGTTTCTGGAGAAGCAAGAGAGAGAGGTTCTCTGTGATCCAGAGAGGGAAGATCCCATCAACAGGACCCACGAAGCCAGGAAGAAAAGTACAAAGACATTTAACCTCAACAAAATCCAGGGCTTCTGTTCATCTCATGGCTCTGTGGGTGAGGAGAAGGCAGATCAAAATGGAAGGCAACCTGCCAAGGGTCAAGTGACTCATCTCCCACTCAGAACACATCAAGTCTCTTGAGAAATCAGTAAGAAAGAGAAAGAACAGGCCAGGGGGACGGCCTGGTGGTAAGGGAACTTGCCTAGCATGTGTGAGACTCCAGGTTCCATCCCTACGCCAACAAGACCAACCAAAAGACAGACTACCCTCGCCCCCAAATAACTGACTAGGTCCAAAGACTGAGGCACTTCCAAAAGAGGAACACGGGCGGCCAGAAATCGTGGCAAGGTTCCAGACCTCACCCCGGCACCAGCACCCACCCAAGAGTGAGTAAAGCCTAAAGCCTTACAGTTCCAAGTGTTGGCAGGGGTACAGGTGAGCAACACTGGCAGGGGACGTCACTTGGCAAACCGACTTTGCCGAAGAGAACAGAGGATTGGGGAAATGGCTCTGTGGAGTTCCGATCCCCAGCGCTCACCACGTAAAGCGGGAAGGCATGGCAGCTACCTGAAATCTCTTCTGGCATGCAGACCCCTGCTTGCACGCCCCTCGTGTCAAGCAGATCGCTGTTTGACACATGGGCTCTCATACTGCAGACCTGTGTATGAGACTCTTCCCGCCTTGGTGACAACCTGCTTATTCCCTCCCATGCTGTGTGGTCTACCCCAACCCCCTATTGGCATAAACTGCGCCCCAAGAACAGCTGAGCTCCACGCATCAGCCAGTATGTCCAGGGAAAAGAAATAACCCTGGCAGTGTGTACTGGTTAGTTTTAATCATCAACTAATAATCAAAAACTGGTTAGTTTAATCACCTGGGAAGGGAGTCTCAACCGGGTGGGGTGGGGGGCTGCCTGTAGATTAGGCCGGCTTTGGGCATGTCTTGAATCATCTGTATTCAAGAACCATCTGTCTGTCTGTCCCACCACGTGCTGATCCGGGGGTAGCTGGCAAGTGCCCAGAAGTTGAGCATGTCCACCTCAAACCTCAGGACACAGCTGGTGCGGGTGGGGGGCGGCATTCATCCCAGACATATCTCCAGGTCTGGGTGGAGTGCATAGCCAGGCTAGGAGGTCCTGAAGCTATGAACACACTTTTAAGGGCCAGTTTATTCCACTTCACGTGTGTGGCTTCTGGCATCCCCAGGCCACCAGCCACGGAGGGTCCCTTCCCTACCAAAAGGACCTGGAAGGGTAATGTGCATCCCTACGCTGTGACCTGATGTCACTGTCACATTTGCTGGCCAGACGCTGAGCCTCAAGGAGGCTGTACAGCTTGGCCAATGCTGGTGCAGCTCAGTGGCAGGGCCGGCTCACCAGGCCAGAAGCACTGAGGAGACGCACAGAAATCTCGTTTGCAGGAGCATGATGGCTGCCCCCAGGGCCTCCCGAGACCAGGGAATAGAGAAGGGAGGTCACCTGTAACCCACAGGTGCACACGCCCGGGCAGTGACACAGCTTCCCTCTAGCTGAGCATCCCTGAGTTGTGCAGCCGCATGCACACATGCAGAGTGGGGCAGGATCCATAAAGCTCCCCTGGAAAAGAGCCGCAGGAAGGCAGCAGGTCCCAAGCACCCATCCCAGTGTGGGAGTGGCCCTCACGTACTTCCTCCCTGGAGGGACAGTTACTCTGGAAATCCTGGTTCCCAGTAGCTTGGGGAAAGGCAGGGCTGCCAGTCGAGGGCCCAGGGGTAGAAGCTCCGGCTGCCCAGCCTGTGGCTGCTGTCTCTTACCGAGACCCACTCAGAACCTGGAAGTAGCGCTACAGTGCCCGTAAGCCTGGTACCGTCTCCAGCCTCCTGGCCTTTGCCTGTGACAACCACACCGCATCAACACCCACCTCCTTAGCTCTGTGGTCTCTTTAATTCCCAGCTCTCTCCATGGTCCCAACTTCCAGGGCTTCTTCCTGAATCCAGGGGACAGATGCTGACCATCGTTTGCCACCAGGGCAAAAACTCAGATGGCAGTGTCTGCAGTGGTGAGTTCCCACCAAGTCCACAGGGCTTGGTGGGGGCCAGGCTCTCAATAAACACCCGTGGGTGACCTGATGCATTTACTGATGATCCAAGAGAATGATTCTCAGGCCTCCGTGTCCCCTAGGACACCCAAGTGGCACTTAGAAAAGTACCGCATGATCTCAACAGAGCTTGCCAGGAGCTGGCCAGGAGTCTGAGGCACCACTGCCTCAGTAACCCTGGCTTAACCATGTGTCCACCGGGATCTCTTCTTACCTGTCTGTAAAATTAGGGTGGACGCCAGCCTAACCCTCAGCTGGTATAGAGTTAACCTGCTTCCGAACATGAGTTACAAGAACCATGATCCACTATTGGTACCTACTTTGTTCCAGGCCTTCAAGAAGACAGAGCCACAGTGACCCCAAGTCCTGATAGAATGCATCATTTCCCCATGGAACCAGAGAGGCATAGTTACCCAAAGTCACAGGGCCGCAGAGGTGGTACCTCGGTTGTAGCCTGTGTTTGAGGCACACTCCCAGAGACCCGGCTTCACCAGCATGCAGGTCCCAGAGGGGAGCCGACAGCTCTAGGGGCTCAATTCTTCCAGCACCACAGAAACAGATCCAAGCAATCACAGTTGAATATAGGGAAATACTGTCAGTTCTTCAGGCTGCTCCCAGCCACAGGAGGCCTCAGAGAAACGGGCAGAACTATGCACACAGAATGGCTTTGGGAATGCTCATGTCACCAGGCCAAGGTACATAGCACGGCCAGGTTTCGAAATGTGAGGGCCCCTTTCCCCAAGCCACACCTCCTTTTGTACCAGTCCTAAAGCCGGGTCCAACAGGGAACATCCTAGATCCCATCACGCCCTTTCAGGAGCACAACTAAACAGCTTACTGCCCGCCCCCTTCCTAACACACACATACCCTATTCATTCACTCTGCTGACCAGTCTGGGCTCCCACTGACACAGGTCTTCGGTGAGGAAGAAAGGACCCTGTTGCTCACTGGACCTGGGAGCAACCAGGAACTAAAGAGGTCAGTAATGTCCCAATTGAAAGCCACGGGGGGGGCGGGGGGCGCTGGGACAACAGCTGAATTGGCAGCTAGCCTCACCCAAGCCTCATTCTCATGGCCAACTCAGTGAGGGGGTGTGAGCTCCCCTGGACAGAGGACCACACACCTAGGAAGCCCTAATGTCGGTGACCGTGGCTGCTCAGTGGTGGGACCCTGAGAGCCTTGTCCATCTTCTCCATTCTCCTCACCCTTCCTACTAGACCATGTAGGAAGGCCATCCCTGTAACGGGCATATAGAACAGGTCTCCATTCTCTGAGCACTTATGGCAACTGCCATGAGCTCAGGGGAGCCCTCTGGTACCTTATAGCCACTCACTGGAGGAGGGCACACTGCCATTCCCATTCTGTAAGAAAGTAAGCTCAGGCACAGAGAGGTCACCCAGTGATGCCCAGGGTCACACAGCCTACAAACCGTGAGGCTAAAATTATTCTGGTCTCTAAGCCATGCCTTCAACCTTTACAAAACCTCTATTTAAAGGAGGGGTCTTTGTGTGTGTGTGTGTGTGTGTGTGTGTGTTGGGGCAGGTTGTAAACCACAAAGCAAAGAGATCCAGTCCTGATTCTTGACCTCACATTCAGAGCCTCTGCCTCTGACCCTGATAGCTCCACTCCATCTTTACCCCGCCCAGATTGTGCTGGCCTTAGGACCCAAGCCTTTGCCCACACTCCAAGTATGTGCTCCTGATGAGTTGTCCCATGAGCAGGCTTCTCCACACCAGCCACCTTCGCAGCCTGTCAGACAGCTGTAGCCACCTTCTTACCTCCTTGGCTTTGGCTTCAAGTCCCTCACATCCTTGAGTGTCCAAAAACCCTTCACAGGCAGCAGGAGAGTATCTCAAACCCATGAGTACCACAAGCCCCAGGCAGAGACAGCAGGCTCCTCCAGGACCAGGAGAGTGGGTCAGACTAGCCCTGTCCTTTCTCCCCTGGTCTTTATAGGATCCAGACATGTCTTAAACCTACCTCAGCCTCAGTGACCAGGGGGCATCGAACATCATGGCCCAGGGCTTCCCAGATGTACTGGGCTCACCAGGAGCCCTCCACCCTGTGGATGCCCATGTTCCCAGTCAGCACCACTGCCTCCCTGCCTTCAAAGGCTGGGGCCATCCACCTCCTCCAGGAGCTTCCTTCCACCCTGCCAGCACTTCACACCCTGTGGCCACAAAGAGGCCAATAGATCTGTCCACTTGTGGAAGCTGGATAACAAATCAGCCCCACAGAAGGACTGTGGAGGTTTTGGTTCATGGACTAATCACATGATGCCACAGCCAGCAGCAGAGTGGCCACCGTCTTGTTCATCACTTGATCATCATCACTACCACCATCCTCATTACTACAACCTTGCCACTGTCATGATCACCATCATCATCACCATCATAACCATCATCACCACTATCATCATCACCATCACCATTACCCTCATCATCACCGTTACAGCCATCATCACCATCATCACCATTCTTTATCAACATTGCCATCATCATCAGCTTCATCATCACCACCATCACCACCATCACCGTTATCGCTGCCATCATGACATCATCATAACATCATTACTACTATGATCTTCACAGTCACCGTCGTTGTCCATGGCAGCACTGTCACAGCACTGTCGTGGACACACTGACCATCACAAAGACACTCTGGACCCATGGTCACTTTGAGCACCACCCAGCCAGGTAAGTTCCGAAAGAGGGCCCACTCCATCACTGTGTCTCCATCAGAATAAGGTTTATTCACTGTGCATTTGTTTCCAAACAGCTGCTGTTCCTCATACAGGGGTGTGCATCGATGAATCCACCTGACAATCCCAAATGTCTTCCTTCAGTTAGGTGGATCAATTGTCTTTCTAACAACCACACACCTTTCTGTGGGAAACAGAAGGCAGGCAGGAAGGGCTAGTGCTGAGGTTTGTGTTTGAAAGAAATCCCTACAGCCCCTCCCCTGACTAGCTGTGTCATCATAGAAGGTCCTTACTCTCTCTGAGCCTCAGTTTCTTTATCATCATTGTCAGTGATTTGGAGAAATAGCAGCTGCCTGCATGGAAAACAGCACAGGGGATATAAATGAGTTACCCTTCCTTGGTTCCAGATGGGGAAACTGAGGCCCAGGGGATGACAGTGGCCCGCCTAGGTCAAACAGAGGGTGAGGGGGACAAGATTTTGTACCAGATCCCCTTGTCCTCATTGCACTGGCCCTGAGCCTCCTGACCTGAGCCCTGAGAACTTCTCAGAGACTAGAGTCACCACCACCCGCTGCCTCACCCTGACGGGTGTTAAAGATGAAGGCTGGACACACTCACCACGGGGAGCCGTAGATCCTGAAGCCACGCACCGTGACCTCTGAGTCCTGCAGGTAGATGCAGTTGGTCAGCAGCGACTGCACATTCTCATAGTTCTCCGGCTTCAACTTGGACACAGATGGGAAGTAGTAAAAGTCCTGCTTGATGAGGTCAGCCATGAACTCCTGGTCGAAGGTCAGCTCGTGGTTGCCCGCAATCACGATCTTGTACTCGTAGGGCAGGCTGCCTGCGGGGTGGACATGGCAGAACAGGCTGCTGGCGGCCCTTGTGGAAGCCACAGAGCCATCAAGGGGAGATCGCTGGGGACAGCCACTGCACTCCATCAGCGGGGGACCCCACTGCTCCCAGACTGTGCTCTGAATCGGAGGAGGTAGTGGTCCAATCTTTGCCCCTGGCTCTACCTGTGTGGCCTCTACTGGACATCAAAGGGCAACATCCTCCCAAGCTGCAGGGCACAGCCTCGTTCCTCTCTGCTCCCCTTCCTTTGGGCTGCTTCCTCACAGGGCCGCCAGCCCTAGCTACCACCGGTCTCTCGGCTTTCTCTACCTCCGGCTAGTTGCTCCTCAGCCTGTACATGCAAGTTCTCTGGAGAGCCTGACTCAGACCTTCAGAGATGCTGCTCTCGGAAAACCCCACTGACATGGAACCTCGGCAGCACTGACATGGAATTCACAGTCAAAACAAAGTCTCGGGATGCCCAATGTTTTGAATCCTATGACCTGATGCCTGAAGTTCACGCCCAAGAACCACACAATTACGTCACAAAAAAGGAGGGTAACAGCCTCAGAGTGACCACCCACCCCCTCAGCCCAGAAAAACACACTGCCTACGTGCATACCCTGCATACACACATGTACATACGCACACACACAGCCTATGTACATGCGCACACATACAGCCTAGGAGAACCAAGTTTGGTCTTCTGCCTGTCTTCTCGGTAACCTACGCTCAGGGTCTGGAATCTGACTCAACAACTGAGTCATTCATGACATTCAGCTGCAATGTGCATTATGGGAAAAAGCCTGTTCCCGGCCCTCAGGTGAGAGCCAGGACGGGCAGGTCAGCCTTAGGGCCTTGTGTGATACCAGATGACTCCATGAACTCCCTGCTGTATAACCCAGGCAAAACAGAGAGGTGAAAAATTAGGGTGGTGGGGGAGGGCGTGGAAATGGGAAGGAGCCCCTTCCCCACCCGAGTCTGGCTGGAGCTTCTCACTACCTGAGGATCAAGGTTGCCCACATAGAACATGCCCCTTTCACACGGAGAGACTTCAGATCGTAATGCTAAAGTGACAATGAGCTGTGCTCAAAGCCTGTGCGTGTGGCCTGGAATATACCCTTAGTTCTTTCCATGGGGGACCTGCGGTTTCCTGGGAATCTCACTAACAAGGCGATTAACTTTGTTCTCAGTGAAGACAACTCTCAGCAACCTGGGTAGCCCTTGTGACCCAGGGCTTTACCTTATCAACAGTAAACCTACCTTCAGCACTTCAGAAACCACCCCCCTCAAGCCAGAGACAGAGAGACAGAGAGACAGAAAGAATTTAGAAACCTTTGGAGGTAGAACTTCAGAAGCCACTAGCTCATTTACAGAGCTACTGCAGAGACAGTTGAGGCCAACTCGCCCCTCTCCCTTCTCCTTCCTGGCACATACCCACCCCTGGAGTACAATAGTGTGTTCTGTCTTTTTTCCCCCTCATTATCTCATCATCGTTACTATTATACGATTATTAACATTTGGTGATCCCGGCTCAGTCATGAAGTGCTGACTGTGTACCCCCTTCGACAGGATGGAAATGCCTGCTTTCTCCAGTCCCCACCAGTCCTGATAGCTCAGAGTCTAATTCACTCATTTTGAGGTACTGCCCACTGTCATAGGCATTTGGGGTTTGGAGCCTTGCAGTAGCTGTGCCCTGGCCTGGGAGTTTCCAATGAGGCCCTGGGATATATGTCCCCCCCCACTCCGCCCCCCACCACCAAGCACCATCCTGAGGCTTACTGTAACCTAGCCCTTGGTGGAAAGCCCAGAAACAGGGGAGTGGCCACATTAGCCCCACCCATCTCGGTTCCCAGCACAAAGCCACCTGCAGCTCTGTGGCAGAGAGCTATACTGGGATACAAGGGCAGCTTGCCAGAGCTGGGGACCGAGTGGGCAGAGCTGCAGGGAGGAATGTCACAGACCACCTGACCCTGGAGCCCACTTCAGGCAACCCTAGTGTCACCAAAATCTTGACCCCCTCCAGAGCCATCTAAGGTAGCTATCATTAAGTCCACTCCATATCTGAGGACCTTGAGCTGAAGCCAATAGACTGGAGGGGCTCACAGCTCAGGCACAGGGGTGGTTTACAGATATTGACTAACTCAGTGCCTCTGGGACACTGACTTGGAGCCCTTAAAGGCCAACAGACCCTCAGAGTCAGCCTGGAAGCCTCTTCAGTACCCTTCAGGAGGTGGCAAGAGAATGGATGGACAGGACGGGGTGGCCATCCCTGGCTGCCTACATCCCTGACTCATCCTGGCTTCCGTTTCTCACCACCTATCCATTCCACTTCCAGTGCAGGCAAAGCTAAGGGGTGGAGCCTCACTAATGGATTTCTGTCATGTCTCTAACTGGGATTGCTACTTAAGTAAATCAGCAAATTACACCAACTGCACAGTTCCATTTGCTTCTGCAATGGTGAGTCCCTGGGGACTGGGTGTGCAGGAAGCTGTCAGCTCCCCTCAGAGGTTCCCACAGGCAGGCAAGGAGAGCTGAGAAGCACTCTCCAGGGATTACAACAGGGCACAAAGAATCATCATCCTCTGTGTCCAAGGCCAGGCAGCAGGAGATAGCTGTGTCTTCCCAGGGTGACAGGTTCATATATCTGTTCCCTTCAAGGAGATGGGTGTCAGAGGAAGCACCACCAACCCGAGATGAAGGTCTAGCCATGAGTACGTCTGTCTGGGAGGTCAATGGCACTTGGCAGTTCACCAGATGCCTGTGACCTACACAGACTCTAAGCATTTCTCTTCCCTTTTGACAGCAGAGGGAAATGGTTTGGCTTGCCTAAGCAATAAGACAAGTCAGCAATGGGGGTGACTGAAAACCTTGGAGGACAGAAAACTCTTGGCATGCCTGTGGTGGCCTGGAGGTACATTCTGAACAATCATGCCACCTTGTCTCTCAGTGGGTCAGTGGGCAGGTGAATTGGGGGGGGTATGTAGGAGGAGGGGCAAGTGAGTGGATGAATAGATAGGTGAATGGGTGGGTGGATGGATGGACAGATGGATGCATGCATTCATGCATGGGCAGATGGATGAATGAGTGAGTATTTGGGTAGGTGAATGAGTAGGTGGATGGGTGGGTGGGAGGATGGATAGACAGATGGGTACTGAATGGATGGAGGGGTGGATAATGGGAGGGAGGATGGCTGGGTGGATTGGTAGATGGGGAAAGAGTCAATGAGTGGGAGAGTGGATGGCTGATTAAATAGGTAGGTTGGGTAGGGAAGCAGATGTAAGAGGTGAGGGGTTGAAAGGGTGTGTAGTGGATTGTACACGCATGCTGACACGGGTGGGGAGGTGAATGGGTAGATGAATGAAGAGATGGGTGAAGGGATCCATTTCTCAGCCAATCCATCCTGAGATAGCACTGACTGTCTCCTTCACATCCAAAGGGTCTCCATCTTTCTGGATCTTTCTTGCCCTCCAACTGTTCCTACTAGGGGATGGCTTTCAGACTTCCTTCCTTCGTCCATCTTAACTGCCAGCCTCCTTCAGTCCTCCCTGTTCTTTAGCAGACAGAAAAGATGGAGACCGAAATAAGGCTCTTCAACGGCCCGGTCATCACATTGATGAAGCCTCCCTCCTCTGTCTGAGGGCTATGGCACCCTGTTTCAAGTTGGCCATTCAGTCCCACAACCCAGAACATCTCACCAACCTGAGTGTGTAAGACACCAGAAGCCCATGGTAAAGGCATTCTTATATAGTACCACCTTCTCACCCCCTAACTGCACACAGAGGAGTGAGTGTGCCCCTCACCCACCCACTGCAATCCCTGCCCCTACCCACAGCAGAGAAGCGATCTGGCAGCCTACATCTAGGAAGCCTCCGGGGCCCAGACAGTTTCCTGACCCCTGGAGCAGGGATGATGTTCCACAAGCAGACGTGGAACACATCATCTAAGGCCAGGTCACACCGTCACCCTGTGGATTGAGAAATAGCAGGAAGCCAGAAAAGGCAGCCATTGGAAGGTCCCAGCTGGGGACAGTTCAGAGTGAGTGGATGACTTAGCTAGTTGATTAGGCACAGGGTGGCAGACGAGTCTAAATGTCTTTTCTTTTCCCCTGACTTCCTCAGGGCAGAGGCAAACGAGGCCTAGGTTAGACTGTCCATATGCGTGCTAGGCTGAGAGCCCATGATCATTGAAGCTGGACTCTGCTAGAAGCCCAAGCCTTGGCCTACTTTGCTGCAGTCCCCGGAAGATGACAAGAGCAGTTTAGTGACCTGCAGAGGCCATGCCCTTCGTGGGACAGAGTAGAAGGCTAAGCCTCAGAGAGGGCATGCAGCTGCTGAAGGTTACAAGGGGAGACAGTGGAGACCTGGGCCTTGAGCCCTGACCTCTTGCTCAGACAATGCCCTGACAACTGTGACTGTCACTGTTCTATTGCTGTGCAGAGACACCATGACCTAGGCAACTCTTAGGAAGAAAAACATTTAACTGGAGCTGGCTGTTCAGTCCGTTATCATCATGGTGGGTAGCATGGCAGGCAGACAAGGTGCTGCAGAAGGAGCTGAGAGTTCTCCACCATGATCCACCGACAGCAGGGAGAGTGGTTGGGCCTCATATGCGCTTTTGAAACCTCAAAGCCCACCCCAGTGACACACAGTGATTGAAGGACACCATAAGCCTTACAATAGGAGATGGTCCAGGTGGCCTTGCAGGATGTATCGGGATGCTAATCCTCAACCTTTGACCTCGAATCCTGCCCTTACCCCTGGCTTTTCAGAACTGGTAGACACACCCTACCATGTCGGCATAGTGACACTCAGCTGTCTGCCCAGAAGCGGTTCCCCCTCCCGTTAACTTAAGATGCTGGCGTTTGCTAGCTGTGGGCTTTTCAGTGGGCAAAGGGACCAAGAACCCTCAATCAGGAGAAACGATGAGGGTGGTGTGCGTTTTTATTCCT
This sequence comes from Pachyuromys duprasi, assembly GCA_028658305.1. Lineage (NCBI taxonomy): Eukaryota > Metazoa > Chordata > Mammalia > Rodentia > Muridae > Pachyuromys > Pachyuromys duprasi. The sequence continues at coordinate 17,832,625 of CM053752.1, forward strand.
TTTCACTGGTCAGGTGCATGGAATCCAAAAGCATCAACACAGAGCTTCCAGGGGCAGTCTGGCTGGGATGCACAGAATTCCGGGGGGTCCCCCGTGGGAGCCTGCTGCCTAAGCCCTGACATTAATCTCTCTCCAAAGAGGTTACCGTTCTTTATTGCTAACCTGTCCCATCCTGTCCCACAGGCAGCACCGCCTCCACACAGCATGATCTGTTACAGTCAACAGGAGGCATGCACATTTCCACCCCATCAGAGTGGTCCCAGAGTGGCGCATTGCGCCCGGCAGGGTTTTAGTGTGCTCTCAACACAATGACAATCAGGAAAATGCCCATTTACTGCTTTTTTTTTTCTCCTGCCCATTCCCTGTCTCACAGAACACAGCAGAGGGGGGTGAGATGGAGAGACGGTGTAACGATCTCTGATTGCATTTTTAGTGTGTCGTTGACAGTTCTGTGTTTAAACGCTTGCCAATGTCTGGGAAATTCGAGTTAGCAGACGGCTTGGTTTAGCGTGGCACACAGTCTAGGAGAACACCGGGGGAAAAAGAAAGCTAGCTCTGAGAGTCGGCAGCAAGCTGCCAGCGACCAAGTCATGGGGCCATGCACACAGCACAGACTGTGTGGGCCAGTGGTGTAAGGAGAGGGGATACCATATGTGACCCAGACAGGCAGGAGAAGGGCATGGGGGGGACACAGGCTGAGCCTGAAGCCCTCTAGTCAGGCACCAAGAGTAGCAATGCATATTTAAAGCATCTTGACACCCTTTGCAAGCCAGAACCATAGTCCCCGATATGCAAAGAAAGGCAACACAGCTGGAGTGGGGGGCAGATATTAGGCTACAGAACCCAATCCTATATCTACCTCCCACTGACTGTCTGGCCAAAAGGGGGCCTTCAGCACCTTCACATACAACCTGCATGCTCACTAGCCCATCGTGTGTTAGTGAAGACACGAAGACACACATTTGCCCCACCCAAGGCTTGTTCCATTAGCTGTATAAGGCAGACATGCATAACAAGAGGGACAGGAAGTTGCTTAAGAACAAGGAGCACACCATGCCACCCCAGGGCCCACAGGGAAGCTCAGCCAGTCAGAAGGTGAAACAGAAATGTGGACCTTGGCAGTGGTTCACTCCATGTGCCAAACAAGCTAAGGGCCACCAGTTTAGTGTCTCTGGAGGCTCTCGGGCACACGAGCTGTTCCTCACAGTATGGCACTCTGAGCAATCAGAGGAAGTGCAGAGAGGTCCCAGCGGAGAGCCCCACAGAGGGGCTGTAGGCTGTGGTGTGTTTGGTTTGCCTGTGGGAGGCGTGCCGCTTCCCCTGGCAGGCACAGTCCCTGCAGCCAGCGAGGCTCCAAGGCGGCAAAACAGCACAGAAACCGCAGAAGAGCTGAAGTATCACATCCTAGGGCTCGCTGGAGACCACAGCCCTTTAACCCACTACACGGCCCAGAAGTGGGAGCCAAGACAGTGGAGGTTAAGACAGAGGCCCCAAAAAGTCCCAGCATTACCCAGGGTGCACAGACCCACCTGCAGCTTCCTGCTACAAAGACATCTCAATGGAAGGATGTGTGCCCCACAGCAGGGACTCTGCTAAACCGAAGGCTGGCCCTACTGCACGCATCAGCAGCTCCTGTGGTCCTGTGTGGGAGGCTCCTGGAACCACTGTGCCACACTGGTGCCCATATTTAAAAGGCAAATGCGATTTTTCTTCTGTTCCCTACTAATAGCCCAAATGTTTAACTTCCCAACATTTGTTTTTCCTGGGGAATGTTTTTCAAACAGGGACATTGAGTCCTAGCCATCTTCAACTGTGTTTGTTCAGTGTCTCCAGAGCGCGGACCATTTCAGGATGAAGGGCTCCTATGCTTCTACACCTGTATGTGAGGCTCCCCAAGATGAAAGGAGTCTGTGGGCCCCGTGTGTCCCCAGAAGCCACAGTCCGGCAGAACACATGTACCCAAACACATTCATAAAAGGCCTGTGGTGACCTCGGGAGAGAGTGAGCCTGTGTCCTCACCGGGGTTTCTATTGCTGTGATAAAGCAGAGACTAAAAGCAGCTGGGGGCGGTGGGGTGTGTACGTGAGCCTGGCTTACATAGTCCAGGTCACAGTGAGGGAAGCCAAGGCAGGGGTGGCATCAGGAAGGGGAGGAACCATCAGGGCCTGCTGCCTTGGTCATAAGGCTCGAAGGACTTTGCAGTGCTGCCAAAAAGCAAACACCATTTCAATTAAATAAAAAGAAGTTCCTCATCCACTTTGTAACTTCATCCACAGACAGACCAGACTGACCTCTCACCTGCTTCGCCTGTTGCGCAAAAGCTAGAGCTGAGCATGGCGGTACCGCATGCAATCCCAGCACGCAGAAGTTGGATGCAGGAGGATCAGGGGTTCAGATCATCCACAGCCAACACAGGGGATGTGAGGCCAGCCTAGGTAGGATGGTTGGTTTTGATTGCCAACTTGACACAATCTAGAATTGTCAGGTTGGCTTGTGCACAGGTCTGTGGGTGGTTACCTTGCTTGTCTATATTGAGATGGTAACGTCTGTCCACCATGGGTGGTGCCATTCCCCAGAAAGGAGTTCTAAGCTGCATGGGGCAGAAGAAAGCGCATTAAGTATGAGACACGCATGTGTCCATCTATTGCTCTTTGCTTACGATGTGATATGTGATGTGACTGGCTGCTTCAAGTTCCTACCTCAACTTACCAATATAATGATGGATTGCAACCTGAGATTGTAAGCTAAAGAAAAAAAATTTCTCCCTTAAGTTGCTTTTGTCAGGGTATTTTATCACACCATCAGGAAACAAAACTACATGAGACCATCTCAAAAAAGACAAAAACAAAACGCAACTAAAGCCAATTGTGTCACAATTCACAATAACGGAAAGATAAGGGTCAAATAAGCCTGCACTGGCTGGTTCCTCTGTGATCCTAAGGGTTAAGCCCTGGGATTGCTCTGAACCAGGCTCAAAGGTGGCTGATCAGCTAAGCAACTTGTCACTGGGCAGGTCTGGCAGCCACGAGAGACAGCACAGCTAAGATGTGTCTTTCCTTTATGGCCTTTGAGATCTCTCTAGTTTTGTTGGTTTAAGTACTTACCAATATAAAATCCCCACGTGGAACTGTCTTTGCTGGGCTGGGAATATGACTCAGTCAATGAAATGCTCATACAAGCATAAGGACCTGAATTTGATCCCCAGAGCCCATGTTAAAAAGAGAAAGAAAAAAAAAGCTGAGCATCCTGGTGCATGTTTGTAACTCAGCACTAGAGAAGCAGAGAATGGAGTGGGTCTCTGGCTCACTGGCCGAATTAGCAAGCTGGTGGCTCCTGAAGAGTGACACCCCAGGCTGTCCTCTGGCCTACACACATACACCCATGGACGGACACACACATGAACAAATAAATACACATATCCACACATGCACATAGACACAAACTCACACATACACACACACACATGAATACACATGCACACACACACATATACACACATGAGCACACACAAAACACAGACTGCCAGTCTTCAGCAGGTTCTTGATAGTTGCGTCTCCACTGTGATCTGACCCTGGGGGTTCTTGTCTCGCCCGATTTCTGCAAGTGACCGTGGTCATTCAAACGTCTCTCAGCTCTTTGGGTGATTTCTGTCCCTCTTCTTGCTGCCAGGTTCCAGTTTCTTCTCATTGTATTCAGATGCCAGACACTCTTTTATGTTTAATACTTACAATGATGCTTTACAGTAAGACATGATCCATTTTGGAATAATGTTCCATTAGCAGGTATAGTGGCTCACGCCTGTAACCGCAGCACTTGGAGAGGCGGAGGCGGGCTGATCTCTGTGAGTTCCAGGCCAGCCTGATCTACAAAGTGAGTCCTGAACAGCTAAGGCTACACAGAGGAAATCTGTCTCAACCCCCCTCCCAAAACAAGAACAAAAAACAAACAAACAAAAGAGAATGTATCCTCGGTGGCTTTGGGGGGAATATTCTATCCATGTCATTTAGGTCCATTTTATCTACAAGGTAATTTATTTCTGGTGTCTTTTGTTGAGTGCTGGTCTAGGCCATGCTTCTATAGATCTCAGAGAAACAAGAACAAGCCAAATCCAAAATCAGTAAGAAAAGGAATTATAAATATCAGAAAAGAAATAGTGAACAAAGAAACAACACAAGGAGTCGAAGAATTGTGTTGTTTGCGAAGATGAGCATCACAGGTCTATTAAGGAATACTTTTGAGAAATTATATTCGAAGACATAAGAAAAATTCTAGACACATATGATCTTCCAAAATTGAACCAAGAGGATTGAATACTACTAAAAAGAGCAATAATAAGCAATGAGATTGAAACTGTTATTTTTAAAAAGTCTCTCAACAAAGAGAAGCCAGGACTGGGTGGATCCACTGCTGAATTCCACTCAGGCTTTAAAGAACTGACAGCAGTATGCCTCAGACTCTACCACAGAACAACAAGAGAGAGTTTCACACAACGGAATCCAGGGAAACAGCTCCGCCTTGGTACCTGTGGTGGTCCGAGTAGAAACACCCCAGAGGCTCATATATTTAAACGCTTGGTCCTTAGGGAGTGGCACTACTTGAGAGGAGTTGGCTTTTTTGGAGTGGGTGTGGCCTTGTTAAAGGAAGTGTATCACTGGAGGTGGGCTTTGAGGTTTCAGAAGCCTAAGCCAGGCCCAGTGGCTCTCTCTTCTTCTTGCTGCCTGCAGACCCAGATGGAGCACTCTCAGCTCCTCCTCCAGCACCACGGTCTGCCTGCACGCTGCCATGCTTCCCACCATGATGAAAATGGACTAAACCTCTGAAACTATCAGCTAGCCCCACTTAAATATTTTCCTTTATAAGAGTTGCTGTGGTTGTGGTGTCTCTCTATAGCAATAGAAGACTGACTAAGACAATACCCAAGCTGAAGAAAACTATACCCTTGAGATACAAAAATTCTAAACAAAACACTTTGCAAACTGAATCCAACAGCACATTAAGAAGATCATACACTATGACCAAGGCGATTTTTCCCCAAGGGTGCAAGGATGGTTCAACATATGCAAATGACATAAAAAGAATGGAGGAAGATCACATGACTATATCAACTATTGAAAAGGCTTTTTGACAAAATTCAGTACCCCCTCATGATGTTAAAATCTCAGAGTAAGCTAACTGAATAAGAACTATACTTCAACATAATCAAAGCTATACAGAGCAAATGCCTGTCCAATATCATGCCAAATAGGTGAAAAGAGAAAAAACATGTTCCTTGAAAACCATGAAGGAACAAGACAAGGGCATCCATTCCTACCATTCCTACTTAATAAGGAACTTGAAGATTTACCCAGAACAGTCAATCAAGAAAAAGTAATAAAGGGGCTAAAAATAGGAAACAAAAAAGTCATGTTATCCCTGTTTGGAGTTGATATCTACTGCACCCACGAGAGCCTAAATACTCTACCAGGAGACTCTTAAAACTGATGAATACAGCAAACCAGCAGGATGTAAAATCAGCATGCAAAAATCAGTGACTTGGGCTGTCAGGTAGGCTCAGAGGGTAAAGGCACTTGCTGCCAAGGGTGAGGACCTGAGTTCAGTTTCTCACCAATTGACCTCTGACTTCTACATATTTACCATGACAAGCACACACACACACAAACATACATGCACAAATAAATAAATACTTTTAATCAGTAACTTTTCTACACACTAATAATAAATGTACTGAGAAGAAAATCAGGAAAATAACCTTGTTCAATATTCTCAACAAAATACCTAGGAAAAAACAAGCCATACATAGGAAAGGCTTCAACAATGAACTATATAAAAGCAAGATATTGAAGAAGACCAGAGAGGATGGAAAGGCCTCCCACACTCATGGATTGGGAGAATTGATACTGCTTAACTGGCCATGTTACCAACAGCCATCCACAGATTCAGTGCAGTTCTCATCAAAATCCCAATGACATTTCTGGCACACATATGCAGGTGTACACATGTGTGCGGGGGCATCTATATGTGAACATATACATATGTTCATGTGCATATAGTTGCCAGAGGCTGAAGCTGAGTCTTCCTTGATCAGTCTCTATCTTACATATTGAGGCAGTCTCTCGTTTGAAACCAGACTCACTGGTCCAGCTGGCTTAGCTAGCCAGCTTGCTCCAGGGATCCTGTTTCCTGAGCACTGGAAATACATAGACTACCATATCTTCTTGTCATTTTCACAGAAATTGGGGATCTGAACTCTGATCCTTATGCTTGCACGCCAACCACTTCAACCATGAATCCATCTCTCCCCAGCTCTGTGGTCGTATTACCAAGAGCAATCTGCAGATTCAGTGCAGTCCCCACAAATATTTCAATGACTTTCTTCACAGACCCAGAAAAGGCAATCCTAAAACTCATATGCAAACCCAAAAGAGATAGCCGAAGCAACCCTAAGCAAAAAGAACACAGCCAGAGGCATAACAAAGCCTGACTTCAAAGCATACTACGGAGCCCTAGTGACAACAGCAAAGAGACCAGTAAACCAATGGAACATAATAAAGACCCCAAATACAACCTCTGCAGCTGCAGCCTTTGGATTCTTGACAAATGTGACACACCCATGTTACAGAGAAAGACAATACAGGGAAAACTAGACATCTCCATACAGTGAATAAAACTTTGAAACTTAGAGGGGAAAACATTCAAGTGATACTAGTGTGGGCAACAAGAATTGGTGGACAGGATTACAACAAACTATGAAGCTTCCCGCACTGTGAAGGAAACAATCGAAGAGTGAAGAGACGGTTCACAGGGTGGGACTCGTCCTCATCAAGACAGACAACCCATAGCCACAGGTTTAAACTACAGAAGCCATCAGCAGGACAAATAACCTGTTGCACAGAAGGGCAAATGATCTGAACAGACACTTCCCCAAAGAAAAGACACACATGTGCAATGAGAACATAAATACAGGTTGGAGAGACAACTCCGTGGCAAGCGCGCTAGCTACACAGCAGGGAGATCTGAGTTCTAATCCCCCAGCACCCACATAAAATGTTGCGCATGAACACACACATGCCTATGGTGCCAAGGTTGTGAGTAGAGACAGTTAGATAGCTGATGTGAACTTCAGATTCAGTGAGAGACCCTGTCTCTCAAAGGAATATGGAGGAGAATGATAGAGCCCAACACTTGATATCCTCTTCTGGCCTCCACACTTGTGCATAAGTGTGAGCACTGGCACACACATATTTGCACAAACCATACACAAATACACAACACTCTCACAAAAAAAATGTGAAAACCTTTCATAGAAAACCTTTAATCAGAGAGATGCAAATTAAAACTTCATTGATATTCTATCTCACTCCAGTCAGAATAGCTATTTTAAAAATTAATTATCTGGGCATGGTGGTACACCCTTGGTACACACACTCAGGAAGCAGAGAGAGGGGTTAAGAGTCCCAGTTAAGCCAGGGCTACAAAATTTGAATGATCCACAGCTGGGCAGTTGTGATGCATGCCTTTAATCCCAGCACTAGGAAGGCAGAGGCAGGCAGATCTCTGAGTTCGAGGCCAACCTGATCTACAGAGCAAGTTCCAGGACAGCCAGGGCTACACAGAGAAACCCTGTCTCAAAACAACAACAACAAAGTTTCAGCCATCTGTCTCAAAACAACAATAATAATGACAAATACTGGTAAGAATACAGGGGGTGGAGGGAGCTCTTCTACACTGCTGGTGTAAATTGATGTGTTCGTTATAGAAATCAGCATGGAAACTAAGAACTACCATATGGCCAGTTGTACTACTGATAGAGGACTACTGAGCCATGAAGATGCCTCTTCACTGCAGATGAGGGAAACCACTGGACAGGGGGACAGCTGTGAAATGATAAAACAGAAAATACCTGTTTAACATAAATGAATGTGTAAGCAGAAGAATGAGGCAGAGAGGAGACTGAGTAACTCTTCTCCCCATAGGTGATTGTATTAAATATAAAGCACTTAGAAAGTACATTCAAAAGGCAGGGATTAGAAGAACAGGGCTTTTAAAAGGCAACTACAGGCTGTTTATCTAGGAGACATTTTTATTTTTTGTTTATTTGGGGGGACTGAGGTCTCACTCTGTAGCCCTGGCAGGCCTCAAACTCATTCCCTCTGCCTCTCTCTCCCAAGTATTGAGTTTATAGGCGTGAGACAATTTCAATGCAAAAACATAAAAATAAAAAGATGAAAGTGAAAGGATACAAGAAGATACACCACCCACCAATAACCAAAAGAGCATTGAAATGCTGCCTGAACAGCAGATAATGTAGCCCATAGGACAGAAAGTGTTACCAGAGAGAAGAAAAAAAATGTGAAAAGATCAAAAGCCAAGCAAAAGACAGCCTCCCTAGCAAATATGTGACACAATACAACAAAAATTAATGCCAATCCTGACTGTGCCGGCTAGTCTTATGTCAACTTGACACAAGCTAGAGTTATCTGGAAGAAGGGAAACTCAATTGGGAAAACGCCACCAAGATCCAGCTGAAGGGTGTTTTCTTAGTTAGTGATTGATGCTGGAGGGCCCAGTCCACTGTGGGTGGTGCCATCCTTGGGCTGGTGGTCCTGGGTTCTATAAGGAAGCAGACTAAGCAAGCCATAAGGAGCAAGCTAGTAAGCAGCACCCTTCTGTGGCCTCAGCTCCTGCTTCCAGGTCCCTGCCCTGCTTGAGTTCCTGTCCTGACTTCCTTTGATGATGAACAGAGATGTGGAAGTGTAAGCCAATAAACCCTCTCCCCAGCTTGCTTTTTGGTCATGGCCTTTCTTCACAGCAGTAGAAACCCTAAGACACTGGCAGATGCCTCTGAAAAACAGATAAGAATGAGACACTTTCCAATTTACTATGTAGCCCTTAGATCAAGCCAGACAAAGGCAACACAAGAAAAATACAGACCATATCCCTTCAGCATGTAGACATAAAGTGTCAATAAGGTACTACCCCATGCTTAACAGCATGCACTGCTCTTCCAGAGGACCTGAGTTTGGGTCCAATCACCTGTATCAGGCAATAAACAACTCAGAGAATCCAATGCCCTCTTCTGGCCTCTTCAGACACCCGCACTCACAAACACACATGCGCACACACATATACACCTAATTAAAAATTAAAAAGAAATAAAATTAAAAATAAAAATTAGAAATAAATATAAAAATTAAATAGAAATAAAATTTCAAATATTACCAGAGCAAACCCAGCAGCACACAGAAAGCAATTACACCTAATCAAATGGGATTTGTTTCAGAAATGCAATGATGATTCAGTGCACACCAATCGATGTAATGTGTCATAGCACTGACTGAGACATCCCGCACAATCATCTTAACATATGCTGAAAAACATCTGACCAAATCCAGTGTCCTTTCATGGTGCAAAACACTGAAGCCACAGAACATCGATAAACTTCCCGCCATTAACATGCCACTAACATCACAATGAAAAGACCCAAGCCCAGGAACAGGACAAGAGTGTCCACTCCTTACATTCCTAGTCAGCACGGCACTTGAGGTTCCAACCAATGCAACTGAGCAAGAACAAGAAATAAGAGCACCCCAGATTGCACTGAGCTAGAGAGATGGCACAGCGGTACGAGCTTGAAGATCCTAGCACTCCTACGGAGAGTTGGGAAATGGAGACAGGGCACTCCCTGAAAGCTCAGAGCCAGTTGGCCCAGTGTAAGCAGCAGAAGCCCAAACAAGAAAAAGATGCATCTCAAGGTAGAAAGTGAGGACTGACAGCTGAGGTTGCCCTCTGACCTCTACACCCATGCCACTGCATGTCAACAGCCACATCCATGCAAGATTCTCCTACCCTCGTCCCTCAGGAGCCCAAGGGAGGGAACGGCAGCCCTGCTGACATTTAGATTTTAGATTTGCAGCTTCCAGAACTGGGAACAGATCAATTCCTGTTGTGTCAAACTCATCAGGTTATGGCAATCTGTTACAGCAGCCTCGGGAGATGAATGCAATAGTCAACACCAGAAGCCAAAGTCAACAGTCTTCAGAGCAGTTGGAGAGAGGGGTGGACTTGGGAGTGTCAGAACAGGTGCGTGGTGGGGGGAACGTGTGGCGGAGGGGGTGTGTGGCTGTCAGCGCTCCCTGCAGCAAACGGGAAAGCGCTGCTCCCCAGACGAGACAAGGCACTTGTGATGTTCTGGAAAAGCATGCTAGGAAAGAAGATGGCTCTAGGGATGGTGCTGAGAGCTGAGTGTGCTAACTGGACCCTGTCCATTCCTATGTCAATGCCCAAAAGCCCAGGACCTGAGAATATGACAGTGTTCGGGGACTGGGCCTTTAGAGAGGGAACTGAAATAAAATGAGGCCCCAGAGGGGAGCCCTAGTCCCCTGAACCACAGTCCTTATAAGAAGAGGATAGTGGGCTCAGATCCAGGGTCACACATGAGGTCATAGCAAGAAGGAGGCCACAGGCAGGCCCAGATGACTCGGGCAGGGAAAGCACTTGCCGTGAGGGCCTGATCAGCGGAGTTTGACTGCTGGAATTTGGAGAAATGGAAGAGCCAACCGGAAGCATGTGGGCTGGCTAGTGTGCAGTACACAGCACGGCAGAAATAAGAGACCCTGCCTGGACTCTTGGAAAGTTAAAAGTCATCCTCCAGCCTCCGCACATGAGCCGTGGCAGGCACGCGCACATACATCATATACACACACAGTGGTAACATACGCAAATAAAGCTTAAAAGGAGGACAACCGTGTACAAGCCATGAGGAGAGTCCCCAGAAGAAGCCGGTTCTTCCCAAACCTCGATAGCAGATGCCCAGCATCCATAATTCCAAGCAATTCAACAGAGCCCTCCAGCCCTGGAGAGCCTGACAGCAGGCCAAGGGTCAGAGCGCTGGCTCTGCTCAAGACGCTCCAGGAGATTGTCAGTGAACTCACTCGTAAATCACGAGGCTTGGTGATACACACCTGTGACCCCAAGACTTAGGAGGTAGAGCCAGGAAGATCAAGTGTTCAAGGCCAGCCTGTTTGAAGCCAGCCTGAGCTACATGAGACCTTTGCTTTAAAAATACAAAAATCAAAGGATGAAAATGAGCAGGCATATAACACCACATGGGCCACCTGAGGTAGAAAAACCGTGAATTTTAAGGCTAGCCTGGGCTACACAGTGACTCACTGTCTCAGAAAAAATAATAATAATAAAGTTGGGGACAGGGAAGTGGGTCAGTTGCTAGAGTGTCTGCCTCACACACACAAACCCCTGACTTCCATCCCCGGCGCTACATAAAGCAGATGCGGTGGTGCATGCCTGTAATCCCAGCACTGAGGAGCAGGAGGCAGGAAAGTCACGAGTTCGTGGCCATCCTCAGCCACGGACACCATTCTTGCCTACATGAGACCCTGCCTGAAAACCAGCGGCAACAAAAATTACAAATCAAAAATGTTAAAGTGGCATGTGCTATGATGCGTGCACTTTCCCACAGCTTGTATTTAAATTCTCATATATTTGAATTATGGCAAAGGTGAGCATCCTGGACCCTGATGGGAAGAGTTTCAGTGTGCAGGGCACTCAGAGTTCTGGAAAGACCTGGTTCTGAGGCAGCTGCCCTTGGTTGCATCCAACCAGAAGATCCCCCAGCATTCCCTGATGAGAGGCGAGGCTGCAGGGCAGACGCCTTCCTGGGTTCACTGGACTTCAATACACTCTTAAGACGCCAACCTATTAAAAGGGAAAAGGTTTCATCCAAAGCCAAGTTCATTACAGTAGCACCAGAAATAATTACCAGAAAGCGATTAGGACTGAATGTTTTGGAGGCTGAAGAGATGGCTCGGTGGTAAAGCGTCTGCTGCAGAGCGTGGAAACCTGAGTTCAGATCCCGTGCACCCCCACACAAGCCTGGCGCAGTAGCACCCGTCTGCAGTCCCAGCATTTGGTAGGAGACAGGAGGATCACTGGAGCTTGCTGGCCCCCAGTCCAGCCAAATGGATGAGCTCCAGGTTCAGTGAGAGGCCCTGCCTCAAAAAATACAGCGGAGACGGAGGAAGACACGGGATGTCAACCTGGGCCTCCAAGCACATGCGCACACGGATACACATACCCACATACATACATTCAATCGGCAAAAAGGTGAAGTGGAGGATTTCTTTTCTTTTCTTGTCTGTGTAGCCGTGGCTGTCCTGGACTCTCTTTGTAGAGCAGGCTGGCCTCCAACTCACAGAGATCCGCCTGCCTCTGCCTCCTGAGTGCTGGGATTACAGGTGTGCACCGCTTCCCCTGGCTTGATTTCTATTTTCTAATGTATTATTTGAAAATGGGACATCCTCGGGATGAAGTGAATGGCCTTGCTGTCTCCATTTAGCCAGTTCTCCATTCCGAAGTCATCTCCTCGGCCCTCACAGGTGCCACCCCCACAGTGACGGGAGGAACTAGGTCCCACCTGAGTCCCCTGAGGACACTGGAGAACTCGACAAAAGCAATCATCGGGGACCATTTTCAGGCCAGCACTAGGGGAGGGCCAGCATAGTCAGCAAAAATAATGAAGGCTGAGCAGCCGCTCCCCCGGCAGAGGTTGGGGTGCCCCAAAAGAGCAGTGCATACAAGAGAGGCTGGCGGCAGGAAACAGCTGCAATCTCTGATGGCAGCCTACACGCCTAGGGTGGACAAAGGGAGGGGGTGAAGCCAGGCCTGGAGGTACCCGGCAAGTCCCACCAAAACAGGTGGTCTAGCAATGTTACAAAAAGCGACTTAGGGGAAAGGGGTGTCTACTTCAGCTGAGTCCATCATTGTGGGCAAGTCAAGGCGGGAGTTTCAAACAGCCTCTCACCTCGCAGCCACAGTCAAGAGCAGAGAGAACGGACGGACCCAGCCTCATCCATTTGCTTCCCTGGGCTCCGCTTTGATTTCTCCACTCTTAATGCAGTTCAAGACCCTCCTGCCTAGAGAATGATGCCACCTGCAGTGGGCTGGGTCTTCCCACATCAGTTAACTAAACTATAGCAATCTCCCACAGACACACCCCTAGCCCAAGCCAATGCAAACACCCCCTCACTGAGGCTCTCACTGAGGCGATTTTAGGTTGTCAGGTTCACAAAGCTAACCCTCACATCGGAGGACAGAGCCTAGAGCAAGGCACCTCTGGGGTACCCTAAGCGGGGTTGTTGCACAGTTCGGTAAATTTTGTTTTGGTTTGTTTTTTTGAATGCTGCCATGACGGTATCAGTTGGAAGGCGACTATTTTGAGGGTTTGGGGTGTGATGGGATCCAGCTTTCCTCTGTCGGCTCCCAGCTCCCCTTCAGCTTCTCGGCTGGCTGTCAACCCAGCCCAGAATTAGCTCGAAAGGGCCCCGCACACTTGCAGGTCCTCATTTGCTTCACGCTTTCTGAGAAAAGTGTGAAATTCTCCTTGAGAGAAATCAGAGGAACAAACTTCAGCACTTCAAATATCTGCTTTTCTTTAAAAACAAATTTCAAAGAGCTAAATCCGAACTTTTCTATGCCTGACTGAAAATCAAGGAAGGTACACCCTCAGATGGCATTAATAATTAAAGCCCCCGCTAAATCCCAGCCTTGGGTGTGCATACAGTTGCCACCTCAGTCACCACTATGATTGTGGTGTGCCTGCTCCTCACCAGGCCCATGCCAAGTGCTGAATAGCCACTGCCCTCTTCCAACCTCAGCCCCCTCTGCAGAGAACAAAACTAGGCTCAGACAGAACACAGCCATGCTGGCATTCAGAGCCGGGAGGGTCTCAGGATCCACACACAATAGCCCCCCTAATAACTGTCATGTTCAGGCTTTGTAGCAGCCTACAGAGCGGCTGTGGATACAGACACTGAGACAGGAAGTAAACATTCTTCACATCCACCGAGAGGCACACAGCCAGGCAAGGCCAGGAAGGGGCTCTCACGACCCACCCCAAAAGCCCAGGCCTCATTTCAGAAGTGAAGCGAGCCAGGACTGTGGACATCCCAACTCCCTCCAAAAACCAGACAAGTCCTACAATGTGGGGACTCCCCATGGCTTTGGGTACACAGTGTGGGAGGGGTGTCGGTTGTCCTCCTACTGCTCCGGGGTCAATTTTCAGGTCAGCTTCCAACAAAGCCCATGCCTGAGAAGGACATGCCTGGTCTCAGTGCCGCTGTGCTGGGTTTGCCTTGTGTACCCTGTCCCCAGAGCAGTCGGTGTCCCTGGGAGGGTTCCCAGGGCTCTGCCAATCACTGCCACCTGGCCGGGCCTCGGTAAGCAGCTCCCGCCTGCTTGGCAGCTCCGGTACAGCCCACCCTCCCACACTCCCAGCTGTAGCCACTGTCCCTGCTTCTCACCACACTCAGGAGAGGCAAGGGTGAATCTATTTACCTTGCCCTCGACTGAGCATCCGCAGCCTTTCCACTGCCTCATTCCGACTCCCAGGGGGCCTTTCCCCTTCTGAAGAGGAAGACACTAAGGTTCAGAGAGGCTAACCATCCTGCTCAAGGTCACACAGAGGAGTGGGGAGGGGAGGCCCAGCTCTAACATAGCCCAAGTCTGGGCTTTCAACTGCATCTCCAATGTGTAGGAACCTCAAAAGGTTCTACTCCCCACTGGTGTGGTAGTGGATACAGACAAAGGCCTAGAGTATCCGTATCTGTGAAGAAACATGCACTTGGAAGTAGGACTACAGTTAAGACAGCGGTTCTCAACCTGTGGGTCACAACCCTTCTAGGATCACTTCATGGGTGTCACTTAAGACCATCGGAAAATGAAGATATTTACATTATGATTCACTCCATGGGCAAAATGACAGTTATGAAGTCGCAGTGTCTTGTGGTTGGGGGCCATGACAACATGAGGAACTGTGTTAAAGGGTCACAGTATTAGGAAGGTTGAGAACCACTGAGCTAAGCTATGAGAGCCTTCTAGATTCCATCAGTAATGCCAATGGGTGCCCACTAGGGCTGGACCTGTTGTGGTTCTGAGGAGAGAACAGCACCCTGGAGGACACGGCTCCTGATCTCCAGCCCACACTGGGCCGCGGTTTCCCCATCTGTAAAGTGAGGACAATGTTACTCAGGCCTGGGGCTGCCAGGCCTAGATTAGAGTAAGGAAAACAGAAATGTCTGCAAACTGTGATGTCATTGCCAAGCTCCTGTGAGCTTACACTTGGCTTTGGAGAGAGAAAAATATATATATATCTTTCAACAGGAAACCCGGGAGGCTGAAATTCTCATATCCTATCATATCCTTCAATGTGATTCGATTTTCATTGGTGTTCATGCACTAAGACATCATTCCTAGTCACTAGACCGCAGCTATCCCATTAAATGGAGCTGTTTCCTTGTCTGTAATGACGACGGTGCCCACAGAGTCCCCCCGGACTCGTCTGTGCTGTCCGGCAGCACAGACACAGGCTCCTGTGGCTACTTCATTTCAAATTAATTACAAACAAGTAAAATGTGAAGCTTGGTTTCTCAGTCACACGGGCATTTCAAGTGCCCGCTACTCCCACGAGGCTACTGGCTCCCGTGGATAGCACAGGTATAAAGCATTTCTATTACCTCAGAAAGGTCTGGAAAGTGTTAGTCTAGGGCCTTGATATGCAAGGTGCGGTCCTGGGGGGAGGGGGAAGGGAGGGGAAACAAAACTGATGTCTTGTAGGAGTTTAAGACATGGAAAACCTTGAGTTTACTGGGAACCTGACCAGCAGGAAGCCGAATAATAACGTCTGAGGTGAGCCAGGGCGAAGGTAAATGAAATGCCAGAGCCAGATGAAGCGGTGCACTCTCCTGGAATCCCAACTGAGGCAGGAAGATGGCACATTCGAGGCCAGCCTGGCCTGTAGCTTCCATATCATAAGACTTGGCCTCAGAAACAAACCAACACGAGCAGGTGAGGTGGCTCAGTGGGTAAAGGGGCTTGCAGCCAAGAGCCGTGACCTGACCTCGACCCCCAAAACCCACATGGGGCAGGAAAAAACTGACCCTGGTGGGCTGTCTTTTGCCATCCATGAGTGCCATGGCCTGCATGCCATCCCCACCACAAATATAAACAAAAGGATGTTTTTAAAGGTTTAAAACAAAAACCTAGGGACTGGAAGGATCACTCGGTTAGTAAAGTGCACGTTGCATACACGCAAATGGGGAGCCCATGGGACACCACGTCCCCCATGCCCATGTGAGGACAGTGGGCAAGGCACTGTGGCACACACTGGTAATCGCAGTACTCGGAGGCAGAGAACAGAGGATCTTTGCAGCTCGTTGGCCAGTTACCAAGCAGGACCAATGAGATCCAGGCACACTGAGACCCTGTCTCAGAAACCAAGGAGGAGGAGCGCTTCAGAAATGACACCTGAGGCTGACCTCTGACCTCCATAGCATGTACACACACACTCACGCCCACCACAGGAATCCATACACACACACACCCCTCACACAGAGAAACACATTCACTCTGGCCAAAGGAATCCATACAAATACACATTCACAGGAACACACACTTTCTCAAGAACTAGACCAGGACAGCAGACTCCCCTGAGAAGAGGCAGTGCCATGCTGGGAACAGACTCCAGCACCTGCCACCTCTCTGGTGACAGCATTCTCCAGACAAAGCCAGGCCCAGCGCTTTCTCAGGAGGCTGGTGCTGAGCCCGGGTGCAGGCAGATTCGGTGCAGGGCGGCAGGAGAGAGGAAACGGAACCTCCCAGGCCTTGCAGAGCTCTATACACAGGGACAGGGGACATCAGCTCTGCGCTGGCCAGGATTTCCTGGCTTCCTGGTTATTCCTGTTCTGGAATACGATCCAATATGAAAATGACATTTTAAAAAAACAACCCACGGGCTTATTTCACATCCAAACACATCCTCCCGTGTTTGCACAGAAGAGGAAGCGTATTGGGCAAGACTCACTTCCCGGCTCTGAGCAGGCAGCTTGCTGGCTCTGTCCACACCAGGATGGTTCATCTTCTTGGCCAACTTGACTCAGTTCAGAATCACCTAGCACACACCTTGGTATGCCTTCAAGGTAGTTTCCAGAGAGGTTCATGTGAGGAGGAAAGACCCACCATGAGGGTGGGTGGCAACCATGCCCTAGGGCCAGAATCCCGGCCTTAATGAAAAGAAGCAAACTGCGCACCAGCTCTCTCTCTCTCTCTCTCTCTCTCTCTCCCTCTCTCTCTCTCTCTCTCTCTCTCTCCCTCTCTCTCTCTAATGCTTCCTGAGTGCAGACAAGATATGACCACATGCCTGCCACCAAGCCTTCCCTGCTATGATAGACTGTGTCCTGGAAGCATGAGCCAGAATGAAACCTTCCTCCCTGCAGCTGGTTTTGTCCTGTATTTTGTCAGGATCATGAGGAAAAAAAAAGTAACTAACATACCCTCCCTGACCAAGGGCAGATGAACCTGAGGTGCCAGGATCGTGCTGTGTCCTCCACCCAGAAGGACAGTACACTTACCACTGCAGAGGACAATCACCTGTCCCCCGTGCCACAGCTAGGAAGCAGAGGAACCGCACCCTTAGTCAGAATGGTCCAACCTGGTCCCATTTATTAACCTCCTCTGCCTCCTCATCCTCTGCCTCCTCATCCTCTTGCCTTAATGTCTCTGGGGTGGGAGTCTCAGTGGGGTTCCTGCCATTGTATGCCCCAGAATTTGGTACAAACTGTCAAGGAGGCAAGGAGGTGCTCTCTAGACACTGGACGGAAGAGGGAGGCAGCCAACGGCATGTAGGAGCTGAAGTTTCCAGCTGTCCCACAAACTAGTCTTCCTTCCACTGTCCAAACACTACCCAATGCCCAAGCCTACCAAAATGCCTTCTGCCTGAAGGTCTGTCTTCTTGGAATCCATCCCACCCACACTGGGCCTCATTTTCCTCCTGTGTTCCCTCAGCCACACTTCGGATCTCCCAGTCCTCATATCTGTCCACTCAGAGCAGCTGCCTCTGCCCAGAATGCGCCATGGTACCAGCCCCACCCACTCACCTCTCTGCTCAACCTTCACCTCATGGAGGGCCCTACCCTCTCCCGCTGCGCTCCACTTCAGACCTCCTTGGGCTATCACAGCTCTGGGTGTGCACACTCTGCCAACTCCCTTGACCTCAGAGAGACTCACTGCTGAATCCCCAGGGTCTGGAGTCCAGCCCAGCCCATACAAGGTGCTCAGCATACACCTACTGAGTTACGGACCCTGAAAACTGGAAAACAAATGCCAAGTGAGCATGGGCTTCAAAACAACCAAAAAGTGGAGTTTCTGGGCAGCAAAGACACATGTGAGTTGGTGACAAGAGGAGGCAGGAAGGGGGCAGTGCAGGTGCCCAGGGGGACAGCCCTGGCGCTCACTGATTTTACTGTTAAATCATAAAAGAGGTGAAGGAGTTTATGAGTAGCCAAGTAAATGCAGTTAAAAAAAAATCCAGAATTCCCAAACCAGTAGAGGGGGAAAAATTTTCCATCCATCCAAATGAAAGCGGGGGTGGTAGGGGACAGGAAGCTCAAATTGAGTGACAGAAAGGGACATGTTTCATACATTAGAAAACACTAAACAAACTTTTGTGGTTATTCAAACATAAACTCCTTTGCCAAGTTCCTCCCACAGCAAAAGACACAGGTGGAACCCGGGAGGTGAACCCAGAGCCAAACGAGACATGTCAACTCAGGGGCTGCCACCCACAGATCTACATTCTCGCTTTGCCCTCCCCCCGGGAAGCGCAAACCCAATTTCCCACTCACACAGCCCACAGGGCCGCAAGTGTTGATACTTCAGTTGCTTTTAATCCATCATGAACACTGGATTGTTTTATTACACCATTAGTGGTTTCATAAAGACATCCTAAACCCTTTGACCTAAGACAGGATACAGATAAGCAAAAAACTAAAACCCTAAACCACATGAGAACTGGGGAGTCCAGGGCCTTCAGAGACATACATTTGTCTTGTTTAAACTTTACTTTTATTATTATTGTTACTGTTATTTAAGAGAGAGAGATTTTCGATTATGGTCCTTAAAAGAAAAAAAAACATATAAGATATACCACAGTGGACCACAACACACACACACACACCAGTGGGTCTCATTTCATTTGAGAAGCCATTCTGTTGTAAATAGGTAATTAGCACTTAAGCACACCTTTCAAGGGGCTTATGCATTAACATGAAAATACTGTAATTATGGCTAGCCAAAATTGCCCACTACAACCTCCAATCTCAGGTCTTTCATCTTTATTAGAAGTTAATTTTCTCCCTTTTAGCCCCTAAAACACAGTTTGGCTTTGTAAGGGTTTTTTTTAATAGAGGATATAGAAAATTAATTTTTAAATGAATCCCAACCCCTCAGAGCACTAGGCATGTGTTTCCTGGACGGGCATCATTCTCACACTGGTGATGGCAACTACCCCGTCAGGCTGCCTGCCTGACAGATCCTGAGAGAAAAGCTAGCAGTAATGACTCCAGGCCCCAGGGTTAAAAAGAGGCTCATGGGGCAAAGGCACTGGCCGTGCAAGCCTGGCATCTGGAGTCTGATCCCGAGAACCCACATAAAGGAGAAGAGAGAGAACTGACCCTGCAAAATTTTTCCTTTGACCACACACAAACCCCACCACACAAAATGATATGTTTTTCAAATAGGGGGTTGGAGTAAAGTACAGTATATACTTGCATGAAAATGGCCTTATGTGATGTAGCACAATAATTTTAAAAAGAAAAAAAGAACAAGAACCAACAACAACAAAATTTAATATTCAGTCCTGAGTCCTGGCTCCTGAAAATGTCTGAATACTGACACAGAGTGCAACAGAAGGAACTAGAACCCGTTTTCCAGCCCATGCACACACTCAACAACAGCTATTGGTAGCTTTCAAAAAGAAATGAATGTATTGGATATTTTTGTTGATTTTTTTAAATTTTATTCTTTTAGAACTTCATACAGATATAAATGTATTTTAATGATACCACCGCTGTTATTCCCCCACAATTTTTCTGGACCCAAATCTGTGTCCCCTTTCTCTTCCTTCCTTCTTTCCTTCCTTCCTTCCTTCCTTCCTTCCTTCCTTCCTTCCTTCCTTCCTTTCTTTTTTCATTATTCCTCTGTGATCAATTAATGCTGTCCAGTTGCACATAGTGGGGCCATCTACTGAAATGGCCACAACCTACCAATGGCCGTGCCCCAGCCATCTACAACCAGAAGCTCCTCAGTAGGAATGGGGGCCTTAAGAGCCCACCCCTACCCATGCTGCAGTGTTGACTGGCTTAATCTTGAGCAGGTCTTACCCTGGCAGCGGCTGTGAGTCCATGACCACATCAGTTGTCAGATTTTTTTTTTAGCTAATATGTCTTACCCTCTTGCTTGAAGACCAATCATCATCAGTCTCCTTCCTCTCACACCTTTGGGCAAGTCATGTATCCCCCGGACCGAATGAGCTATATGAGAGAGGCATACCCCTCTACTAACCCATGCTGGGGCCATGACACCATAAGACATGTGGACCCCACTGCAGCCTGCCTGGATGGGACTGGAAACTTGAGTCCCATAACCAAGATTCAGGGTTCTCGCTTGATTGACATGGACTGGTAGTGGTCAACTAGCTGCTGATACAGAGCCACAAGCCTGACTTCAAGTTCTCTAAGTCCTGACAGGGGTCAGCATAAGGCCCGCCTCAACACTCAGAACCCACCCTGCTCCACCTGTGCTACCACACAGGCAGTTACAACCCTGTCTGTCTCCAGAGCCTGAGCCCAAGCTCAGATGCTCCTGGGCCACTGGGCCACAATGGTCAGAAGGCACTGCCAGGTAGGGGATCTCAGCCACTGTGGTGGCAGAGAGGAATGAGATCCCAGAGGTCAAGTTCGGACCAGACACAGACGCACACAGAGATTAGATGCATTTGGGGGTGGGGGGCTTGTATCTTGAGTTGTGGAGAAGCAGGAAGGATGGATAAGAAATCAAGAACTAAAGGAATGAGATAGAAGTGGAAATCTGCCCAACCTCTAGAGTCAGGAAGTAGTGAATTGTGGGGCCCCTCTCATCCAAGACTGGCCTGCCATGAGGTGAGAGGCAACAGGGGCCACCCTACCAGAGGTGAGGGAGAGGTGGCTAGAGAGGGTCATCAAACTGCAGCAGTATCTAAAACATCTTTTGACAGAAATAATCAGAATGTGTAGGCTATGAGCTGCGCGCTAGAGGGGTTTGGCAAGTCCATTCATCCTTCCTGGCTCCTTCACCCACTTGGTCTGCAAAATGGCGAAATGTGCAGTCTTGGGGCCTTCAACACAGACACAACAGCAACACTGCAAATGCGTGGAGATCCAGACCCCAGTTTGCAGCAAATCCTACACTTCCTTCCCCTCCCCTCCTCTCTTGCAGATTTTAATTAAGGGTTTCCTTGCAGAAGACCGAGCTCTATTTAACAAAATCCTTGGCCTCCTTTTATATTGTCTTCTCTATCGTTCTGTGCCGGGGCGCCAGGAAAAGTTAATTATAACTTCTAAATACTCCATTAAGTTCCCCCCTCCCCCCAGCAGTCTTCCTCCTTTGCCTGAGGCCATGCGGCTAAATCAACTGGTTCATCATGCCCTTCACAGACCTCAATCAGCTTCTCCTCCATGCTCAAAGCTAAGCAGCCTTGGCTGAGCTAGCCTGGTCTCCATCTTTAGGTCTCCAGGGGCCTGCAGGCCTCCACAGAATGAACAGGAGCCAGATGAGTACAGAAGATCACCAGGCCAAGAGAACAGATACAATCTGGGTCCAGGTAGGCAGACACCAGCCACTACATACATGCCAAGATGTAGCTTGCTCCACAATGCATGGCGGTGGGGCAGAGCTCTGGTAGGTGAAAACGAGCCTGACAGCCTGGTGACACGTGTGAGGAGGGGCCTTGGGGGAGCCTGAAGTATCCATTGATGCTGGAGAAAGCTGGAGGTACCCCACTGGTCTGGGTGGAAATAAGAGCTAGGGCATTGTCTGCGGTTAAGGTGGTAGAGAGGGAAGAACAAACGGACCTCCACAGATCAGGACAGGACTCCGAAAGAAGTGATGGAGAAGCAAAGAGGAGGCCCAGGGACCAGGAAGGAGAACTCTACAGAAGTGTCAGTTAGGGGCCTAAAGAGGGAACGAAAGCATGAAAGCGGCGAGCTGCCATTGGCCTTCTGCCCACCCTAGGGCATGCAGCGGCTGAGACCCGGAGCTGGAAATGGGAATGAAAGCCATGTAGAGCATGTGTCCCTGGCTAGGGGCCAGGAGGCAGTTCCTGGGCCATCCAGCTACGAGGTGGCATCACCACAATATGACCAGCATTTACCATTTGGCAGCAGCAGAATCCAGCCTGGTGTCCTCACCCAGGGAACTCTGAACCGACCAGCCTCGGGGTGGGAGGGGGGAACTCTGAGCTGCCTGGTGGTCACGTGATTGTCTGAGGCATGGGGAAAGGAAGGAACTTCCTCAGCTCCATTCAGCAGGTTTTGCTTTAATTTTTTATTCTTTATTTTTCCTAGGAAAGTTGGAGGATGCATCCTCAGCCACTTCTTAACTTCGTCCTGGGATAGTCCCGTGAGGAAATACGGTGCTGCTGCTGCTCCCAACTCTACCCCTCCAAGGACCCAGACAGACACCTGTAATGATGAAAACACCCCCCTCCCACCCCGCACACTGCTGGCAGCTCAGAGGCAAGGTTGGGTGGGCTGCTAAGGCCTGGTCAGGTACCTAAACCTGTCTCATTTAGAGGTGAGACACTGGTGTGTGCATCTGTGCTAGCTTTTGAATCTCCTATCTGTCAGGAACTGACCTGGAATTGAAACTTCACCACTATCCCTGAGACTAGGCAGGGAAGACTTGCCTTGGGCAAGTGGCTTTGCTTCTCTGGACCTTGACTCTCTACCCTGTAACATGATAGCTGCTCGCTCCTGTCATCGGGACTGGAGGAGAGCACAGAGTAGACACTCAGGAAACACATGCCGAACACACACACACACACCCTGCACAAATGCTCAACTATCTCCCAGCCTGAATCTCCAAGCCCTTGGGAGCCTCTCTTTCCCCAGCAGGAGATGTCCTCTAGAGACCAATAACATTTCCACCCTGGATCAAGAGTAGGGGGCAGCTCCCAGCTCTCCAGGCTGCAGCTCACCCTAGATCATGACAGTCCTGGGCTCTCCAAACACTTCAATCAGCAAGAAGAGAGGCCCCCGGAAGGAAGCCTTCAGGGTCCATGCTTTGTCCCCAAACCATCTGGCCACACCCAATGCAGACTCTCAACTCTTCTGTTAAGGCTCTAAGCCTCCAAGCCAAGTCCCCTTGATGACTTCCCTTCCGTGGGGAAAGTCACAGCCCATTCCCATGCTGTGGTCCCTTGGCGTTCCGGACCTATAGACCACTCAGCTGGAATATTTGAGGCACACTGCAGGCCCATGAATTCTCTCTCCTCTGTCCAAAGAGGCTGCAAAGAGAACCACCTTGCCACAGCTATGGCCACACTTCATCAAGGCAGAGAGTAAAAAGGAGCTGGCTCCACCAGGCCTGGTACGTGGTAGATGTCTGGCCTGTGGGGAGCCAAATGGAGCCTCTGTCCTCGTCCATCACTCACAGCAGAAGGTATAGTGACCCTGAGAATAGAGAATCCTGCAAAAGGCGGCCCAGAGCATGGCCAGGGAGGCACCTGGCTGTCGCTGGCCTTAACTGCACACTCTTCTAGCCCTAGCCTTCACATGCTTCAGCCCAAATGAGCCTGGATTCAAATTTCCCATTTGAAAAAAAATCAATATTTAAAGCACCAAGGCTGCCAAATGGAAGCAAATCCCTCCTTGTAAATATTTGTTTCCACTGGGCAGGGCCGAGCTTCTCATTGGCTGCAGCTACCCATCTCATGGCTGGTCCTCTGCTCCACAGCTCCCAGCCAGCTGCACAGTGGCGCACCCGGGGACTGCAAATGAACTGGACAGTCCGGCAGCCACAGCCACTGGAGAGCTTACTATGAGGGAGGATCTACACGCCTACCTCTCCTCTCCAGGACAGCAGGCCCAAGCACCAGGCTGCACAGGAGCCATCCATCAGCCTGCCCCTCCCCAAGGCAGAGACAGAGCCACCTCACTAGGACTTTCCCAGATTCCAGAACATGCAAATTTCCTACCCTGGGTGTTGGGAGAAGAGTGTGCTAGTTTATCTCTTTATTTTGGAAAAGGAAAAGCTGGACAAAGCCCTACCCACTATTACCTTATGGGGTCAGGCGCTGCTGCCCACAGAATGAACCACCTCAGGTTCTTGTGTCCCCACGGGACCACCGAGCAGAGGATCCCCCTCACTGGAGGCTGAACCACAAGCATATGGAGAGAGGACCTGCCTGGCATCACTGCTTCCAGAAAGCCATTCGTCACATACCATTCATTCAGTCATCCATTCATTCACCAACTGCTTCATGAGCACCTATGCCAAACTCAAGGCTGAGCACACAGGGGACCACACACACGTGAGCCAAGTCCTTTCCGGAGGGTCTCCAAGCCCAAAGACACTGACAGACAAAATGGCAGTCACAGACAAGATGGAAAGGGAGGCCCCGGATGGGGTGGGAGAAGGGTGCAAGACCCAGCCTGAGAAGCCAGGGAAGGCTCCCCAAGGCAGTGGACAGGCCCAGTCCCAGGAGCTGCAGGGGAGGGCAGGAGTGGGCGGTTCCGGATGCCACATCCTCCCAAGCACGGGGTGTGCTCAGTGCCCAAGACCTACCCAGCCACTCATTGAACTTCTTCACCTCGCTCGGGAGCCCCAGCTCCGTGAAGTCCCCGGCATGGATCAGCACGTCACCGTAGGGCATCTGGATGGGATCTGTCCTTGAGTGCGTGTCAGACACACAGACAAAGCGTGTGTAGCCAGGTGGCTTGGGGGCGTCGTGAGGCACCGGGTCCACCCTGCAGGGAGAGAAGATGCTGCTGCAGGTTACAGGGGTCATGGGGCTGTGATCCGGTGGGGCAGTGGGTCCCGAGAATACTGCCCACCCCGGGCTCCCAGCCTCATCAACTCAGATGAAGTCCACCTGAACGAGAGCCAAGAGGCCGGCCTTCTGGAGGACCCAGCAAACTGTTCTTGTCCCCTGTGCCTCAGCTTCCCCTCTGCCCCAGGGTTAGTCTTCATTGTTAACTTGATGGAATTTTGGATCACCACAGAGAAACACCTGGGGTATCTGTGGGGATGTTTCTTTAGAGGTTTTCATCCTGAATGCAGGAGATGCCACTAAGTCCCAGACTGAATGAAAACAAGAAAAGCTGAGCACCAGAGGTCACTGAATACAGTGACTACCCCCTCCACTCCTGCCTTCCAAACCATGACAGACTGTAGCCTCAAACTGTGAGCCAAAATAAATCCTTCCTTAAGCTGTTTTGGTGGGGGTGGGGGCAGAGGGGGGTCGGTAAGCAAATGTGGGAACCTCCAGCCTCCAGGAGTGTCTGATCGCCGTGCCCACGTGCGTGCCTACAGTCACTGCCCAGCATCTCTGGACAAAAGCAGCATTTCCCGGCTTTGCTCGTCACTGCCAGGCCTGTGTTTTCACTGCAGAAATGCCATCTACGCTTTGGCTAGAAGTCAGATTTTTTTTCAACCCCTCAGAACCATCTCTCACCCCTGGGGGGCACTATTGCCCAGCTGATACTGTGTGGCCTGGAATCCCTGGTCCATTCAAGAAAAATGTTCCTGAGTTCAGCCTCAGCACAGCATGCAAAAGATGCAGAAGCCCCATCACCGAGGAGGACAGTGGGGGAGGGGCCCGAAAGACAGGTGACAGTTTTTCAGAGACTATGGCAGTACATTCATTTTGATACCGAGAGCCTTCTGGGATTCTATAAAACGATACCCCCTGCAGTCCAAAAACCAGGTCCCTGAGCCCAGCTCCGCTACTGTCACTTAGGCCACAAACAGAACCCATGGCCTGAATTGCACCTCCCTGGACAAGAACACTCCAGAACTGAAACGAATACAGCATAAGCTACATCCACGTTCCCAGGAGCCCCCGCAGCCAGGCTGAGGACTCCACCGCCATAGGCCCCCAATCCGGTGTTCTCCTCGGAGCGTACCGCATCTGTGACTAAATGCCTTCACCGGGCTTAAAAACAACACAGTGACATTTCAACAAGCAGCCCTCTCCAAATGAGTGTGCCGGTGGAGGAGTCGTGTTTAAATCTAATTACGCGTCAAACCCAAAGCAGTACCGTATCAGTTACATAAATACTTTTAAAGACATCTTTCTAATTATCCTTTTTTTTTCAGACAATATACTTCGAAGAAATTTAATTAACACCTTATGAGAGACATGGGTTCAGCATGCTAATGTGCACGGTGCATCCTCACGCTGCATCTTGCAGCAGGTGGAATCACCGCGCCAGCCTCTCCCCTTCCCTCGGGTACCACAGGAGGGAGCACTCTGGACCCCTTTGGGGGTTGTTAAGCCCAGACAGAGCCCCAGCAGCTCTATAGAGCTAGGCTGGCTGGAAAGACAGCGAAATTTTCCAAATGAGCCCGTCCATCCACCCATCCTGTGTTCAATTAGCACAAGTGTTGAGGAGCTAATAGGAGCCAGATTCTGAGCCCAGTGAGGGCCAGAGGGATGAGCTTGTAGGACCCTGCCTACCAGGAGCCCACAGACCGCAGGCAGCTACAGACTCGCCCAGACTATGACCCTGCGGTCTCAGGTTGTGCCGGGGCAACAGGAGGGTGGAGGACCAGAGAAAGCCATCTCCCACCCGACCATCTGAGCTCCTGGAAGCTTCCAGAAGGAGGCATTGTGTGAAGAGATCCAGAAGGCAAATCCTCCCATGATTTTCACCTTTCTATGTCCTCTGGGACTCCCAGCACCTTCTCTCCAAAGCAGTCGAATGGGCTGGGGACCAGGGGCCATTTCCCCCTGTGCTCTCTGTCCACCCTGACGGCGCTGACTGGACCACAGGCAGCCAATCAGCGCGGGACTACCAGTGGACACAGGAATCAGGCAAACCAAACAGATCCATGTGTTCTTTCACCCACTAAACACACATACATAATACATACACACATAGCACACACCACAGAACAAGGACATGCACACATCACATACACAACACACACACCATACATCACACACACACACTTTTCAGATGCCATATAGTTACAAAGATCAAGTCAAAAGATGGAGAGAAAGGAAGAGAGGAGAGGGGCGACCTGGCCACCAGGCAGCCGAGGGCTGTCATCATCAGGGGTGGCTGTGGGAGCCTGAGCTCTTTAATTAACTTTACCTTATTTCCCCGCACCCTGAGGCTTCTGAACACAGCAAAGATAGCAGCCTAGAGATTCCCCAGAGAGCCAGCTAAAGCCTCCTTTCCCCAGCGCGGTTCTGCGGCAAACCTGCTTGCCCAACCTTGCAAGAAAAGAGACGAAGCTTCGTCCCAGTGTCTGGGAGCTCAGCACAGACTGAGCAGTGTTGACGCATTTGCTTTCTTCCCCTTGCTCGTCACCCTCTGCCCAGTATTGTGCTGGCATCCCCATTTTACAGGTGACAAAACCAAAGCTCGGGAAGAGGCTGTTTCACCCACAGTCTCGGCCATGCAAGCTGGCTTCAGCGGGGCTAGGGAGGTCGCTCAGTGGGTAAAGCACCTTTAGCTCTGTCCCCAAAAGCCATCGTGAACAGCACTATGCCTGTGTCAAACACCCACACAGGCCCCAGACAAACAGGGTGCTCTGAAGTCTGAGGTTCCCCTAACTAGCTGGTCCTTCCAGCTGGGGTGACGCACCCTGCTTCCCTCACCCACCGTAGCATCTCTGGGCTCCAGACCCTCCTAGACCCCCAGGGCTCTGCCTGGCCACATCCTCCCTCTGGTCTCCTTTCTTTCAATTCACTGTACTAGGGCCCAGGCACAAGGGTGGGGTGGGGGGGCCTAGGAACCAAGCTTGCCCAAGAAAGAGCATCTGCAGCCAGGGGCAGGGCCAGAGGATTCCTGACCGGTAAGATTTGCACAGGGCTTTCCTACAGAGCACACAGGATCGAGAGCTAGAGGAGCCGGGGAACAGTCTGTGCGAAGATCTAAGGCTGGGGCTTCGGAGATGATTCAGTCAGGAAAGCATTTGCCTCAGAAGTAGAAGGGCCTGAGTTCAATCCCTGGAACCCAAGGAAAAACTGGACAGAGGTGTGTGCCTGCGATCCCAGAGCTGGGAAGGTGGGCGCAGGATGGACTTAGCCTGCATGGCAAGATCCAGGTCGCCAAAATCAAGGTGAGAAGACACACCTGAGGCTGACCTCTGGCCTCCATATGCACACACACACACACACACACACACACATACACACATACAAGCACGTGAGGCAGGAGAAGAATGGAAGGTTCAGGAAACTGGAAGCAGATACTCTGTCTGCAGCCCAGGCACGCAGGACATGGCTGAGTCCTCTCTGGCTTTGCCCCAGCCCCTGCCCAGCTCCATGCTGACCCTCTTCCTCTCAGCTAGTGAACAGGCCAAGCCTAGCGCACAGGGCCCGGGTGGGTGTCCCGGCTCTGAATGCTCCCTTCCAAAGCCTCAGTTTCTCCCTCTGCAAAGAGGGTATCAGGTATCAACCCAGTTACGTGCCAGGGACCAGGGGCAGAAGGTTCCTCCCAGCCTAGATCTCAGCATTCCTGTCCCTTCATTCTCCAGCACCTAGCACTGCCTGAGGAGCCCAGAGGCCATTTAAAGGGCCTGTCCCATGTCTCCAGTGACGCCAAAAGGGCAGAGGGAAGAGCTGCCTGCTTAACACCAAGTGTCTTCACGCCAGACACCTCCATGGCAGACTCGAGTAATCCTGTCCCTCCCTCCCGCTGCCTACAGTTACGCCTGCATGCCAAGGGACTTGATTCTGGAGGGCTCTCCCAGGAACTCACAACCAGATGCCCCGGTTCCAGATAGTCATCACTCAGGCGAAGGCAGACTAGTCACCAGTAGAGTCTCCGGGGCCACTAAGTAAATCACACAACTCAATCAGAGGCCGCGCTGAACTGTCACTGTCATCATTAAATACAAATTGAGGATTTATTCAATAGGACCCCTGCTCCCTCACCCCAGAGACAAAGCCTGTGGCAGTGACTGATCATTACACAGGGAGCAGTGTCCACCCTGCACACCTCTGCCCAGGGCAGAGTGGCCAAGGAAATCCCCAACAGCCTGGGAGCCTCAGATCTGGAGTCTGAATGACGGGACAGGAAGCAGCAGCCCCAGGGCCCTGTGTCTACCCCGACTTCATCCTGATAAATGCAATGTTGACTTGTGCTCCTTCCCAGGCCCTGTCCACACCCCTGTGGCCATTCAGGCTCTTCACTAGCTCCCCCGGCCGAAGAGGGAAATACCAGGGGAGACACCGGCCAGACAACAGGAAATCCACCATGTTTTTTCTCCGTGGCTTTCACCACTGCAAGCGTCACACGCTGGCATGCTCTTGTGACCTGCTGCTGCCTCTCAGCAGTGCCCGAAACACAAGCCCAGGAAGGGCAGCAGCTGTCTCTGATCACTTCAGACACTGAGCAACATGTCCAGGCTCCATGAACACCAGCCACTCACATGGCTGCACCCCATGGAGGCTTCTCTATCGCATAGTCAGCATCTCTGTAAACAGCATTTTTTTCCTTTGGGGAAACTGAGGCATCAAGAGGCATGAGCCCCACCCAGGTAGGCCAATCCAGGACCTGTGCTTCTAACCAACAAGCTGCCTAATTGTTTCCAGGGAACCTGAATGGATGGATACAGGGACGGGGAGGGGAGGAAAGGGAGAGAGGGAAGGGAAAGGGGAAGGAGAGGACTGGCCTCCACGTTCCCTGGTCAAATGGAAACATCCTCTCTCACTCATTCACTCAGTGCCCTTCCTCAGGATACAGTCTGGCCTCTTCTGCAAAGGTCCCTCTACCCAGCCAGCACCTCTGAAATCCTCTAACACCTTCTCCCATCCTGGCCCCCTGTGGCCCACCCTTCCACTCCATCTGCTTAGCTGGGGGATTCCTGATACCCGTTCCCAGTCATCCCCCCTCCTCGGGGTCTCAACTAGAATCTACCTTTTCAAGCAGGTCATTCCCAGACATCCCAAAACTGACAGACCCTCCTCAGCCTTCCTCTCCCATTGTCCTGTCTGCATAGCCTTTTTTCCCTCTCAGGCTAGAATCTCCATGGGTCTACCCAACCCAGGCAGAAGCACCTTCCAGAAGAGCCCCAAAGGGCAACTTCTCTAAGACTAGGACGCTCACAGATGGCTGTGCGTGCAAACACAGACATACATCAGCCTCTACTGCTCTATCTGAGGACCTGGGGCTCCCGCACGTTCCCACTGGACAGGGTCCAGTCCAGCATCAGGGACCTCCAGTCCCATCAAAAGAAAAAAATGAAGTCTAAGCCAGTGGAGACAGGCCTCTGCCTGCAGCATCCCCCGCCAGGCCATTAGGTCCCAAAGAACAAATAGCTGTGCCCTCAACAAGGCATTCAGCCTGCATAACTCCTTCAGTCTACTTTCCAATTTTTTTTAATGTAAAAAAGGAGGCAATGCTCAGATGGAAATCCACCACAAACTACACCTCCTGACCATGTGGGACAAAGCGCCGCACTGGAAAGAGCATTGTTCCCACATTGGAAACACCCATACCCACACCCAGACCACAGAACTGCCATACTCACTTTTTTTCCCAGTGAATTATCGCCCCCCACAACACTTTTAACAGAAACTGGGGTTGAAGGAAGCCCCAAAGGAAGGAGTAGCCACACACCACTCCGATACCCCCATCACTCTGCACACTGGGCTTTGAGGAACTCCTTGCCCCTTGTCCCTGACTGACAGCTGCTGGGACTGCCTGAGCCCACTCACTCCTCAGAAGTAGGGCTCCTGCCCTAGAAGTTAGAGTCTGTACCCCTAACGTTCTGGAGATGGGCCTTCTAGCAACCGCACAGCGGTGGGTCACCCTGGCCATAGCTGCTACCTCCTTGTTCTGTCAATCTCGCTCCTCTGTGTTGAATCAAGGTGACTCTGACCCAGAGCAAGAAGGCACCCGAGACAGTAAGAAGGTTTGTGAAACTGGGAGGAGGTGGTACTTGAATCCCCAGGTCTCCCCCTGTAAAACACTTTAGATGCATGGGGTCAGACAAAGGGAGAGGAGAGACAGCATGGGGTCTTCACCTACTCTTGGACCTACCCCAACACCCTCTCCCTCTCTGTGACTCAGTCTCTCTGTCAGAGTAAGTCAAAGTAGGAGTCAAAGGCCACACCCCTGGGCACAGCTGAAACTCAGCCCCTAGACATCCCCATCCACCCAGCCCAACCCCAACCCAACATCCTAACCCTCCACCGCACCTCACCCCACCCCGACCCGAACAAGGAAGCCTGGGGTTCACAACTTCTGGTTTTATCGTCAAATCTTAGATCTCTCGGCACAATCATCTCATTTTCAAGCATTTCTGAAGCATTCACCAAGCCCAGCAAAACAGGATGAAGGGCCAACATGAGTCCCCGAGGCATCCTGCAGCACAGAGCGGGTTTGGATCTACAGGCCCCTGAAGTGTGCCAGGAGGCACCCGCATCTCTGTCCCCACCCAGTCTCTGGGCATCTGCACTTACATCTGCACGTGCGGTGGCTGGAAGCGGCCCTGGTTGATATTGTAGAAGGTGAAGGCCTGGGTGGGGTTGGAGCTGTACTCGTCCACTTCAATGATGAGTCGGCCATGTTGGTGTCGCCGCGCGGCCATCACGTGTGACTGGGAGAACGCCATGCCCAGGCCACAGGGGAGCAGGGCCAGGGCCTCGGCCTTCAGGATGCCAGCATCCCACCTAGGGCGCCACATGGACCTCTGTGGGCCGCCTGGGCATCTCCCTCCGCCGCCGCTGCCACCACCACTACCTCTGCCGCCGCTGCCGGGTCCCCCGCCAGACCTGCAAACAGACTGAAGAGACGGAGCAGAACCATGCGACAGTTAATCTGTTTGGGATTTGTTTTATTTAATGTCAGATGAAGATTTAGAAAGAGAGAGAGGGTGGGGGATGAGAGGGGGGAAAAACACAGACGCACACAGCTCAAAAACTCATTACAAATCTTTCCAACTCAGCAGTTTGATGAATATACTTTGGTTAAAAAAAAAAAAAAAAGAAGAGGGAGGGGACCATGAAAAAAAAAAAAAAGAAAGAAAGAAAGG
This sequence comes from Pachyuromys duprasi, assembly GCA_028658305.1. NCBI lineage: Eukaryota > Metazoa > Chordata > Mammalia > Rodentia > Muridae > Pachyuromys > Pachyuromys duprasi. Next base: position 17,864,722 of record CM053752.1, read on the forward strand.
AAAAAAGCCTCGATGCCACGGACGGATGCATGCATGGTCCAACATGTTTAAATACTTCAGACATTTTTTTTTCCCTCCAACAAGAGTCTCGGAGCCGACAGGAGTAGCTGAGCTGGGCACAAGACAGTGGCTGGTATTTTGTAAACAGGGAAGTTAAATTTTTGTTTTTCAGATTTGGGGAACAGGAAGGATTCCTGCCCAACTCCACCTCCTCTCCACATACCCCCAAACACATAGGCACAGCCACAGCCACACCCCAGCAAGCCCAAGCAGGTGGAGACAGCACGGGGTGAAAATTCCTCCTTCAGCATAGATTTAGCCTCAAGACATCTTTCAGGGGCAGCCAGAGAAGGGGTTTTCCAAGCAGTGGCCTTGAAGCTCCGTGGCTGAGGCAGGGTGATGGCTCCCCCACCCCGGGGTGAGGGGTGGTAGAGGGGTCAGGAGGAAAGCTGGAGAAAGGGGATCTCCTTCCTCGAGCCTTGTTCCACCCCCATCGGGATCCCAGGAATCCCAGTTCCTGTCAATCTATGAACGCACTCAATCAGTGAGAATTTTTTTTTTCTTAATTTTTCCTTCGGTGGGAAGGTGGGGTTTGCAGGTGAATGTAACTAGACTAAATCTCCCCTGCAGTGGGTTCAGACCCAGCCAGCAAGGCGGCACCCTGTCCTGGTGGGCTTGGGCCTAGTTACTGTCACCGCGGTTCCCTCCGTCCTATCATAGTAAATTTTTAACTGTGTGAGCAGGCAGCGACTTGAAAGGTTTTTGTCTTGTTTTGTTTTTTTGGCCTTGTTGTTTCCAGGGTGGTGCTTTTAAAGATCCCCCCGACGGTCCCATTTGTGCTGTATTTAACCAAGGAGAAAATCACATAGTTTAAATGATTCCTGGACACTTGGATCCTAAGCACCTTAAAGGAAAAAAAAAAATCCCCCTTGCTTTGTACTCAGAAAGGGAATCGATACACTCTGAAAACAAATTAGATTATGAAAATGACAAAAATTAGAGACTGGAGAACATTTTAATTACGTGCAAGGAGAAACGGGTTATTAATTCTTAAAAAAAATTCTCAATCATCCCCATACAAGGTAAAATAAAATAGCAATAATCTTGTCTTCTCTCAAAACATGTTGAGAAAGGGGCAGACCTATCAGGCAAGGTGTGGCACATTTGTAGTCTCAGGAGGCTGAGGCAGGAGGATTGCTGTGAGTTTCAGACCTCATCTCAAAAACAAGACAGAGAGCTAGATATGAGGAGACACACTTGTGCCCAGCATTTAAGAGCAAGTGGGAGACAGGTGGTCAGAAGCTCAGGATCATGCTCCCCTACACAGTGAGTTTGAGGCCAGCCTGGCCTACACAAGACCTTGTGGCTCAGTGGTTTTGAGCGCAGGCAGCTCTTCCAGGGAGACCCTGATTCAATTCCCAGCACCCACGTGTGGCAACTCATACCTGTCTGTAACTCCAGTTCCAGGGAATCTGACACCCTCATAAAGACATACATGCCAGCACCAATGCAACATAAAATAAAAATAAATAAATCATTTTTAAAAGATGTAAAAAAAAATGAAGAAAGAAAGAAAGAGAAAAGTAAAAAAGTAGAACCTGACTCAGAGTCACAGTGAGAGCTGAAACTCCAGGCAAAAGCACCTGCCAGCACCCCACCCCCCCAGTCCTGACCTAAGTGACTGTCCTATCTGGATGGGGACAGACCCTCACCCTTCACCTCTAATCAGACAAGCCCCTGGACAAGGACCTCCCTGCTGGGGTCCTGTGAGAAGCCCGGGTGTCTACTGAGAGCAGAACATGTGTCTGTCTCCCTGACTCATCCCTGTATGCCACCAGCTGTGGCCAGGAACAACTGCTCTACACCCCCATGGGCTGTCTGCTCACCCACAAAAATGAAGAGAACAGTCCCAGCCCCGGAGCTGTGACTAGTAAGCAAGATGACAGCCATGTAAACTGGTTGTCACAGGGCCTGGAGGTACACAGCAAGTGCTCAATAAATGCAAGCTGTTACTATTCTCACATTGGCCTCTCTCGGGGGCCCATCACAAAGCTTCAGTGATGTCAAAAACATGAATGGATGGATGGATTGATGGATGGATGGAGTGACAGATGCATACACGAGTGGACAGTGTCTGGCCAGACTTCTTCCCCAGCACCCAGCACAGGCCTGGCAGAGGATGGGTGTCTGAGCTCCAGTTCCAGGACTGAGGAGCCTCTGTCCTCTTCCCTTGCCAGCCCAATTCCATCAGCCCATCAGGATGCTGGCCACACAGAGCCCAGCTTGGATAAAGGGGAGTCCAGGGCCACACACACACACACACACACACACACACACACACTGTCCTCAGGGAAGCAGGTGCCAGCAGACACCTCGGTGGGAAAGCTGCCTGGCAGCAGAAGATTCAGAGGGAAGAGGAAGGCAGGGAGTCCCGGGGTGCCAACCCTACAGTGCCATGTTATACTTCGCATAAAGGGGACTCACCGCTGGTCCTGCCTAGAGACACCGAGGGAACCGGGAAACCAGTGGCTCCTCCTGAGCTCCCATTTCGTATTTATGGGGCTGTTGCAGCAGCCGCCAGCACGCCCCGCATTCAGCTCCGCAGTCCACTGAGGGAGAGGAGCTTCCCCGGAAATGGCTTTCAGCTGAGAAACACTCACACCTGGTCCCCAAAACGGAGGATCTTGTGTGCATGGTGGGGTGACTAACTGGCTTGAGTCCTGGTTCCCTGTCTAGTGGGGTGACCTAGAACCAGTTCACAGGTCCTGGGGGTGGGGACAGCCTGCCAGGACTACTCCAGAGGTGGGGTGAGATGCAGAGAGAAGCAGGGTGGAAGCAAGGAATTGACCTCTTTCAAAAGGCCCCACTTGTTGTCCCTGTCCCCTACACAAAACAAACAAACAAGCCTGAAAACGTAAAGAGGCCCCATCCCCAAGGAATGAGCTGGGGCGGGAGTAAATGCATACATAAACAGAAAATGTGTTTTCAGACAGTTAGCCTGCATCCGGAAGTCAACCCAGAAACAGGGTGGTATGAAAGAGGGTGATGTACACTGGATGATCACGAAAGGGGTGATTACAAAGGAGAGATCACCTGTTAGGAGAGGTGAGTGACCCAGCCACATCCCCAGCCTGGGGAGACAGAGCCTTGGGGGGAGGGTCAGCAAGCTCAAAGGCCCTGAGGCAGAGGAGTATCTGTGTACCCTCCTGCTATTGTCGCTCTGGCTGGCTGCCAGCAGGCTCCATGAGTTTAGGGGATGCTGCACTATGGGACGTTGGGCACGTCATTTAGTCTCTCTACTTCCCTAGAAATCTCCCCTTGGCAGTACAGAAAGGTGGAAGGAGTCTTGTGTCTCCCTCTCCATAAAGCCCCAGTAAGAAAGTCCGGTTTGAAGGTTCTGGGGCTGCCTGGTCCGGCACTAATTGGCACATTCTCTCCCTTTAGCAGGTTATAAGTCCTGTCCCCTTCTAAGATAGCCTTTCTCTGGGGCCATGGTGTTGGCTGGGACATGGAGGAGCAGGCCACGCTGAGACCCCGCTACATAGGAAGCTGACCCCCCCCAGAGTAAAGGGCCCATTGCAGCTCCCATAACTGCACCCCAGCATTGCCTGGACTTCTGCTGGGTTTGGACTCTGCTACCACAGCCTCTCCACACCAGCCTCTGGGGGTGGGTAAAACTCACTCTGCCCACTTACTCCCTCTGGAACACTAACCTCCCAAGAGTAGCTGCTGCCCTCCAGGAAAGCCAACAACTCTGGGCACACCAGGACAACACCCAGCCTAGCTTCCTCCCCGTCACTCCTCAGCCCCAGCCTGGGCATTTGGGGCTTCCTTGGCAACAAGGAATCTGCACAGATCACCATGCATTCACTTCTCATGCCACTCTGCCCCTGGAGTTGACCATCTATTTCCTGGTTCAGAGCCTTGGAGATGATGTTCTACCAAGTATCCCTAGGCTATATCAGAGCCTCCACCCATTGCCCCCAGAACATCCCTGATCAAATCGCCCAGTACTCATCCTGGTCATGCATGTAAGATAAATAAGAAACCAAAATATAAAATGGTGGATGATGGATACATTCATGAATGGACAGATGGATGCATGGATGGATAGATGCATACATCATAGATGGATACAAAAAATGGGTCTATGCATAGATACATGGATGTACAGATGGACAGATAGATGGATGGATGCATGAGTAGATGAATGGATGCATAAGTGGATGTGTGAATAGATCCATGGACAGATATGTGGATGGATGGATGGATGGATGGGTGGGTGGGTGGGTGGATGGATGGATGGATGGATGGGTGGGTGGGTGGGTGGGTGGATGGATGGGTGGGTGGGTAGGTGGGTGGATGGATGGGTGGATGGTTGGGTGGGTGGGTGGGTGGGTGGATGGATGGATGGATGGGTGGGTAGGTGGATGGGTGGGTGGATGGATGGACGCATGGATGGGTATGCAGAGCCTTTGAATCTGACAGACTATGGTTAAAAGTAACCTTCCCTGCTCCAGATCTGAGCTTCTCTTGCAAGGCACAGATTCTGAATTTCCTTCACATGACTGAGGCACCAGAACTCAGTAGGTGCTTAATCTGCTCGGGTAGATGGTCCCAGTTCTGCAGGGAACTTCTGAGAATTCGGCAGAGATATTCAAATGACCACACATCCCCTCCTCTGCCTGGAGTCCTACAGGCCCCCAGACCCCCTTCTCTCCTACCACACTACTGGGCAAGTCACAGCTGCTTTATGTCTTGGAATAGGTAGCTGAGCACACTCAGTACACATCCCTTGACTGTTTTTTTCTAGCACTGCTCAGCACTGGCCAGCCCAATACCCATTGGTCTCCCTCTGGGGCACACCCAGCTGTGGGACTCAAGTGGCCCAGGCTTGTGGCAGAACTGGAGATACAGTACCTGCCTGGTTTTCAAGACCCAGGAGCCAGTGGGAGCAGCAGATACCCTGGGCCTCCCACACAAGTAGGCAAAGCAGAAGAATGTGTGGCCTTAGAGAAGCCACCACCCAGCTGTGAAGCTCGCTGACCTTTATGTACCAAATAGCAGAAAGGAAAGAGAGTGATGAGGGTCCCTAAACACAGGGCATCAATAGCAGAGGAGACACCAGGTCATCCAGCAGCTGAAGTCAGCTTGGAGATGCTGGGTAGTTGGGCTGGCACTGCCTAGAGCTACATTTGTTCTGCAGCATGGTTTGAGTGCCTACCTCTACCCACTCCGTGGCCTCCTAAAATCTATGCACTTTGGACAGCGCTGATTCCAGCCTTCTGGCCCCGTGCCATGGTCATCAACCTCTGCCCAGCTCTCAGAAATGCTTGGACTGGGAAGTTTGCCTCAGGCCAGAATAAAAGGCGATCACTTCAAAAATCCATTGATGTATCCCCGGAGACAGCTTTAAGGAAAATTGAAGCAAGGACAGTGTGGTTGTGCCGAGTCTAGAACTCAGGCGACCATCCATGAGTGCATGAGAAGACACCAGTCATCCAGGCTGCAATATCTACCAGAACTTCCCTTGACTACTCTCCCCATGCCTTGACTCCAAGCAGGTCAGCAGAGCACCCCAACCTCTCTAACCAGCCAGCCTGAAATGCTGCTGATTATGCCGGGTGCCGGCTCAGAGCAAAGCTAGACAGAGCCAGCTCTGAAGGGATACTGCTTATGCGGGCTTTTGTTAGAATGTAGCAAATGTCACAGGAAAGAAACCACACTAACTGTGTGGTCCCCACAGGCAAAAACACAGCGGATAACACTGAGTAGAAAAGCCCTGAGGGACTGAAGTGATGGCCCAGCCAATACAGACACCTGCAGCCAAGTGGGATGGCCTGAGTTCCTAGACCCACACTGAGGAGGAAGAGAACTGACTCCCACAGGCTGTCCCCTGACCTTCCTGTGTAACATGCCATGTACATACAAACATAATTTAAATGTAATATTTTTTAATATATGAAAGCATGGAATTTCTCGTAGAATTCTCTTTTGAGACATAATCTCCGCACTAGCTCAAAATCACTTTCAGCTGTATTTTCTTTCCTTATTTTGTCTAAGCATAAAAATATAGACTTGACTAGTGCTGAACTGAAACTATCGTAGAGGGTATAAAATAAAATAGTAAAATAGAGAAGAATTCAAAGAAAGGGGAAAGAAATAGCCCTGTGGTGGGGTGGGGCTGGAGGGGCAGGTCAGACCCAGCCTCACAAGGTCCTGTAATAACAGGGCCTGGGTCTGGCCTCCATCTGTATCCACTGTAGGTCTCCTTGGCTGGCAACTGGCATCCACGGCCTGGCAGAATGAGCTGACGAGCCTCGTGGAGGCAGAGATCCACAGATGGAGTGAAAAATGAGACCCTTCGCCCCAGAGATGATCAACCACAAGTGACTTTTTAAAGCATTTACCACTTAAAAACCTTTTAGCCGGGCCCGTGCTGAATGTACGGCTACTGGATTTCAAACCTCCCTTTCTAATTCCTCAGCTGCCCCTCCCCCAACTCAGTGACTCTTCCTTTTCCAATTATGTACGTTTATTTCAGAACTGTCACGAGCACTACTTACTGGATCGTGTCCTGGCTGCCACAAATATAGCTGCTCACTTATTCCCTTCCCTAGAGACGCAGATTCAGTGGGTTCACCAAGATCATCTCCAAAGCCAGAGCAGTCTCCATTCCCACTGCTCCGAGGGGGACCTGAGATGAGCAGAAGCACAGCCCAGGCAGAGACCGAAACACGTCTACAAACCAGCTCTCCACTCCATAAGTGATTGCGATTCTCGGGGCTCCCACATCATCTAGCCAGATCCACAATCATGCAAATAACAGCGAGAGGACCCCATTCACTTTTCCTTCCACGAAGCGCTGTGTGCTACTTTTCAACGCGGAACTCTTGGAGGCCTGAGCATCTGCAGAGCTGTGGCGGGAAGCTGCTCAGTGGCGGCTCCGCCACACACACAGACATCCCCATAGACAAAAGGAAACCAGGGTTAAGTGAGTGAAAGCCAGCACTGAATCTCACACACACACACACACACACACACACACGTGTATGCGCCAGCTCGCAGTCAGTATTTAAGATATTGGAGACATACATGGCTGGGGTGGAGGCGAGGCACAGAGGTCTTGGTGGCTTGACACACAAATCTGATTTATGAAGAAAGTAAGTGTGGCTTGGAGGCTCTTGTGGAAATCTATTAGACAGACGCCTCTGAGGAATAGCCATGTTGGTGCTGCCGGGGTCCCATGCTGGCGTCTTTAGGGGTGGCTGTTTCACAGGCAAGCTCAGGTCTAATTTTTTGTGCTCATTTGGGAATTTGCAATTAAGGATTAAACTTCTAAAGTGTGATCAATTAGCTAAAGAGCCCAAGTGACAAACGTACAGACGACAAACTCCGGTCTTTCCTCCCTAACCCCAACAACTCAGGAAAGCAGGGATGGATATGACGGGGGAGAGCACACTGGCCCCTTTTCCACGGATGCCGAGTGTCCAAAAGCACTTCATTACGAAAGATGGAACAGGCACCGTGCAGGAAGGGCTTGCATTTCTCAGGTGCATTGCATCGTGCAAGCTGCAGCTCGGTGCGGAGAAAAAAAGCAAGAAGATGAAATGGAGGGGAAAGGGGAGTGATGAGCTTAGGAAATGGGAAGCAGACATCATTTTCTCCTTAAAGCGATGGAGTGAGCACGGCAGTGCTCAAAATCCCTCCTCGTGCATCAACGAGCGGCCTCAAGGCCTCTTGGAAGGAGGAAGGTGGGAATTCGAAGGCTGCACTAGGCAGGTGATCTTGCGGGTGTCTATAGGGTGGTCAGACAAAAAGCTGCAGCAGCCCGCTGAGTGAGATTGCAGTCTACCGGAAAAGGGAAGGGGGGAGAGAGAGAAAGAGGAGGAGGAAGAGGAAGAGGAGGGGGAGGAGAGGGAAAGAGAAACTGCTTTCATATACATTGAATGACCAGGCTCTGACATCATACTGGCCAAGTTCACGGAAGAGAAAGCAGCTAACACCTCAAGTCACTGTCTGAGTTCTAAGCAAACATAGAATCTTGATTTCTTAAGTTTGCTTTTTGTTTTGTTTTGTTGCTGTTGTTTTGATGAAATTTTGATTGCCCTATCAGTATTGAAAATAGAAACAGAGAATAATTAAGCCTTCTTTCATTTAGGGGGAAGAAATGAAATGAAGTAAGCCATTTGTGCCACTGGCCAGCCGGATCGCCGAGAGTGCCACAGTGAGCTGAAAGAATCTGGAAATCCTTCTGCCCGATGCCACCTCCAAAGAGGGGCTTGCTTTCTGCTTGTTTCTTTTTCTTTCTTTTCCCGGGAGATGCTTTTGGCTTCTCACTTCCTGGTCTCCTCTTCAGACTCAACCTGAACATTATCAGTGGCAATCTCCAGATGCTGCTGGCAGGTGACATGGGCCCACGTGTCACCAGGACAGCCACACACCGGGCACCAGGCCGCAGAGGATGGCTTTAGCCATGTCCAGCACAGCCCATGCTAAATGATCCTTGCTTCAGAAAATGCCACCTTTGCCTGCCTGGACCCTGGGTGTCAGATGTATCTAGATGCAGAGGGAACAGCATCATGGCTAAAAGGAGACCCCATGAGTAAGCCTGCCTCTCACCTGAAGGGCCAGCAACTTTGCTCTGTGACTCAGGGCATGCCTGAGAACCTATTTCTAGGCCTCAGCCCCAGAGGAGCCAGGGCCTCAGACCCCTTCTCTTCTGCGGTGCAGACAAAGGTTGAATGGAAGGAACAGTGTACTGAAGGGCAGCCGCATGCAAAGACCCCCTTTTTTGTTGTTCCAGTGAGGGAGGGTTAGTGGGAGAGACTGTCATGTTATCACTTCAAGGAGTTTGACAGACAGTTCCGGGATAAGGGAGAAACTCCACCCTTAACTGCAGCTCTGAGGACTTGAAAGGCATTCACTAACCTCCACTAATTGCATGTTTTTTTCTGTGTGTCATATTTACTTGTTGGAAGTCTTGCCTGGCCCATTCATTTCCTCTGCCCCGCTATTCATGATCATTCACAGGCCTGAGGTTGGAAGAGTGAAGGCATTTGCGGAGATTAAATGCTGACTACATCTTGGCAACGACTTCCTTCTTTCTACGGGTCCAGAACCTGCTGATCTTCCGTCCCCCCCACCCCCCACCCCCCACACACTGCATCCTTCCTGTCTCGCTTCAGTGAAATCTAGCCTCCATCCTTAATTCTTCAGACAGTGGAGGGAACCATGTCCTGTGAGTGGTGAATAGACAACCAGCTGCCACTGCTTTGGTGGTCAGGTAGCAAGTTCAAGAGAGAATAAATGAACTCACTTGAATGGCTGAAGTTAGCAGCTGTTTTGCTTGAGTGTGGTTCCATGGGTCTAGAGGTGTCTTCCTGATACAACCTGGACCCTTCCAGAAATGCCCCCCCCCAATTGCCATCTTCTATCTAAGCCTAGGCCTGGTACGGTGGTCCCTAAATTTGGGGGCATCAGTCCAGGGAGTGTGTGATTAGTTCTAAAGCACACCATACAGTGCTCACATCTCAAATGCATCACCCCACACATCCCACTCAGAGCCCACCATCATCAGCGGGAAGGACCCTAACTCACTGTCTGGGTCTTCCCAAATTTCTCAGGCTGAGGAGCAAGTCAGGAGGCAACCCTACTCAGACCCAATTCGAACGCCCAATTAGCTAGATGTTCGAGACTTTTGAGCGGCCATCAGCCAATTAACACTGTTCCAAGTCTCGGGAACCTTGAAGAGACTCGACCATTTCACTGAAATCCATCTTGAGCAAGAGGAGATTTTATAAGTGTTGAGAAGCTGCCACTCGGAAAGCCAATTTGCAGGGAGACGGGCAGTGCCCACATTAGCATGCCTGCTCCCACAGGCTGCTCCCTGTCACCACTGGCTCCAAAGCCTGGTGCTCTTCGCAGCCTCGATCCCCTTTCCAGATGGTCCCTTCATGCCTCGGCTTCTAGCTGAGATGGAGCAGTCACCCCAAAGCCTGTCCAGCCTCCCCCGGAACGTTCTTAGTCGTGTGCCAAATACTAGTGAGGTTGTTTTCATTTTTGCTTGGCCGAGGACAGTTGGGGTGTTAAGATGGTTGGTGCCTGAGAGAAACCCCGACAGCGTGCCCGGCGTAGCCCGATCCCTGCGAGCGAGCCTGACACCACCATTCACACCCGGCAAGGAGCCCAACCATTCAACGGTGCCTTACTTTTGTTCCCCGGGTTTAATTTTATAATTGTTAACAGTTCGTTCTCCTCCCAGCCATTCAGGGGAAGAAGTGGAAATGGAGGGGGGGGGGAGGTTGCAATTCTGAAAGGATGCTGGGGGAGAGAGGACAGCTCAGTAGTGAGGAGGAGACAACCCTTGTGTGCTACTGGACGGGGAAGGCATCCAATTCCAATTCGGCATGTCCTGACCGCAAGGAACCACTGAGGCTGGGCCCAGAGGGTGGGGAGGGCATGGAAGATGGTGGGTCTCCAACCCCTAAGATTCGCCTCCTCGGACCTTTCACACAACAGCTCTCCTCTGCCCCTGCCTGAACCCTGGGGGGCTGTGCTTGAATCCTCTCCCCTGTAGCATGTCCCAAAATAAACACACAAGAGACAGAATGGCTTTCAGCCCGGCAGTCCATGGAATGCCGTCCTAAAGGATTGGGTGCAGTCTGGTTAGTCACTGAAGCCCCCGAGGGGGCACGGCACAGGGCAAGAAGTGTATTGAATGAGTTGAAAGAAGGGTGATGGATGGATGGATGGACGGATGAATGGATGGACTACACATCGGTGTTAGTGAAGTTCCCAGCAATACCCAGCAAAAGTAGCCACTTGACCAGCATCCGTCCCCCTCCTCGCACCCCTCCCCCGAGCGTCAGCAGAGGCCGGCAGCACACAGTAGGCTCTCCACAACAGGGTCTGGCTATTGTTACCACCCTCATCACCACTTGCCCCCCACCAGCCCTCTCCTCCCACCGGTTACTCCAACAGCAGCCAGCCAGCAGCCGGCCAGCCTGGGAAAAGTTTCGCTGACCGCGCGGCCGGGCCGAGCCCCCTCCCGCCCGCACCGGCCCCGCGGGCTGCGCAGCGGCGGTGGCCGACCCGGGGCCGCGCGCCCCGAGCAAGGCAGAGGCGGCCAAAGTAACTTTGCGGCCGCCCCGGAGCCCCCCGGGTGCGGGGACAGGGTCCCGGCCGCGCCCCCCTCCGCCCGGCCCGCCGCCCGCGCCCGGCCCGCGCGCACTCCCGGCCCGGCCGGGTCCTACCTGGCCCCGGGCTCCTCTTCGGCGGCCGCGAGCAGCAGCGCGCGCGGAGGGCGGCGGGGGCCCGGCTCCCGCGAGGGCGGCGCGCAGGGGCGGGGGCCTCTGCGCCGCGCGGCCGAGGCTGCGAGTGGGAGCCAGACTCCTCCTTCGCGGGGCGGGGGGCTCCCCGCGCCCCCTCCCCCGCCCGGCTCCGCGCCGCCCCGGCCCCGCGCGCCACCGCGCCGCTCCGCCCGCGCGCCCGGGCCCCGCAGGAGCGCGATCGCGGCCTCGGGCCCCGGCCCCGCGCGCCCTCCCGCCCGGGTCCCGACTGCCCCGGCCTCTCCTGGGGCCTCGGCGCCCTCCGGGGCCCGGGGCCCGCATCCCGCCGCTCAGGGGCAGTCCCGAGCCCTCTCCACGCAGCCCCTAGCCCCGGCCGCCGAGCGCCTGGAGAGGGGAGCGGGGCGGGGCGCCCTCACCTCCGGAGCCGCGCGCCGCGCTAGGCACCGCGTGCAGGGGCGTGCGTGGCTCTTTCCCGGTGCCCGGGAACCCGCTCCGCGGCCAGGACTACCAGCCTGGGGGCCACCGGGGTGCTTTGTCCCAGGAGAGACGCGGACACCTCCCCCTCTCCCCCCAACTGGATCAGGCCTGGGTCCTTCCGCTGATCCCCTTCTGACTCCTGCTCTCTCACCTCTGGCCTCCTGGCTGGCCCGCAGTGGCCTCACCCAGAAACCCAGAGCTGGCAGGTAAGTCAGTCAGGGAGGCAGAGGATCCAGCACTAGGTTTCAGGGAGGCCCTGCCCCAGGAAGCAGAGAGGAGGAAAACCGGAGGTCTCTCCAGTGGGAAGTTTGAGAGGCTGAGGGCTTCCCCTGCCCCCTCCCAACTAGGATGAAGAAGAAGTCCACATCGGCCTAGAGTGGTCCAGAGACAGGAGCCACTCTGGCTAAGGTCTCCCCCCAACAATGAAAGTTAGGAGGGAGGCTCATCCAACACCCCTTAACTACGGCTTCTGGGTCCTACTTGCTCATTGCAGGGCCTTCCACCTCTCAAACGGTTGGGGTCAGACACCGAAGGGCACCTTTCTGGGTGTACGAGGTCTGGCCTGCTCTGAAGGTGGGAGAGGTGGATGCTGGCCTATGTGGGGAGAGGGGACAGCCACCTGGGGTGGCTTTCTGGAAGCGGAGATACTGCAGCAGATGACACATGCCCTAGGTGGGAAAGGCCTAGGTAGAGGCCGGTGCGGGTCATGGGATGGTGAGGCTCTGTGGAGGGAAGGAAAGAGAGAGGAAGTGAGGTTCTTGGGCACTTGGCTAAAGCCATGGAGCTCATCACCTGTGCTGGGGAAGCCACTGAAGGTTATGGCCAGGGCCTTGCTGTGGCCAAGCTTGTCTTTCGAGAGAGCTCACTCTGGCATCCCAGAGAGCCGGCCTGGTTGGGGAGAGGCTAGGGATGCAGGAACTGCTCATGCAGAGGTTTCTTCTAGCGGGACCCATTTCTCTCTCCTACGCTCTGCAGATCTCACCTTCAGCCCCTTCTCTCCTAAGACTGCAGCACCACTTTATGCCTCAGAGAACTGGTCTGCCTACAACAAGGTGATGGCTCAGCCAACCCTGCTGCCTGCCAAGAACAGGGCTGCAGCTGGGCCTGGCCTTTGGGGGACAAGAGCAGAGGCACCGGATATTCTCGTGACTGTTGTCCTCCGAAGGCTGGATTCTACCAGAGCTTAGCTCCCAGAATACTGTGCATCTATTGAACACCCACTGTACACCTGGCACTCAGCATGTTGTCTGGAACCAAGTAGTATTACCTGCACCAACTCAGACCCACACCCCGCCTTAGGTAACTCCGACTCCTGTTCAGGTCCAGGCTGTACCGCAGAGGTCAGGCCCAGGAATTTGATGCTGCTTCCACAGGCTCTACAGCCTACTAAATATCAGTGAGTAGCTCTAAAAGGTGAGGGAATGAGGAGTACGGGGTGGGCAGGACAGACCCACTCCTAACTGAGCAGTCCAACAGCAGACATTCTGCATGGTGGAATATTTACCAACACAGTGGTCTTGTTCATGGAGCCTGATAGAAGCAGCACCGAATCCTCGCTGCTGAACCAGCCAGGCAGGCTCCTTCTGATGGCAGCATTCCCTCCTTCCAGCCTACTGTGTGCGGGAGACCCAGGGAGAGGAAAGGAAGGTAGACTCTCCGCCCCACATAGACACTTCCAGGCGCTTCCTGCTAGCCTAGGTCTGTCTGGATCCTGACACGGTGACACAGGCCACAATGACACAGGCCTCAAATCAGACTTCCATGCACAGAGGCCAAGAAGGAAAGGGTGCTGGCAGCCATGGACCCTAGGCCCTGCTCTGCTCCAAGCTCATTACACAGTGACCATTTCCCCACTCCCGGACCATGCCCTGGAACACAAGTTCAGACTCTCGATTTGTCCCTTAAGGCTGTGACTCAGAACTTTGACTTCCTCAGTACAGTTAATCGGTGGCCTCTGCCTCCAGGACAGTGCGCATATAGCACTGTCGCCGTGGCAGGGTCACAGTGGGGAATCTAAATTCTAGCCTCAGATGTTCGCTGACTTGTCTGGGACCTTAGGTGTCCTGATGTTTCTCTAAATCTCCATTTTCTCATTGGGAGGAGAAAGGGCTGTGAGAGAGAACTACACAGAAGGAGAAAACTGATTGCCACAAGTCATCCTCTGACCTCTGCATACACATTGTGACACACACACATAAATGAATAAATGTAGGTTTCCATCAGGCCACAGAAACCCCCTCAATACTATAGTACTAACCTCATGTAACCAGTGAAAAGCTGGGTGGGAAGCACATGCAGGTGTTTCTGGGCAGAAAGGCCACCCCTGTCATGTACAGAAAATAAGATGTCACATCCTATGGCTCCCAAGGAGATGGGTCCCGGCCACTGATGCCCTTGGAGTCATCACTTCCAAGTCACTGGTGGCTGGCTTTGAATGTTGGTGCTCCTGTTCTCAGCCCCTCGGTGATGTCTGGGCCCTTCAGACATCAGTTCCTGGCTGTTAAGGAACTTTCCCAGCTGTCTTCTAGATGGCTTATTTTTGCAACAGTCTGGCATCGATCCCAGCAAGAAGCTGCCTCCCCACAAAGGGGAAGTAGCCTCAGCTGATGGAAAAAAACACAACACAAAACAAAACCAAAAACCACAGGGCAGGGGGCTGCTCCAAAGGTTTCAAAACCTGTCCAACTAGAATAAAGTTGGGGTTTGAGGCCAACCTTTACACTACAGTCACCTGCCAACGTTCCTTCTGCTCAGTTCCGCAGTCTCTAAAAGCCCCCGCCATCCCCGGCAAGCTCTGCGGGGCTCAGCTGAGCTGTCCAGGGTCCTGGCCAGGCCCAGCCCTGCCCCAAAGGCTTCTCTTACCTGTCTTCTACACACACACACACACACACACCTACTTCCTGGAAATCAAAAGGAAACCAGAAGCTGTGGAGCTAGGCCAGCCCCTACCATGCTTCAACTCTAAAGGTCTCAACAGCCGTTGCTGAAAACTGAGAGCGACACAGAGCAGGCCAAGACTCATGGTCAACCATAGTCACAACCTGGGAACCTGGCAAAGATGCAGAACTGGAGGGACAGTGGCAAAATGCTGCCATTGAACAACAAGCCCTGGATAGGGCGGAGCTTTGAAACTAAGCAACTGCTTCTCCCTGTTGACCAGAGAGGGACAACTGGCGGGGGAAGCACAATGAAGGGCAAAGAAGGGGTTGAAGAATGCCCAGGGCCACAAGCTGAGAAAGGGGAGGAGGAGCACTATCAGGGCTGAGGGGTGGCAGTGGGGTGACCCCGGGGAGCCAGTCTTTCCAGAGAATAGGCACCAGGGGGTTCAAGGATCCCAGGGCTGCTCCGGGAGAAGGCTGTGAGCTTCCTCAGACTCCAACAGTAGAACGAATTGTCCCCAGTCACACATGGCTGCTGTGCCTCGTGTGACCCCCGCTAACTCTGGAGAAAACACTCCTTTCCTTCTTCCTGGAAGAAAATGCTGAGCTGGGGGAGGGGCTTGCGGCAGCCTGTGGACCCCACAGTGCCCCAGCTCTGGTCACTACTGTCCTCCACTCCATGCTAAGTCAATGGGACTGGTAAGAGGACTGAAGTGGGGCACACAGGTCAAGTGGTCACGGCTGAGGTGCTCAGTGTTAGACATCATTGTCCTTGTGTCACAGCTCATGAGGGAGGGGGGCTCCTGGTCATCCCTTGGCTCCTGCTCATCTGTCCACTTGTTTACTATGAATTAGTAAGAGCACACACACACACACACACACACACACACACACACACACACACCTAGGACCTCAGTATCCTCCATCACTCTCAATACTAAATCCTATATGAAAGGTAGATAATTTAGGCCATCAAACCCTCTTGGGCCTCAAGGAGACTGCATTCGCTCTGCCTGAGCCTGTGAGCCTTGAGTGGGATTGAGAGCCAAGAGGGCAGCTGGGTAGGCCTGGCATCCGGGAGTGCCAGCCACCAGGAATACCCTGGAGCCAGTCCCGGTGCGCACAGCCCTACCCCACCCTCTCCTGCCAGAAGTCCCTTCCCACCACTGTTCTGGGGGGAGCAATGGGACCAGCTGGGGACAACCCTGCCTGAGGTGTCAGACAGGCTTGGGCCTGCCACCGGGTCCTGGGCCAGGCGCTCGGCCTGTTGCCTCACCTGTAATAAGAGGCCTGCCTCATAGGTTGTGCCAACTGCGCCAGACAGGGCTTCAGAACTACATCAGACTCTCTCTGTCTCCCTCAAACCGAGCAGGGGAGGGCCGCAGGAGAGCCATCAGGGCCTGCTAGCCCTCCTGACTAGTGTGCTAGTCCCTGTCGGACCCCTGGCTCCATTCCCGCAGGTGCTTAGTGAGCTTAAAACTCCCCAAGATGGATCAGAAAGGGGTCCCCAGTAAGCACTCTACTTTTGGAGGTGCCCAAAATATGAAAATAGGGTCTACTGGGCAGCCAACTGATCCAGAATGAGAAAGGCAAAAAGAAGAGCTGATTAGCAGCGGTCAGTAAAGCTAGGAAGACACAGGGGAGGCCAGAGAAGTCTAGCTGAGCATCTTTCCTTCTTAAGAAATGAGACCTACACCTCTGTGCTCCTGCAGGATCCACGTGCATGGACTCCACCCCTGGTGCCTATACCCCTCTCCAGGGCTGAAAAGCTGTTCTAGGGACCTTTCTGGGCCTACTTGTTCCCAGCCACCCCTCACTAGCTTGGCCACATGCCCTCTGTCTGTGTCTTCTCTAGTAAGAGATACCTGCCATCAATCTGTAGCTGGCTGAGACCAAGAGCAGCCTTGGTGGCAGTCATCCACACTCTAGTTTGAATGTTTCCTGGCAACAGGCTTGGGTCTGAATCATCAGAAGCAGGGATGGGGAGGCTCTTGCTCTCTAGCCCATGCTAGCCCCCACTTCATAAATAAGGGAAACTGAGGCACGATTTAAAAAAAAAAAAGAAGTGTAGGGTAAGAGCCCTCTGTTCCTAGGTGAGAGGGAGGAACAAATAGCTCCTGAGAACTTCAAGGGGACAGGGCTAAAATGTGTGTTTCCTGGAAGGCCCTGATACCACACAGATAATCCCAATCTTACAGATGAGGACCATGAGTGAAGTCAGGGGGTTAAATGATAGCGTTAAATGGGGTGCACCGGGACTCCCATAACCTCCCATCCCACCCCATATTTCTCTGCCGGGGTGGCTCTTCGGGAAACTGGGGGGAAAGATGGATGAGACACTCAGTTCCCACAATTCCCACTGCAACAACCTGCTTCTCCAGCCCCCCACAGAGCAGCCCCTGAGCCAGCACTGCCCCTGTGGCATGCCTGGAATCCTCATCACCTCCAGCTTGCAGAGGATACATTGGCCCTCGGGGGCCACCTTGGGTACTAGCCTCCAAATCCTGTACTCACCTCTTCTATGGACTCCCCATGGACCACACACACCCTTCCCCAGTTCCCTTGGTCACTCCTAGGGGTCTGGTACCCTCATCTGGAGCAGCACTGACTTCTAGAACTACTCTGTCCCCTGACTTACAGCTCTCTGTTTCATCCTGTATCAGAGCAGTGAACCCAGACAGGGGCTGCTGAGAAACCCAAGAGCAAGGACCAGGGTGACAGTGTTCCGAGTTTGCCTAGCATGCACCAAAGAAGAAGTCCCTTCTCCTAGCACTGAAGTGAGAGGAGAAGGGAAGAAGGAAGGGAGGGAAGAGAAGAGAGAAGAGGAAGGGAAAGAGGAAGCGAAGAAGAGGAAACAAACAGACAAACAAAACCAACAAGCATCACTAATTGATCCCTGTAATTTTGCCTGTTAAACCAAGGACAGTATCATAATTCCTGCCCAGGGCTCCAAACAGCCACTATATGGGCTTGGCACTGGATACAGGGTCCACTTGGCACGCTGAAAAGGCCAGGGTTCTCTAGCACAATCTTACCATTCTACACCTCCCTCCGCTCTGGCTCAGCTGGATCAGGCTCAAAGCTGGTCCAGCATACCAGAATAGTTGGCTGGAAGGACCATTTGACAACCTCTGGCCACAGAGAAACAGAGCTGACCCACTTCGGGTAGACAGCAGCTGTGCACAGGCCACACCTAAAACTCCTGTCCCCAGACCCCATCCCACTCTGGGAAGAGCTTCTCACATCCAGGAGAGCCTAGGGGGCTTACCTGTCCCATGAAGCTTCTCTGGGGACATTGACCATGGGCTTGAAGGCACTTACCTTAACTATACAGGTATGAAAACTGGGACTTGCAGAGGCCCAGTGACAAGCCTCAGCATGAGGTAGGCTCCAACTCCTAAACATACTTTCTATGAGGTTCCCATGGGCCACACACACCTTCCCCAGTCTCCTTGGTCACTTCTGGGAGTCCAGTACCCCAGTGCTTTGTTCTCTTCCCCGAATGTCCCTCCTGCTGGTCCCACCACCCAGCCACCGGCCGAGAGAGCCCACCTCCCAAGAGCTACTTGCCAAGCTATCAGCTATTGTCATCACCCCCTGGCGGCCGGCAGGAACAGCCTGGCACAGACCCACCTCTGGAAACTCCACGGTCCAGAGCCAGCAGGACAGGCACTCAGCCCTGGGCACATGTCTGCAGAAGGTACATACAGGGAAGCAGCCTTGAAACCGGGAAGAAACTCAGGGACTCAACAGAACAGACTTGAGAACTAGCTAAGATGCTAAAGTGGAGCCAGCAGGGGAACTTTAGGGGCATCGGGCAGGGCAGCTCCCCTTACGAGTGTGCCCCTTCCCCAGCCCAGATGCACAGGTGCTGCAGTACCCAGAGAGGTTCCACTACCAATCACACTAGGTGGGCACTTAACAGCTAAGGACGATTAGGGACAGGAATGGATGTCCTTGGTTCTACCACTGTCCACTGTCTCCTGGCTTGTTCTCATACTGGTGACTTTTCTTAATGACCGTTTCGATTCCTGGTGTCCCTATTCTGTCCCTATTCTGAACCCCAGAAGCAGCTGAGGGCTGGGAGGGAGGATATCTGACCCACAGAGATTCCAGTGGCCTTGAGTCTGTCCAGCTATGCCAGTAAGTCAAGGAGGAGAGACTACCTTGGGCTCTAGGGTCCCCTCATCCAGTCCCTCTGTCTCTGAGCTTTCACCTCTTCCTCTGCTAAGTGAATTCCAATTCTTCCTGGCCAGGTTGATGATAGACAGGAGGAGGTGATGAGCGGAGGGGGTCCCCAGTCCTGTTTCTCCATTTCCCAATAATAACGCAGTAAAGGCCCTTGGAAGGAGGCAGGCAGCTGAGTGCCCTGTCTGCAGCCCCACAGGCATTTGGCAAGGCTCCTCACCGTCTGCCACTTTAGGGTGTGATGGTAGAACACGGTCAGTGCCAGGATAGACAGCACCAAGATGGGCAGCCTGTGGGAGGAGGGGGCAGCCGCACAGAGTCTGCTGAAGGGAGCTGTCTAGGGAGCAAAGCCACTCGACCGAGGAAGACTTATAGACAGAAAAGGAGCCACACTGGAAAGAGGCTGCCATCTGGGAGGGCAACAAGTTGAAGGAAAGCGTGTGAAGGAGAAAGAGCTGCTGCGATCAGTAGCTGCTGGCATCAGGCTCCAGAGTTGCTGAAGAGAATCTCATTGGTCTGTGGGATTGCTGGAGAGAAGCCCATTGGTCAGGCGGCCAGCCTGAGCCAACTGTGTGTACTGGCTAGTTTTTTTTTTTTTTTTGTCAACTTGATATGAAATATGGTCATCTAGGTAAAGGTCATCAGTTAAAAAAAAAAAGAAGGCTTCATCAGATTGGCCTGTTGGCAAGTTTTTATGGCATTTTCTTGATGTAAGAGGGCCCAGTCTACTGTGAGTGGTGCCATCCATAGGTCCTGGGTTGTATAAGAAAGGTAGATGAGCTTGCCTCTGCTCCTTGAAGTCCTGCCCTGACTTCCCTCAATTACAGATCATGATTAGATGTGTAAGCCAAATAAACCTTTTCCTCCCCCCAAGTCACAGTAATAGAAAGCAACCTAGGACAGCCACAGTGGGGACAAACAGACAGGAACTCACACACACTCCATCAGGACAGTGGGACAGACCCCCAACTTCCCTAAAGTTCCTCTGACTTTGACCCTGCAGCCACCTCCTGTCTCCACCATTGGCCTGCACCGTGGCCTCTGCTCGATGCCCAAATCACAGAGAAGCCCCGAGGCATTCACGGTGCCATTGCCCATCTCTGCACTGTCTGGGATGAACTGTCATCCCGTGTCCCCTGTGTAACCTCATCTCAGGGTCATCTTCTCTCTGGCTGCAGCCATTGGTGTCGCACAGCAAGACAGTCTGAAGGCCATGTCCAAGGCAAAGCAACCAGCCATGTGCAGGCCAAGGAGGCAGACGAAGCCTGTGGACCGCCCCCAACTACACACACTGCCATCACCACCACTCACGCAAAGCACTGCGGAAGGGCGGGCAGGAAGGGGCAGTCCTCTTCAGGAAAGCCAGTGTTTGCTTTGCCAACAGAGGCTAGGGTGGGATTTGCTATGCGTACAGAACCAGGGAGGTGCGGGCACCCAGGTGCTAGCGTCTGTCCGCTCCTGCCAGCAAGCTCAGAGCCATGACCAGCTCTATGGCCTAACTGGAGAACTGGAGTGACCCTGCTCTCTGCCTCACTCTGCTCCAGACACACACACACACACACACACACACACACACACACACACCCCTCCCAGTCTTGCCAGCCCCATGCCCTCTCCCTTGGGTCACTTTTATCTCAGCCATCTTCCCCACTACCTACTGTTCCTCTGTCCTCAGCAAACCACGGCCCCTCCCCTCTTCCTTGGCTAGCAGCACTGTCTGGCTTTGTACTTAGAGCCCCAGGGATGAAGGGCAACCATCAGGAGGCACAGAAAATGTAAGATCTGGGACCTACGCTCCGTGCCACAGCATCTTGCCAAAATACTGACCTGTCTAGTGTCCTTCTTATTTAAAGGGAGTATTCAGGAATCTGGGCCAGAAGCCAGCCCAGTAGATGGGGTCACTGATGCCTCACTGTCATCGCTGGAGGGGACCCAGGGAGGCCCGAGGCCCGAAGGCCCAGGGGAGGCCTGACACAGCTCTCTGCCTACTTGTAATTCTTCATCCCTAGGGTTCTTGCGAGATGGCTGGGGAGACCCGTAGATTAGAAGATGACACTGAAACCAGTACAGAGCCTAGGTGGAAGGGCACCCTGTTAGGGCTCACTCCAGTGTCTCGTAGGATGGTAGCAGCCCTCTGGCTTCAAGCATCTCAAGCAGAGACAGCTGTTGGCCCTCGTATTGGTCCACAAGGCCCAGGTGTCCTCTCAGGGGGACCTCGGTGTTTCTCAAGACTCCAGTGTTATCAGAGCTACAGTCACTGTGCTAGAAAGGCTGGTGACAATGACAGTGCAGTGACCACACAGGCTGGCCTTTGCCTCTGGGCCCTTTGGTTAAATTCAATCCATGAGGGGTGGCCAACACCTTTCATAAAGCAGGTGACGGGTACAACCACGGAAGTCCTCATAAGGACAGGGCCTCTTCCAGCGGTCCCTGCCCAGAGCATCCTTGGGACACATCACAACAGGACAATGGTGTGGGTGCAAGTGTGTGCACATGTGCATGTGTTTGCAAGTCTGCATGTCAGGTATGTGGAGAGCAGAGGACAAATTCAGATGTCATTTCTCTGGAACTGCCCACATTGCTTTTTGAGAGAGGGTCTCTCACTAGCCTGCAGCTCAAAGGTGAGACCAGGCTGGTTGCCAGCAAGCTCCAGGAATCTGCAGCTCTCTGTCTCTCCAGTGCAGGGACTGCAAGCTCACACCCCCTCACACATGTGGTCACTTGGATGCTGGAGATACGAACTCGGAGCCCATGCGGTGAAAGCAAGTCCTTCACCAACTGCATGATCTCCACAACTCTTGACAGCGGATCTTTGAACTGGAAGAAATGGGAAGGCGGCAGCAATAACAGAAGTCTACCGAGGCTGAGGCTGTCCAGCCTTGCTTCCAGGGACAGCAAGCACCCAGACCCAAGAGCCCCTGTCCTGAGCCCACCTCTCCTAACCTCTTTCTCTCACCTGCAAATGGGGGCCGATGTCCTAGGACTATGATAGGAACCAGAGATGGAGTTCTCTGGACAGCTACAGTATGCATTCAGTGGGAACCCAGTGTCCCCATAGTCATCCCAGACATACCCTGGCTCTCACGGGAGACTCGGTGAAGAAGGGCAGGCATGCATGCTCCGGGGTGCTGACGTGAGAGCTGGGCTCCCTCTGTTGCGTCATTTAACCTCACTGAGCAGCTTTGCCAGCAGTTTATGGGAAATGGTGCTTAGAGCCTAGGAGGTACCCGTACACAGCAGGCACTTAATTAGCGCCAGGCTCAATAAACCTGCACTCCTTGAAGGTCCAGACGGCAGGAAAGAGATGTCCTTTTGTGGGCTTGCCTCTCCCCTCCCCACCCACCCTCGATCCCTCTCTTCCTCCGTTTGTCTTGTATAGGGATGGCTGTGCTTCTAATTCCCATGCTTGCCAGGCATGTCCCTGCCTCAGGGCCTTTGCACTTGCTGTTGTGGCCTCTGCCTGGACCAAATCTTTCCACGTCTCAGCCCAGATGTCACCTTTCTTGAGACGCCCACCCTGCCCGTGTCATTGGCATCACTGGCTGGAGGTCTGTCTGTCATTTGCATTCTTCTGTTTACTGTCTCACTTCCTAGCATTTGCCCAGCCAAGCCAGGCATCATCCACTCCCTGTCACTGAAGTTTAGCACATAGTAGGTGTTCAACCTAGTGAAGGAAAGCACATCAGAGCCTACCTGACTGTCCCAGCCCCTACCCAGCTCCTTCCCTTCCCCCTACAACTCCTCCAGCCGAAGCTCTAATTGGCAGGGCCCACCCACCCTCTGCACCCCTCCTCTCCTGCACAGGCTGCATTGTGCAACCTGTAATTGCAGCCTCCTGCCTCCTGCCTCGTTCTCCCATACCTCAGCCCCTTCTCCAGCAGAAAGGGGGCCCCAGCCCATTGTGCAGCTCCTACTGACAGAAGAATGACCTCACCAGGCCCCTGAGAAGGGCAGGAGCGGGGGGGGGGGGGGGGAGACAGGGCCCAGGTTGAGAAAGGCCTGGAGGCTGTGGCCTGGTACAAAGGCCGAGTTGCAGGGGCGGGGGGACCCTTCTAAGAGGGTTTTCAGGGGATGGGGGATGACAGAGAGCTTTTCATAAGAGGAAGAACGGGGAAAGGAGGCTAGTCCATAAGAAAAGGCTCCAGGAGAGACTTCCACAGGCAGCCATGTGCTGGAGGGGGATTTCAGAGATGAGGAAACAGATGGATTCGTGAGTTTGCCCGTTAGCCGCCTTGGATCTACAATCCTCTTGTCTGCAGCCCATGCCCTTGTCTGTAAAATGGGCTTGTTACGGGGTCTATATCATAGCTACTGTGAGTGTCAGGTACAAAGCACACGCTGGGTGTCCAAAATGCTGGTCCCCATCTCCCGCCTTTTCCTCCCCATCTTCTTCCTCTTCTTTCTCCACCTCCTTCCCTCCCTCCTCCTCCCCCTCCTCCCCTACCTTCTCCTTCCCTTCTCTTTCCCTCTGCCTTTTCCTCCCCATTTCTCCCCCTCCTTCCCCTCCCCTCTCTCCTCCTCCTTCCCCTTGTCCTCAGCTCCTTCCTGCCCCCCCCCAACCAACTCTTCCTCCCTCTCCCCCCCTACCCTGATTGGTGGTGCTGGATTTCAAATCCAAGGCCTGGCACAGGCCAAGAAGCACTCCATGGAGCTCCAGCCCAGCCTCTCTCTCTCTCTGACTCTGACGTGGGTCTTGCTGAGCCACCCAGGCTGTTCTTGGACTTGGCTTAGTTCCCTCAGTAGCTGGAATTGCAGATGTAGTCACTAAGCCTGACTACCCTCCCTTTATAGACATCTCTCAGCTCTTGTCACCAGCCCCTGTTGACCACCCTTAAGCTGCCCAGGGCGTGGCAGCTGCTTACACCCACCCACCAACCAGCACGTGCTTCGCCTGGATCAGCACCTGCACTTCACTGCCTGCCTGAGGCTCCTGAGCTCCAGTAAGGCGGACTTAGAAGAGGCAGAGTGGAGGGTATAAAGGGGCGCAGGCACTGGCCAGACCTTCAGACTCCTTCACTATGAACAACCAGCCTCTCCCTCAATACTGCGCCTGCTCCCCAGACCCAGTGAGGGTCCATGAAGTCTGGGCTGGGAGTGTGGCTCTGCGGTAGAGTATTTTCATGCATGAGGTCCTGGGTTCAAACCCTGGCACTGCTAATACATTTAGAAACTAAATGTTTTGTTTTTCCTTCCGTGCGTGTGTATAGGTGTGAATTGTCACGTGTGGAGGTCAGAGGACAACCTCAAGCATCAGTCTTCATCTCCTGCCTTGTTTGCTCCTCGTTGTATGCTCCAGGCTAGCTGGCCTTGGAGCTTCCAGAGATTCTGTCTCCATGGGAACACGAGGATTATGGGTGCATTGCTTTATATAGGCTCTGGGGATTTGAACTCAGATCCTCATGCTTTCTCAGCAATCCCTTCATTCACTAATCATCTCATAACCCCTCTCCCATTGCTGAGTTTGTCTTCACTGAGACAGTTTCCCACAGCTCATTCCCAGGAAGATTCTGTCTTCCTTGCAATGTGACCAGGCCTATTGAGCTTTGGTCCCAGTGGGTTCCCATGACGGTGATGTTCCTGGCCAGGCTGGTGTGGGTTCTCAGCATAGTTAGAAGATCTGTTCTTCCACAACCCCCTGGCAGGGAGTTCTCTGTGGGACAGGATTGATTTCAAATGGACATATATCTGCCCAGCCTGTGCTGACTCAGACCTGGAGACACCATGCAGGGAGCTGCCAGAGTCTAGCTCCATTCTATAAGGGTCGGCACACAGATGTGTATGGCCTCTGCCCAGCCAGGAGACCAGGCTGGCATGGGTAAATAGGGCCACCATGACAAGAGGCACACAGGGCCAGGAACGAGCAAGGAGCTGAATCTGAAATGGTACAAGAAGATTGGCCAGCTGAGCTTTTGGTAACCTTGTGCTGGCCTTGGCAAAGATCCATACACAGAGAACATAGCTAAACCAAACCCGCACTTCTAGAGAAACCGTGACAGAATAAACAGGAGCTTGTGGGGACTTACCCTGGAGTGACAGACAGCCTACTGGGACACAGATAAAAACAATACCAAGAGGGGGGGTGGGGGTGCAGAGACGGCTGAGCAGTTAACAGCTGGTTGTTCTTCCAGGGGATTCACTTCAATTCCCAGCATGCATGTGGCGGCTCATGGTCTCCTTGGGTACCAAGCACCCACGTGGTGCACAAACATCCATGCAGGCAAAAGACCCATCCACGTAAAAATAATCCAAATGTATGACTAATAAAAGCAGAGCTGAGGAGATAGTTCAGTCACCCGGCAAGCACCAACATCTAAGCTTCATCCCCAGAACCCATACAGGAACCAAGACACTTCTCCATATGCTTGCAATTTGGATGATGGAGAGGCGGGTGGGGGGAGGGGGATCCCTATCCCTGGGTTCTGATGGCCAGCCAGCCTAGCCTTATCAGAACATTCTAGACCAATGAGATTCCCTGTCTCAAGAACGGAATCCGAGGAAGAAGTCCCAAGAACATCCTCTGACCTCAAGTGTGTCACTGAGAACACGTTTCAACACACATGTACAAAAATGTTACGATGGCGAGTTGTCCTGCAAAGAGATTGTCTCCAGTGTGCCAGGCTTCCCAGGTATTGGCCTGGTCATTCCTCATGTGGCCCGTAGCCCCATGATAGGTACTGTTCACATATGGGGAAACTGAGGCGCTATGTTCTAAAACCACCGGGAGGCCCCAGATCCTGGCTCTGAGATGACAACTTTGAGGAACAATGAGGTGTCTCAGCCACAGCCATTTTGTTTCCTTGCTCTGCCTGGTTCCATCCCTCACGTCAGCGCCGATTTCCTTTTGGGGGTGCAGTCACCCTCTATCCTGTCACCAGAGTGACCACACAGGCAGACACTGATGACACCCTGTATCTTTCCACAGGGCCCTTTCCGGAGAAGACGGCGTCAGCTTTCCCTGTGTCTTCATGAGGGTTGAACTCCTTTGATTGTCTGGCAGTCCATTTGCTGGGGAGAGTGAAGTACCCGATGGGTCCTCACTTCACCTGCCCTACAGGAAACAGATTCAATTAGAAAAATCTATTGCTAATTTGAAAGCTCTGATTCTATAATTTCCTACAGGGAAGACATGTAAATTGCGTGTTATTTAACACCCTTTCATGGCAGGTGAGTTCCGCGGGGGGCAATTATAGCCGGCTCTCCACTCTTCTTATAGGCTCCTGACAAGGGGAAGGAGGGAGAGGGAGGAGGGAGATGGAAGAGGGAAGGCGACTATTTCAAAGCTGGTCTCCAAGTAGCTGTCAGAACACAGAATCGGAGGGACCTAGGCGGAGCCAACTGACTGGCTTCTGGTTCCCAACCTGTGTCCACCCAGACGCATCCGCTCCTTCTCCAGCTGCCTAGATCACCGCCACAGTGTGGGGAGTGGGGCAGGACACCCCAAACCTCACTGCAGCCCTCCACCACCAACCAAGTGGTGTCCTCAACTGGCTCTGGTCCAACCCCTCCCCCCCAATCTTGGCTGCATGGGGACCAAACCCTAACTGAATGTAAGTCTGAAAGGGTAACTAAAAACTGCGGAGGGCCACTTCCTATGAAGAGAGCCAATATGGACAGCTGGACCCTCACACTCCCGCTCAGGCCCCGGTTCCCACTCTGTCCTCACCCACTGCCGCCCCGAGCCCCAGGAAGCCTTTCTCTGGAAGGACCAGGATCCTTTCTAGATTAGGAGAATTTTTAGGTGACCATTTTCTCCCACCCAGTGTAGTGAACGGCTCTGTAAACATCATGCTCATTGGTGCACATGTGCACACATACACACATGCCAGGCAGGCACCAAGGATATAGAGACCATAGTTTCCTAGACTCTTCTAGGGCTGGGAGCTGCAAAGGGCCAAGAGCAGAAAAGCTATGTCTGTACCTTTCACACTATGTTCTCCGCTCTGGCTTGCTTCCTGTGTTCCTCTCTGCCTGCTTTCCTCCTCCTATGCATTTATACATCCATTCTTCTGCCACTTTGTGTGTGGACGTGCACATGTGCGCACTTGCATACGTACAGGTTAGGCACGTGCATGTGGCACCCAGGAAACAGTCTGAGTGTCGTCCACCTCGCTTTTTGAGGCAGGTCGCTCTGTGGGACCTGAAGCTCGCTAGTTATGCGAGGCTGGCTGACCAGCTAGTGAGCCCTGGCGATCTTCCCATCTCTGTCTCCTCAGCATGGGACGACAAATGTCAGCCATCATGCGTGACGAGCTCTTTTCTGATTCCATCCCTCTCTCCTTCCTGTGTGCCCATCTTTAACAAATGAAGCATTTCCCGGGTTCTTTCCAGAGAGCCCTGTCATCCGGCCCCTGTAGGAGTGCTAACCCCCAGGTCTCTCTTGAGTGGTCATCGCCCCATCTGGAGCTGCCCGAGGCTGGTCCTTGAAGGGAAAGTGAAGTCTGATACCTCGCCTGCAGAGCTAAGAGCAGACACCTACCCCAGAAAACATAACCTGGATTGGGATGCCCGGACAGCCATACAAGCTGTGTGTGAGAGCCCCCGCCACCTGCTGGCACAAGTGAGAATTGCAGTCTGGTGCCTTCGCCCATGAGTTTCTCCCAAAAGCTGCTTCAGGTATTTTTCCCCCAAGATGTGATATTTTCATAGGCTCGAGGTATTTCGGCTCCAGTGCTCATTTACTCCCCTCAGCAGGACAGGAGGGGCCAGCCTGCTCTGTGCTAGGTGGGAACCAGGGATGCTGAGGCCGGCCTGCCATGGCCCCTGCTGGCTCTGAGGACTGAGATTCATCAAGTCTGTACACAAGGCAATATTTAATTACAACAGAACTATGCTTAACGAGGAGGCGGCAGCACTGTCGGACGGCCCACCTGTTCTAGCAGTACGTTAGATTGCTACTATCACACAGTAGGACAAGGTGGGGCTCAAATAGGGACTCCAGACTGCCGGCCCCCAGGGGGGTGCACTCACTGCCAGGGTGCAGCAAACTCACCTCGTCCAGCGCCTCGGCAAAATAAAAACTCCATCTAGCAAGTCCCCAGGGAACAGCTGTTTCTCTGAAAGCTGGTTTCAGCCAGTCCTGGCCAGGACCAGGGTTGGACCAAGCCTCCCCGCCAGAGACGCACAAGGGGACAGCGAGCAGAGCACTGTTGCCCCTGGGACCACATTCCTTGTCTCCGTCCTTACTCCTTCCCGTCAAACCAAGCCAGAGGCTTCCTTAGGAAGGAGCCCTGTAGTGAAGAACGCTACTCCTGGGACACCTGGGAAGAGCCATCTCCTCCCTGCCTCAGTTTCCCCTCCTGCAGAGTGAAAGGCCACCCTGAACAGCGGAAAGACCTATCTGAAGCATCATTTGACCCTCCCTGTCCACCTCCCTTCACCAGTGTGGAGACACACAGACCCCAGTGGGTGACCCCAGTGGTCCCAAAGACTAAAATCAAAATGGCCGGCTGGCTATGGGACAAACAGGACCCTCTGCGCAGTGAGCGGAGGTGAGACATGGAGCAGGGCCTGCTCCCATGGGACACTTGCCTCCTGCCGTCTCCTGGACAGCACAGCAGACACCAACATTACTCTCTGGGCTTTGCCCCAACCTCCTTGAGCTGCGCATGAAACCCCTTGAGACAAGCCATGTATCCCCAATAGCCGCGAGGAGAATCCAGGCACGATCCCACCCAGACCCTGTTCCTGAGCTGCCGTCACAGCCGTGTGCCCAGGGGGCAGGATCCTTAGCACCTCCCCAGTTTGTCTGGTATGAGGTCATGGGGACCTGCCTGCTAGCCGGAGTCAGGAGCAGATGAGCTAGCGACACAGCAGAGGAGAGTAGCTAGGCCTCAACTCCAGTGGAGGCTGTGGTGCAGGCCAGCCTGGGCCAGCCTCCCGGTGTAGCGTGAAGGCGGGAGACACTAAAACTACCACACCTTGCATGATCACAGGACTCCTGGAATCTATTCCCTTACTCAGCCACACATACACACACACAAACACACAGGCACACACACACACTGCTTTTGATTGGAGAAACTGAGGCTTGGGGAAGTAATGACACACTCAGTGTCACACAACACTGGGGCATTGTGAGAGTCAAACCCTAGCCTGCACACAAGGTCAGTTTGGCTCATCAGAGGGAACAGCCCGCCCGCCTGCCTGCCCCGCTTGGCCTGCTGCAACAATTACTGCTTTTTAAAACCATACCGGCACTTCCTCAGTTTAGCCTCAAGGGGGCAGTAGCATTCCATCTTTCGGCAGTTTGGAGACAGTTTCTTCTTTCAACCCCTGTGCAGCCCGGTGTGGGAATTCCCACAGCAGACGTGGAGACACAGAGCGGCCTTGGTGCAAACACCATATAAAGAAGGGTGAAGGGTTCTGAAGGGCCGACTGAGGCCAGGTTCTGTCATTAGCTCTGTGTCTGTCTTGATGTGCTGCAATAAAAGTGAGTCCCTGCCCATCTGCGGACCTTGGTTTCCTTGTAAAATGTATCTGCCACTGAGTAGGGGGTTGAAATTTGGCAACCTCACGCTTGTTGTGACAACACAAGGTTTTCCAAAATTGTACCTTGGTTGGCTGCATCCCTCCTCCCTCTTGTCCTCTGGCCTCTGCCTACCTGGCCATCCTCAAGAAAAGCTTGGAGTCCAAAAAGGCATCCCATGAATTGAGCCTCAGCCTCAGCCTTAGGTACCATGACCACACACTTCTTTCTTCCTTTGGCCTTGATGTTTTTCCTCTGTAGAAACAGGTGTAGCCAGGAGGGATAGTGAAGTGTGTGTGTGTCTGTGTGTGTGTGACTCTGCCCTAGGCCCTGCACATGAACATAACACATACACAGACCCTTCCAGCACTCCAGTGAGGTGATGCCCGAGAAATTCCCCCCTTCTAAGCCAGAGCTCGCCCCAGGCAATTGGATAAACACTCCTAGGGCTGCAGGATAGGAAGATGCCAGAGGCCAGCTGAACCCCTGGTCTGAGGTCACCCCAAACGAAGAAGCTGTGAGAAGAGATTCTCAGCTTGATCTCAGTAGGCTAGCCTTGACACATGTTCCCACTTGCAGCATCCCAGGTTCTGGATGGCCAGTCTGCAAGGCCAGCATCAAGGAGAGCCATGAAAGGGTCCCTTGAGCCACTTCTCCCTGGAGCAGCAGTAGCTTGCTGCTATCATTAGGTCCTTGGTGGCAGAGGGAAAACTCCAAGGGCTGAGGTGAGTTGTCCCACATTGGTGCAAGAGAGATGGTCTTTCTCTCCATCTTCTAGAGAGTTCTGGACTGCCGGGTGGAGCTCTGAACCACCATTGACCAGCCAGGAACAAGCCAAGTCCCTCTGTGATGATTAAGCCCAGTCATCAGCTAGGTAGCCTCTGGACTGGCCAGGAGTCACACCAGTGGGCAAACCTGGCATGTTTCCGGAAAGGGTCAACTGAAGGGAAAAGCCCCTCCCCCAAGAGTCGGCGGTACCTTGCAGCCAGTGGCCTACGTGGAAAGGTTTACCTCCTGGAGGCCAGAGGTTCAAGGCCAGCCCAGTCTACAAAGTGAGTCCAGGACAGCCAGGGCTACACAGAGAAACCCTGTCTCGAAAAAACCAGAGAGAAAGGGAAAGGTTTGCCTCTCCATTTCTCCTCTCACTGCTTCATGCCTCTACCTCCTCTCCATTTCTCCTCTCACTCCTCTACCTCCTCTCC
>CM053752.1:17895323-18126165 GCA_028658305.1 Pachyuromys duprasi
ACTCCTCTACCTCCTCTCCATTTCTCCTCTCACTCCTCTACCTCCTCTCCATTTCTCCTCTCACTCCTCTACCTCCTCTCCATTTCTCCTCTCACTCCTCTACCTCCTCTCCATTTCTCCTCTCACTCCTCTACCTCCTCTCCATTTCTCCTCTCACTGCTTCATGCCTCTACCTCCTCCTGCTGCCGCTGTCGCCACACCCATCCTCCACCCACATCTGATGTCTCCAGTTCCAGCGCAGACTGAAGACCAGTGTGGCTGACTCTCTGGACATCCACCAGGCCTTCGGCACCAGACTGGAACTACCCAGACATCCTCACCCTTGGCTGAGCAGCTACCTGGTTCTCTGCCTCCTCAGTGTGCAAACAGCCCTTGTTGATTACACAATGCTCCTCGCGTAAGCCACGTAAGGAATCCCCCTTTAAATGTACATCCATCCTATCAGTTCTGGTCCTCTAGAGAGTCCTGGATGAGTGCCCTCTGCAGCCCACCTCTCCCTCCAAACCCCTCTCAGAGAGCACCACTGCTGTGTGCCACGTCGGAAAGCTGAAACCCGGTGTCCTACTCCACTTCTGGGTCCCCCTGGTCCGCTTCACACTTTCTAAGCCTTGTGAGTCCTCCTAGGCCACCTTGTGGGTGATGAAGACCAGCCTGAAGAACATCCAGTTGTCCTTTGGGACTAGAAACACACTTTTACCAAGTCCCTGTGCCACCGCCAACCGCTGGCCAGTTTGAGGCTACAAAACACGCCCTTCACAGTGGAAGGAAATGTCCCTCTACTCCAGAAAGGGCAAAGGGAAGAAAGCTGGTTAGAGCTGCCCACCTAAAGAAAGAAGAAAAGGCCCAGAGGCAATGTTCTGCTTGAGGAGAAAATCTGATTTAAGGAGAAGGCCTCCCAGCAGGAGGTGCACTGTGCAACACCTCCCTTCGGCCACTAGGGGCGCCTGACTACACAAGCTGGGAAGTCTGCAGCCCTAGCCAGAGTAGGCATAGTCAGAGCTCGAGAACCACAGTGGGGACAGGTGGGAGAAGCAAACAAGGAAGATAGGAGACCGTTTGGCTAGCCTGGGAGGTCTCTCCAGCCCCCAGCAGGAAAGGGCATGATCACTGTCCTCCATCAACTTTATAGTGGATGCCACCTCCATGCCACAACCCCACAGTCCACCTTCCCTGATTCCCACAGCCTGGGCCCTCCACTGCCTCCTACCCAAGTGCAAGCCTTGAGCTAGCTCCCAAGTTTTAGTCAGGCAGGCGGTGCTGCCTGGGGCTAGCCAGGTCCTGCAGAGAGCTGGGGACAGACGCAGGGCCAAGAGAGATCTCCTTGAGGGCACCCCCTCCCCCACATCCCCGCCAAACTGTAGAATGCCTCTGCATGCCTCTGAAGCTGGAGGCCTCAGGGGCGTGAGTGTTGTTTCCTCTAAACCCTCACAGTCTTCCCCGTTTTCTGTGGCTGTCACAGGATTCCTGAGGCTTGGTAATTCGTAAAGGAAGAAAGCTGCTTGATGCCCAGGGTTCTAAAGGTTGGGGAGTTTGGGAGCAGGCGGTCACATCGGGTGAGGGCCTTGTGCGGCAGTGTCACCTAGTAGGTGCTGGAAGGGCGTCGGCTGTGAGAGGAAGCAAAACACGAGGGGCTGAGGCGGGCACTCAGTGGTGGTAGCCTTGCCCTGCAGCACATACAAGCTGGCCCTCTTGTGCATGCCAGAAGCCCCAGCACTTGGGGGCAGAGACAGGCAGGCCCCTGGTACTCCCTGGCCAGCAATCTAGCCAAAGTCCCAAGAGCTTCTGGTTCTCTGGGAGGCCCTGTCCCAAGGCAGTAAGGGGGGGAAAAGGAGGAGGACACATAGTGCCCTGCTCTGGGCTCCATGCGCATGCACTCTGGGCTCTACATGTATGTACATGGTCATTCACACTCACATACATCCCGATACACACACACACACACAACACTAGGGCCAGCCTCACCTTTAACAACCTGCTCTCATGGTAACTCACCCAGGCCCAAGAGCTCACGCACTGCTGTGGCTACTGACCCAGTCATGAGAGAAAGGCTTGGGGTCCTCTTAGCCACAGAATCAGCCTGAGTTCCAGAGGGGGACAAACCATCTTCAGACCGCTTCTCCTGAAGACAGGATCCCTCACTCCACAGCCGCACAGAGAATGACACAGCTTCCCTGCTCTACCAAGGAGCCTTCTAAAATCGTGTCATCTGTGATCCAGAGCAAACCCCAGGGTTCTGTGTGCACCCTGTAACTGCTGGTACCGATAGCCCAAATCCAGTTTGCTCCTTCCCCTGGCCTCTGGGCTCAGCCCCGGTAGGAACTCTAACTCCCTACCTTTCGGTTTTTATCCGTGTGTCTGGCCCTGAATACATGTTTCCCACCTTTCAACATTTACAGCTGTGATTGCATTGGGTGTGCGGAGTGTGTCTACGAAATATCTGCCAAAGAATGGGGACACCCCTGCCCACGGCAAATCCTCCCCACCCCTCTAAGTCCAACAAGAACATCGCCACCGTGCCCTCAGTGTCTGTCACTATGTATGCCTGGGCGGTCTAATCTCATGTCATTCACACTGGCCTCAAATCCACGGCAATCCTCCTGCCTCGGCACCACTGAGTGCTAAGATTACAAGTCCACACGCCTCCATGTCTGGCTCTGCCCTGAACTTCATGCTAAGCTTTTCTTTGTGTTCCTTTAAAGATTTACTACCTCTGGGTTTCATTTTTTTATTATTGTGGTAAAAGACACTTAATATAAAATTCACCATCTGGACCACTTTCAAGCACACAGCGCCATAGCAGTAAGTTTTATCCAGTGTGGTACAGCCTTCGATGGCATCCATCTCCAAAACCCCCAGAAACTGACACATACTGTTAAATTACAGTTTTGAACTGCTGATGGCATACAAAAATGAAATTGGAAGCGCAGCAGTTAAGAGAATTTGCCACGCTTGCTGAGGATCTGAAAGTGGTTCCTATCACTCACCCCAGGAAGCTCACAACCACCTTTAACTCCAGCTCTCGAAATCTGGCGCCCTCTTCTGGCCTCTGGGGGCACCTGCATTTATGTGCATACACACCCTTAGACATAACACATACTTTAAAATAATAAAAAGTAAACCTTTAAGAATAAAACTGCTTTTTTGCATTTTTATCTTAAAGAAATTTTATCAGACTCTCCTAATGATTTACAGTTTGATTCTTTTGTAGTTTCTGGTTTATATAGTCCTAGCACCTGCTGATAGCATTAATTAGAATGTGATGCTGTTGGTTTGTTTTTCCAGTATTACTATGCTAACCTGCACCAAACCACGGGGCTGAAAAGAATTTCCTAGAACAATTTAATCAATCCACTTCTTCTCTTAATATAACAATTCCAATACTGTGCTGGAGTGTTGGTTGGCACCTACATCTTTATTCTTTAGACACATTTTTATCAAATTAAGGACATTTCTTTCAATGGATAAATCATTTTTATAATGCAGAAATGCCAAGTTTTTGTTTTGTTTCACCTTGCTGGGGTTTTTCCAGAGAGAGAGAGAAGCCAGAAGAGACCATCAGACTCTCTGAAGCTAGACTTAAGAGGTATTTGTGAACTGCCCCATACCAGCGGCGGGAACCGAACTCAAACTCGAGTCCTCTGCATGAGCAGCAAACACTCTTAACCTCTGAGCCATCCCTCCAGCCTTCTTTCTGTTTTCTGCCACGAAGTCTCAGTATGTAGCCCAGGCTGGCCTCTAGCTGGCCATCCCATGCCTCAGCCACCCATGCAAGGCCTGGGAGTTTCAGGTGTGCACCATCTCGTCCAGGACAATGCTTTCTTCTTTGAGGTCAATTTTTAGCACACACACATGCGCACATGTACATGTCACGGGATCATTTCAGTTGTCATTCCTCAGGTAGCACCCACCTTCTGTTTGAGACGGCGACTCTCACAGGCCCGGAGCTCACCAACCGAGTGAAGCAGGCTGCCTAGCGAGCCCCAGATAGCTCACTACAGCCAGCTTCCCACTGCTGGGATAGCCGTGTGCACCACCACACTGAAACTTTCTCTTTTTGTTGTTTGTTTCTGAGACAGGGTCTCTCTGTGTAGCCCTGGCTGTCCTGGAACTCACTCCATAGACCAGGCTGGCCTCAGACTCGGAGATCTGCCTGCCTCTGCCTCCCACGTGCTGATATTAAAAGCGTGTGTCACCACCCCGCGACTACACATGGACTTTCTTACATGGGGGTCTGAGGGTGGGGTTCAAGTCCTTGTGCTTGCAAGGCAAGCAATTTATCAACTGATCCATCTCCTCAGCTTCCTTCTCACTCTCCCCATCTCTGTTCTGAGGATTTAACCCAGGGCCCCGTGCATGCTAAACCCACATTCCACCTCCAAGCCTCAACCTCAGTGGCCTGTAGCTTTTACACGTAGACTTTCAACACGTCTGGGCGGTGTGTGTGTTTAAGGGGCATGCCTCATGAGTCCAGCAAGGCCTGGGAGTTTTCAGGTTTACTTGTATGTGGGTTTGTTTTATATAGAGTCTCACTCTGTAGCCCAGGCTGGCCCCAAACTCGCCATCCTCCTGCCTCAGCCTCCTGAGTAGCTGAGGTTACAAGCTCCTGTCACCAAACCTAGGTCTTTGTACTCTGGATGTTTTAAAAATTCAGCCCAATAATTGTCTTTGAACAAAAGCTTGGCCCCTTTAGCGGTACGTCGCTCTCTAGGCTCGTTTCTTCTTTAACTCTGTTTTATTAGCTCAAGAGCCGGCATGCATGTGCCACGGTGGGTGTGTGAGGGTCAGGGGGCAACGTTCAGAATTGCTTCTCTGTGCACTGTAGTGTCTGGGCTTTGACTCCAGGCAGTCAGGCTTGGCAGCAGGAGCCTCTGCTGTCTCAGCCCTCTCGCAGGGCATGGCTGATTTTTAGTGCCTGCCGTGAGAATATCAGCACGACTCCTAACATCATCTAAGCTCGACCAGCGTGCTTGCCCTCCTCCTCAATAACAGAAAGCATTTGAAAGCTCTAATTTTGAGCATCCTCTTCCAAATTACATGGTACCATCCAGTATTTTCGTGCTGGCCTGTCTCTCTCCACCGTAAATTAGGAGTCATTATCGTGGAGTTGTGCAGCCCATATTTATGGATTTCCTCCCCAAATATTTGCCAATGTCTGTGCCCATTGCTCCCTTTTATATAGTTGGCTTTTCCTCCAGAATAATTTTGATTCTGCCTCGAGTACATTGTATGGAGGGAGGGCTTCCTTTGGTGAGGCTATTCTGGTGGCAGGCAATCTCCCAGGTTGGGGTGTGTGTGTGTGTGTGTGTGTGTAAGCAAGAAGACTACCCCAGATTCTTGAAAGGCTGGGGCCTGGGGCTCACCAAGTAGATGGGGCTGCCCGGCTGGCTAGTTAACTCTGGGGATCCAGCTGTCTCAGCCCCTCAGTCCTGGCACATGCCACCACGCCTGGCATTTTTACCTGAGTCCCGGAGCTGGAACTGAAGCCCTCAAGCGCATGGCAAGTGCTCATCCACTGAGCCCCGCCCCCGGCCCCCTGAGAGTGTGCCTTTGTTTGAAGGCAGCTGCATCTTCCTTCTGGGAGAACAGAGTGGAGTTTCCACGCTGTCCGTCGCTGTTTTCCCACCACACGGAAGGTACAAGCAGCTGACCTGTGGTACCAGCACTGGGGAGGCTGAAGCGGGAGGCTCATCACTTCCAAGCCGGCCGAGGCTGCGAAGGGAGACCTTCTCCTATCCCGTCCCCACAGCAAATAAAATTACTGTGTGTTCCGCCTTCGGGTGATGAAGGCAAACGCTACCTGGTCCTTGGTTTTTTAGGGGGAAGCTCCTTTCTCCGGTGCGGTTCACCTCGTCTCTTTTCCTCCCGTGGCCTTAGTTTGACTCCCTCCGTAGAGCTGTGAAACTCCCTTTACTGACCTCCCCGAGGATTCACTAGCCTCTTGGGTCTGGGGCTTGGAATCACCCTTCAGCTCTTCTATGCTGGCCAAAACCCTGTCCGCCATTGCTTTCCAGATCTCTAAGCAGAGGTACGTTAGGTCCCGCCCACTCCACTCTTCTAGATAATTCCATCAGTCTGTCCCCAGTGTGCTTTGTGTTTCCGATGCGGAGCTCGGTGGCTCCCCACGCTGGTTCTTTTTCAAAGCAGACTGTTCTGCGCAGTCTCTTAGTCCCTGATTGGTCCTTACGGATTTCTCTTTCCCTCTTGAAAAAGGCACAATAATCATTACTGTTTCATTGTGTGCTTGTCAGACCTGAAGGCTGAGGGCCTGGGCCTACTTGCAGCCTGTTTCCGCCGGCTCTTCTTTTTCATTCTGCAACTTTCGTCATTTTCCCACCTTGAGCTGCTTGCTCTGCTTGGAAGCCACCTTGAGGACATGTGATAGCTTGTGTGTGTGTGTGTGTGTGTGTGTGTGTGTGTTGAGTGGTGTGATTTTATGCCTCTTTATAAAATCTACAAATGAGAGAAATGCTGCATTTGACTTTCTGAGTCTGCTTTAATTCTCTTAATAGGAATCTCTCTTGCAAGTGGCATAACTCAACTTGTCTTCATGGCTGAACACGAAATTCCACCTGTGTCCATCTGCACCACATTCTCTGCATCTAATCCTGTGTTGACAACACCTGAGCCGTCTCCGTGTTAGCCGATGAGGCTAAACCCGCAGCAATGACCGTGCAAGTGTCTCTGACATCCTGACTCAGGCTCCTGCCAGTAAATAGGCGGGGGTGTTGGAGCTATGAATTCAAACTAAAGTCCAGAACTAACCAGTGGTGGCCAGTGGGAGTGGGGTGCGGATATTTTCCCTTCAACCCCAAGTCTAGGGCAGGGCAGGCAGGCAGGTTTCCATTCTCTGCCCTTCTTTGAGGTGAAGTTTATTTTTCGTTCTTCCCAACACTCTGGGCATTGGCACAGCACACAGTGCTTGGAAGAGCTCTCCTCTTACTTCCCCCTGTGGGAGGTGGGGCTTTCCCTCCTGCTCTCCGTTCTCAGGCAGCCCCAGGAACAGCAGCCTGTGAACCCTGACCTTTCTTGCCAGCGTTCTCTGAAGCTTACGTCAAGTCAAGAATATGGGGGCGGGGCACTGTATCTTACCTGGCATTTTAGTTATAAGCAGGGAAGTAAACAAACACCTGGCAGTGTGCTGGAGACAGCTGGTGCTCCCGAGAAATTTCAGAACTTTTGCTGACTCTTAGCCCACCTTTCCTTCACACACACAGCTGGGGTTGAATTTCCTTTTGTATGAGCTTCCCAGGGCCAGGAGGAAAGGAGACCTTCCTGTGTTCACTCCAGCATGGCTGTAAAGGAGTCTGAAAAGGGCACAGAGGAGACTGAAGAAGCAATGATGACTGACACCAATTGGGGTTTCAAACCCAACCCACACCAGAAAACCTCAGGGTACAGCCCAGGCCCTCCACCTGCCTCCAGTAACCCCCAGCTGCTGGGGGAAAGGATGGCATTTGCGTATGTGAGTTATGGTTTCTCATCTGTGCTGAGGACCGCATTCAACCTGGATATGATCTCAGGAAGTTTCCAAACAGACCTGTTTAAGAAAAGAAAGACATACAGAAAGGAAAGAAGGAAAAAAGGAAGGAGGGAGGGAGGGAGGGACGGAAGGAAAATGAGAGGAAAGGGGCTTGAGAAAGCTCAGTGGTTGAGGACACTGCTCTTCTAGAGGCCCTGAGTCCAATTTCCTGTACAGTCTCTAATGGGATCTGGTGCCCTCTTCTGGTGTGGAGATGTACCTGCAGACAAAGCATCCATATACATCAAATACATATAAATAAAAAGAGAGGGAATTGTTTTTTCTTGCCTAGTGGCATGAGCTGTAACCCCAGACATCTGGAGGCTGAGACAGGAACACTTAGGGCAAGTGCAAGACCCTGTTTCAGAACCGTGTGTGTGTGTGTGTGTGTGTGTGTTTGTGTCATAGCTCCTGCCTAGCACATAGGAAGGACAGGGCGCCAACCATTGCACCGCAAAACATGAAATGAAACGAATTCGAATTTTAAAAGCTTCAGCGCCAAAGCGTTGAAACGGAACAATGTAAGCCTGTCTCACACCAGCCCCACTTGGGACTGGTGGGTATTAGAGGCCGGAATCAGAAGGCCTGGCAGAGAGGAAGCTGGATTGTCTGGTGGGCGCCAACACCTCAGCCCTCATTTTTCCTAAAATGGAGTCCTTCGTCCTGCTCCTTAAATATCCCCGGGTCTTTGAAGCCCTCGCCCAGCTCCCACCTACCGTCACACTTCTGACTCAGAGGGAAAAATAACCCAGCAGCAATTTGTCTTCCTCAAGCGCCGTCCGCGAGCTTCGAAGTTTTTTTCACAGCTGAGTTATTTCTGATCTCGGTTCTGGCAGAAAGAAATCTAGAGCAACAGTGGCGAAGGGGGGTGGGGGCGGGGGCGAGGTAGAAGCTGGGCCAAGCCAAACAGTGTCTAAACTTCTACAGCTGAGCCGCCAGCCTGGGGAAAGAGTGTTTCCACTCACAAAAACACCTAAGGCCGCTGGGGATGTGAAATCGGGGGGAAAGGAGAGTCGGGAAAGAAATTCACGGGCTAGTGCACAAGGTGGCTTCGGGTCCTCCGTGGAGGACCACAGAGGCTCAGCAGGCTCTGAGGTCCCTGCAGGTGGAAACGTGACAAAGTGGTGTGGGGTTGGGCAAGTCACCTGACCCGGCCTCCACTCCTGTAACCAGCAAAGATGAGGTTGACAGTCGAACCTCCTGGCTCGGCATGCCTGTGGAGTTATCCATGTCGCCCTGCCGAATCACAGAGCCAAGCATGCTCCTCCCGTGCTCGGTGCAACAGAGGGGCAAGGGATGCTGCACTGATGTTCAAACGATGATTAGTGAGGATGGGGGTAAGAGTGGTGATGGTGGTGATGGTGATGGTGGTGATGGTGGTGGTGGTGATGGTGATGATGGTGATGGTGATGGTGGTGATGGTGGTGGTGGTGGTGGTGATGGTGGTGATGGTGATGGTGGTGATGGTGATGATGGTGATGGTGATGGTGGTGATGGTGATGGTGGTGATGGTGATGGTGGTGATGGTGATGATGGTGATGGTGGTGATGGTGATGGTGGTGATGGTGGTGGTGGTGATGGTGATGGTGGAGATGGTGGTGATCGAGATGGACGGCGTCGTGTTGATGGTGATGATGATGGTGATGGCAATGACGATGGTGAGGACAATAATGATGATGGCAATGAGGGAGTAGAAAATGCTGAACCTGCCTGAGAAAGAGTCTGGATTAAAGTCATTTTAAAAATGGTCCCTGCAGGCTGGTGGGGGGGAGGACGGGGAGGGCTCAGTCAGTAAAGTGCTTGCCACATGAGCACATGCAGCTAAATCCAAATCCCTAGCACTCGGGTTTCTGTGTCTTCTAAAATCCAGGCACATCCCAGGCATGGTGGCACACGCTTTTAGTCTCAGTGCCCAGGAGGCAGAGGCAGGCGGGTCTCTGAGTTTAAGACCGGTCTGGTCTATAGAGGGAGATTCAAGAAAGCCAAGGCTACACAGGGAAACTCTGTCTCAAAAACAAACAAATGAAACAAGGGCACAACAGCACACAGTACAGGCCTATAACTCAGCACTGGGTAGGGAAGGCAGAGGCAGGAAGAGCCCTAAGACACACTGGTTGGCCAGCCTCGGCCAATCTGTGAGCCCCAGGTTCAGTGAGAGGCTCTCAAAAATTAAGGTGGACAGCGGACAGAGAAGGTGGACAGTGATTAAGAAGACAGCGAGCATCAACTACAGGTTTTTCATATGAATGTGCACTCTCTGTGTAGCTGTCTCTCCGTGTCTCTCTATCTCTGTCTCTCTCTCTCTCTGTGTCTCTCTGTCTCTCTCTCTCAGTCTCTGTCTCTCTCTGTGTCTCTCTTCTTCTCTCAGAGTTGATTGATCCCTGATCCAGAGATAGTTGGAAACCGAGCTCCCCAGCTCCAACCCCAACCTCTGGTGTAGCAGCCTGGGTCTGTACGCAGAGGGTGATGAGGCAGAGGGACCTCTGGACAAGTGGGTAGATGAGCAGATGCTGAGAACCCCAATGCTCCCCACCACCACATCCTGGGGTGTGGATTCTGGCTTCACCGTACAGAAAAAGATAGGAAGGTTTGTGCAGGGAGACTCAAAAGCCAGGCCTAGGGGTTGGGGACGCTTTCTGAACATTGCCCAGGAGAGTCCTGAATCCACCCAGCTCCCAGGCTCCATGACAAGCTCATCTGAGACAGCCTACATTTAGGGATAACCAGTGATTGTCCATGTGAACAGACAACAGGGAATCCACAGGCAGGAGAGGAGAGCCGTGCACCAGCACAAAGGATCCTTAGGAAATAACTTCTGGGATGGTGTCTGAAACTCTAATGCAACCCAGCCTGGCTACCAACCTGCGCAAGGCCGGAGCAAAGAGTCCTTTACGTGGGTGAGGACTTGAGAGACACGGGCAGGGTCCTCCCTCTTCACAGATTCCAGATGTGGAGGCTTGAATACTTGCTGAGACTGATCTCTGAATTGACTCTCCTGCAGGGCTTTTAGGATCTTTCCCAACAGATGTACGTTGGGAAAGTCAGAGTGGCAGGCCTGGATGAGCCACAGTCAACACTGAGCAGCCCCACCACCCATGGGACCTTGGATGCCATCCCCAAAGGAAGAGAGAGCACTTGAGTTACCAGCCATGGCCCACGAGGGGACACTGTCTCCTCGGGTCAGCTCTCACACACCCTGTCCACAGTCCACTTGGGGTCCCATTTTTCACAGTTTTGGGGGAGGGGGGCTCCTGACTTTTGGAAAATTTGAAATTACACACAGGGGCCCTGGGAAAAAAGAGGCTGGGAGGTCCCTTAGGAAACCCACCCTTGCTCTGAGTGACCCTCATTAAGGTACGGGTGACGGAGTCCTGGGCCCTGGGCGCAGCACTTTGTGTCATAGTACAAAG
Organism: Pachyuromys duprasi; assembly: GCA_028658305.1. Classification (NCBI taxonomy): domain Eukaryota; kingdom Metazoa; phylum Chordata; class Mammalia; order Rodentia; family Muridae; genus Pachyuromys; species Pachyuromys duprasi. The sequence continues at coordinate 17,906,253 of CM053752.1, forward strand.
TCTTTGGCCATTGTAGAATGCCCTTAACCGTGGGTTACAGACTTTGGCCATGGATGCAGCACTCTTTGATGTGGTATGGGTCTGGTATGGGTCACAGCACCTTTGGCTGTGGGTTACAGCATGAATAGGAGCTGGTAACAGGGCCCACCATATGTGGAGCTGACAGTGACAGCGGGTGACTCAGCTTTACTGATGTCTGTACTTCATTTAAAGCTACAGCCCAAGGGTGACTCATGCCTATAATCCCAGGATTTGGGAGACCCTCTGAGGCAGGAGCATTGCAGTGAGTTTAGGGCTAGCCTAGGCTACACAGTAAGACCTAGATCCTGTCTCAACACAAACACACACATGCTCGTGCACACACACACAAGCTGCAGCCAGCAAGTCTGTGTTGATGGTTGTCACCTGAAGTGTTGAAGAATTTGTCCGGGAGCATACAGTGACAAAGGGGAACTGGGAGCCAGGCAGACAGCTCCAGACTCTATGCCCACAATCCAGGAAGATGAGAGGCTTTGTGGAGAGGTCTGAGGAGAAAGGCCAGCAAAATCCACACCACCACACTGAATGAAAAGTCAACCAACAAGGCAGACAGGAACGGCAGTTAGCAATTAAGAGCTGGCTGCTCTTCCAAAGGACCCAGGTTTGACTCCTGGCTTCCACATGGCGGCTCACAACCATCTGTAACTGTGGTCCCAGGTGACCGCATGTCCTTTCCTGGCCTCCTTGGGCACCAGGCATGCACACAGTGCACAGACATGCAGCCAGACAAAATACCCATCCATATAAAGTAAAATAACTTAAAAAAATTATAACCAAAATAACAACAACATTATTCAGTGACCCAGATGTGATGGGATGGGGTGGAGGTCAGACAGGAAACGGCAGTGTTTTTGTTCTGCTCTGTTTTTTGAGACAGGGTCTCACTGTGTGGCTCTGGCTGTCCTGAAACTCTATGTAGACCAGGCTGGCCTTTAATTCAGAGACCCGTCCACCTGCCTTTACCTCACCCCCACCCCCAAGTTCTGGGATTAAAGGTGTGTGCCACCACACCCAGCAATTTCGATGTTTCAAAATTTTCAGAGCCACTTGCCCACATTTAGTTGACTAAAATAAAAGCCAAAAGTAAAGGAAAGAACAAAACATTTATTTTTCTGCTCCTGGGCTAAGCTTCAAGCCAGCGTGTGGCCTGCATTGAGGGGGGCCCACTTTCTTGTCCCCACCTTAAGACTCCAGCCTTTGACCTAAAAGGCTCTTCCAGGCCCTTTAGATTAGAGGGAAGTGACATTCCTGTTTACCCCATCTGCACCCACCTGCCTAGTCATATTTGTTGTCCCTGTGAAGGAAAGCCAGTCTCAGACCAGCTTCCCTCAAAGCTGCCCTGTGGCCCTTCCTCCCAGGCCCATGCTCCCTAAGAGAAGATGCTAATTACCAGCCAGACATATGGCCCTCAAAAGAAACCCCCACACCTGAAGCCACAGATAATGCAGGGCCCATACTCAGGATACAGGGGCCCTCTCCCCAATCTTCAATCACCTGATGTCACCCCCTCCAGACCAAGGGGGGTTCTCCCTGGCCCTCATCCCTAGTTTTCCCTACTCTTACTCACAGATGAGGGTGGCAGAGTCCCTGAAGAGTCACAGATGACGGTCCCCAGGACAGATGTCTGAGCTGGAGGTTAAAGAACACTGTATACACCTCAGAACCCCTCTTCCTCTCTATCCATCGTTAAGCCACCCATGGGATTTAGTTCTCCCCTGTGAGGATGTGCCGCCCCTGCAGAGCTGGGCTAATGGCTTCCTGGTTGTCCCACCTTTTTCACAGGGCTCTCGTGAGGCTACGTGAGTCATGCCTGGTTAAGGAAATAAAAGGGTGATAAATTTAAAAAATATATATTTCAGGAAACAGGAGCTAATCAGAACTCCTGGGTGTTGAAAGAGGTGACGATGTCTCCCTTGAAACAGCAGAGAAGGCATCAGCTGGACAGGAAAGAACTTGAGGTGAGTAAGACACCGTTGTCAGCGTGGGACAAAGAGGGTGGAGATGCAAATGATAAAAAAATTCAATTTGAGGGCTGGAGAGATGGCTCAGTGGATCAGACCCTTGCAGCCAAGGACCTGAGTTCAAACTCCGTGGCTTACGTGGTGGAATAGGAGAGCCGATTCCGGAAAGCTGTCCTCTCACCTCCGATTGTGAGCTGGGGCACGCGCTCCCCGCAGGATAAATAAATAAATGTGGGGAGGGGAGGGGAGAAATCAGTTTGAACGCGTTCTTCCCATCTAACCCCGCACACTGAACAAAGATGATTCACAAAACAAGTCAGCCCTAGGAAGATTAGCAAAACTTCATGTGGGAGAGCGAGCGGACCTTTGGAACCACCAAGGATACTCTTTCCAAGGGACGCAGAACAGAGCTGGATATATAAAAACATGGCTTCTCTGTGCCACAGACAAAACTGACAGGGGCGGGGGATGGGAGAGAGATTGACAACCAGACTAAGGGCAGCCGGTTAACCTCCACAGCCTGCCTGGTAAGGGAAGCCCTTAAACCAACAAGGTTTTTATTTTCTTTTATTTTTTGGAACTTGACAAAATGGTACCAAATTTCATCTGGAAAAATAAACACGAGAGACCAGCCAGGGAAAACGCAAGGAGACACAGAAGGCGAAGGCGCACTGGCTTCACCAGATGTTCGGGCGCTGGGAAGGTGCAGCAGCCATGCTCTCGCGCGGAAAAGGAGCCAGCTTGGCCAGGCAGAGGACGGTGGGGGCACCGCAGAATCAGCGTGGAAATGGGAGGGGGTGGGTGTTTCCTATCGGAGGGGAAAATGCATTGTTCAAAGGCAAGGCGCCGAGATAACTGGAAGTCAGCCAGCTGGAAAAAATAAAACAGAATCCCTACCTCACCCCTTATACCCAAATAGATTCCAGATGGGGCCAACATTTAAACAAACAACAAAAAAAATTTTTTTTGAACCATAAAAGTTCTCAAAGAAAACATAGGTGAACTTATTTATAGTCTTGGAAATGTCTTTCTGATCAGGAGAGAGAACTCGGAGGCCGCGCCGGGGACAAAAACATCACCCGGGAAAAGAGAACAGGGTTAAGTGCTCCCGCACTCCATGGTATTAAAGGGTTTGGTTGACGGAGAGAAGGAAAACAGGCTTTCTACACAAAACGACTCGAAGATGGGGCAGTGTCTCTCTGGGTGATGAACAATGGAGCTGGGGAAAGCTAGGAAAATTGTGAGCTTCCATCCATCTTTGCTTAGCCCGAAAATCAACCATCTGGAGTCCAAATAAAGCCCTAGCGCAGCCATTCCGAGGCTGTGGGCACACAGAGCAGATGAAGAGTGGAGGAACTTTAAGCCTGGCTGAGTAATTCCGGAGGCTTCAGAACCTATTCAAAACTTTAAAACATCTTTCCTGCCAGATAAGGTGGCGTACACCTGTGATCCCAGCTCTAGGGAGGCTGAGGCAGGAAGAGTGTGTGTCGGCCTGCTCTACCTAAGCAATGCCATGTCTCAAAAAAGCCAAGGGCTGGGGCTGGGATGCATCTCGGTGGCAGAGCATTTGCCTAGCACACCCAAGGGTTTCTCGGCCCAGCATTGCCAAGAAACAAAAACAAACAGGCGGGCTTAGATTCTGTAAACATGAGCCAATTAAATTTTATGGAGCTGACAGGGCAGTTGAATGGGCAGAGACGCTTGCTGCTCCACCATGGAAGCCTGACACCTGAGCTTTTTACCCAAGTAAGGACAGAACCAACTAATTAAGTTTCCCTCTGACTTGGCATGCACATCTACACACGTCACGCACACACCCCCCCCAAAAAAAGATGCCACTGGATGGCCCATGTCTGGCACTTGTGAGGTGGAGGCAGAAGGCTCAGGAGTCCAAGGCTGGCCTGGGCTACACGAAACCTTGCCCCAAAAACAATAGAAAGATTAGCCAAAAGTGATAAGGATTTTTGTTCAGTTCAGTTCCCAGCACTTTAATACAAAGTCTGGATGCATGGATGGATGGATAAATGGGTGAATGGATACATGGAAGAAGGATGGTAGATGGATGGATGGGTGGATGGATGGATGGATGGATGGATGGATGGATAGATAGATAGATAGATAGATAGATAGATAGATAGATAGATAGATAGATAGATAGAATTGTCCAAGATCTGTAAATCAAAAAAAAATAGAAGAATACCCACAAATGTCTGTAGAAACATCTCAAACACCGTTCCTAAATATACAAAAATACAAAATACAGAGCTGGATATATAAAAACATGGCTTCTCTGTGCCACACGGTTTATGATGTATCATGTATTTTGATGGCTCTATAATATTCCATGTATGAAAATAACAAAAATCAGTTAAACCAGTCCCCACTTAAGCATTTTTTTCTGGCTTCACATGAGAAGCATTGCTCTGATGAATGGCTGGCATATGCAGTTCTACAGACATGTGAATAGATTTGTATAAAAAGGTTTTGTTTTTGCTTTTTGAGATGAAGTTTTGCTGAGTAAACCAGCCTTTGCTGTAAGAGATATTCTACCGAGCTGTAGCCCCGGCCTTAAACACTGTGAGAGAGAGAGATGAGAGAGAGAACCTATATCTGTGAGTACAGAAGCCAAAGGTTGATGTCAGCATGTTTCTCTCTTTTTTGGGGGGGGGGGTGTTTTTTTGGTTTTGTTTTTTTTGAGACAGGGTTTCTCTGTGTAGTAGCCCTGGCTGTCCTTGACTTGATTTGTAGACCAGGCTGGCCTCAAACTCACAGCGATCCACCTGCCTCCGCCTCCCAAGTGCTGGGATGAAAAGCTTGCACCACCGTGCCTGCCTTTCCACCTTATTTTTGAGACAGTCTCTCACTGAACCTGGGGCGTGACCCGCCTCTGCCTGGCCCCAGCCCTGAGGCTGCAGCTCTGCCGCCGCACACAGCTTTGTAGGTAGGACGCTATCGGTCCAGACTCCGTCTTTCCACTTTCACAAGAGCAGTCTGCCCACCGAGCGTCCCCCCCCCCTCCCTGCAAGTCCTGACAGGTATCAGTCAGCATACTCCTATACCAGGCCACGCTGAACAGCTGTGTGTGAGGACTGCTGTGTCCCTATGCTTCTCTCACACCGAGAATTATGTTACTTTGTCAAATACGCCTTTTGAAAGGCGGCAGCAGGACAAGCAGGCATGGTGGCGCACACCTGCAATCCTAGCACCTGGGAGGCAGACAGGGGGACCAGGAGGTCAAGGTCATTCTCAGCTACATAGCAAGTTTGAGGCCAACCTGGGCTATATTTACACTTTGCCCGAAACGAGAACAACAAAGGCAAGGTGGGGTTGTGGCTCCAGGGTTAAGCACTTGTTTAGTTGGTCATGCCTAGTTCCACCCCAGTGACTCAGGAATACACACACTCACACACACCAGCAGGATGGAGTTGGGAGAACGGTTAACTAAGGGCCATGCAGAGCCCCCTTGCAGGAATAAGGCCCTGAAATAAAACATGTTTGGTTAATCTACACTCAAGAACCCTGTTTTAGTTCCATAACTGACTGGCAATGACATCCCCAGTGCATCCTCTCCTCTCTTTGGACTTCTATTTTCCCATCTGTAAAGCCAGGGGCCTGAGATAAACCTGCTTCTTATGTGCCTACTTAACACATGGCAGAGAAGAGAGACCCTCTGAGTGTCTGGCTTGCAGGGGTCAGGTGGCGGTAACCTGAGAGATAGCCACATCCGGGGGAGGGGGGCTCCAACTTGTCACCGCCTGGGCAGAGCTGGCTCTGGTTCCATCCCCCAGCTGAAGCCACTGAAGGTTGAGAAGTCAACTCCTCTGTTCGAAATGTATAGTTTCCTGCCCGGGAGAGGGTTGAAGCCCAGACTTACCTTTGTAAGTTTCTGAGGTGTGGGTCACTGGGTACTCCAACACCGACCTTGTTCTCCGTAGCCTTGGACAGATCTGCTCAACCCCTTGACTGAGTGCCTGGGGCTCAGGGTTCTGGCTCCAGCTTCCCTCTGTGGTCTGGCCAGACATACAGTCTCCGTTTCCCACAAACAGATTTTAAACATGCACATTATGTCAGGGAGGAGGGCTTTCTTTCCTCCTGGCCTTTGTTCACCTGCAGTATTGCCGCATCTATCTCCAACAACTGCCTCTGCCCCAGCTTTGTATGCCCTGAACTCGCCATAAAGTATAACCCGAGGCTGGAAGCAAAGGCCACAGAGTTGCACAGGGACTATCTGCAAGACACCACCAAACACCACCAAAGCCTTTGGAGTCGGTGAGTCTCAGGGAGTCAACATAGATCTCTCTCTCTCTCTCTCTCTCTCTCTCTCTCTCTCTCTCTCTCTCTCTCTCTCTCTCTCTCTCTCTGTGTGTGTGTGTGTGTGTGTGTGTGTGTGTGTGTGATAACGAAGCTTGGAAGGGACAACTTTGTGGACTTGGTTCCCTCCTTGCACCTCTGTGGGGCTTGAATTCAAGACATCAGGTCAATGCCTTTTCCTGCTGAGCCATCCGGCCAGCCCTCTTCGTTCACAGTTGTCTTTGCATTGTCGATTGTCTGTGATGTATTTCCAATGTGTTTCTGTACAGAAAAATAAGAATTGCAACTTAATGTGCTGGGATTAAATTGTGATAGATAAAGATGTCTGTGTGCTAAAAGGAGGGTTCTGGACCAACACAGCTAAGGTCGGAACCTCCCACCTTCTGGCTGATGCTTTCGTGGGTCTGACCCCTTATCTCCTTCCCAGGCACCCATTTCTTCAGCCTCCGTGAAAACCCATCTAGCAGCCGCCTCCAAGAGCTTACATTCAGAGAAATGAGCCTAGAGCCCCTTGTCTAAGGAGCACCCTGCCTGACCTTGCTAACTCCCTAAGCATCTGTGGCTACATGTCTGCAAGCCAGGGGGGGGTTGGGGGGGGGGCTGAGACCCCACTGTGAAAGTCACCCTGCTGGGTGCCTCTGTGTGAACTTGACCAAGGAAATCCATGCCTCGATTTCCTCGGGTGTAAAATGGCCATCCTTAGCACCTCCTCTGTAGACCTAGGTAAGAAGAAAACTGAAATCCGCTCTTTTTCAAGGCCTGGCACACAGTAGGGCACTCCCTAAAGAGATTCGTTTACTGTCACTTAAGTTGTTGGGGCATGCTCAAAGCAGCTCGGCCACCCCCTTATACAAGTGCTTAGGAAGTCCCCTGGATGCAGGCCCAGAGACCCAGAATGTGAAAAGGATAAATCGTCTCGCCGAGCTGGACAAAGTCTGCTGCCCGCAGAGGGGGAAGGGGTGAGGGCCGCCCAGGGTTTAAGCTGGGGACAATGGGCGCCGTCTGAGCTGCCCAGAACCTCTTCTTTGAGTCCTGAGAAGACCTATTTTCTCGTTTAAAGCTTTAAAGAGCCATTAAGTTGGGCAAATCCCTGGTAAAACAGCTGGAACCCTAAGTAGCAATTTAAACAGCCCATTGCCCTTCCATCCCAAGGAACGGGCCGGCTGGATAGGCGATCTCCGGTCCAGTCTGATGTTGTGAAGCTGAGAGGATTGACTGAGACCCTTCCCTGAATGCAGCCGGCTCTATTTAGCAAACCCACACTTCCACCCCACCCCCTCATCTTTTTTTTTAAGTGTGCAGACCTCACTCTAATCTTCCCTCCTTTCTCTCTCCCCTCCTCCTTGAATCGGTCTATTCTTTCACTATGTGGAACTAATGAAGGCCGAGCACCGTCCCCTCGCAGGAACAGGGCCCCGAAATAAAACATGTTTGATTGATCAACTTCAAAAAGTCCTTGGCGGGGGCTGGAGGTGGGAGAGGGAGGGGGTGTCTGGGGTGGGGGCCAGGCGGGGAGGGGCTCCTGGTTGGCCTGCTATGGGGAGGGGGTTCTGTGCCTGGCTCAGGAGAGACAGCCCCAGGGAGGAGGGAGCTTGCATAATGTCCCTGTCTATCCCCAAGATTCGTTTGTTTGTTTTGCGGGCCTGTGATTGTGCAGGCGCCAGGGCCTCCTGCCTGGACCCCCGACCCCCATCCCACCCCACCCCGGGGTCTCCCAGCCGTGGACAGAGGAAGGTTACAATGCTTTAGATGTTTTTATTTTATGTTGTTTTCATCTCCCCACAAATAAAACTTTGGGTCACTCAAACAGACTTCTGGCCTTGCAGCAATTCCCCCCAAGGGCAAAACGTGGTGATTCCAGGCACCCACCAAGTCTTAAGTCCAAGGTTGGGAGTGGTAGAGCTGCCCACTGGTGCCAGCCAGATCCCTGCTCTCAATGAGCACCCACTTTGTGCTAGACGCCTCTCTGAATCAATTTTATTTTCATGGGTTTTTTTTTTAATTGTTTTAATTGCAGAAACCAATTTCAAAACAATCCATGACCCACACTGGTATGCAGGGGAAAGCTGTGTCTTTTGCTGGGGTCCACGTAACGCCGGGGTAGAGTGCTTGCCTAAGCCATGAAAGCCCTGGATTCTATTTCCAGTGACACAGGAAATGCATAAAACTTAAAGTCAAGTTCTTGATAAGGATTGCTAAACCCCATTCCTGGAAGAAACTGCTATTAACATTTGGATATATCATACCGAAACTTCACACACACACTCACACTGAGGCGGGGAGGATGAATTTCTATTTTGTTGAGGATGACAGAGATGGCTCAGTGGTTAGGGGCACTTGGTTAGGGAGACCTGAGTTCCATTCCCAGTACTCAGGAGGCTCACAATCACCTTTAACTCCTGGTAGGTTATCTCTGCCTGTGTGTGTGTGTGTGTGTGTGTGTGTGTGTGTGTCAATATAAGCCAAATTGGATTTTTAAAAGCAGGTTTCTTGGGGGCAGCTCTCAGGCAGGTTCCCTGACCTCACAGGAGGGGGTCAGTGAAATCACCATGCAGAGGGAGACAGAGAAGGGGAGGCAGAGAGAGAAAGCAAGCATAGAGAGAGGGGAGAGAGGAAAACAGAGAGAGACAGAACCGAAATGTCTGGATTATACAGTGAAGAGCCTTTGGGGAATAGGAGGCCCCACCCCTAGGCTGGAAAGTTCAGGTAGGGGGCTGAGTATGCCAGCCATGCCCTGTAACAGGTAGGGACTGAGGGGTGCTGGGACAACCTGGAGGACAGGACCGCTTTGGTTAAAAAGGCATCTTGGCCATTTGGCCCCGGGTCTGAATCCCAACCAACTCCAGCTTCCGGAAATCTTATGCCCCCTTCTGCCCTCTGAGGACACTGCATTTATGTGTGCACACGCACACACACACACACATACACACACATACACAATTTGTAAAAAATCTTGGAGGGCATTTTATTATTTAGATGCTTTTGGTAGGGAACAATAGTAGGAGACAAAGCCAGGGCTTGGGCATACATGCTAGGCCAGCACGGAGCCCAGCCTTTCCCTAAGGCAGCTCCAATTCACCTCCACCAGGGCCCACGTGCCCCTCTCCCACCCAGCTGCACTGTGTGTTGCTGGTCTTGTAGTCTATTCATTCCACAGGAGAACTGGCTGTCTTATTGCTGTCGCAGATGGCCCTAGGGAGGGGCTGAAGCTAAATTTTCCTTCTTAGCTGTGCTCTGCCTCTAATCACTTGCACTCAATACTGGCAGGTGGAATTCTCGCCTGGTTTTCTTGGGTCTCTTGAAATTTTTTCCCTGGCCACCAGGAAGCTCATGTGCTCAGAGCCTCAAAGTTGTTCCTTCCCAGCCTTTCCAAGCACTTCATGTTTTCTGCCAAAGAACAAGTCAATGTCCCCTTCATTTGATTCTGAGTGCCAACCGATCTGGTGTTTAAGCTTTTCACTATCGTCATTATTGTTGTTCTTTATTTATTTATCTATTTTTTTTGAGACAGGCTCTCATCTAGGCCAGGTTGGTCTCAAACTCTCTTTGTTACCCAGGATGACCTTGAACTTTTGACCTTTTTGCCTCCATCTCCTGAGTGCTGGAATTACAGATGTGCGTGCACCTCCACACCCAGTTTTATGTGGTGCTGGGAATCAAATCCAGGACTTTGTGTATGCCAGGCAAGCACTCTGCCAACTGAGCTACACCCCAGCCCCATGAGAAAAAAATCTTAATAAATGTTGTGTGGTTAAAATAAAGAACGAGGCGCCGATAGGGGTACAAGGACCAAATAATCCCAAATGCCTCTGCTTCGAGAAGTCCCCAAGCCTTTGCTATCTGTTGGCTCTCCAGGAGGCCTCGGTACTGGACAGGTAGAGACCAAGAGGATTTGACCTCAAAGTCCAGAGAAACAGCTTGGGTTGACTCTAAACTTTCCCAAAGAGAATTGGAAAGGGGCCAAACAAAGGCCTTGACCTTAATCTCGGCATCCTCGCCCAAACTGGAGGGATGCTTCTAGAACACCTCACTCCCTTGCCTAAGCCTTTCCCTGGATCCTGCCGACATGGGGTACTGGCAGAGCAGCACTGTTTCCCTGGGCCTTGGGTTCTGCGGTCTCTGCTCCCCAGGGCTTCACATCTGCTCTTCCACTCCAAATGCTCAGGCCCGAAGCCACAGGTTGACCTCCCACTCATCCTACAAGGTCTCACCTGCCCTTTTCCCTGACACGTGCATCCCCCTGCACTGCAGGCCCCGTTCCTTCTTGCACAGTACCAGCCTCAGATCCAGCCCCACTCTTCAAGACAATACAGTCTTCTTAACTCCCATCCCCCACTAGGTGTGAGCTCCTTGCAAAGCAAAAGCAAAGAGCAGAATAGGGTCTGGCAAGCACTGTGCTTTGCTGAATGGTTTTGATGACAATTACTACCTACCTGACGGTTCTGTGGAGTCGATTATCTGGGGTCAGAGTCCCAGAGAAGAAACAAAAACCCAAGTGATTGGGTGTGCAGGAAGATATGGCCCATAATGCCATTGTCTTTAAAGTTCAAGTGAGCTGTTGCCCATTGGCGCACACACAGGTACACACTCATGCACCACCACCTTCAATTCTCAGCAAAGCCTCATTGTCACTTTCAAATTCCCTTAGGTGCTTGGAGAAAACATGGAATTTGGGGTCTGGGCAAATAAAATATGAATGAGAAACAACAAACAAGGATATTTTTTTAAAAAGTTTCTGGCTGTCCATGACAGTTATTTCTGGCTATCAGCAAAAAGAACAGGGCATCTCTGTGGTAGGATGGATCGCTGAGCCTCTGAGAGTCTCAGGCACACCTGCAGAGGCAGAGAACCCATCTAGCTGGGTGGCCACAGGTTTACATGCAATGGTGGCACTTCATGGACATGTCTCCCACTATGAGCAGTGACTAAGCAGGGCAATCTTGGCTTCAAGTGACAGAAGCAAATGTTGTTTCTTTAAGAGCAATATCCTCCTCCCTGTCTGCCTCTCTCCTCCCTCTCTCTTTACTTCCTCTCTCTCTCTCCTCTCCTCCCTCTCTCTTCTCAGACAACATGTCTGACCACCTGAAAGAAATATGGGACTTCTCATCTTGGGAAGTCCAGCATGGGTCATGCAGGGAACATGGAGAACTTGAGCTCAAAGATCAGGCCCGGGGACAGGGAAAATCATAATAATGGAAGGGAGTGAGTGGGCCTCAGAGAAGAGGCAGCATGGCATGGAGAAGCTGCTTTGAGGACAGGGAGGCCCAGGGCCATCTCAGCGGCACCAAGAATGCTTATGCCTGGCAGGTGTGGGCATCTACAGAGTCACTGAGGAAAAACTGAAAACTGGCATCCCCTCTTGAAAGCCAGTGCTCAAAGGAAGGAGAGGAGAGGCCATGGGTGCAGCCTTATTCCGTGTGTGTGTGTGTGTGTGTGTGTGTGTGTGTGTGTGTGTGTGTGTGTAAGCAAGGCTCTGAAGAGGTACTGATGGCCACCTGAGTGGAGTCTGATATCTGAGATGGGTGGACATGACCAGTGAATAGTGGATTAGTGAGGCTGGGTCTCAGTTTCCCCAGATGTCGGATGAGCCCAGGCTGGGCTGTCTCCAGGTTGTGATTGCAGTTCTCCCATCCTCTGTCTGTCCGTGAACCTGAAGCCACAAGTCAAGTTCACGAGTGCCCCTGCACAGGAGCTGTACTCCCCCCACCCCCAAGTGCCATGATGAACGCTGGTCCTCTCCCACTTAGGGGTTTCTGAGAAGCCCTTTGAGTATCATCCTGTCTCCTCTGCCTCCCAAGAGTGGCAGGGATGGTTCCAAATATTTCAGCAGTTTGGGGGGAAAGGGGGCAGAATGGTAAACCTGAATGAGACCTAAGTCAGGCAGGTAGGTTGGTTGTACACTGCTATGATTTAGGCACCATGTGAAAATCCCTCTTGTCAATATTGGGACAAAACCAGAAAACCTCAAAGCCTACCAGTGAATGGTGCCCTGGTGCCTCTCTGCCCTTTGATCTTTGTATTTTATGAACAGGCTGTACAGAACCAGGTTCAAATCCCACCTCTGACATTTGCTAACTCTGTGATCCTGAACAGGCAAGCTCAGATCCACTTTCTTGGGTGCCCAGTGGGCATGGCAGCAATTTCTGCATCCTGGGAGTGGATGGCAGGATTCACTGATGTCCCAGTAACACAGCAGGTACCCGGGGATGCCCAACAAATCTTACCTATAGTTATCCGTGGTGGGAGGGGAAAAAAGACGCTGGGTCACAACTCTGGGACATCCCAGAGTCTGTGTCACAGGCACCTGAAGACTGAGACCTCACCTGTCAGCCCAGCCCAAGAAAAGAACCTGTGTGACCCAGGACCTCACATGGAAATTCAGGAAGGCTAGTATGGAAGAGCAAAGGGCCACATAGAGCAGCAGGAGGAATTAGGTGATTTTCTTTTTCTTAGGGGGGAAAAAGTGCAAAAGCCCCTGAAGGTTATCCACACAGAGGCATGTGATCTGTGTAACAAATTTCAGGGTTGCAGAGAACTCTGTATCCCAAAGAGCTTTCACAGCTAACCCAGAGAACCCTTCCTGATTAAAAATGTCCAAAATAGAAGGCAGGGGCAGGTAGACCTCTGTGAGTTTGAGGCCAGCCTGGTCTACAAAGCGAGTTCAGGACAGCCAAGGCTACACAGAGAACCCCTGTCTCGAAAAACAAAATAGATAGAAAAAAAGTGTCCAAAATAAGATATTTATAACCAGAGGGCTTTTGCTACCTTTCAGACCAGCAGGAGGAATGTAATTATAATGACACTAACAGGCACAAGAAAACCTCTACATGTCGTGTTTTTGAGGGCTTTGGGGTCAGCATCTCACTTAATCCTCCCAAGAAGGCACCACATCGCTCTTCTGTTACTGAAAAGACTGAGGTTCAGAGAGATCCCAGGTCATGCTTGCCTGCTTTTATCCTCCCAGCAACTCTAAGAGCTAGCTCAGGCTGAGCAAACCAGGCTGCAGAGGCCTCCATGATGGGGGCACCGTTACCGGGCTGGTCAGCCCTGAGATTGTGATCTGAGCCCAGTCCACGACTTTCCTCTCATTAAGAGGTGAGGTTGGGTCACAGGGACATGCCTAGAAGGAAAAGGGCAGCTGGCTAATTCCTTTTGCCTCCTGTCAGGCAAACACCATTGTGAAGCGTCACCAGGGGGAGCCAAAGGACCCCAAGTCCCTGGGAGTCAGCTCTGGGCACTTAAGATTCGGGGTTCCGCTGATCAGCGTAGCTTCCCCATGGGGCACAGAAAGTTGACTGTTTAGGAGAGATAACAGCTGGCTTCATGCTCAAGGACCTGGCGCAGCCAAGTCACCTCAACAGAGCAATAGGAGTTGGCAGCTGGTTCTGTCTTGTTTCTGTGACCATTTGTTCACTTTTCATTCATTCATTCATTCATTCATTCATTCATTCATTCATTCATTCATTCATGCACAGTCCCTTGATAATAATCTCTTTAGCTCCTTTTGGGAGCTGTGGTCACAGACAAGGCCCTCAGAATCCCATTTTGGGTGAAAACAGAGGGGAAACTGGGGGGTGATTCGTTTTCTGAGCCTGAAGGAGGCATTGCACCCAGTTTATGGGGCAGGAGGGAACAAGGGCTGGCCAGGCAGCGTGGCATTGGGCTCAGGGCATAAAAGGCTACCCTGTCTGCCAGGCTACCTGTGGTTGGTCTAGAGAGGACTGCAGAGGAGGGCACAGGTGCTTGGAATGAGATGAAGAGCACACATGGGTGACTTGGGCATGACCCAGTCTGCTTCCCAAACCAATGACCTCCACTTTCTCAGCTCAGTATGGAGGTGTGCCAAGACATCCTTAGTCCTGGCATTAGAGTGCCAACCCCCTACCTAACCCACCCTATAAACCATCTCCTTGGTCAGGAACCTAGAGACACATTCCCCCATTACCTCCCTACCCCCTTTGAATCTGCACACTCACACTTGCCATGGTCTCCCAGAGGGGACCACTTTTTTCGCACACTTGAGGGGTGTTAGGCCATCAGCAAACTTGGCCTTCATGGTTACCAAGATAGAGAATACTGCAAATAAAATTTTCATATTAGTGGGGGTCCTTGGAGACTGTTGGGAACCCCAAGCCATTCCCAGCCTCCATCCGCCTTAATATTGAGAGATGGAACCTGGACTGTCTCATGGCTGCTACCGAGTTTAGGGACACCTGAGTGGGAATGGAAGCCCCAGAGGAAGACACATGAAAAAGCATTGTGCTGAGAAGTCCCCTTGAAAACACTTCTCACAAATACCATGGTTGCACAGGAGGAAAAAAAAAAAAAATCCCAGAGCTGTACAGCTGAGAGAAGACAAAATAAGCCATGGTAACAAGGTCCCCAAAATTGAACTACAGGGCCAGGGGCATCCAGGGAAAGAGAATGCATGCAGTGTAGCAGGGTAGGAGATGGGAACGCAATAGAGGCCAGGGTCCCGCTTCTTCCTCCCTAATCCTTTCTGCATATTGTGGGCATGGCTCCCTTGCCTCAGCCTCCAACCCACTGCCGTAAGCCCACGGGAAGTCTGGCGGGCAGCAGGAGCTGAGACACTTGAATTTAGCCTTCTGAGGCCTTGGAGGTGGCTGCAGAAGTGTGTGTGTTGGGGGCAGGGAGGAAGAAAGCCGGCGCGGAGGGGAGCGGCTGGGCGCAACAGCGCACAGGCAGAGTGGACAAAAAGAGAAACGTCTTTGAGTCTGGAGAGCAGGAGAAAACAGGAGTTCTTATTGGTGGTTGTCAAGGAGATGGGACTTGGGGTTTGTTAAACTTCTTCAGCGTCCTGCCTCCCGAGCTGAGAGCGGCCATTGAGTGCCCGCCAGGCCCCAAGGCCGAGGGGTCAGGTGTAGACCCCGGGCCGGGGGATCTGGGCCAGGGTGACCGCGACGCCACGGCTACCCGACCCGCCGGGCCTGTCACCCGAGGACCGGAGCAACAAGCGCCTGGGGACAATGAGGCCACCCAACCCGGCCAGGTCGCGCGTCCACTCCCTGAGAGCACGGTTCTAGGCGCGACGCGAGTGGGTGTCCAAGACAAACACTCCTCTAACCATTGTCCTCGGGGCAGTACAGAAAAGTTCCTTTGATTCTGTATGTGAATTCTAAAACTAACTTCGAGAGCTTTCCACGCCGGCTAGTTTGCAGCTGCCCGGGCAGCCTGACACCCTGTAGGGGCTCAGTAAATGCTTAGGGATCGGCTGCGTGCACTAAGCTTCGCCTTCACCACCCCTGGGTGCCTCCCAGCCTTCCTTCACCTCTACTCCCCTGACTGAGTGTGCGCGGGGCTGAGGGGTGCTGCTCCGGAGGAGCAGCCATCCTGGACCTCGGTGACCCAGAGCACAGAACCGGGCCTGGGGAAGAGAAGCCCGGTACCAGCCCGGGCTCGGGTGGCACCCTGCACCGCGACCCCAGCTCCCACCCCCCACCTGCCGCCCGCCCCGGGGATGGGGGCGGGCCCAGACGCCCGCAAGCCACGCCACCCGACGCCCACTGGACGGCCTCCCGCGGAGCTCCGCCCCCCGAGGCCGCGGGCCAATGAGCGCGCGGCTGTCAGCTAGTCCTGCGCGCCGGCTGGGTGTCTCCGGAGCCCGAGCGGTAGCCGAGCTCGCTGCAGACGGGAGCGCTCGCGGAGCAACCGCTCCGTGCGTCCCGCACCCCGCACGCCCGCACCCGGCGCGGCCCGCGGCGAGCATGGGCGCGGCGGCCGTGCGCTGGCACTTGTGCGTGCTGCTCGCTCTGGGAGCGCGCGGGTGGCTGGTGGTGGGCAGCGGGCTCCCAGGTAAGCGCGGGGACCCGGGGGGCTGCGGACGCGCGGGGATCCTTACGGGCTTGCCACCCAGCGCCGTCGGAGGCCGCCCCGTGCAGGGTCCTGCCTCCTTGCAAAGTAACTTCTGCGAGCTCCCGGGGCGCCCGGGGCCGGCGGGGGCGGGGTGGGCTGAGGCCCCGGGAGGGGAAGCCGGAGGCCGCCTGCGGGGCCCGGCATGCGTACAGAGACCGGCGGGGACCCCCCAAGCCGAGAGCGGCTCTCCCCCAGGGCCGAGGACTCCGCAGCTGCTGCATAGGAGATGTCCGGAGGTGGCCAGGAAGGGCGCGCTGAGAATGGAGGGGAGGCGGGGAGATGGAGGGACAGACGGACAGGAGCCGAGGCGCAGAGGGAACAGACAAAAGGGCCCAGGAAGAAGCCCTGAGAAAGACAGCCGCGGGAGGGAAGAGGGGAGAGGACGCAAGGGAGGGGAGCGAGGAGGCAGTGGACAGCGGGAACGAGAAAGGCACATCAAAGGACGGAGAGGAGGAGACAGATGGACACCAGACAGAGAGACGGGAGGACTCGGAGGGGCGGCGCCGAGGGAGGGGACCGAGGGAAAGAGGATGGATGGAGATGTCTGGGAAGAGATGGACAGATGGACTGTCAGACCGGAGGGGGAGAAGAGACGGACAGACGCAAGGAAAGGAGGTGGATGGGAACACGAATAGCAGAACAAACCAGGACTTGCCTGTCGAAGACATGGGAGAGAGGGGGCCGGAGGCACAGGAGGAAGTCAGCCTTTGGTCGGGGGCAGAGGGAACTGCTAGGTGGGGGTGTCTCTTCCTGATCTGAGTTTCCTGGAAGGAGCTCCCAGGCAGAGCCTGCACGCGGAGCCTCTTTTCAAATCTCCAGTGCACTCTTCCCCGTTCTCCTTGGAAAGGGTGAGAAGGGTTCTGCCTCGCTCTCGCTCCATCTGAGTCTCAGGAGTGGGGTCTGATTGTGAGAGTTCCACAGCAGATCCCGAGTCCATGCTACCTCACACGGGTGCTGAGTTTTCTTCCATGCTCTTCAGAATCTGCTCTACCTGAGGGCACTAGCCATGTCACTGAGCATTTATTTCCCTTAGGCTTTGGGTTCCTTCACCTTTGTAGGACTGTCCCATGTGCTCTCTCCCTTCCTCTGTCGCTCCTGGTATCTGCCTCCCCTTTATCTCTTTGGAAGCCTGGTAACTACAGAACCCCAGCGTTTGATCTCAGAAGAAGCAGCCCAGGGCTGGAGTGAGCAGCCTGTATCTGAGGATTGAGCCGGGATCTGCAGCCTGGCTCAGCCAGGCTCCCTGTTCCCAGGCCAAGTTTATAATTTGAAACGCAGACAGCCTTCCCAACCACCCCTTCCCAACTTCTGTGTGTCCATCCTGCCTACCTAGGTGGGACATAAAAGGGACCTCAGACAACCTCCAGGAAACTTTCTGTCCTTCAGTCTTATGACCTAACTCATGGGAAGGGAAAAGATGATTCTCTCTTAGAGGTGGCCCATGTGGTCCGGCCCTCTCTCTGGTGTCCTGCCCTTGAAGTAGTGGTCCTTCTGTAGCCAGCTCCCCAGGGAGCCCCAACCTCCCGACTGGCCTTGGCAGGTACTCTATTCTACTATGCTGCCTGCCTCTTAGCTCTTGCCTAATGCCTTTGGGCAACTGTAGAGATAGGTGGACTGCACACTGGTTTGTGTATCTGTGTTTTGCGTGTGTATGTGCCTGCAGGGAAAAAAAATCTGCTGTGTTTCTTTCCAAAGCCTCTCTCCCCTCTGGTGAGCTGGTGATAGCTTGGAGTTGGAAGTGAGGAAGAGGAGTCTGGGGTAGGGTGGGGTGGGGCACAGAGTGAGAGCCCAGTGTCCAGCCAGAGGATGAATTCAAAGTGGACATTATTGGGTACCATGAAGTGTAAGGTGAGGCCAGATGGATGAAGAGACAGGGACATTTGGAGCCTCCCACGGGGACTGTCCTCAGGGCAGCTGCTGAGAGTCCCTTGTCTCCTCACCTGAGTCCTTCTGCCTGTCCATCTGCGTGGTGGTCACAGCCAGCTGGAAGGAGGGTAACGCCCAGATGAGCTTGTTCTGTGATGGAGTCTAGTCCAGTGTCATGTATCACCGGCCTCAGATTCCCCCATCTAAACCTAAAGTTCAGGCTGTTCCCTGAGTAAACTCAGATGGAACAACTGACTGAGGGGGCAGGAAGAGAGCGAATAGGTGTGTGTGGAGAGAGCCTTTTTTTACCATACAGCCATGGCTGCAGACCGGAGGCAGGGCTCACACCAGAGCCTCTGGGCCTGGATGGTGCTGGGATCTAGAAGCTGAGCTATGAGAACTGACTTTCTGGGCCAGGGGCCTGGGTTAGCAGAGGGAAAGGCAGGTCTATGGCTCCTACTCTGGAATGAATCCTAGGGGATCTTTCCTCCCATGGTTCCACTGTCTCGGGGTCTCACATCCAGGTTACCTGCAGCCTCCTTGGGAATGCCCTCTGCTTGATACTTGGACACCATTCTGCCTTAGTGTCCTCATCTGCAACCCAGAGGAACTAGACTAAAGTTCTTCCTAGGACTCTTTTGGAATGAGGAGCATGGAGACTTAGAGCAATGCCTGTGGGGAAACCAAGATCCACAAAGAGGTTTTTCTTTCTGGTGTTCCTAGCCTTCAGTTTCTCCATATCTTGAGAGAGGATAATGACCATACCCAATGGGGCTGTTATGAAAATAAAGACCAGATGTGTGGTGCCGTGTGCCTGGCACAGAGAAGCTGCCTCGAAGATGCTACCAATTGCCCCTTGTTACACCAAACTGCCATGTGACTGTTCATTACCCCAGTGGTAGGATGGGGGCATGAACTTCCGGCAAGGTCTCAGATGGCTTCCTGGCAAGCTTCACCTGCAGTTTCCCCTCCCCCCACAGGAGCCGCGGACGTGGATGAGTGCTCAGAGGGCACAGATGACTGCCACATAGATGCCATCTGCCAGAACACACCCAAGTCTTACAAATGTCTCTGCAAGCCTGGCTACAAGGGGGAAGGGAGGCAGTGTGAAGGTGAGTCCCCTCAGCCTTCCCCACCAAGACAGGGCCATGGGGAGGTGGCCGAGGCTTGCCCTGGGACATACCAGCGGGCTGATCCTGCAGCCCAGCACTGTGGTCATGGAAGACTCAGGCTTCTGTCAGCCTTGTGCTACCCAGAGGCCTCCAGGCTTCCAGGAGACACAGCTTGCTTTGCTGGGGGTAAAAGATAAAAATGTGGGGTGTCTGACTTTCATCTAAATGTGAGCCCTCTTCTTCTTGAAGAAATCAAGATTGAATAACCATTTGTATGTCCAGCCCTGAACTACATACTGAACCAGTAAAAGCCCAGATTGACTTGCCCTCTGTGTCCTTACCTTCGGCCTCCAAACCACCCTGTACAGCCAGTAGCTTCTTCAGAGGACCTGCCCAAGCAGCCTGTGAGGCTGGTTCAGCTGGCTCTCCTTTTTCTAAAGCTTAGATAGTCTGTGATTCGAGCCACTCATCTGTCTGTCCGGCCTCTCCTCCCTGCATCCAGGGTGCTGAGTTGATGCATGGGTTCAGAAACCCATTCCCTGGGGCAGACATAGTGGTACATGCTTTAATCCCAACACTCGGGAAGCTGAGGCAGGCAGATCTGTGGGTTTAAGGCCACCCTGGCCTACAAAATCAAGCTCCAGGACAACTAGGGCTACACAGAGCAACCCTTCCTTGAAAAAGCAAAAAATGCTGGGCTCAGTAGCGCATGCCTCTAAACCCAGGACTCTGGGAGGCAAAAACAGGTTGATCTCTGTGAGTTCAAGTCCAGCCTGTTCTACAAAGCAAGTTCAGGACAGTCAAGGCTAGACAGAGAAACCCTGTCTCAAAAAACAAAACAAACAAAAAAAGCAAAAAATAAATAAAATATTTAAGGCAAGAGGGTAAGGCATCTTGGGCTATGCCCAGTGGGTTTGAGACTAGTCTGGGCTAGATCTTTAGATCCTGTCTCAGGAAAATTAAAGAAAAAAAAAAAAGAAAAAAACTGTCTCTGCAACAGAGAAAAGTAAAATCTTTGTGGTATTGAGAGGCAGGAGCCTGAGCCAGAGGAGATACCATCCGTAAAGGCCTCATGGTCATTTTGACCCCATGTGAGTTGGTCAGAGCTTGGCTATTGGGGTCTAAAAGCTGTTCTTCCTGATCCATGTACCCGTGACCCAGACATTCCACCCACCCTCAATGTTCAGAGGAAAATCAACCAAGGCAAGCATCGATTACTGGGCTTCCAAGTTTTACAGTGATGCAGACAGAACTAAAACCTGGGTTTCCTGATCCTCCCTCAGGAACTCTAGTGCTCAGTTTTCAGGGTGGGTTTGCCCTGGGCAAGTGTTGCATGGAAACAGGATGAGTTCTTCCCCTTCTGTCCAGGCTCTACAGAGTTGCAGCCTTACAGCTAGCTGCCCAGCGCGCCTGGGAATGTTGTCATCTCTGCTCCACTGCTGTTAGTCAGCTTCCTCAGACTGGGAACTGAGCAGATGGCATCTCCATGGGGCCTGCTTAGTGTCAGCACCTTAGTGTTGGCCTTCTTGGGATCACCCACCCCTGGGGCTGCAAGGGGAAGCTGGTGTGACCCACAGACCTCTAGGAAGTGGCCAGGCAGCAGGTAGAGAGAACAGGTCATGTGGGAGAAGCTGGATGGATTGGTCTGGCCTGGCTGCTGGCAGGGTCTTGAGGTCCAGGCAGCCACTGAGGGCATGTTTATCATTTCTGACCCTCTCGTTGTCCTTGAGACCCAGTGTTCCAACAAGGGAGGGCCATGGGAGGACCAACCTTCAAGCTGAAGCTACTGAGCTGGCCTGTCCTTCTCGAAGCCCAGCTCCTGCTGTCCCTGCCCTAGTTCACATCATCCCCTGCCTGTTTTCCCAAAGCCCTTCAGAGCTCGGCTTAAACTTCATATACTCATGGAGTCCTGGGCTTAAGACCTATTTAGTTCATTTTGAGAAAGAATCTCCTGTAGTCCAGGCTGCTCTTGGACTTGTTGTGGAGTTGAGGCTCACCTTGAACTCAGGAGGCTGCTCTGTGTGTGTGTGTGATTACAGATGATTACAGGTGTGTATCACCAAACTTGTTTGATAGAATGTTAGGAATCAAACCCAGGGCTCCCTGTGTGCTAGGTAATCCTCTACAACTGAGCTATGTCCCAGTCCAAGAGCCTGGCTCTGTGGACCTTTTGCCTACCTCTGCCCCAGAAAGAAGCTGGAATGACTTATGGGAACACACACACACACACACACACACATACACACACACACATACCTGCATTAAGTTTCCATTATGCTCCCAGAAGCCTCTCAGCTGCCCCCATCATTGCTTTTCTGCCTCTGGCTTCTAATTTTATGTCTTGCTCCCCCTGACCTTGTTTACTGATGACTGGGTGTCAGGGCCATCTCTCTCGAGCCCCCAGGAACTCAGGAGCACCTCACTTATAAAATCTGTCATTCTGCTCCCAGCTCCAGGGACAGGGCCTGCCGATAGCCCCAGCCTGTGGAATATGTATAGTCTGAGCCCCGTCCCCAGCCCAGACTGGAGTTCAGATGAGCAATTTGTAAAACCCCAGTGAATGGAGAGTGGTGGGAAGTGGGGATTATGGGAATTGCTAGGAGGATCCTTTCTGTGGTGGTGACATTTAAACCCTGTGTCATGTGAGAAGAAAGCCTGGCCTCTACCAGGAGCCTTGGTTGCAGCACACCTCTGTCTGACATGAGCACTGGGCACAGATTCACCCTCAGCAAATCTCAGTTATCTCTGTGAGCCCAAACTGTTCCCCGCTCATCCTGAAGACTGGGCCAGACACAGTGCAGTGTGTGACTCCTGCCTGCCTTGGTGCCTAGCTCCCAGCAGTCACCATGCAGGTGAGTGTGTTACCTGCCACCATGTGCTGTCAGAGCAGCTGCAGAGGGGGTTGTCAATGATAATGTCCTTCAGTGCGCCGTGCAGAGGATGCTCATGGTACCTTGTGCCCTGCCCGTGGTGGTGCCTATGGGCTGAAGTTGTTTATCAGTGACAATCTTTTTTTTCTTAATTTTTCAAAACATTTTATTTTTTTAAAATATTAGTTACAGTATCAGTGACAATCTTAACACACAGAGAATGCTGGCTGGCCAGGGTTCTTAGGGCCTGGGTGGACCCAGCCTACTTGTCTTAGGTGCCCTAATTCCTGGAGATGCACGCACAGGCATTGGTTGGCACCAGCACAGCCTGCTGGACTATTAACACAGGAGCCATCAGATTCCCTAAGATGGCCACCCCCAGAAGACTGTAGACACATCTGGAAGGGCTGACAGGCCACATTCAGGGTGGCCACGGGGAGCTCAGAGACCACCCAGATGTTCATTTCCTGGTTTACATGGTCCACGGGAGACCTGAAAGAGAAGGGCCTTGCCAGGATTGGGATAAGAGCCCAGGTGTGGTGGGCCCATTGCTGTGTGTCTGCTGTGGTCACTGCTGTCTGTCATGTTCTGAATGGTCCTTGTTCAACCGAGCAATCATTAAAGAATAGACGCTGAGCCAGATTGCTGGGATTCACATGCAGCCTGTGTATCTGGGCAAGTCACTCGACCTCTGTCTGTACAATGAGCACCATTTTAGCGTCGCTGCATTTAAAGCATGATAACATAACCTGGTGCGCAGAGTGTGGTGCACAACGTTAGGTGCTGTTGCTGTGGTGATGGTAGAAGGGCTATCGGGTGATGACAAGGTGGTGGCTTTTATTTTTATCTTTTTGTGCAGTGCTGAGAACCAAACCTGGGGCCTTGTGTAAGCCACATAAAAGAAGTGCTGCACTACTGAGCTGCATAGGCACTCTGCCAAGGGTGATGCTGTTGTTCATAGTGATAGTGATGATGAATATCGGTGATATTGATGATATAGATAGGGTGATATCTATGCATGTATAACACATGTACATATATATTGGGTTTTTATGAGACAGGGTTTCTCTGTGCAGCCCTGGCTGTCCCGGAACTTGCTCTGTCAACCAGCTGGCCTTGAACTCAGAGAGATCTGCCTGTCTCTGCCTCCCAAGTGCTGTAATTAAAGGCTTGTGTCACAACCACCTGGAAAATATGGCCATGTTGATTTAGATGAAGGTTGTGGTGATGGTAATGAAAATGACATTGGTAGGGGGGGTGATGGTGACGGTGAAGGTGAGGGTAATGGTGATATTAATGATGCTAGTCTGACGGTGATTATGATACTGATGATGGTGGCATTGTCGATGAGATGATTATGATGTTGATGATGGAGACAGTGATTATGGTGCTGAGATGCAGATGACCCTGAGTGTCTGTTTTTGTTTAATTATCATCTCATCCTGTTGATGTATTAATGCTGGCAGAGGGCTTTCTGTGGGCTGACACAATGACTCTGAGGCAGGGGGCTTGCTGAGGACAGATGGGGCTACCTTGGGCTGCTGATAAGGTTCTGATGAGGCAGAGGAATTTTCTCTGTGACTTGTGTCCTGGTGGAAGTGAACTCGTGGGTGTTGGAAGATGCATCTTAGGATGGTACCCAGGGAAGATGCATCTTAGGGAACCCAAGCTCCTGAGCTAGGTAGATGATTGCTCCTCCTGGTGGCCCTTTCCAGACTCGTTCACACCTCCGCTGTAAGCCCTATGTGTTCCTGTCACCTCCCACTCCAGGGTCACCTCCTTCCAGAAGCTTTCCCTGACTCCCAAACAGGCCGTTCTCATCTGTTGTCATCTCTCCTCAGAGCCTGTTGCCCTGGGTTGTGGTGTCCCATGCCACGCCCATGAGGCTGGACCAGGGAACTTCGGGAAAGGCCTCCCTGAGTGTGGCATACTTGGAAGACTCGCAGATGAGGAAAATGAGGCCTCTGACTGGGGTGGACCAGTGATAGGGTTCATCTGGGGAAACTGGGTCCAGGGAGCTCAGTAGTCAGCCAGGTGATCCAGGAGCTTTGGCAGAGGCAGGCTCCAGCCATCAGCCATGGGGACTCAACAGTTTGAAGGCTGTGGGGAGAGGGTTTCCTAGCTGTGCCCTGGAGGCAGGTTTGTGACTGTGACCCGCTGGGGTCACATCATCCGTGGAATCGACGGGATCCCCTCCCCTTAGGCGCACCCCAGGCTTCTGCCCAAACACGTTGAGCCACTGCTTTCCTTTTTTATTTTTTAATCCTTCCCTCCTTAGTCTCATCCCAGCTACCCTTATTTATTTTCTGCAAACTCCCCAGGTCCTCTCAGTCCCTCTTCCCTTAGCTAAACTGGCACATCCATGTCTCCTGGGGCCCTTCCGGCACAGGCCTTTTGGAGGCCATGGGGGCCAGCCCTGCACCAGCGAGCCCCCTGTTCCGAATTAACCAGGCCTGTTTGTGTTCATTTTGCCAGAGGGGCAGGCTGGGGCCAGGAGGGGCAACTCATCCCCCTTAAATGCTTCAACTCATTTAACCCTAATCGCCTTGTTTTCATAGACATTTGCTAAGGAAAAGGACCAAATTATAGCTTGAATTGGGTCTTACTAATCTTAATTAAAAGCTCTCGTTCATAATCAGGACCAGGCCTCAAACAAGGAGCAAACCACCCTCAAATGGCCTGTTTAAATAACCAAGACCCCCCCTCCCCACTAATGGCTGTTTAGTCTGAACCCACAGCGCACATCGCCTTTCTATGTGTACTTAATTTTCAGACCATTCATTCAAGTGGTTTATTCCTCTCACAAGTTTCAACTCAGGCCCTTTTCAAAATGCTGTAATTAAAGCTCTTGAGGGGAAATGAGATTTTTGTTTTGGCCACAGTATATTAAATATATTACTATTTTCCTTTTGGGGTATGTGTGTGAAAAGAAAAAAAAATGACAACCATCAGAGATTGCAAAATTAGCATGTACGTAATGAATGTAAATAATCACTTCCTGGATTTTATAACCTCAGGGTATACTTGTCAATCACTGAAGTTAGGTAGATTACAGAGCATGTCATTAAAGGGTTTTAACCAAACTCTTTAATAACACACCCAGTGATTCTTGTAGTTTATCATTAAGGAAAAAGAAAAAAAAAACCTAAAACCAATTGGCCTTCATAACGAATAATGACCAAGGTCTTATTAAGTCATTTCCATTGTGATTATAGCACACTTTATTGGAACTCCAGGTAGATTTTTGCTTGGGGCAGAGGAGGCCAGGAAAGGCTGGGGGGTGGGGAGCTAGCAAGGAAGAATTCTCCTGCTCCTAAGTCTAAAAAACATGCAATTACACACACTAATGTGTGTGCTGCTTAAGATGAAAGCTGGGATCCAGCAGGCCAGCCGGGCGAGAGGAATCTGGATGAGACTTCAAGCTGCCAGTTACCTAGTCCTGGGTAGCAATTAAGTGGTGTTCTCACTCCATTTCGGTTCCCGGACAAGATTTTCATCACACACTGATGAAAAGCAACATAGGAAGGAAAGGGTGTAAGATTTTGCCTTACAGTGCCTGGGTGCAGTCCAGCATTGTGGGGAAGTTAGGGCAGAAACTCAGCTAGCCATGTCACATCCACACTTAAGAACAGAGAGACAAACATACCCATGTTGCCTGCTTGCTTAGTGATAAGCAAACCCTCAGTCAATGCTACCAAACTAGGGAATGGTGCCTCCCACAGTGGGCAGTGTCTTCCCACATCAGTTAACATTTGGGACAAGTCTCCACAGATGTGCCCACCAGTCAACCCCATCTAGACAAGCCCTCATTGATACTCTTCCCAGGCAATTGTAGGTTGTGGCAAGGACACCAGTTAAAACTAACCAGCGAGAGGCAGGCAGGAGCTGAAGAGATGGCTCAGTGGTTAAGAGCACTGGTTGGTCTTGCAGAGGACCCAGGCTTGGTTCTCAGCAACCACATGTTGACTCACAGTCTTCTGTAACTCCAGTTCCAGGGGATACAACACCCTCTTCTGACCTCTATGAGCAGAAGTCGCACATTTGGTGCACATACACACATGCAAGCAAAACACTCATACACATAAAATAAAAATAAATCTTAAAAGGAAAACAAAACAAAAACAACCACCACTACCACCACTAACAACAAAAATACTCCAAACAAATGTATCAGCAAAGGCAGGGTTGCTTGTGACTGGTGTCAGTCAATGGCAGTTTAAATCACTTGGGGCCCATGACCATCTGTAGCACAGAGAATGAAAACCTTATGTAGTTGATGGGTTTGTACTGAAGGCAAGTTCCCATAAAATGTAGGATCTGGCCCAGAATGTCTAGAGTGTTAGCTGAGGGTCTTCTTGCTGTTAGGCTTGATGCGAGGCCCAGGTATGTTTCCTGTTCACGACCTTACTGGTTGGCAGGAAGTGAGGAAAGACGAAATGAGTTAGGAAGCAGCAGTCAACTAGAGGCAGGACTCAGTGGGGGTGTAGAAGAGACCGTGGGTATCTAGCCGTGCCTGTGGGGAAGAATCCATGCTGTGGTGGGAAGCAGAGGATGGAGAGTGCTCCTAGAGAAGATGTCATCCAAGCCAGGCTAGGAAAGTGGAGCAGAAACAGGTCTCTGATGCCTTTCGCTCTTGGGACAGTGGCTAGAAGGAGAAAATCTGCAAGGAATGGGTCATCCTGAGCCCTGGTTTCCTCAGTTTGCCTCTCTTGACAATGGGAACAGTGACACCGGCCTATGAGTTCTCACTTGAGAAGAGGTTGAGGGACCCTGTCTCTAGGGCAGTGGCTCTCAACCTGTGGGTCATGACCCCCACAGGGGTCATACATCAGATATCCTGCATATCAGATATCATGGTTTATGACAGTGGCAAAATCACAGTTATGAAGTAGCACGAAAATAATTTTATGGTTGGGGGGTCACCACAAAATGAGGAACTGTATTAGAGGGAGGCAGCGTTAGGGAGGTTGAGAACCACTGCTCTAGGGTGTGATGAAGGAGGCCTCTGTGTTGAGATCTTCCCTCTAAAGCTCCTTTCCACCTGGCTTCCCACCCCCTGGGTCTCCTGTCCCACCCCAGGTGGCAGCCCTTCCCAGCTCTGCCTGCGGTCCCTCCCGTCCTCTCCCCTCCCCTCGGCTGCTTCTTATTACAGTGGCTGTATTTGTGTTTCCATCACAGGAATGCTAACCAGAAAAAAACCATTATTTCTAAGAAAATAAACTGTGGGCTTGTTGGCCTTTGAGAGCTACTGAAATGGATATCGGCCTTCCCCAAAGGCCTTGAGACAAAGAGTGCCGGGGGCTTGTGTATACGGGCAAGGTCAGGGGGTCCCGGAGGCTGCCCTGCCGGGTCTTCCAGACGGATCCAGGCCGCAGCCCTGGGAGAATTGAGACTGTAGCAACAGTGGTTTCCTGTGGCTTCAGACCTTGGCTCCTATCAGCTGTCAGGGTTGATCTTTCCCCATTCCTTCCAGGGTTTCCAAAATACACCCCTTCCCTCAGAAGACCTGTGCCTTCTGCCTAGGCCTCCCTTCCGTGAGAAGGGATGTAGAGAGTGGACCCAGGGAGACCAGGGCTTCGAGCCTTGTGGGTCTTCCAGGCTTCAGCATGCTGGCTGCCAAGTTCAGAGAGGGACAGAGGTCCCAGGCCCCTTGGGCCGCCACTGTGAGAAGCTCCCCACCCTGGAGGTATTGGCCGTCAGTGGAGTGCATCCACCTGTCCCTTCCCAATCCCAGTCCCACAGACAGACCTGCACCTCACTGGAGTCCTGTTAGTTTCCCCCTGAAGCCTGATGGGGCAGGTCCTTGTGGCCAGGGTCCAGGCTGAGGGCAAGCGGCCTGGCATAGGCACAGAATGGAAGCAGGCAGGTGTCCTGATCCCCAGTGAGTACCATGAGCCGGGAAGTTCTGGTTCACGGAAACACAGACTGCCCTCGGATGGCTAAGGGAACTGAGTCGAAGCTAGCCTGCTTGTGTTGAGGTTTTGGCTTTGCAGCTCGTTTGCCTTGGGAGTAGGGAAGTGGATACAGACCTTTCTAGCTGGGCCACCGTGAAGGTTTAGCCAGTTGTCATGAGGGTGATCTTCTCGGTGACTTCTGTTATCTTGGGGAGTAACACCCGACAGGAATCTAGGGAGAAAGATGGGAAGCCCTTCCACCCAGGTCAGGTCAACTCAGGCTCATCAGGCTGCCTGTCTGCGGAGGCTGCAGCAAGGACCGAAGGCTGAGCTGGGAGTCCCGGGTCTAAGCGGCCATCAGCCCAGGCCTGCTGACGAGCTTAGTGCTCAAGACCCTCTCTGCTGACCCTCAATCCCACCTCTGTGTTATCGAGGTGACACATACCAGTTCTCTGATTGTGAGCTGGCACCCAGTGCTGACACCTGTGTGCTTCAGGGGCTGGGTTTAGATACCCTGAAGAGTCTAAAGTTTTGAGGACATAGCCTTCCTTCTGTCTTGCCAAAGGAAGGAGAGAATGGCTGATGATTCCTGGGATCCAGTTTTTAACAGGCAGGAGGGAGAGCACAGGGCTGTGTGAGCCCCCCCCCTCCTCACTGCCACCCCCCCAGACACTTCCGGGGCGCAGTTCCCCTCGACCAGTGTTCCATGAGGTCCCAAGGAAGGGTTTAGGGTATTGTTGAGGGAGAATTGCTATAATTTGCCCATCCTTCTCCTAGTGGCTTGGTAGGGACATCCTTCTGATCTTTGGAGACCACACCCTACCATGAACCCAACCGAGGCGGAGCAGGTGGCAGTGGAGGCTGGTTCAAAGTGAGCATCCTTGAGCCAGATGTACTGGTACTCACCTGAAATGCTAGTAAACTGGGAGGGGAAGGAAGATGGAACTTGGAAGCCAGCCTGGGATACATAGTAGGGACTTGTCAAAAAATACTTTTTGGAGGACAAACACAATAGAAAACGCTGTACACACGGAAGTGACCACCCTCCTGGTCTTCCTGCATCCAAGCAAAAGCTAAAAGGCCAGCTTGTTCGGCGGATAAGCATAACAATAACACTGGATTTTCTTCCATTAAAATATGTATGTGCGTAATATATGCATACATACTATCGTGTGTTTGTATGATGCCTGTGGGGCTCTCCTGCCACAGTGCACAATGGAGGACAGAGGCAGAGTGGAGGCTGTTCTCTTCTTTCAGTTTTAACGTGGGTTCTGGGAAGTCACGAGCTATCTTCCCCCTTTGTTTTCAAAACTGCTTTGTCGAGCTCCAGTTCACATACCACATAGTTGACCCATGTGAGGTCTACAAGCCAGCGCTCCTTAGTGGATCCACAGTTGCTCATCACCACAGTTTAGAAATTCCATATTTCTTAGCTGCCACCCCCACCCGCAGACCTGCAGCCCAACCCCACGCCCCCGTGGCCTCTGGACACCGCAAGTACACATTCTGTCTCTGGGCTGGCCTGTTCAGGAGACGGCTTATGGATAGGATCGCATAGTATGTGGCCTTTTGTGAACTGAACAGTGTCGGTTTTGAAGTAGGGTGGCCTGGCTCAGTTCCTGGCTCCGCTGGCCTTTGTATTCCTCCTTTCCCTTGGGATAAAGTTAAAATGTGGAAACCCACCTCTCGGAGTCATCCTATATGCAGGGGCCCGCATACTGCCCTGTGCTGTCCCACACATCACAGGGGCTTGTCAGTGGAAGCAACAGCCAGGTTCTTGGTCATTTGTTCAGCATTCAGCCAGTGCTCAGTGCACACATCCTGCCTGTTTCTGAGGCTCAAGCTGAACTAGACGCAAGTCCCCGTGGACTGGCAGCTTCCAGTGACACAGTAATGATGGCGTCTATGAATGGGGGATCTGGGGCTCAGTGCAGGAGAAGGGAGATAGGCTGAGCTTTGGAGGAGACAAGACACTGAATCCCAAGCCAGGGTGATTAGGAGCCTGGGCTGGGGAAGGTGCTCCAGGCACAGATAACCGCACAAATGTACTTCATGATGCACAGGAGCCACATGGGGTCCTGAAAGAGGTCACAAAGTAACTGCAACCCCATGGTTATCTCAGATCTCAGAGTGGGGTAGGGGATCCTCACCCCTCTGGCTGAGCCATGGACATTGTAGGCAGTTAGGAATGAGAAAGTATATAGATTGGTGTTGGTTTTTCGTGACCTTTGACCTCTCCCGTAATTAACTGCTGGGCCCACTTCTGGCATTGTCTCTGTAGAAGGGAAACCTGATCGATGGATGCCAGGGGTCCTCAGAGAGCTGGTCTCATTACTCAGTCATTACAGACCTGGAGCTTAACCCCGCACCACCGGAGACAGGGGACTTAATCCTTCCTGCGAGGCAGGGAGAAACTACCTTCCCAAGAGCGTAATTAGCCAACAAACCGGATTAAGATTTATTCATCAATAAGGACTCAACTTCCTAAGCCATACATCTCTCCCAGAATGGATGTCTATCTAAAGAGTGCGCAGTTTCCCTAAAGCCACAGACAAAAGAGGGACAAGCTAGCACCCAGTCGGAGACAGGGTCTTTGTTTGAGCATCGGGGCTTCCCATCCGGGAGGAATGTCTAAAAAATGCCAATCAGGGGGAAGAGAGACCTTGTCAGTAGTGGCCTCTGAGAGTGAAAGTGGGGTTGCTTTCAAAGCCTTGCTTTTGAGGTTTTCCTGTCAGCTTTGATTTAAAAAGAAAAGAGGAAAAAAAATATCCTAAAACAGTATTAACATAAAATAACAAGGCAATCCGAAAGAATCTTCTAGAACCTAGACACCACAGAATAAATATATATTTTATAAGGCAGTGAGAATCAATTTTAAATTAAGTTGGAGAGAAAAAAAATCCATCCATTTCGGGGTGTACCCCAGTGCTGCTGGCACAAGACCACAGTTTCGGGATGGTGTGCACACTGACATTTATTATAGGAAAAGTAGGGCCTCATGATCTTTGAAAAAGCTCATTTAAAAATACACGATTCCTGTGTTGTTTGTTCTGCTCTGCTGGATGTTGAAAACTATTCTCTACCTGGGAACTAAGCTTTCGTTAAAAGGGAGGGTGAGGTGGCTTATAGAGTGAGGGTGATTACTTGCAAACCTGATGACCTGAGTTCAATTCCTGAGACCCTCACAGTGGAAGGAAAACACAGACTGCATCAAGTTGTCCTCTGACTTTCATGGGCATGCATGCACGCATGTAAACACACATACAACAAAGGTTATTCAACATTTTATCACACCGAGCACAGTGACGCATGCCTGTAATTCAGGGAGGCAGAGGCAAGTGGATCTCTGTGAGATTGAGGCCAGCCTGGTCTACAAAACTAGTCCAGAGAAACCCTGTCTTGAAAAAAAACAAAGGAAAAAATATCACACATACAAAAGAAATAAATGTAAAAAAATTTAATCATTAAAAATTTGTAATTAGACCCTGGAGAGATGGCTCAGTAGTTAAAAGCACTGACTGTTCTTCCAGAGAACCTGGGTTCAATTCCCAGCAACCACACGGCAGCTCATGCCTGTCTATAACTCCAGTCCCAGAGGATCTGACACCCTCCCACAGATATACAGGCAGGAAAGACACCGATGTACATAAAATGAAAAATAATAAATTATTTTTTAAATTAATTTAAAACATCTAAGCTGAAGGAAGAGCAGGATGGACAGTGAGCTGGCAGACCTCACGCCCTCAGTGGGAGTTCTGATCCTTTGTCCTGCCCACTTATTCAAATCCGCCATCCCCGTCACCACTGTCCCGTCGCTTCTGTCTCAAGTCAAGGTGTACTGGAGATACGATGATGTGTTTTCCTCAGTGACCCTTCTCCTTAATGACCTTTTGGAGCAGGAAGACCTGTTCTTCTAACCCCTGTGACCCCTGGGGGTGTGGCTCTAACAGGAGGAGAAGAGGGGGGACTTGGATGTAGCCACCGCCTGTGGGGCTGAAGAGGCCCTGAAGCCTCTCCTCATCAGTATCGCTCAGCTTTGTCTCCACCATCACAGGCTGGCTTTCCTTTTCCTGGGGTATCGACACCTACTGAAAATCCCAGAAAGAGGCTCGGACATGGCTCTGGATGCAAGCAGGAGGAGCTGAGTTTGGTACCCAAGCCTGTAAGAGAAGTGTGTACCTGGAATCCCAGAACTGGGGAAATGGAGAGAGGAGGATCCTCGGGGCTTGCCAGCCAGCATTTCAGCTAAATCAGTGAGCTCCAGGTTTAGTGGGAGACCCTGTCTCCGAGAATAAGGTGGAGAACTAGGAGATGGTTCAGTAGGTAAAGGCGCTGGTCACACCAGCTGATGACTGACTTCAGATCTCTGGACACGCATAACAAGCCGGCCACTGCAGCGAGCATCTGTAACCCCAGGATCCTCCCCCCTCGCCCGCTGGCTTCTACTACAGTCTTCCCCATGGGGAACCAATGAGAGGAAGGCTCCAGAAATTGTTTCATTGACTGTTCAACAGTCGCTTTATTACATCTTAAAACTATTTATCATCCCGGTAGTAAAAACGTTCCTCTTAATCATTAGACACAGACAACGGGCATAGTTTAAAATTAGGCCAGGTCCATTGAGGTGATTTATCCCCAGGCAGGACAAGGAATGTCCCCCTGTTTGGAGCCCTCTGGATGCTCAGGTGGCTTAATTGCGTGTTATGACATGGCAGTCCTATAATAAATTGTGTTTCTGTCTCTGGTGTCATCTGGGAAGCTGCGCTGTGTTTGTGGCTCACCTTTTGTGATTGTGCTGGGGTTACCAACTGTATCCACTGAACAGGGTTCCCTGCTCATCTCATTGTTTTTCTCTGTCTTACAACTTCACTTCTGACGCTCGGGTTGTTTTCATTTGGAGGAAATGAGTGGATGAGTAAAGGAAAGATCGAGAGATGGGTCAATGTTGGACATAAGGATGAATGGATAGGTGGTGGGTGTGTGTGTGTGTGTGTGCGTGAGAGAGAGAGAGAGAGAGAGAGAGAGAGAGAGAATGTATGTGTGTGAAAGAGAGAGAGAGAGAATGTATGTGTGTGCGTGGAGGGTGAGTGTTTGCATCAAGCATTTGATGGACATGAGTGAACAGATGTATGGATGCATGCTTTTTAATTAATTGGAGGTGCGTATAAGGCCAAATATTTAGTTGGATGTATGAATGAATGGATATTTGAATATGGGTGAGTGTTTGCCTGGGTAGATGGGTAGGTGCCTAGGTGAGCCTGTTTTAGCATAATCAGATAAGTGGGAGAAGGGCCAGGTGGGAATTCCAGCAGCTATGCCCTAGGGTACATAGACCCCTCGCTAGCAGGAGGAAGATGGGTTTGGCTCAGTGGGTGTGTGGCCGACTGCCTGGTGGTTGAGCAGATGGAAAGGTGTGCACACGTATGTGCATAGAGGAGGAACAGGTGGGAGGGCAGAGCCGGGCACAGTACTTGGCTGGCAAAGTACCGCTTTCTCAGGACATGGTAGAAACGTGCTAAGGATGAAATCCTTGCACGGAGGACTTTGCCCCTGGCTGGCCTGTGCTAGGCAGTGTGACATAGGAGGAAGGATGTGAGCCATCCTGTCACCCACTGTGTGACTTTGAACACTTCTCTAACCTCTCTGTGCTTGAGTTTGACAGCTATCCACAGGAGCGAAGTGAGGTCTGGAGCGAGTAGACCCTGTTTCAGGGGGAGGAGGACTGACTCACTGCTCTTTGAGGGGCAGCATGAGAATGGCTATTTCACCAGATACAACACAGAATTTTTTTCCCTCAGTTTGTCTGAGCCACTCTTAAGTCTCCTAAGCACAGGCTGCTTAATCAGATTCTGCTGGCATTGGGCTGGTTGCCAGGTTGAGGGAAGAAAGTTATATTCGGTGAGAGGTGTCGAGATGATGGTCATGCTGGAAGGTAGTGCAGGGAGGCATGTTGCCATGTTAAAGATGAAGAAAAACCGCACTTAGAGACACACCAACCAAATAGCATGCATGGGCTGGACCTAGGCCTCCTACACATATGTAGCAGACATGCAGCTTGGTCATCAAGTGAGTCCCTTAACAACTGGATCAAAGCCTGTCTCTGACTCTGTTGCCTGCCTTTGGATACTTTTCCCCTAGCTGGGCTGCCTTGTCAGGCCTCAGTGAGAGAAGATGTGCTTGGTTGTGCTGCGTGACTTGATGTGCCAGGGCGGGTTGGTACCCATGAGGGCCCTCCCCTTCTCTGAGAAGGAGAGAGGGGAGAAGGTATGGGGGTGCTGGGAGGAGAGGAGGGACACTGCAATCAGCATGTAAAGTGAGTAAAGAAAGAAAGAAAGAATTGGGGGGCAGGTAGACCTGTGCCTGTGAGTCCAGCACTTAAGGGTAATGTTGGGGGAATAAGGCTCAGGGGGTGGAGATAAGTGGCTCATTGGAGCTGATTGGGGATCCAGCCTGTCTGCCCAAATCAGTGATCTCTGGGTTCCCTGAAAGACCCTGTCCCCACAACTAAGATGAAGAGAAATAGAGGAAGAAAGCCGACATTGACCTCTGTCCTGTAAGTGCTCACTCATACATCTGCATACACACACACACACACACACACACATGAGACACATACATACCCACACAAAGTAAAAAAGAAAAAGCTATTCTTGGTATCTGAGATGTGGAAGGAAAACAACATTGCCTGGGAATCCCAGAACTGGGCAGCTTGGTGGATTAAAGCCGGGCTACATCATCTTAGGAGTGTAGGTTTGGAGTGACGTGTGCAGAGCTCTGAAAGTAGCAGGTATCTCTCGGTAGTTATAATGCTCTGCATCCTTCTCATAAACCTAAAGTCTTTCATTTTGTTTTAATGTTGCTTAAACGACTAGGTATATTTAAAGTCCTGATTAAAGATGATTCAGCCGTGTTGCAGACTCAGTTCTGTGACGCAGCTTGCACAGGTGGCCACTATCAAGCACTGAGAGAGCATCTTGACTCTGAAACCTTTGGGGACCCCTCCCTTGTTTGTCCCTCCTTCTGGCCGCCTGGCTGGGTAGCAGAGTGCGCTCATGCATCGGCCCTTTTCACAGGTTATGGCCTTTGCTCTTTGGGGCGTCTGTGATATGCTTAAACCCTTGCTAGAAGAATCAGGAATAGGTGAGTGAGCGCCTGGATTTCCAGACTAGCATTCCTAAGCAGTGTTGGCTGTGCCATGGCTCCCCTGCACACCAGCTGCTGAGAGCATGGGTCTCTGGGGTTTCCCTGCCTGACTCCAGGCTCAGGGTCAGGCTCCTCCCACCTTCCACTAGGACTTCACCTCAAACTCCCCCATCCTGGAAGACAGGGGAGGAAATGCTTCTTCTGTGTCTTGAGAATCACTTTCAGTTCAGCTATGATGTGCTTTCTGTCTCTACAAAGGTCATCCTAGAATCCAGGAAGGCTCAGCTCAGTGTATCTAACTAAGAGACGTTAAGCCCTGGGAGTATTTAGAAGTAGGATGGCCAAAGACGTAGCAAAAGTGCCAGGGCCCCAGACCATGGCTGGTAGGGTCATCCTGTGCCTAGAAACCATGCCTGAAGGGCCAAGGATGAGCTACGGGTCCCTGAAATTCCAAAGTCCTATTTCACAACTTGGAATCCCACTTGTGTCCCCTTCTAGGTGTGGAGACTTTGGCAAAATTTTAGCCTCCCTATGCAAGGTTCCTTCGGTGCCCTGTGCAAGTGGACTGGGGCTGTGTCCATGTCTTCTTTAGAGTTACTGTTGCAATGATGCACCATCACCAAAAGAGAATTGGGGAGGAAACTTTTCACATCCTTAGTCCATCACTGAAGGAAGTCAGGACAGGAACTCAAACAGGGTGGGAACCTGGACGTAAGAGCTGATGTAGAGGATATGGAGGTGTGCTGCTTACTGGCTTGCTCAGCCTGCTTTCATATAGAACCCAGGACCACCAGCCCAGGGATGGCACTGTCCACATAGCCTTGGTGATTGGATCAATGTTCTACAGGCTTGCCTACAGCCTGATCTAATGGACGCTTTGTCTTAATTGAGGTCCCCTCCTCTCAAATGACCTCAGCTTGTGTCACACTGGCATAAAACTATTCAGGACAGTCCCTGTGAGGACTTTAGAGATAACTGTATACAGTCTGGCCAACCCCTTGGTGGTAGAAGCAGCTCATTGAATGTAAATGTTGAATGAGATATGTTCTTAGTCTTCTTTCTGGAACTCCAGAACTGATAGCCCTTTGACCCCTGCTGGGAAATGTTGAAAAATGACTTAAAACAGCAAAAAGAATGACCTTTACTAAAGCTATTGACCATTGTTTATGAGACAGAAGTCTTTGTTATAACAAGGGAGCTGGAGCAGCTGAAGGCCAGGCCTCGGGCCATAGGGAAGGCAACTGGGGGGGGGGGGGGAGGGTCTAGACATTCTTTCATTCCAGAGATGACACTTCTTAGTGATGTACTGAGTTTATTTTCCTTGGTCTCCTTGCTTCAAAAGAGCTGGTTTTTGTGGACGCAGAAGCGCCCCATATGTTGGTAGTGTTGACAGGCTTCTGAAGGAGCCAAAGCCAGGCTTGACTCTTACCTGCTTTACTGTGGCAGGAACTGAAAGTCACACACACACACACACACACACACACACACACACACAAAGTGACTCTTCTGAAAACTGGTGGACAGCCTTGCTACTGAGCCAAGAGCTTTTCCAAATAACTCTTCACTCCCCCTAAGTGAGCTTTATTGAGTATCTGTTGAGTTATCCCCTATTCTAATTTCATTTCTGCTGTTGTGATTAAGAAAAAAATAATAACTTGACAAAAAAATGACTTAGGGGGAAGGAAGTGTTATTCCTGATTACAACTCCAGGCTATGGTCCATCAACATGGGGAAGTCAAGGCAGTAACTTGAAGCAGCTAGTCATATCACACCCACAGACAAGAGTAGAGAGAAATGAGTATATGGTGCTTGCTTGCTTGCTTACTTGCTTGTTTGTGCTCTGCTTGATTTCTTCATTTGTCAAGCTCAGAACCTTCTGCCTAGGGAATGATACTACCCACAGTGGGCTGGGTCTTCCCATACCAATTAACCCCCTTAAGACAATGCCCTGCAGACATGCCAGAAAGTAAACCCAATGCAGACAATCCCTCCTTCAGATTCTCTTCTTAGGTGATTGTTGTGTGGAGTTGACAGTTAGAGCTGCCACACCCCATAATCAGTCATATCAAAGTGGCTTGTGGTGGTGGGAGGGGGGACCCCAGGTTCTTATTCTGATGTCTCTCACGTCTCTGCCTTCACAGACATCGACGAGTGTGAGAATGACTACTACAACGGAGGCTGTGTCCATGACTGCGTCAACATCCCTGGGAACTACAGGTGCACCTGCTTTGACGGCTTCATGCTGGCTCATGATGGACACAACTGCCTGGGTGAGTGGTGAGGCTGAGCCTTACGCTCTGGGTGCAGCCTTTCTGTTTCTCAGTCCTAGTGTGCAGAGTTGGGGGAGGCGGGTGCAAAGAGGCACCTTCCTCTGGCTCCTTTCGGTAGTTTGCCAAGTTGCCATAACAAGATACCACAAACCATGCACCTTCAATGGCAGAAATCTTCTTCCTCAGTATTCTATAGGCTGGAGGACCAAGCTCAGGCACAGACGGCTGCCTTCTTGTGTATGTCCGGTAGTATCTCTCTGGGTCCTAGTTGCTTCTTCTTTCGAGGACATCTGGACCAGGGAGATGGCTCAGTGGGTGCATCAGTTACTTTTCAGCCACTGTGACAAAACACCATGACCAAGGCAGCTACAGAAGACAGAGTTTATTTTGGCTTATGATTCCAGATGAACAAAAGTGCATCGGAGCAGGGAGTCATGGCAGCCAGCAACAGACACTGAAATATGGAGGCGGGAGCAGGAAGCTAAGATATCACATCTTCAATTACAAACACAAGGCAGACAGAACAAGCTGGAAGTGAGGCCAGGCTATAAGCTTTCCAAGTCTGCTGCCAGCAGCACACCTCCTGCAGCAAGGCCGCACCTCCCATAACCTCCCCAAACAGCTCCACCAACTGGGAACCAAGTGTTCAAACACATGAGCCTATGGGGACTTTTTTGTGGGGTGGGGGTTCTCTGTGTAGCTTTGGCTATCCTGGATATTACTCTGTAAACATGGCTGGACTTGAACTCACAGAGATCTGCCTGCCTCTGCCTCCTGAGTGCTGGGATTAAAGGCGTGTGCCACCACCTCTCAGCTTTGGGGGACATTATTCAAACCACTCCAGTGCATAAGGGCACCTGCCACCAAGCCTGACAACTGACGTTCAGGATTCATGTGCTGGAAGGAGAGAACTGACTCCTGCAAGTTAAACAACTTGACCTCCACACACACACACATACACATTAATTAACAAATTAAGGACATTTGTCATATTGGAATAAACTGTCATATTAGAATAAGTCCACCCCAACAGTTTCAATTTTAAATGAAATAATCTCTCAAAATCCCTGTCTCCAAATATAGTCACATTTAGAGGTAACAGTGGTTGGAGTCTTTCTGAGGGAATACAGTTTAGCCCATGGTCTTGTATACCTCCAACTGTCCACAGCTCAAATCTGGTTTAAGCCAATTGCATAAAATGTATATGCCTGATTGGTTTTAGTGAATGAAGTTGAGAAAATGCAGACGAATAGGGAAAGGAAATGGCAGGCCCTGCTGGTGAGCCTACATTGGTCCTCAGCCTGCCTCTGTGAGGTTTGCTCTCCTGTGGCCAGATGGTCAGCATGACCTGGTCCCTTTAGCATCAGGCATCAAAAAAGTTGCTGAAGGCCTGTTGTAAGAGCTTCCTGGGGTTACCATGACAAAGGAATGAGCTGGGTGGCTTACAGGATAGAGGTTGCTTCTCTCACACCTCTCTAAATGTTAAAAATCCAAAACTGAGGCAGGGCTGTTTCCATCTGAGGGCTGTGGGTGAGGTTCTTTTCAAGGCCCTTCTGAATCTGGCCTCTGGTCATTTAGGAATTCTTAGGCTCACAGACAGCCTGTCCCGTGTCTTAACTCCACAGACATTCTCAGGGTCCAGATTCCCTTCTTCCTAAAGACATCAGACTGGATGAGGGCCCACCATGGCTACCTCTCCTCTTCTGATCATCTGCTGTGAAGCTTAACACTGTCATCTTGGCTGGATTCAGGTTCACCGTGGAAACACCTCTGAGTGTGTCTGTTAGGGATATTCTAGATTAGGTTCATTGAGGTGAGACATCTCACACTAAGTGAGGGGCCCCATTCCGTGAGCGGGGGTCCCAGACTGCATAAAAAGGAGAAAGCGAACTGAACAGGGGCTTCCTGGCTGTGGATGCAACGTGGACAGCTGCCTCCTCAAACTCCTGCCGCCATGACCTCCCGCCATGATGGATCCTATCCCTTTCAACTTTCTCCCCTAAGCTGCTTTAGATCACAGAACCAGAAGAGAAATACAACTGTGAAGACCATTCATTATTTCTCCGGAGGCCACATTCACAGCTCTGGAGCCAAGGCCTCAGAACCTTTTGAGGGGACAAGGAGGTGCCTCACATTCTGTAACCCAAGGGACAGCAACCAGTGGACCACCCATGACTCTCAGAACAAACCCACCAGCTCCCAGCCCTCCTCTGCCATTAGCTGCAGAAGCATGGCCACTGGACAAAGCAGGGCATGTACATGATTGACTCAGAGTCTCTGTTTCTCGTCACTGGAAAGAAGTTGTATTGTATTGTCATGGTCCCTGAGATACCTCTTCACCAGGTCAGTGTGCCACTGTGTCACCAGGTCTAGTGAAATGAGGGCACAAAGCCGGTCAAACGGCCAACCAGCGATTGGCGCGATTGCTGCTGAGACCGCTCCGCCAGCTTTCCGCATTTGCCATCGGAATCCAGAGTGAGTCTAGGCAGAAAACATTTTCTTCCTTTTTTTCCCTGAAAGCGATCCTTCAGAATCCTTGCCACAGATGGATCCAAAGGGCTGAAAGGTCACCGGGATTTGCTAGCTTTGCATGCAGGAATTTCTGAAAGGGCCAAGCAGACCGTCACGGTGCCAGCTGGCTTGTCAGCACTGGGTAGAAGGGTTCAATACCCCAAGCGCGTGGGCCTCCCCTTTCCAGTGGCATGTCAGGCTGAAAGCTCCTGTCTGGTTTTGTTTAACGCGTGTTGGGGCTCAGATGAGCTCATTATGGGAAACAGATCTGCGAACATGTAATTACACCCCAAAGAAGTGCCAAAACAGAGGTCTGGACAAGGGTTAGTAAAGACCAGAAGGGTCTGTGAAAAGCTACCCCTGGGCTGGGGTAAGGCTGGGGGTGGAAGCAGGATTGCCTGGGCTTCAAAGAGGAAGCTCTCAGCGGGCTCTCTGAGGGGGGAAGAAGTTTGTAGGCCTGTAGGCCCGGGCACAGCATGTGCAGGGCTGCAGGCAGCTACTTGGGGCTGGGCTGAGGGACTGCAGAGCGAGGCAGGGATTTGACTAGGGACCACACAGCTTTCACAGTGCCATGTCCAAGCAAATTGTCACCCACTCCTCACCTGATGCGCACAGTGCTTCCTAGGCTGCCTGCCCAGCTGTCTGCAGCGGCTCCGTTTCAGTAATTGAATAGTCAGTGAAGGCACAGCTCACCACTGTCTTAGAAGCAAGCAGTGTCACTCTGGCTGCTGAGGGGGCAGATCTGGACGCTGCTGGCTTGACTCGTAAGTCCTGGCTCCCTGGTTTGAAGCTGTTTAGTCGTCGGTCAGAATCTTCTCTTCTCTGTGCCTCAGTTTCCTACCTACAACACGGAATATGTAATCCCTGTCTCGTAGGAGTTTGGGTGAGGGTTCAGTGAATTTATAGATGTAGACAGCAGAGTATCTGACCAGGAATGGCATGGCATCGGCCATACACCCAGTGGCCAGTGAGCTGCTTTGGCGTGGTCCCAACACTTCCCAGGACTAGAGTCCATGGTCTGGAATCCCTGGCTGGATTCTGCATTCTTTTCTGTGAAGAGCCACCCTTACCCCTGCTAGGACAGGCATTCCACCCCTGCCCCCACCCCACCAGCCTCCAGCTTGATGGCAAAGTCTGTACGGATCTTTGTTTCAACGACATTGTTTTCACTCTGGCTTCTTTCTGCACTGATATGAAAGACCTAGGCAAAGGCCCTCTACCCCCTCCCGCTCTGAGCACAGATCCTGTGGCAGCTGAGGGCAGACCTCTCCTACAGGCTTCTTTTGTTTGGCCTTCTTCCTCTTCAAGAGAAAACTCGGACTCAGAGGAGTCAGGCCTTGGTTGCAGCCGGCTCCAGCCCAGACCGACCCTGTGACCCCAGGCTGGTTGGCTGAACTTTTAGAACCTCCAGCCCTACAGCCACGAAGCACATTAAGAATAGGTGCCTGGGAGTCGGGGACACGGCCTGGTTGGTAACATGCTTACTTTATGAGCACAAGGACCTGAGTTTGATCCCCAGAGCCTACACTTAAACTCCAGGCAGGGCAGTGCTCAGTTGTCATCCTAGTGCTGGGCCTTACTGGCCACCCAGCCTAGCGTGCACGGAGGCGGGGAGGATGGGGGGAGGGTGTTGATGCCTGGGATGCAATGAGGACTGAGGAAGACTAATTGAGGCATAAGCAGGGCGGGATATGCGGGGGTCCAGCACGGACTCTGATGCCCCCACTCTTCATGAGTCAAAGAGCCTGGGGCCAGCTCCTTGGTGGGCCCTTCCTGCCTTGGTTGCCACAGCTATGCAACGGTCTATAAAGCCAGCCTCACAGACGTAGTGGGCTGACCAGGGCTGGATGTCACCATCGTATCCTGGCAGTGTTTTCAAGTCAGTAGCCCACAGCCCACCGCTGACCCAGGGGCTCTGCCACTGCAGTGTGGTGTAGTGATGGGGCCATCCCGGAAGGAATCGTCAGCACTTCCAGAATTAGGGGAGAGGCCATAAGCAGCAGTGTTTTCTAGCTAGGAATCCTGGTGCACACCTGTGATTCCAGCACTGGGGAGGGAAAGGCAAGAGAGTCAAGTGTTCAACAGGCTAGCCTGGGCTATATGAGACCCTGTCTCAAAAAAAAAAGAAAAAGAAAGACATTTTCTCTTTTGCTTGGAGATTGTCGTCCTGCCCTCGACCCCCCACCACCACCACATTTGCAAGAGTTAAGGCAGGATCACAGGGAAGGCCTGTATCCAATAGAACTGTAATTCATTTGGTAGTGGCAAAGTTCTCCTTTAGTGCCAAATATGATTTCGGAACTCTAGGACTCCTTGTACTTTGTGCCAGATGGTCCAAGAACGAGTGAAGCCTGCTCCTCTTCCCCTTTTCTGTCCCCTCCTCCACTGGACACCACCTTGAGCATGAGGACCCCTAACCCCATTGGGGTTCCGGCCTATACCCCAAAGCAGCTAGCTGCCCTATTACTGTGGCTCAGACACAAGTAGCCTCTATCGCTCTGAGACTAAAGAGGCTGAGAGCATTTAGACAGGATATGTTAGGGTCTCAAATGCCCAGGGATGGTCTGGAATGGGGGAGGGGTGGGAACACGCTGCAGGTAGTCATGTCCCAAGATGCCCCCAACCCGTGTCTTCCAGAAAGGAGCCTGGCAACTACAAGAGAGGCAGAACAGGGGTCCTAATAGTGTGATGACCAGGGCATGGTATCCCTTACCCATACCCCAGTGTGGTACTGGAGGGGGCTGTCTCCAGCTGCCCACCTGGAGAGAGTGAATTCCACTGACCACCTACAGTCCTCACACCCTCCATTACTTGCCCATAGGACATCCTGTTGCCTGCTGCAGCTTCCCATACAGAGTTTTACACACACACACACACACACACACACACACACACACGCACGCATGCACACGCACCCAAGGCTTGCTGAGTGACTGTGGAGGGTTAGCTGAGTTGCTGGAAGGTCCTCTGTTCACACTGTTGCTGGTGGGTCCAGCACCTCTGCTCGGACACGGAGCCACAGCCTGTCACACACCACGAAGAGCCACACCTGGCTGTTGCTCTGGCTGCAGAAGTCCGGGTAGAGAGCAATTGTTCCTGTTTTTAGGTCCCACTGAGTTCCTGGGGACAGTGGCAGGGGCAAAGAGCTGACCATCTTAGCGAGAGCAACAGCGAGCTTTGAAAAGCCCAGAGTCAGCTGGGAGAAATGAGGCTCGGAGCTGAAGGGTCACTTTCCAGTCTTGAGTGTTCCCAGTTTCTACTTTTGAGCAGGCAAGCGAGCCTGTTTTCTTGTGGAGATGTCTTGTCTGGGACCAGGGTCCTGGAGGGGAGCCAAGTCTGTGCTCTGGAGAGTGAAGCCCTCTCTCATTTGACATCTTTATTGAGGAATTTCTCAAATATAACAGAAAATGACACCAGAGGGAATTGAAACCAGGATGAGATGTTACTGAGGCCGAAATGGCTGCCTTTAGCTGTGTAATTACTTGAAATAGCAGTTCTGTTTGAAAAATATTATTCCAAACTCAGTGTGATCAGCCAGCTGAGCAATATTTAGGCTAATAGAATAAGATTCTTTTTTTTTTCATCTTAAATTAGAACCAGCAGCGGGTCATTTTCCCCCATCTCCACAAAGCAAGGCTGGCGCTCTCTCTCTCTCTCTCTCTCTCTCTCTCTCTCTCTCTCTCTCTCTCTCTCTCTCTCTCTCTCTCTCTCTCTCTCTCTCTCTCTCTCTCTCTCTCTCTCTCTCTCCATCAGCTCACTTAGCCAGAGGGCTTCAACCTTCGTCTTTACTTGACTTACTGAAAAATGTGTTTCCCAAGTTGCTCACAGCTGGAATTTTGGACTGGCTTCCCAGCACTTTGATCCCTGCTGAAGAGGAGTTATTTGTGGTCCCAATCCAGCAGACAAGCTGATTGATTAACCAGATGGCTCTTTGTCAATGAACATGTATTGAGCACCTACTGTGTGCCTCACCTCATGCTCACTTCTACCTAGGCGAGGTGAAGGTTACGTTTCTGTATGTGTGAAGCTGCCCTGTGTTGCCTTTGTGGCCTTTCACTGGTGCCTCCCGCACCCCCTCACACACAAACACAACATCCACTGGTAGATGCCATTAGCAGTCTCTTCCTGGA
The DNA here is from genome assembly GCA_028658305.1 of Pachyuromys duprasi. NCBI lineage: Eukaryota > Metazoa > Chordata > Mammalia > Rodentia > Muridae > Pachyuromys > Pachyuromys duprasi. The sequence continues at coordinate 17,950,233 of CM053752.1, forward strand.
ATCTAGGACTTAGATGGATAGAAGCTGCCAGCATCAACCCTTATAAATGAGGAAAAATAGGCCCAGGGAAAACGACCTGGTACTCAGGGTCACAAAGGCCAGTAAGAAACTCAGCTTGGACCAGACCCAGCATCTGTCACTTCCAAGTCTAGAGCTTATGCCTGCTGATCACCCCTACCCCTGCCTCACAGCACCCAGAAAAGTACCAGCCCTGGGAGGGAAACCAGGTTCAGGGAGGGTCTCTGATGTGTTGAGTAAAGCATGTGCCCCCTCTCAGAGCCACCAAATCTGTTCTGCAGCCCCAGCACCTGCCATGACAGGTGGGTGGTATTGTGCCAAAGGACAAGAGGGCACCTCCTACCTGCACTGAGGGAGACATTTGATTTCTCACTCAGGCATCCCCCTTGGGACTTTGTCCTATCCCATGTGACAGTAGACACCCCTGTTTTCCCAAAGTCCCACTGCTTCCCCAGGGCTCCCAGCTCACGAGGAACCCAACACAGGGCCCTACCTGCCCTTCTTCTCACATTGCACCCTCGCCCACTACCCATGCCTCAAGCCCTCTTACATGCCTCTGCTCTTGACAAGCTGCCTATAAATTATAGAGTTGTTGAATGAGCGAATAAAAGGCTTTGCCACCCGGAAAGACCTCTGGGTTCTGATCACATTACTACTTGAAAGCCACATCACACCAACTGGCATGAAATAGCACCATATTCCTCCGCCTGTGGGTTCCATGGGCTGAGAAACAAGTCAGGGAGAACCTGTCTCTGCTCCAAGGTGTCTGGAGCCTCAACTGGAGACAACCTGATTGGCCAGGTCTGGAACCATCTGGAAGCTTCCTGGCTCGTGTCTAGTGATGGCTGTTGGATGGTGGCCAAAATATATATGGGCAGCCTTTCTGTCTAGCTTTTGCTCAGGTCAGGGTGAGCCTTCCATGCACAGAGGCTTGGTCCCTGCAGAACAAGGTGGAGTGTGGGAACTCCCCTCAAACTCATGCTGAAGATGGTTTTAATGGTCTCCCCTGACTTAAGAGGAACAGATGTGTGAGGGGGCATCAGGGAACAGAAGAAAGTGCCTTGTAGAGAACTCTGTGCTAACAGAAGGCAGACAAGCTTGGTGAGTTTGGCCAGAGGCTGTGTTTAGAGAATCACAGTGAGGGAGAGGAAAGAAGATGGGTCCAGGAGACAGACAGGAACTGGTCACAGATTGCTTCAGGACCCTAGAAGAGGGTATATCTTAGTTTGGGTTTTATTGCTGTGAAGAGACACCACAACCAAGGCAACTCTTATACAGGGAAACATTTAACCGGGGCTGGATTATGGCTCAGAGTCCACTATTAACATGGCAGAGAACATAACAGCATGCAGGCAGACACGGTGCTGGAGAAAGAACTGGAAGTTCTACATATTGATCCTCAGGCAGCAGAAGGAGACTGTGTGCCACGCTGGGCGTAGCTTGCGCATAGGAGACCTCAAAGCCCGTCCCCACAGGGACACACTTCCTCCTACAAGGCCACAGCTCCCTCTGGGCCAGGCACAAGAGTCTACGGGGCCATTCCTATTCAAACCACCACAGGATGGATTTTATTCCAAGTAACTGGGAAGCTAGGGGACATTTTGACCAGAGAACTAACATGGTTTGATTTGACATTTTAATAAAAACCCTTCCTGGTTCCAAGTAGACCGTTACAGCAATGAGGGGCAGGGTATTTCAGCAGGGAAGCCTCTAGGATGGCCTGGCTGGTGACTCAGAGTAGGGTGACAGCACTGGCGGTGGTGGCTGAACTCAAAACACGGTTTGCAATGGGAAGTCTGGAGGGAATCAACTTCAGAGGTTAGAGAGAGCAAGGACCAAGGCCAACTGTTGGGGTTTGACGCTCAGTGTTTGTATGGCTCTGCCTTTTCGACTTGTGTGAAGATGCCTTGGGTGTGGAGGGGACAGCTAGATGTCTGGGGTGGGCTGGAATGCAGAATGCAATCAGCTCAGCTGAATTCTGTTTGAGATAATAACCAGTCTTTCCAAGTAGAAATGGCATACAAGGTCAGCTGTCTTTGGAGTCTGACCTGGGGGAAGTGTAGGGCATTAGCATCAAGATGGCTTTGGATACCAGAGTGGTCCATTTCATAAAGATCCTGTGTAGGGCCTAGAGAGGTGGCTCGGCAATGAACAGCATTGGCTGCTCTTCCAGAGGACCCAGGTGCAATTCCAAACAACCACACGGCAAGTCATAACTGTCCGTAACTCAAGTTCCAGTGGATCCGACTCCTTCACACAGGCACACATGTAGGCCAGACACCAAATATACATAAAAAATAAATAAAATAAAGATCACCTGTGTACCTGCCCTGTGCAGCCCCTCTTGAATGAGAGCTCCAAGACGGATGACCTGTTTCCCGCCCTTAGGAATCACTCAACCTACCTGGCTTTGTACATCCTGCCTGAGTCCATCACTGTGTGACTTCAGGCAACTAACTTAGCTTCTCTGGGACTCTAATGTAAGGTGGGGCCAGTTACCATGTTTTTTCTGAGACCAAAGGAGATGAGCTCTGTAAAGCACCCGGCATGGTGCCTTGGACCTGTCAAAGGTTCCGTGGATGTCAGTTTTCTACTGACCACTCTCCTGGTATGCAAAGTCAGAGAACTTTTTAATGAAAAAGTCTAGTTTTGAGCTGGTGAAGATGCAGTGGGCAAGCCTGGACTGTGGGCTGTGTATGAGCCCTGTGCCTGAGACCCGAGTCCCCCCACATCCTATGAGGCGCTCCTGTTGGATAACTCACAGTTCAAGAGACTCTGGGTCAGGCAGCCCTCCATCCACAGGAGGCACTGTGGGGTCATGTGACATCAGGGCTTCTCATACTTATCCTGGCCAAATCCTCTTATTTCTCAGTCTTGCCCTGGCCCCTGTGAGGTGGATCTTCATCTGATATGTCCAGATGAAGACAAGTGTGTAAGTGACTTTGGAGGCCATCAGGTAGTAAGAGGATGGGGAGAAGGACACCAGGGAGACCCTTGCAGGGTCCATTTGTTTATGGGGAGGAAGGCAGTGGCCTGGACGTCTAGATGGGAGTGGCCACCACAGCTCCCTGTGCGGGGCTGGGTGTGTGATGAACGCAGCCCCAGCCCCTCTGGAAAGACAGCTGGAGCTGGCGCTGCTCCTCCGAACCCCAAGGAAGTTTGCAGTTGTTCTTTATTTATTTGTTTTCATACTCAAGCGGCTCAAAAAAAAACGTTTCTGACTAGGGGAAAAAATGTTGACCATCCTAATGTAAAACTAAACAGCCCGGGCCAGCTCTGTCTCCTGTGCATAAGCAGCAGTATTTCTGAGGTGGATGGAAACACTGGGTTACATTTGCCGTCAGAGTTCAAGACAGTCAGACCATGTCTGTCAGCATTTTACAACTGTTCGTTTGGCTTTGTTTTTTGCTGAGACAGGATCTCTGTAGCCCGGCCCGGACTTGAACTTACCATGTACGGGGGACCAGCCTTGAACTTCTGATCCTCCCGATTCCACCTCTAGAGTGCTAGGATTACAGGCATATGCGTGCACTGCAGGTTTGCATCTGTTAATTTGATAGGAATTCCTTGGCCTGAGTAAAAGAAACGTGTGCTGGATTGGCCCATCACTGCAAAAATGGGAAGCAGGTGTGGGGAGGTGGAATGGTTTCAAGCCGGGGGGTGGGGATCCCCACCCCTTCTCCAGGGCCAGCCAGGAAGTGGAGTGAGCTTTCTTTAGAAGCACAAGCCAGCAGTAGAATGAAAGACAGTGGGCAAAGAGTCAGGTGCTAGGGGGCTGCTGCCTTCCTGGAGGATGCTGGGACGCCTTGTCTCCCAACCTCAGCTTCCATGTGGTATATGAAAGTAAGTGGATGGGATTCGTCCAGCAGTTTTCAGACTTCGTGAGGTAGCAGAATTCCTTTTCTTCAGAGATCATGTTGGGGTCATGCTGCTCCATCTGAAATGGGTAGCCAGGTTGGAGGGGGGAATGGGTATAGAACCCCTCTCTCTCCTCACAAGGTCCCTGGGACCTCCTCACTGGGCTGCTTCTCCCTCCAGATCCTGTGGGACAGCAGCCAAGCTCTTTTCTATGTCCTCCTCATCCCAGGGAAGACAGCCCCGGCTGCCTCAGGACTGTGGCCTCCGGCACATGGAGTGACTTTCGTTCCCCTAACCAACTTCCTTCCTGCTCTCCAGGCCTGGTCTCTGTGGGCCCTGCCACTGGAATGGCCTGCCCCAGCCTCCTAATTAAGCCTATTTGGCTCACCCACATATACACACTTGTCCCTCAGGCCATGACCAAGGGACAGCCCCAGAAGCCCTCCCTGACTACACGATTTCTGTGGCATCCGGTGAAGGCAGCCTTCAGAGGCTGGAGGTGGATCATCTCACTTCCCCGAGAACTCCCAGAGAGCCGTGCTCCAGACTGATTTGGCTACTCATCCCAGGCCTGCACAGGCCAGGAATAACGGGCAGTGGGGGAGGGGGGTCCCAAGGAAGGTGTCTTGGCAGGAGTGAGTGTGCAGAGCTCCCCGCACGCGGTGAAGCTGGGCAGTCCACTGGGAAGGCATTTCACCAGCTAGAGGCCTGCAGGGGTGCAGAAGCCACCCACACAATGTCTCTATGCCTAGCTTCTCCCACTCGCTGCTCTGGATGCCTGGAGAATGTGCCCTGGGAAGCCAGGTGCCCCGGTCTTCACCCTGGCTCCCTTCCTAGCCGGGGTGGGAGTTAAGAGGTCAGTTCTGTGCTCTTGGTTTTATCTGGAAAGGCGGGGTGATGGTGGTTCCAAGAGGGGACCCTGGGAATGTAGCCTGTTGGGTCATGTGGAGAGTCTATGAGGCAAGTTCAATGGAGGCGTGGTCTGTATGGGAGTAACCTGTGTGGGTGTGGTCAGGGGCGTGGTCTGTGTGGGTGTGGTCAGGGGAGTGGTATGGGGAAGTAGTTTGTGCCCTTGTGGCCTGTGGGGGGTGGTCATGGTCTGTGGAAGCCAAGTGTGGCCTGTGTGAAGAAACAGTAGCTATGAGAAACATAAGCTCCTGCCTTTCCTCCCTTCAGTCAGCAGTCAAGCGGAGACCTCGTGAATGAGCAGACTAGCCCTCCCCACCCCCACTGAAGTCTGTTGTTGCTCCACCCCACGCCAGCCTCACCTTTGGATAGCTCTTTATTCGGCACCTTGGGGAAGAATCTGTCCCACAGTGGAGACTCCGCAACAGAAAAATCCATTAACAACCAAGCAAACACAGGCCACGGACAGAGGGTAGCAGCAGGCAAGACACTAGCCTTCCCCGTGTTCCGTTTACAGCCTCAGCGCCAGGAGCTCAGTCGGAACCCTGGGGGATAAACAAATAAGTGTCCTGTGAAGACTCTTTAAAAATATCCTGCCTTGTGCACCTAAAAATGGCATTGGCAACAAATGAGGGTGCCCCCGTCTCCAGCCTGCACCTCTGTCAACACGCTTGCTTATCTTGGACCAACTGGGCCCTGGGTAGTGTCTTGGGTCACTCAAACATATGCAGGGGCCACCTATGTCAGAGAAAATGATGCAGCCAACCCTGCCCTGGCACAGCAGGACAGGGCCCTAGCTGTCCCTGATGGCCGTCAGCCAGTCCATGCACCCGCCTGCCCAGCAACCGTCCCTCTTACCCACCTCATCCCGACCACATGCAACTAGAAATAGATGTCTGGCAGAGACATCCTGTGCCCTCTGGCGCTATCCATCTGTGGAGTGGACAGTAGGTGTGGCTGCTTAGTCTGGGGTCCTTCATCACCTCTCAAGTGCAGCCTCAACAAAGACAGGATTCTGTGGGCCACCTTCCGGCTACCACCGCTGCCCCTGGTCTGTCTGCTTGCTTCCAAGGATCAGATAATAGCTGAAGCATTTAGGAATAGCCATTGGCCCTTCCACATAGAACATTCGATGGCGGCTCCATGATGAGGAAGCCAGGCTCCCCTAATGGAAACAAGGGTTCCAACAGGCCCTACCTGCTTTGTCAGCCTGATAGCAAACTAAGTGTTAAGCCTGTCCCCAAGCTCCTTTTGTCCCTGCTTAGAAGCCCCCGGCCCTTGCTGGCCCAGGTATTCTAGCCCCCACCTGGCAGGGCCTGTGTGTGCCCTAGTGTGCCTGCCCAGTGACTGACTGCCTATACACTTCCTGCACCCCCCAGAATTAGAGTGAGTCGCAAGTGTCTGTTTACTTATCCATCTTCCACACTTGGGATAATTTTACAGAAAACTTCCAGAGAAATCAGGCATGAAGTCAGAAGATGCTTGGCCTGGTCACCGTGCTCTAAGGTCATGTCCAGACTTGCCTGGGCATAGACGTAACTTTAATAGTTATTAGCACTGCATGAATGTTTTTTTTTTATTTCTTTTTTGGAGGGGAGGGGGGACATGGTTTCTCTGTGTAGCCCTGGCCTTGTAGACCAGGCTGGACTCAAACCCAGAGATCTTCCTGCCCCTACCTCCAGTGTGCTGAGATTAAAGATGTGTGCCACCACTGCCCAAGCAAGAGACTGCTTTAAGAGGTGAGAACAGCACACACACAGCACAGAAGCAGGAAGCTCAGGCTAGTGGGAGGGCGGACTCGGGGTAGACACACACCTGTGAGCCAGAGAGTCAGGTGCAGCAAACTCTGCCCGGCCAGAGGCTGCAGATGTGAGGGGGGGGGGGGAGCGGGGCAGGGATGTACAGGATCATCAGAACCTCACCACTGACCACTGTGTACACCGTAGACTCAGCTTGTCCCGTCGCAACACCCAGGGCTGTGCTGTCCAGTCCACCTGCTGCTCTAGTGCCCGTCCCCCAACACACAAGACTTTCTCCACATCCCACCACCAAAGGTGCCTTTGCCCTCACAGGCTGTCTCAGAGAGAGGCTCGTGGGCTCCGGGTTGGTCCTTCTGGCCCCATCGCCTCTCACAGCACACCCCTGGCAAGCCTCTGGAGCCATTCTGTGATATATGATAAAAAGTCTGACATAGCCACTTAAGGCGGAGGATGGGGCAGGGCACAGTTCAGCTCCTGGCTTCGGAGGGGTCTAATCATGGTCCTGGACTGTCCTGACTCTGCCTGCCGCCTTCTTGGGTGTGCTGGCTAACGAGACAAAGCCTGCGCTTGCTCTTGGCGGTCACTCAGTGCTCCACCCCGCAGCTGCCTCTAAGGGGTGTGGAGTGTAGGAAAGAAGCCACCCAAGAATGCAGGCCAGTTGGAGGACTGATGTGGGACATACATGAGACAGGAGACAAGGCAAGGGCCACAGTGGCCTTCTCTCACAGAGGCCTCTGGGATGAGGCTGTATAAGTGGAAGGAGGTAGAAAAGAGAAGTCCTGACGTTTGAAGCACAAGCATGGGGACTGAGGTAGGATCTGTTGCACCATGTGTAAGACGCGACTTTGGTCAGTCAGAGATGGGAGGGTCTCCAGGAGAGAGGTTCTCAACCTGTGGGTTGTGACCCCCTTAGACAACCCTTTCCCAAGGGTTGCATATCAGATATTTACATTATGATTCATAACAGTAGCAAAGTTACTGTTGTGAAAGTAGCAATGAAAATAATTTTATGGCTGGGGGGGGGCGGTCACCACAACATGAAGAACTTATTCGAGGATTGCAGCATTAGGAAGAGAGAGAACCACTGCCTGCGTGCGACACCCTGGCTGGCAAGCCTGGAACTGGCAAACTCCGGGTTCAGTGAGAGACCCTGTGGCAAGGAATAAAGTTGAGAAAGACACCCAGTGTTGACCTACTGTATCCACATGCATGAGCCACACGCATTCCCACCTGTACACACATATGTACATATATATGTATATATACACACACATACATACATACAAAAAGAGAGTCCTGAGCCCCACAGCAGTCTGCTGAAGGAAATGCCCTGCCCTGCGCCTGAGAGCTTGAGGAGGTTAGACCTGCCTAGTGCTACAGCCAGAAGAATTCAGGCCTGGAGATTCCCAACTCAGATAGCAGGGAGGCCAAAAACAAATCGGCGTACTTGGCTGACACCAGGCAGGACGGGCTAGCTGGACAACCTGTGTCAGCTCGCGTCAGTGGGGGTATCAGGGCGACGCCGAGTCTGCCCTAAGATTCTCTAGAGAGAAGGACTAAGGCTTCCTGCAGGCACACCACAGAGGTCACTGGTCCCATCTGGGCCCTTGCGGGCCTCTCTCTCTCAGGCCTTACCAGACCCTGAGCTCCCCTGTCCTCCCAGGGTTCTGTTTCCAGGCCTCACTTGTTTGGTTGGCCTCCCCTCCCCTCCCCCAGCCCTCCATTCTTACCCTCATCAAAAGAAATTTAAAAAAAAAAAAGAAACCTTGAGTGCCTCCCACAGATGTCCGGCCAGGGTCACATTCACAGCTGTGCCGTGTGGGGCCCATGGAGAGGAAAGTTCTGTTCCCTGCTCTTTCACCCACATGAAACTGTGGGCAGGCTGCTGGCTGGGGCGCTTCCTGTAACAGAGCTGGTGCCCCACTGAGGCACCATCTCACCCCCCCATCCTGAGAGATCCCTGGGAGAGATGATCTTACCCTGTAAAGGGATTGGTTTTCAGTGTGGCAATTTAGAATAGCCCAGGAGGAGTCTTCGTGAGAGACTGCCTAGAGCAGGTTGGTGTGTGGGCTTGTGGACGGGGGAGTCCTTGTTTATATCAACGGATGTGGGAAGGACCATTGCCTGCTCTGTGTCCCAGGCTGCACAGAAGATGAACTGAGAACCCTGTATCCATACATGGTGCTCTCAGAGCTCTCCACTGTGCAGGCGAAGCAACCAGCTCTCCAGGGTCCCCCGCTGTGATGGACTGTAACCCGGAACCATGAGCAGAAATAAACCCTTTGGCCCCCAGGTTGCTTGTTGGCCATGTATCTTATCATAGCAAGCAGGACAGGAAACTAAGACACGGTAGGTAAGGCCACACTGGAGTTGGCAAGCAGAGGCCAGGCTGGTGGGTGAGCAGCCAGCCCGCCACAGCCTTTGGTGGCCAGGGAAAGGGGAGCCTGATTGCGGGCCCTTTAGGGGCTTCAGGATGAAGTCTTTTTGATGAGGGGGTAAGGGGTAAAGGCAGGAATACCTCTGATGGGGAGGGGGGGAGGAGAGCTGGGCCTTGTGCCTAAGGATTTTGCAGCAGATACAGCTGTCACAGTGACCAGATGCAGGGAGGTGGTACCAAGACTGACAGCGGGGGTGTTCGGGCCAACGGACTATGAGCTGTGCTGCTCTGTGGGAGACAGAAGCTAAAGGCCGAGTGGTGGCTGTGTTTGACTCTGCTCTTCCGTGGAGGTGGTGTTAGACCAGCCTGGATGCTGTAGTCAGGTGTGCCTGCTGGACATGCAAAGGCAGGCACCACACTGGCCAGTGTACAGGTTTAGAGGATGGTAGAGGAGGTGCCTAGCGGTGAGGAGAGATTAGCAGTTATCCAGACGTGCTGCTATGGGGCATGGTCAGAGAATGTAGACAGGGGAAAGGGTAGAACCTAGCCCATCTGTTCCCAGCTCTGGGTAGAGCTTCTGTGTCTCAGTGGTCCCAGCTTGGGTGAAGGACGGTAGACAAAGCGGAAATTCCCAGCTGTAGATCTGCCCAGGGCCTGGTACCCAGGATGTATAAAGAGCTCAGACAACATCACAACTATGAGTCACTAAGCCACCCTATATTCAGTTATACAACCCAGTTTTTTGGTTGGTTGGTTGGGATTGGTTGGGGCTGGTTGGTCGGTTTTTTAAAACAGTTTCTCTGTGTAGCCTTGGCTATCCTGGACTCACCTTGTAGACTAGGGTGACCTTGAACTCACAGCGATCCTCCTGCCTCTCCGAGTACTGAGATTATAGGCGGTGGACACTGCACCACGTTTACAACCCAGTTTTCACAAAAAGAGCACAAGGATTTGAATAGACAGTCCTCTAAAGATATGCAAATGGCTAGTGGGCATTCAGAAAAACTGTTTAAGATTGTTAGTAGTCAGGGAAGTATGAATAGAAGCCAGGAGACACCAGGTCACACCCACCATAGTGGCCCTTCAAGCAGAAAATAACAGGTGCCGACTGTGGGGCATGGAGAACCAGAAGCCTCACATTTTTCTGGTAGCAATATGTAGCCTGATAGAAAACTGTCGGAGAATGTCTTGAAAAGTTAGATAATAGAGGTGCTGGAGAGATGGCCCAATCCTAAGGCATTTGCTGCCCTTTCAGGGGACCTGAGTTTGATTCTTAGCACCCACATCAGGTAGTTCACAACCACCTATAATCCCAGCTCCAGGGGATCCAATATCCTTTTCTGGATTCCATGGGCACCTACACTTACACATGTATACACTCATATACAGACATACAGAATTTAAAATCAAAATCAACCTGGAGGTGGGAGTTGGGTACAGGGTTGGTGAGACAAGGACATTTGCTACCCTGACTGAGGACCGGAGTTCAGTCCTTAAAACCTGCATGATAGGAAAGAACCGGTTCCCACAAGCTGGCTGGCCTCTGACTTCCACACGCCTCCCATGGTGTGTGAAATAAATGAACAAATGTAAGATAAAATTAGATATAGATTTATCATATTATCCAACAGCACTGCTCTTTAGCATGTACCCAAGAGAATTAAAACACGCACACCAAAAGCCCATATGTGAATATCCACAGCATAATTCATAATTGCAACAAAGATGAAACAACCCAACCCTATCCATTAACTGCAGAAAAAAACAAAATTGTGGCAGATATATGGATGCGGAAATACTACTCAGTCATTAAGAAAAAAGAATGAAACTTATAATACACGCTACAACATGGTGAAGCCTAAAAATGTGATACCATCTAAAAGAAGACAAAGCCAAAAGGACAATGTATATTATATATATATATATATTATAAATATCTATTATAATTAACATACTATAGATAGCATGATGTGAAATGTAAATATGTAGAGACAGAGTAGACCTGTGATTCCAGGGGCCTGGGATCCACTGTGAAGGGCCACATCCCTATTATTTGTAGTAGTGATGGTTGGTCACATGACCTACTGAGTAGGCTGAAAAAACAGCCAAGGTACCCACCAAAGTGTGACTTGCATCTTCGTTCTAAAAAAGCAGCTGTAGAAATGAAAGCTGGGGAGGACACTGTCCCACACACTGCGAGCGGACCACACGCGCAGTTTCAACCCTGGTTCTGGTCAGCTTTAAGCACAGCCATAAGCTGGCTGTCCTGTCTTCCACCCCACCCCCAGCCCCAGAGCTGTCCTGGGAGGTGAGTGGCCTGCAACTAAGTCAGGAAGGAGGCACTTTAAGGAGCTGAGGGAACTCCTCCACTCAGAAACCAGAAGGCCAGGCAGGCTGAACGCTTCCTTCTCTGTGGCTTGTTGCCACTTTTCCAATTTGGAAGGGACTTGGCTGTCCAGCATGCCATGCCTGCAGTCCCTAGAGATTCAAAGCACTCACTCCATCTTTGTCTGACATTACTCACATTTGTTGGTAGCCATGTGGGTCAAATTGGGTGCTGGAGGTTTTGGCTCTGTACTTTCTTTACCACCACCACCACTACCACCACCCCGCACCAGGCCCCAACACCTCAGAACTATTACCATCCCTACCTTCTGGAAAAGGAAGCTCAGGCCTTGCATGGCTCAGCAGCCAGAGGTCATAGCAGCCACTCCCTGACTGGTACCCCATCTGGTATGGCCTGTGGGAAAAGGCAGTGGTCACAGGCAGTTCTAAGGGGACTTAATCAAAAGTCTGAGCCAGGCAGCAAATCTGTTCTTAGAGACACAGAGCCCTGGGGGCACCTGGGTTAGCAGCTGGGTTTAGAAGGCCTGGCTTGTGTGGAGATGCAGTCCCCAGATACAGGTAGCTCCAGCAGAGCCCGGCCCTCCTGGGCTGACTTGAGGGTTTGCATGTTAACAGTGGGCTTGCCGGTCTCCACACAGGCCTCCCTCTCTCAGCCCTGAGTTCAGACTTGGGCCCAACCCAGCAGGCTTCGTGCTGCTGACTTGCAGGGAACCCAAGGGCCACAAGAAGGCTTGGAGATGACACCCTGCGTGGTGAGCAGACAGGTCCACGTCCGCTTATCCCTCCTGCCTGCCCAGCCAGGCGTCTTGACAGTTCAGGAGTGTTCTGGCTCTGTCGGAACTCAGGCACCAGATCTCTAAGACCCATGTGTATTTTACCCGAAATCGAATCCATCTGGTTCTCGTTTATTTACACTTAACTCATCAAATGCAATTTTGCAAGAGTCATTCGATAGCCAAGAGGCATTTCTGCCTCAGCTGCCCGCCCTTGGGGAGGTGGGGTGGGGGTGGAGGAGAGAGCGGTGTGTTGCTTCTGCCAGGACCAGGTGGCAGAGCTCAGCTGTGGAGCCTGAGCTTCGGTTCCCGCCCACAGGATGCTGGAGCCTGTGCAAGGCCTAACACACAGTGGATTCCTGGGCAGCCACAGAAACATGGGTGGGGTGCGCTCAAGACACAGAGTCTCTGTGTCAAATTGTGAGTGTTCATGGGAAACACAAAGCAACTGAACCAGGATCAAGGAGTAATTTCCAGTTATAAATAACTGCAAGCTCGGGTTCCTCGTCCAAAAGACAACAAACAGGCCACTATTAATAAAAACAAACAGCCCCACCTGGGTCCAAGCAGTGGCCCTTGGGGGCAAACCACAGACCTCTTGCAGACGCCCTCCCAGAAGCCGATGGCCTGGCCTCAGAGACCCTTCCTGTGGGGAGACAACCACAGTGAGTGGGCCCCAGGCCTGAAATGACCCCTTAGGGCCGGTGGAAACTGGAGAGTGAGGGTAGTGTCCAGGGAGCTCAACTGGGCAGGAGCCACAGCTAAAGGCTGCCTATGCCAGTGTCGGTGTCCGACTTCTGTCCACAGCGAGCAGTGTGACCCCAGAACGCTCGCTGTTAGGCCTGATCGGTGATGCCAAATTCTGCCAAAGCTGGAGGCCTCGGTGGCCACACCCTGGGAGTGTGTATCCCGGCGAAGCTGGGAGATGTGAGACAGAATGTGCTTGTAGGGGGACACTGAGGTCTGAGATGGGCTGTGCCATAGGAGCTGGGGACACAGATGGACTAGGTGTGGAGGACAAGTTAGGAGCCTAACTTGAGGGAGGGAGAGAGGGAGACAAAAATAAAAAATGTTGGGAAGCAGGGCGCGTCTCAGTCTTGGATGGCCAGATAAGGCTCGGGCCAGACTGAGCTGAATTAACCTTGGGTATCCAGGCCTTCCTAGGCGCCAGCACTCCGCCTGCCGCTGGTCCCTGCCTTTGACTGAAGGAACAACTACCAAACAGTATTCTTACTGAGGGTTGCCTTGGGGGAACCCCCCCCCAAAGTGCAACTTCCTCCCCGTTTGAGTCTGTCACCTCAGCTACCCAAAAAAAGGTGGAGGCTCTTTGCATCGGTGCGATATCTTTTGTGTTGTGTGGTTTGTTTTTTTTTTAGTTTAGTTTGTTTGTTTGTTTGTTTGTTGCTTTGTCTTGTTTTTAGATAGGGTTTCTCTGTGTAGCCTTAGCTGTCCTGGACTAGCTCTGTAGACCAGGCTGGCCTCTAACTCACAGCAATTCGCCTGCCTCTGCCTCCCTGAGCGCTGGGATTACAGGCGTGCCTCACTGCACCCTGCTGGTGCGCAGTCTGTTAAAGGAGGGAAACTGTTGACCTCGCAGAGGGTACAGGCTGGTACAGGCATCCCTTGCCAAACCGGGGCTTCAAGATAAGCTGCTTGCTCTCTGTTCTTGGTCCCTGCTACCTTGTTCAGGTCTCCTCCAGAGCCTCCTAGAATCCACTTTGTGGCTTAGTTTCAGTGCCCAGGAATTCCCTGCCTTCTAGAAGACCCCACTGTGGTTAAAAGGGAAGATGGTAGAATGTCAGCATGCAGGAACAAGACATCCTCAAGCCCACCCTGTTCCAGGGTCTCTGCTCCAGGATCCCAGAGCCTGGGTTGGAGAAGGACACCTTGGGGTCTCAATAGACACAGGTTCAGTCTTCCTGAGGCCTTTAAGGGTTAGCGACACCCAGCCTGTCAAGTGCCATGATAACTTCTCCATGAGTACCTTTCTGTTGGCCGGACTATGCGGTGCGGCAAAGCTTATGGCTTTTGAGGGCCTCACATATCACCAGCCTCAGAGCAGTCAGAGACCAGCTCAGGCCACACTCCATGCAGGGCTTGGCTTTCCCAGTTGCCTTGGTCAGCACACAGGACCTAGCCAGTCTCTGGAGGCTCTGAGAACTGTCCTCCTGCTGCAGCGCTCACAGACCCTTCCCTCTGGGCCCTGCCCTGCCCAGCCTCTAGCCTCAGGTCACACATCTCCCGGTGCTCAAAGCCCCGCATTCACACCACCTCCTCCAGTAAGCTTCACTTCCTGGTCTAAACTCCCAAATTGCATCCATCCTCCCTCAGTGCTTCGTGTCTACGGATGCAGAAGAGCAAGGGCTTGGCTCTGAAGAGACGAACCTATCCCTGGAGAAGGGTGTAAGTGTGTGTGAGTGGGGCACACTCTGATGCCAAGAAGAAACAGGCTTCTGGAGACTGGCATGGAGAGCCAGGCCAAGTTCCCCTGGATGCCTGCTGAGCCCGGATAGCTCTTGGCTGTAGCAGCTGGTGAGCTGTGATATCACCCCCAGCAAGTCCACCAGCAAGGCCTCCTGCCCTGCCACCACAGGCCTGCCTCTATGTCCCAAGTAGGCTGTGAAGGAGACACAGGCTATCCCTACCCATGGCAGGGATGGTACAGTGGGGCCTGTGGTCTAGGCAAAGGGAAGAAGTGGAGAGGTAAGGCCCCCACTGCTGAAAGAAAACCCTAAAGTGGCAGTGGAGGTGTAGAAAGAGAGGAGGAACGAAAAGCAACTGCCCCCTGCCCTGTGGAACCCTGACTGGGTTGTTCTTGCTGACAGGGGAGAGTTCTGCCTCCTTGCGGCTTTGAGAAAGTCATTTTCCCTCTGTTTCTTCTGGTGATGAGGACAAGATGCGGGCGGGGCTTGGTTTTAGGTAGTGGCTCCTGGGTGGATCTAGTGAGCACTGTCCAGTCTGGATGTTAACTAGCATCGGCCATCCTTCTATACAACGATAAGGCATTGTACTGGCTCTGACTCGGAGGTGAGGGGATGGGTAGGAGGGGCTCCCCACGGGACCAGACACACAGTCCTTCAGTGAGAACCACCACAATTCCACAAAAAGAAGAAAAGGCCTGCTTGTACCCTAGTGCTCTAACAGGCCTCTTCCTGGAGGAACAGTCTGCAGCCCTGGCACACCTTGGGGACAAGGCCCAGAATAGCCCATGTACTGAGGGAAAGGCAGAGCAGCTCTCAGGGATGCCCAAGCCTGGCGTGGATGCCCTTCTGGCCCTGAAGGAGCCTCATAGTAGAATGCATCCTGTGCTGGGTCACAGTGTGCCGGCACACGCCAAAGGGCAGCCAAGGGGCTGTTTCTCCGTGGGCCTCTGCCAGGTGAACCCTATCTGTCCTAGGTGGTAGGCAGACTTCCCATGATGCCAGCTGCACCAGGTGATCATTCCCAGCCCCCACGAATCCTGTCTGAGAGCCTGAGATGCAGCTGGTCTGTGGAAGAGGTCATTGTTAGTATTTATCTAAAAATGCCATGCACACAACCGCTTTCATAATAAAGAGTTTATTCGGGGGAAGGGAAGCAGAAAAGAGTTAGGGCCTGAGTGAGCCATGAGGGGGAGAGAGAGAGAGATGGGTGGTGCCCCAACAGAGAAAAGGGAGACAGCAAGAGGGAGAGAGGTGAGAGGCAGGAGTCCTTTTATCCTGGGCCCCTGTGAGCGGTGACCAATGATGACATCACAGGTGGCTAAGCCACTTAGGAGTGGGCTAGTGCATCGACTAGTGAACTAACATTTCTCCCTTTTTCTATAATAAAATAAAAAAAGAGGAGCCAGGGAGGGGTGGCAAGGCTTGAGGATGTTATGCTAATACTTAACAGTCATGAGTGGCCTCAGGCTGTGTAGGACGCAGTATCCCCAGGACTTTCTGCCCTACTTGGGGAAGGACGTGGGGCTCTGTTTGGACCCAGTGGAGAAGGGTACAGAGGGACAGCTCTCTCTTCCCGCCTGCTTAATCTTGGGGTTTTATCATTGGGAGCAAGGGAAAGACATGTTTACATGGCCTTGCATTTGTTTCAAATTATTCATCAGTGTTGGCGAGTCATTGTTCCCCACTAGTATAAACAGCCCTGTCCCGACAACACGGCCAACCCTGCCAGATCACTGAGGGCCTGTGGATGCCTTCTCTCAAATGCCCTGGTTCCTAGCTTTCGGCGAGGTGCAGAGATGGGCCGAGCCAAATGGCTGCAGATTGAGTGGCATCCAGACCAAGGCAGCATTTCTGCCCCCTGAAGCCAGCATTGGAGGCTCCATATCTGCTTTGTCTTGTAGTAGGGACTTGGCTTGGACTGGAGAGGCCAAGAGCCCCAGAGCCAGGAGAAACGAGTCAGTAACGGCTGGCGGAGGGCTTGGCTGCATCCCAAGTTCAGGGCTCATGGTCAGCTGTGTGCTAAGACCCAGGTGACTACCCTCAGTGCTGTTGAGTCAAGGATAGGACTCACCCCAGAGTCAGTCTCCACACTGCTCACAGACCTCGTCTTAAGGCCTTTGGAGTGTGTGCCTAAGTTGATTCCAGACTCAAGCTCAGGAGAGAGCAGGTTCTTTGCCACCATCTAAAAGCATTTGGGGCACAGCCAGCCCAGCAAAAGTGGCTGCAGACTCTTGCCCTAGGGCTCTGGAGCTCTGCCTTTACACTGTAAGGGCCACCCAGGTCACTTCAGCTCCTTGAATTAAATGCAGTTAGTAACACCCCCTCCATCACGGGGGCTCCTGAGGCTCTAGTGAGGCCCCTTGAGCTACAGTAAGTGCTCAGGATTCTGGCTTCCTGTTGCTCAGGTGACCAGACAGTGCTCTGTGCAGAACGGCAGGCTGGAGGCAGAAACTCCTTCTGCAGCCTGGAGGAGAGGTGTCAGCTCCGTGCACTTTGGGGTGCCCTGAGCAAAGGTGCTGGTAGCACTGGGCCAGCAGGGAGCCATCAACAAGACTGTGGAGAAGGCTATTCAGAGAACTAATGACACCTGCCCCCTCTCCCTGGCCTCCCAGGTCAGCCTCAGATCCCGCTGCTCCTCTCAGCAAGAGCCACCCTTACACGTGAGCTGGGACCTTCCGAGGCTTTTAGAGCAGAGAGCTCCGTTTCCCTCCTCTGACAGCCACACGGCTGGGCTGACATTTGAGCTTGCCAAGAGAATAATGATGCTCCACGCTGTGGGCCTCAAAGGCAGCCGCTGGTCTCCCGGGTGGTTAAGTGGTCTGCAGTCCTAGAGCCTAAATAGGACCCAGCTGACAGCGCTGCAGAGTCAAGCTGTCCCCGGTTCGGCACAGGTCACCGCCTGCCTCTACCTCCTCACATCCTTTTGGTCTCAATAGCAAAAGAGGTCTGTGTTAAAAAGAATAGGAAATTTTCAGTGCCAAAGTGTGTATGTACGCGTAGGCATGAAAAGGAAGTGTGTGTGTGTGTGTGTGTGTGTGTGTTGGAGGCTGTGGATTGGCTGGACACAGCCAGTAGCTCCACATGCATATTGCTTTGTGGTTTTATGTATTTGCCTATTAAAATGACAATACAGCCATGGAACATTAAGGTTTAAGAAGCCCTTCTTTCATTAAACAAACCGACAGCGTAGGGGGTTAGGACTCTGGTAATTGAAACATGCTGTTCCACTCAGGACCAGAGCTCCGTAAAGGCCCTTTCAGCCAGTCACACCCTTTGTGCCCACAGCCTCTGGTCAGAAGTGAGTGTCAGCCCTGAGCCGATTGCCTCCGGCAGACGGGGAAAGACCTCTTGGCAGCCTTCCCCAGCAGACCTGGCAGCCAGAGGTCAGGGTCTTTTCAACTCTTCCCCTACCCTCCAGGCTTTTGAAATCAATCTGCCAAACTGAGACCTTCAGGGTGGCGGAGGCCGCCCCAGCCTCCAGCCTCCCCCTCAGGGGTCCAGGGTCTCACGCTGCCAGCTGTAAGCTGGAGGTGGGTTGAAGGAGTGGGGGACGCTGTGGACACCCTTCAACCTGCACTGTCATCCTGGGGACAGGAGTCCAGTGATGTCACAGCAGAGACCAGGCCTGGGAGCCAATCTGCCGGGTTTGAAGTCTGCCCCTGCCACTTCCCATGTAGCCTTAGCATACGGATTCAGACTCTTCGCCTGCAAATGGGATAATAGCCGAATCTAATAAGGTTGGTGCAAGGGCTTAGGGTTAACAAGATGCTTCAAGCCAGGCACCCAGGGAGCAGTCACAACCCTCTAGCTCTTGAAACCAACTGCTTCTATGGTTCCACTGTGAGGGATTACCATGGAATGCCAGGCAGTACGCCCATGGAGAGCTACGAACTGTCTCTGGAGTGCCCCCATGTAGCAGCCCCATAGCTTAGTACTATGGAGTATCCCTGTTCAGTACTGTCATAGTATGATGTACCCCATGCAGTATAAGAGCATGTTGCATGGACCACCCCAATACAGTACCATCATAGCATCATGCCATTGAGTACCCAATACAATACCATTATAGTATGGTGCCATGGATTGCCCAGTGCAGCACCATTATAACATGGTGCCACGCGGTACTATCTATCATAGCATCGTGCCATAGTACCCTGTAAGTGGTCTTCGCTACTTTGTGGGTTCTTCTTTCTTCCACGCTTCTCTACCCCTTTTCTTCTTCCCTTTTAACCCCCTAACACTAGATAGAAGAGAGAAAGGGATAGAGAGGAAAGGGGGCAACATTATCTTTAGACTACTTCCTGCCGATTAGGGGCATTGAGCTCCTGGGGGCAAGTTTGATCTTCGCTTTCAGAAAAATCTAATTTCTTCTTCTTTCTCTTCTTTGTTTTCTTCTCCTTCTTTCTCTTCTTCCTCGTCTTCAAAATAACTTATTTTTATTTTATGTACATTAGTGTTTTGATTGCATGTATGTTTGTGTGAGGGTGTCAGATCCCTTGGAACAGGAGTTACAGACAGTTGTGAACTGCCATGCTGGGAATTGGACCCTAGTCCTCTGGAAGAGCAGCCCAGTGCTCTTAACCACTGGACTATCTCTCCAGCCCTCTCCTCCTCTCTCTCCTCCTCCATACACAACTCCTTATCAAACCACAACCAACCAACAACTCACTCATCAGAGCTTTAGCATTTATGTGCTCTCTGAAAAGACTCCAGAATTCCAAACATCACACAACTATCTGCAGCTGGCAAAATCATGTCCCTGCTAGACCTCAAGGCAAATCATAGTCACGTGCTGTGAAGCAGCTCCACAGCCCACACCTGGGATTAAAACAAAAACATAATATTTCTGTGCTTTTTAACAGGGAATCTTATGAAAGAAGTGGGTAAGACCTGGAGAGGACAGGATCTCCACAAGGAGAGCAACAGAACCAAAAAATGTGGGCACAGGGGTCTTTTCTGAGACTGATACTTCAACCAAGGACCATTCATGGAGATAACTTAGAACCCCTGCACAGATGTAGCCCATGGCAGCTCAGTGTCCAAGTGGGTTCCATAGTAATGGGAACAGGGACTGTCTCTGACATAAACTAATTAGCCTGTCCCTTGATCACCTCCCCCTGAGAGGGGAGCAGCTTTACCAGGTCACAGAGAAGATAATGCAGCCACTCCTGATGAGACCTGATAGACTAGGATCAGAAGGAAGGGGAGGAGGACCTCCCCTATCAGTGAACTGGGGGAGGGGCATGGGTGGAGAAGGGGGAGGGAAGGTAGGATTGGGAAGGGAGGAGGGAGGGAGCTACAGGTGGGAAACAAAGTGAATAAACTGTAATTAGTAAAAATATAAATTAAAAAGTAGTAAAAAAAAAAAAAGAAAGAAAGACAGAAAGAAAGAAACCAAAATCCCCAAATTCTTGCAGTACTATTGTAGCATCACGTCATGGAGTACCCCAATACAATACCGTCATAGCATGGTGCGGTGGAATGCCTTCATGCGGCACCATTATAACATGCTGCCACGTGCCCCTTTTCCCCTCTCTTCACAGATGTGGATGAGTGTCAAGACAACAACGGTGGCTGCCAGCAGATCTGCGTGAACGCCATGGGCAGCTACGAGTGTCAGTGCCGCAGCGGCTTTTTTCTCAGCGACAACCAGCACACCTGTATACACCGCTCCAACGGTGAGTGCAGCCTGTGCTGACCAGCCATGCCTTCCAGGCCGCCCCCTCTCCACATGTGGATTCCAGGGGCCTCCGGGTCAGGGTCGCGGGTCTTGGTGATGACCCCTTGTGGCTATTTTGTGCTACCAGTGTTGATTCTTTATAGAAATCTTTCTAGCTCCTTCCCTCTGCCAGCTGTTGGTATTTCTCCTGTGTGTGTGTGTGTGTGTGTGTGTGTGTGTGTGTGTGTGTGTGTGTGGTAGGGCCACATGTAGTAAATATAACCAAAAAGAGTTGCCGTCCTCTTTATTGGAGACTAGCTCTGGACAGGAAGGCTGGACTCCAGACCCCTTCACAAAGGACTGGTGTAACCTTAGGTCTCCATAAGCCTTTGGCATGGATCACCAGCCTGCTGAGGGACCTTATCACTGAGAGCCCACTGCCTCTGGAGCCCAGGTGGGATGGGGTGCCTGAGCAGGCTGCAGCTGAGTGTCCTGGGGACAGAGCTAGTCACTAGCCAAGCCCAACAGGTGAAGGCACTTGGTGTCAGGGCACTGGGGGTCCGGTATGGAGGCTGGTTGAAGTTTGGGCCGATGACAGCGGGGCTGTGTGGAGGGGCAGAGCTGGTCAGACGCCAACACGAGTATGGAACCTGGGTCAAGTGGACAGCAATGCAAAGGCATCATCAGTTGCTCAGCAATCTCCCAGTCCCAAGGCAGGGCTGGGTACTGCTGGAGAGAGGCCTGGCAGGACAGTGCCAAGAACCAAGGCTTCTGGGGCCAGGCCGTCCCGAAGAGTCAATGCTGGAGACAAGAGGAAGTTAGAAAGAGCAGCCCACTGTCCCTCCTCCAAGACTGACCTTTGACAAGGAAGGTTTGAGACCGAGCCAAGGGGCACAGAAGGCTTGTGCTCGGCCTGGCTCAGCTCAGCAGGGCCCAGGTGTGAACCCAGCGCCTCCACCCTTTTCTGGGGCTACTGTGGGGCAAGCTCCCTGGATGCTTAGAGCCTCAGCTTTCTCATTCAGAAGACAGTGGATGGGCCAGCAGGGTGTCTGAAGCTAGGAGGAGAAGCTGGTGTGATCTGCTGGTGTTTGGTGGGGGCTACCAGAGGTTGGGAAGTGGAAACAATACATGGTTACTGCTAGAAAATGATTCCTGGGGATAAAAAAAATTTTTTTTTGAAATATGTTGGGGCAGTAAACCAGAAGCATTCTAGTAGACTGAGTTTGTTTTGGCAGTTTCTTCCCAGGCGAGTCTGGTGCACTAACCCCTGGTGCTACAAGGTCCCCATAAGAGCATGAAGGCCAAAATTGGTGTTTCCTTGGATGCTTGCTCTAGGTACCAGAGCCACTACCCAGGTGGCCTCAGGCAGACAGGGGGCTCATCTTGCCCCTGATGACTGCCTAGGTATGATGACACTGGGCAGAGCCATCCAAGATGGAGGCAAGTGACATAAATGAGGACCTGAGTACACAGGGATCATAAAAAGAAGAAAAGGAAGTGTGTGTGACAAGGCCCTCCCTGGGTCCTGTCTGTGTTGGGGAGGGGATATTTCTCAGAATAGCTTGGAGTCACACTCCAGGACCTTTTTCTCTGCTAGCACTCAGTTCCTGCCTCTGGAGAGAGCCTCCAGTGGGCTGTGGTGAAGTCATGCTTCTAGTTGAGAGCATAAGGAAGGACAGATGGACCGCAGGATGCAGAAGGGCAGCTGTGGCCAGCCCGTTCTGCCTTCTCAGCATCTGCCAGGCCGGGGAGGTCACAGATTAAGGTTTTAGACACTGGTGATGGATTTGGAGAGAGAGGTAACAGGCCAGGGGAGGGCGGAGAACCTCTGCCAGGGAGCAGGCCTGAACACCACCACAGACTGCTCACAGCAGGCTGGTTAAGACTCCCCTGACAGAGCAGGAAGTGAGGTTAGGGAAGCAGAGGATGCAGGTGGTAGGTCAGTGGCCAGAGCTGAAGGCCTCTGCGTGGAAGCCACCACTAGACTGAAATCTATTGATGAAAGAGAGCTCTGTACACAGGCATGGTGACGCACGCCTTTAATCCCAGCGCTCAGGAGGCAGAGGCAGGTGGATCTCTGTGAGTTTGAGGTCAGCCAGAGCTTGTTATGCCAAGAACCAGGAAGGAAAAAAGAAAGAAAGAAAGAAAAACACACTGTGTGGAAGTCTGAAGTTTCTAGAGACTGGCTGGTTATGGGTATGGCCTTGGACACATAGTCCATCCCACCGAAAAGCTCCCCCGGATTTTTACAGAAATAGGAACGTAGATTTGGCTAAAATGCAGGTGTAGCACTCCTCCCTGCCCCCCAGACTGTGTCGACTAGCGTGTAGATGAAAGATGAATTCCCTTCTTATTGGGAATTTTGAGTGGGATCTCCCCGAGTTTTTAAATCTGCGCCATGAAGCCAATCCAGAAAGCTCACGGGGAACTTCTTAAAGCCATCTTTGCAGAGCAAAACAGCAGCACCATCCAGGCTTCCAAAGGGGACAAGGTGAGCATGAGACTGCGCTAATCGTGCACAATACCTGGAAGGAGATAGGACATGGTCCTGGGCAGGCAGGTAGCCTACCTCCTAGACAGGCACAGTCTGTGGCATGATCACAAGTGCCCACTATAGCGTCAGCCACCATGCTGAGTGTTACAGCTCAAAATCAGAGCCTGCCCGGAAGTGCTAGGATGGAGCACCTTGCCTCCCCCAAGGGACCTCTGATTCTGCGGCTCTGGGGAAAGCAGATGGATCCAGAGGCTTGGGCAAATTAGATTCCTGGTGTTACCTAGCCGGCTAATTCCCCTCCGGATCTCTGGACTCCCCCTAAAGCACAGACTGGTTTTGATTAGATGTATGAGAGGGCTAGACCAAGGTCAGTCTGGGCTCCTGGCCCAGAAACAAGGCCACACAGCTCAGCCCTTCTGAGTAGCCTGGCTTCCCAGGCGCCAGCATAAACCCTGGCCTGAGGCTCATGGATCAGGCCCCAGCTGGATGGGGAGTGTTAGGTTCTAGGCTTCAGATCCCCCGAAGCCTCCCCTGTCACTTCTGCCTCTCTAGGACCTTGGCTATTAGTCTCAGCCCTCAGGAAAAATGCTTTGAAGTATCCAAGTGTAAAATCTGCCAGGGGGGAGGGGGGAGGGGGGCATGTAGCCAGTTAATTCCTTCTGGTCCCCAGAACTCCTGGAGACAGCTAAGGAAGCACTGGATGGGAGGGGACCCTGGGGCTGTTGGAATCTGGCTATTCCTTCTGCTTAATACTTCCTGGTGCTGTATTTGATGCCCTAACAAGGGCCCTGCATGCCCTTCTGTTCAACCTTTGGCTCAAGGGCTAACAATACCTCTTCTGGCCCTCAGGCCAAGGGCCACTGTAGATTCAGCCTAGCCTCTGTTACACTAGGCTAGTCCCACACCTGGCCACCCAGAGCCTAACACCTTGAGCTTTCTACCTTTTCCTCTGCCCTTTCTATCCTTAAAGTATGTCAAGTTCATGCTCCAAGAAGATACGGCCTCCTGGGTGAGTTTCCCTTTTTCCTTCAGTCTAACCAATGCTGGGTGGATCCGGAAGGGCCTCTGAAGGCCACAGACATGAAGAATGGTGACCCTCCCTTCTCCCCACTTACTCAGTCAACCAGCTGTTCACAAGCCTGGTGTCTTCCGATCCCAGGTTGGGGGCCATGTGAATTTTATTTTTCAATCTAAAACAAGATTGATGGTGAACTCCTCTATGACTTTAAGCTGGGACAAAAGCCTTGGGGATTCTGAAGGTTGGTTTTTCTCAGCAGAGGGGTGAGCAATAGAGCCATTGTTACGACTGGTCACTTCACTGACTACAGTGGAGATGTCATGAGCAGCAGCATGCTGACCTCCACATATATGCCTGTGGCACATGCACACATGTGGTTAAAAAAAAAAAAAGATGTGCATCTTAAGAACAACTTGTACTACCTGCTCAGCACTGACAAGCCAAAAGGATGACTCAAAAGGACTCCGTCATTTACTGTCCAGGCCAATGGTTTCCTGAGAGTGAAAGACGTCACTATAAGTAGTAGTGGAGCAGTGAATGTTCAGTGTCATCCAGGGAAACTGAGGCAGTCTCCAGTGGTGTTTCTCTGAAGCTTAGTCTTGAGATGGTATGGCCAGTGTTGAGCCCTTGATCCTTATGAAATGGACACTAGCCACTCCCACGGCACAGAGAGAGTCTTGTAAATACCAGGCCCAGGGGCTCTGGCCCTCTGCAGTAGTGACGAGGCTAGAACCCAAGGGGTCTGAGTTCAAGTCATGACTACCTCCTGGGCTGCCCTAGGAGCCCATATTGGGACTATTGTAGCCAGCTGTGTGCAGGCCTGGATGTGATAATGCTGGCTGATTGGCACATGCCCCAAGGAATAAATCTGAGGGACCATCAGGCTAGTCAAACTGAGGGCTGGAGGTCTGTCTGGAGACCTCCAGAGCAGTGGGGCTGAAGAAGCCTCTGAGAGCTGGTCGCTGACTGGGGAAGGGATGAACGGTCCTGCATGAGCTGAGGGCTGGCACCGCGTGGGTGGGATTCTGCAATGCTGTTGGGTTAAGGAGACTGGAGAGAGCAGGAGTTTATGGTGATAACAGGGGCTAGTGGGGTCATCTGGCCATAGACCAACAGCCGAGCCTGAAAAACAGCCCCGGGTAGTGCTCTGAAGATAAAGCATGTTACACAGGTTTCTCTGTCATTTTTTTTTTTCCTGGAGGAGTGTCAAGGACACCCCTGTCCTCCAGTGCCATCTGATCGAGGAGACCAGAGCCTGGCAGAGTGGGTATGAGTGCTTACACTCCTGCGTGCACCATGCAGCCTCATTAGAGGGGATGTTCTCACCGTGTCCGAGGACCGATGCTTTTCCCTGTGTGCTTTTCAGTCGCTCCCAGCCTCAAAACTGTGAATCCACAGTTCCCTCCTGCAGGCCTTGCTCCATGGCTGTCCACCCCTCATTAGGTCCCACAGCTGCAGCTCTGCTGCCCTTCACCATTCCCCAGTGTTCCTTAACATCTAAGATCCCTCCTGTCGGAGAAGGTGGTCCCAGGAGCCCAAAGCCACTCTCCAAACTGCCTCTTGGCAGAACCAAGAGAGAGGGGGAGAGAAAAAAAAATGTGTTTAACAGGAATTTCGATATTTGCCTACTCAGTCTTGAGAAGTGGATGTAGGGGGCACATTTTGACCACAGAATCATTATCCATCTTGGGTAGAATATGGAGATAAAGCAAGCAGGGAGTTGGGCCGCACTCTCAGCCACATCACAGGTACATGAGTGTGGAACAGGATGGCTTGGGGGAGGGTGGCAGGATGGAAGTTGAGAGGATGGTCAAGGGAGAGGTGACAGTCGGGTGGCCAAGGGGGAGCTGAAAGGGGAATGACTGGGGAGGGGGTGTGACAGGATGCCAGTCAGGAAGGTGGCTAAAGGGAAGGTGACAGAAAAAGCATGGCAGGGGGTGGCTGCAGGGAACATGACAGAAGGTGGCTGACATATGAGGACGGCTGGGGGAAGGATGACAGGAAGATGGCTGACAAAGAAGGGTGTCTGAGGAGAGGGCAGGATGGCTGAGAAGAAAGCGACAAGGTGACTAATGGGGAAGTTGACAAGAAAATGGCCGATGGGAGAGGAGACGAGGAGGTGGCTGACGGGGAAAGTGACAGACATTGTGGAGATGATGACAGGCTAACTGAAGAGAAGGTGACAGGACAATAGCGAGAGGAGGTGAAAACGTAAGAGGAGAAAGTGACAGGAAGATGTCTGAGGGAAATGTGACAGAATATTAAAGAGGAAGGCAACAGGATAATGGCTGGAAGGGCCCTGGTAAAGGAAAGGCCGAGGGAGAAATAACAAAGATGGCTGAGGGAAATGTGACAGGATGTCTGAGGGGAACATGACAGAAGAATGGCTGAGGAAGAGGTGACAGGTAGGTGACTGATGGTAACTGGAGAGTGGCCGAAGACAGTGTGACAGGATGTCTGAGGCAGGCGTGAGACAGGGCCTGCAGACCTTTGGGAGCCTGTCTACCTCAGGTTTACACTTCGGACTGTCCCATCACTCATGTCACAGAGGTGCTGAATATTTCCATAGCTAGTGCTCCCGAACAAGGCAGAGCTCTGTACTCCTTACAGCCTAGAAACCTGGGAGTCAGTGGAACCCGAGTGAAAGCTCACTCTGATTTTTATTCTACATATGGCCCAGGGCCTTATACATGTTGGCCAATCTCCTACATTTTTAGAAGCTGGCGATGCTGAATCCCACTCAGAATCCGACTTGGTGTATGAATAAGAGCCTTCAAGAACAGCGTGTACAGACCACCTCCTGTCCCCCTCTCCTGAGTGCCTGGGGTCTGAAAGGGTCTGAGTGAAGGAGGAAAACCTCAAGACTTGGGGACCTCATTGGAGGTCAGGGTTCTAGGCTGCTGTGGAGGCTCAGGCCTCTCTGTGTGTGTTCTCGGCAAGGGCATGGGGGTGGGGAAGACACAAGCCTCTGCCTGTCATCTGCTAAGCCCTGATGACACCGTCTCACCTCTTTGCATGACACTCATAAGGTCCCCAATCTTTGTACCAGGATTCTCCCCAAACCACAGGCTGCAAGAGAGGCAGGTCCAAAACAGGCATCTTACCTGAGCAGGCACAAAGGCAGTTTGCATCACAAGGACCTGGCAGGGAGCGGGAGCAGGAGAGAGCTCACCTACTCAGTCTCCTCAGTCAGTGTGCTGTTTTGGTCTCTTCTCACTGTGATTACTCAGGACTGTTGCTGTGTTCTGGCAGCTATGAAGTTGAAGCACTAGGCTCCAGGGCACCCCATATCTGGCAGGCACTTCTGTGCTACACAGATGGTACCCCTTTATGTGTCCAACTGTAACAAAAGGCAGGGGCAAAGGGCCCAGCTATTGCCAGCTACCTATTTTTAAGGTTATCACACCCCTGAGACATACTACCCAATCACTCAAAAGGCTCCACTTTTTATACTGTTGTATTAGGGGTTCTGTTTTAGCGGAAATTTTGAAAGGGACTCGTGTGCTTCCTACATGCTAGGATTAAGAATGAAACGTTTCCTTCCAACCAATATCCAGACTCCTGAGGCACGAAGCAAGGCCCTGCCTGGCATACCCACCTGGGCTGGCCATGGTCAGAGCAGTGGGGAAAGCCACCCTTGCCCACTGCTGGGATCTGAGCTGCTTCCCAAGCTCACAGTGGTATCAGGCCTGGCTGAGGGCTACTTGGCCGAGGCTGCCTGAGGGGTTTGGAGTATGGACATCTGGGTTAGGAATCGCCACAGGGGTGGCCTCTGAGCTATTATCCCAGCTCTATCCAGGGTCCTCCTGCTTTCTTCCCCCAGGCTGGCCCTTCATTCTCCTGCCTTTGCCTTTAACTCAACCTCTCTGGCTTTCACTTGTCCTAAAAACCGACTGGACCCTGGCCCTCTCCAAGCCTGAGTCAGCCACAGGAGCCCAAGCCCAGCCCCTTACGCTTTACAGTGGCTTTCCACTGGAGGCTATCCCGGCACTCACTTCACCCTGTGAGGTGCCTCAGATAAGCACTGCCATGCCCCTTGAGGGAAACTGGCTCCTTTTCCATGCTGTACGGGGGGGGGATAGGGGGGCGCTCTTAAAGATGGGTAAGGCTGGATCTCTGGTACCACTTCCAGATCCCAGTAAGCAAGGCCACAGACAGGGCCCCTCTGTCCCACACAAGAGTCCCCAGCCAAGTCATGGTTTAGCATCCTGTGCGTGTACCTAACAAGTGGACTCCTGTCGGTTCTCCAGATGTGATTCTCACATCTTAGGAAGCAAGCCAGGTCCCTGTGCTCCAGGGCCCCCCACTGTAGCTCCTGCAGGGCCAGGGTCATCCCTGCCCTGTTTTAAGGCCTTCCATCACTGGGTATGGGGGCTGGGACAGGCCATGTTAGGGCATGGGCTCCTTGAACTTCCTTGTCTTGCTACAGACCAGGTGGGTGGGAGGACGGACATCCCTGGCACTTAGCGTGGAGATTTATGGTGCTACTGGAAGAGGCCTGGCCTGGCCCTGTGCGGTCTGGAATGGCCCTCAAGGCGGGGACAATAAATCCATCCCATTATTTTTTATGAGTCTCCCACCCCATAAACAACTCCTTTGGCTGGTAAGCCAGCTTCACGTACTTCTCCTGGCCTGGCCTCAAGCCGGCGCCAAGGGCACCACGGGGCTGATTTCTCGGTGCTGGCAGGGATCTTTCTGCAAAGCTGTAGGCCCTTGGGGTCTCCAGGAATAGAGAGTGAAGGGTGAAGGGTAAGCCACAGAGTTCAGAAGGTACCAAGACAAGGGACAGTCCACCTGGCCCGGGGTCCCCCCTCAGCAATGGGTCTTTTGAGCCTTGGTTTCTTGCTGTGCACATGGAGCACATGCCAGAGCTGTTGGTGCAAATGAGAACGAGGCTGTGTGCATAAGCTGTGTCCCTTGGGAACGCCCATCCTTGGGCTCCTCAGCACCGTGTCACCAGCACATGCATCCTATAGAGCCGTAAGCCTCACAGCTGAGCGTGACTGGACCTGGCATCAGGCCTGGATTTGGATGCTCCTGAGTGTAAGCTGTGTGGTACTGTTACCCCATTGGTGGGATGTAGAGAGTTCCAACCATAGAAAATCAGCAGAAGCTGGCTCTGCGCTCATGTCTGATGGCTTGACCGAACAAACAGGTGGACAGAGAGCAAGAGCAAAGGGTACCGTGCAGCCTTGGCACCCCTGAGACACGGAGAAGCCCAGCCTTGCCAGGGCTGCCCTCTGCCTGGGTGAGGCTGCCAGCTGCTGACCTCTGGCCAAGTTACTGCGGCTGCTGCCAGCTCTCCCTAAGCCTTCATGGACCCAGCCCATGGCCATATCACTCCCCACTTGACCTTCCCTCCCACCCCACCCCCACAGGGTTCCCCATTGTGTGCGCTTGTCACTAACCAGCCCCTGCATGCCCCGCTTCTCCTGCCCCTGTCTTCTCCTACTGCTCCCTCTGTCTGGAGCTCCCTGTCTGCTCCAGACATCGCTCCCTTGAGAATCTTCTCAGAGGCCTGGGCAGTGTGGCTCTGATTTATAGCTTGCTTTCCTGTTCCTTGGGCTAAACGGAGCACAGCCTGGAGAGGCCATGCAGGGACACCCAGCATTTACTTCCCATGGGGTCTGTGGTTCAGCCAGGGCTTACACCTACTCTGTGGCCATCAGGTCAGCTGATCTTCCCTCTGGCACAGTCTCCCCTGTGGTTCATGGGCCAGAAGTACAACAGCTGCCTCAGCCTACCTTTCTCCAGGAGTCACAGCTGGTCCACGGCTCGGGTCTTGACTCCTATCCTACCCTTCCCCGCTACCCTATTCCAACCTACCCGCCCCACCCCACCTCTGTATTTACGCCTGAAGTTACTAAGCACCGCCTTTAGAGTAGACCAAATGGCAGGAGTAGCCTGTGATCTGAGCTTCTCAGATAGAGAGGCTTGCCAGTTGGTTTGGGTACCTGCTATCCTCTCAAGGTCTGGTAGACCACAGCTGCCCTGTGAAGGAAGAGATCGACAGCTAGCAGGCTGGGATCTTTCTGCATCGGGTCTGGGGCCAACTGAGGGTGGTGTGGGACAGCCTGTCCATGTGACTTCCTTTAGGGATCCAATGAGTAAGGAGAAGGTTGATGAGTTACAATAGGAGGTTTGCTATTTTACATGTAAGTATGGCCTATTGCCACATTTGGAACATACAGTTCTGAATTCCAGCCTAACTGGCTGTGCCATGTTGCCAGTGGCTGGAGAGGGCGAAGGACTCATGGCCCACTAGGCAGGAGGCCAGCTCTACATAGTCCATCTTCCAGCCAGACCTCGGAAGCTGCCCCCAGGTCCTTGGAAAGGCTTCAGCTTGGTTGTAGTGACACCTAGTGGCCAGCCCGAGAAACTTCAAGAGGTGAGGAGGAAGGAAAAGTGGTCCTGCTTCTGATAGGGGGGCTGATGGGGAGGCTGCCCCCAGAGCCACTTTTCATGCCATTCAGCACTCTTAAAAGAACTGAGTCAGCCCCTGTGCTGGGTCGCATTCCCAACTGGGACTCAGAACCATTAGAGGCCCAGAGGGAGGATCTCTTTCCCCTGCATGTTCCAGATGAAACAGAGAGAGGAGAGAAGGAAGGGGGGAATGTGGGAGTCTCTTAAGCCACCATGAAGCTGCCAATCAGGAACAGGCTGGTAGGATGAGAGATGAGCATTAGAGTGGCCACTGGAGACCTGCCTCTTTTGAGCCACAGCATCGACACCAAGATGTCCAGTTAGGGAGACCTGCAGAAGCTCACAGAAGAGCTCTGGGTGGGTGAAGCCATGCCATCACCCTTCTCCCCAACAGTGCCTCTCTGGGCTCGTGGGAGGCTGGGAGTCTAGGCAGCAATTGCCAGGGCCTCACTATGTCTGCTTCTGTTCAAAGACAGGCTGAAGAGCTACAGGTGAGGGCGACCTCCCCACAACCCCCTTTTCTGCTGAAGCCTGAGTCACGTAGCAATAGACTTTTGGTCCAGACTCCAGGGGCAGATACTGTTAGTGCCCTGTAAGGGAATGGAGACCAGAGGCCCCCTGCATCGAGCACTGGGCATGCAAAGACACTGAAACCACCCCAGGGCTTTCTTCATGCTGCTGCCCAGGGTGGCTACCTTCAGGACCTCAGTACACGGGGACAAGAGTGGTCCTGGCCCCTCAAGGAGCCTCCATCTGATGGAAGCACTTCCAACCACAGCATGACAAGTGCTGTGATAGAAAGGGGATGGGTTCGAGGACCCCAGGCCCGAATCCAGCCTCAAGATGAGGGAAGAGACAGGAACAGGACAGCTTCCAGAACAGGTGGTACCACATAATCCAAAATGACTGGTCAGAAGTCGTTGTTCAAAGATGAGAGGGAGCCACGGCCTGAGTGGAGGAAGCCACATTCCCAAAGGCACGGAGAGAAAAAGGAGAGAGGGTGTCCAGTATTCCTTGTTGCCCTGGCCCCAGCAGGCCAGACTAGAGAAGTAGCCACAGAGGCTGAGGGACTTTAAGTGCCCATCGCCATCCCACATCCTCTATGAGGACAGGGTCTGGGTCAGTCACAGTTTCCAGCCCACCTCCACCTCCCAGCTCTCCTTGCCATGCCTCTCAGACAAAGCACTGACCCTTTGTGTCTCGGTCTTGGAAGAACCAGCCTGGGCTTCAAGGAGGTTATGTGTACAAAGTGCCCATGTGGAGTAAGTAGCTCCAGCTGTCCTGATCCAAAGCGAGCAGGACATTATCCAGAGCAGCTGCCATCTCTTTAGCTTCTGTATCATCCCATGATCCAGCCCTTCACCCTAGGCCAATTATCAGTCTGCATGTGCCTCGGCACTCCCGTCTCATAAGGGCATGAGGTACCTCAGCTTATGTCCCTCTAAGGTCAGCCTGGGGAGTTGACAGGATCTGTAGGTTGGCACAAAACCTGAGCCTCAGGCAGGCACCCAGGGGTCCTCATTAGCCTCTCTTTCCCAGCTCAGTCCTGCACCCCCCTTGACCTGGCCTCCCTGGGGTTCTTCCCAGGTCCATAAGCTAGGTTTGGTTTCGCTGATAGACTGGGGCAATTCTGGGCTGTGGAGGCCCCCTAAAGCCCCAGCCTCTTTCTTGGCTCTTTTACTGTCTGTCGAGGAAGCAAAGGGAAAGCAAATCCTCCCTTCCAAGTTGGAGCGGGGCTGGGGTTAGGGTGAGGCAAGGCCATTGTTCTCTTCTGTGTTTGAGGGACAGGAACTTTGGAAGTGATATTATTGATGAAGCTGCCCTAGCAATGACCCTTGGGAGGCACACATTCCAACTCTGATGGGGGGCGAAGGCGCCAGACCTGGGTTGAGGGAAAGTGACATGTACACTGGTATGGTAGACGCCATCTCCAAAGGTAACAGCTGGCCTACGAAGAGGCCCTGACGGAAAAGCCCCATGGGAGCCTGTTACCAGGTATGGCCAGACACGTCTTCCACTGCGCTGACCCCCTTCTGTGGGTGGTTTGTAAAGCGGGCGTGCTCTCTAATGCTGCAACCCTTTATTATAGTTCCTCACGTTGTGGTGACCGCCAATTATAAAATTATTTTGCTGCCCCTCTGTAACTGTGGTTCCGCTGCTCTTCCGAATCATGATGTAAATACGTGATATGCAGGCTATCTGGTATGCACCCCCTTTGCTGACATGCAGGATAGCCCACATCTCAGCTCCACAGGCTGAGAGACACTGCTCTAGGAGAAAACTCTCAAAGATGTCACAGAGAAGCTTCTGCTCTCCCTTCATCCCTCTCAGGATACTGTGACTGCTTCCCCCTTGTTCCTGGCTTGAAAGCCTGTCCCTCAAAAGAATGCAGAGGGTCACCCGGGCACATGCGTTTCACCCCTCTGGTGGCAGCCATCGATGGCTTCCTCCTGCCTGGGTTGGCATCCAAGGACAGCTTTGTCATTACTTGTCCCACCCATGGCTGTCTCATTCTGCCCGACAGGTGAAGCTGAGGCACAGACATGAGGTAAGCGTGCGGTAGTTCCATGCTGACCTGATGATCGATGTGGCTGCTAAGGGCCTTGTCTCCCTGTGGCGCGCACCCTGCCTGGCCTAGCACTGAGGAGACACTCGGCCCAGGTTTGCAGAGCATAATTGGATTTGGATGGGTCAGATCAGATTAGCTTCGAGTTTGCGGGCAGCCTGAGCTGGAGGGCACCAGGCATGTGAAAAGCAGGACTTCTGGGAATGACTGAAATTCTTTCAGCTCCTCTGCAGAGGGGAACAAACAGGCTTTCTCTGAACTTGGCACACGTGGCTCCCATACCTACACCTGGGGAGGTGTGCCAGAAAGCTTGTGGTTTGCAACCCTCCCAGGAGCAGACATGGCCCAGGCGGGATCTGCAGGAGGACAGATGAGGCCTGCAGTCCTGGGTAGCAGAACCTAGCTACATCACCCCAGCTGGGCCCTGGGCTTGGGTCTGAGCAACCGTGGGCTCGGCATGAGTAGCTGGGGCCTGTGCTTGAGAGGAATACAGGTTGGTGGGGGAAGCCATCTGCAGCCAGAGGTGCCAGAGCAGCCCGACAAAGGCCACAGGAGCTGGGAGCAGCTTCCAATCTGGAGTCCAAACCACACTCATAAGACGGGTGTAACTGGTGCCTAGTACCTCCCATGTCTACCGCAAGGTCATGCCTCTCGAACCCACGTTCTCCCTGGTTTAGAGAAAATACTGTTTTTGGTGGAAAACATTATGTTTTCACATAGTAACTTTTAAGTTGTTGCTTTTAAATGCAACAAAGGTCGTAACTGTCAGGAACACAAAGAAGACCCCAGTTCAGCCTCACTAAAGTGCCCAGCCTGTCCCTACCCTCAGTGGGAAGCAGGAACCCTCTGGACCCTGACAGAGATGAACCAAGGCTATAGTGTGCCTGCTGAGGCACCAGAGCCTGAGATGAGAGCCTAAGCACCAAAGCCTTGGCTCTACGTCAAGGTTATGGGGGGATGGGGAGTTGGGGCAGACAGAGGCCTTCCACATGTGCACACATGCACACTCACTCACACACACACATACACACACACCCCAATTGTGGAGCAGACTAAGAGGGAAACTTCTGGAATCTTCCGTCAGCAACCTTGAGACCAGCTCTGTGGCTCCCTGTCCCTTCCTGCAGCCTCACCACTGACCTTTGGTGGTGGCAGTCACGGTGATGCGTCACCACTCAGCCAGAGTCTCTCCAGGGTGTGTGACTCCCTTGGCTCATGACTAACATCTGGACCCCCGAATAGAAAGACTCGATGATGACAGACCCTCAGAGGAGAAGGCATGGCAGTGCTGAAGCCTGGTGCTCTGTGGTCTGGGGTTCAGGGATGCGCCAGCTCCCTAGGGATGAGTTCTTGGCTGCCTGATAATATGCAGGGCTTCTCAGAAGTTGCAATTCTTTGACTAGAAATGGAAATTCAGTCTCCCTTTCTTCACCTCACACCATCTGAGTTAAACAGAGCATATGGGCTCTTCCCTGCCTGGAAAGATAAAGCCGGTTATGTTAGGGCATTAATCTGAGCCAGTGCAGGGCAGCTGGGAAATCGGCGTGGCCTGGAGGGTAACCTGGTGGGGGTAGGGGGCTCATCAGGAGGCTTTATGAAGTTTATGGACTCAGAGGTGGCCTTAGGAAGTCATTTATGGAAGACAGGGATGAAGGCACCAGGAAGAAGCCAGGGGATATAGAGGACAGTGTGGGATTGTAGACCTCAGGGGGATGAATGTAGGGACAGGGGACCAAAGGTCAGGTCACAGCTGAAACACCGGAGAGCTGCAGAAGCAGCCCCATTAGTGAGTGTGAGTGAGTGTGACCTAGGCTTTGTTCCTGTCATGAGTCAAGGATGCTGCTTGTAGCCAGACTCTCACCCAGCAGGGTGTCCGAGAAAACCAGACAGGAAACTAAGTGTTTGGGTGGCCAAGGAAGTTCCTATCCTGAAGCCATCCTAGCTCTACCCAGTGAGGTCCCATCAGGGAGCTGCCGCTGTCAGATCTGCAGGAACAGGCCAGGGCCCGCAGAGGTACTTAGAATGTTGAATGCCTGCCAGACACTTGGCATCTTCCTGGCTGTGGCTTAGGTGAACGTTTACACCTGATCCTTGAGGCTGAGGGTATCAGGCATGCTTATAGGTGAGGCTCAGAGAAGTGAGTGGATTGTCTCCAAGGTACACGCTCATGGCAAAGCCAGATTCATGCCCACAGGGACTTTGCTAATGAAGCCAGGCTTGGCTCATTTCGGCTCCAGAGCAACCTTGCTTACTGGCGACCAGCTTGAGGTAGGAATGTTTGTACAGAAACAGGCTGTGGTCATAGGTCAGCTCCCTCCCAGTGAGTACTGAACAACTGTCATCACACCTCTGTCCCTGCCACCAGGGACAGGGCTGTCACAGGTCGAGGAGAGGAGAGGGGTGGTGTCACTTCCTTCGATGCACTGGAGGCTTTGCCTATCTGTCACAGGTCTGTAGGTGACCCTCTCTCTGCATTGGTACAGCAGCTTGGCTTGAACTAATGAGCAAATCAGAGAGGGATAAAAACAGCACAGGTTCAGGCAAAATGCAGCCTTCGTTCGTGTCCATCTGTGAATGAACTCCAGACTGCCTTTTCATGGTGCCTGGAAGGAACCCACGGCTGACAACGTGCTAGCCAAAGCGCTCTACCACTGAGTCACACCTCCAGCCCAAGACTTTTTGATCTATATTATAACTACCGGAAACTTGTCCTTTCGAACGTGCCCTGTGTTACTGAGGGCCCATGCACAGCACATCGGGTCACAGTTATACTCTCCTCCCCTAGGATAAGAATCCAGTGTGGTCCCTGAGGAAGAGAGGCCATCTCATGTGGTCACCACCTTAGGGCTTCTTCCCCTCTCCCAGACAGCTTCACTCTTTCAGGCGGAGGTGACATCAGGTCCCAGAGCAGGCATGTAGCTCACAGAGGATCTCTGTCCTTTGATCTGCCTGTGGCCTCTTTGTTGTTGCAAATTAACAATAGCTGTTGGGCTATACAATGTTTTTTATTATCTCTAAGATTATCACAGCGGTATTATTTAACCTGCTATCACAATTAATAAGACACAGATATCTGTTAGATGTATAATTCCCTTATTTACCTTGGGCTGGGCAGATCTTTTACTTACACTTGCTAGCTAACCTCACTATCCAGCCCCCAGCCCCCATCCAATGCCATCCACCTTCATCCTCCTCATCTGGTCTACCTTCTATCCATAATCCTGTGGTACTTGCTAATATTCTTTATCTGGGCCTTTTCATGCCATTATTGGAGTCTTTTCTCCTTGTCAACGTGGTTTCTTCTCCGCCTAACCCATCATGGTGTCCTTCTTTCTCTCTTCCTATATCTCTGTCTCCCATGATCCTCTCTATGCTCTCCAAGCCTGGGAATCTTAGCCCTTCCTACTCCATTCTACCCTGCCCAATATAGGCCATTTAATGAACTGATTAGGTATAATGTTTGAGGCGGGCTTACACAAACAAGGATGGGTGTATCCAGCAGGCAGTAACCAGTAATCAGCATTAGACCAACCTCCAATACCTCCTGATGGACTTGTGACCTATAGCATCTCACTTGACCCTCGACCTCATAAATCCTGGAAACTCCTCACAAATCACCCAGAAGATAAACATCAACTGTGGTCATCAGAAGGAGGTTCAAGCCACTCCAAGCAGACAGGGAGGAAATAAGAGTTTAATGAGTGGATAAGAAGGTATCCTGGAGCCGTTGGTGGCCAAGGAGTGAGGCCACATGGCTCCAACAGAAGGCAATGCTACACACCTAACCCTACAATCTGGTGTCAGGCAGGAGCCATGCCTTATGGGCTCGGAGATGTCATTTAGACTACCTTACAGGACTCGGGCACTGTGGGAGAGCATGCCTGTGGCTGAGTGTGTGTTCGTGTACACACATGCACATGTGAGTGTTGCCTGCGATAGCTCACTGAAAACACCCGCCACTGGGACACCGCGGTCATCCCTCCGCGGTCTGAGGTTTTCTCTCTTCTACTTTTACTGGTCTCCAACCTCTGTCTTGTCTGTCTCTCTTCCCAGAGGGTATGAACTGCATGAACAAAGACCATGGCTGTGCCCACATCTGTCGGGAGACACCCAAAGGTGGGGTCGCCTGTGACTGCAGGCCCGGCTTTGACCTTGCCCAAAACCAGAAGGACTGCACACGTAGGTAGATGGAGGCAAATGGGTCAAACACCCCCACACGTCTCCTACTGTTGCTTTATGGCGGGTCTGTCCAGGGTGCTGGTCAGAGAAGGAGCTCAGCACCCCGGGATTCGGGGAGGGCGGGATCTGCCGAGTGGCTCAGGAAGGTGGAGGAAAGGGTCATGACCTCCCAGCTTAGGTTTTGTGTGCCTGTGTGTGTGTGTGTGTGTGTGTGTGTGTATGTGTTCATACTTGGTATGACACTGTCAACAGAGCCTCTGGCACCGGTGTGGGTCATCTGGAAAGCCCTGAACTCAAACTCTCCTATGGGGATGGAGGGATACAGCTCAGAGGTCTTAAAGCCCCACTTTCTCAATCATCCTGAAAAGCCTTAGGTGAAAGAAGAGTATAAAGGAGCAAAGGAGGATGGGGGAGGATGCATGGGTGAGGGTGGATGGGAAGGGGTGGACCTGCTGCTGACATTTTTTGACTCAGGGTGAGGATGTGGTTCAGGTAATAGAGTGCTTGCTTTGTCCTGGGTTTCATCCCTAGCATCGTGTAAATCAGGCCTGGTGGCTCATACCTATAGACCTACCTACCACTTGGGAGGTAGAGACAGAAGTTCAAAGTCAACCTCAGCTATGTAGAGAGTTTGAAGCCAGCCGTGCTACATGAGACCCTGTCTCAAAAAATAAAATAAAATACATTTTTGAATCAGAACTCAGTGACCTCTGCAGGGCTGGGTACAACCATGCATGCCCCATATCTGAAGAACGCTGCAGGCCTGAGACACCACATTAAGGGCCTGTGTTCCTGCCTGGAAGAGATCTGCCCCAGGACTCAACATAGTGCAGCCTCTTTTCATTGGTTTATTATTATTATTATTACTACTACTACTACTACTACTACTACTACTACTACTACTATTGGGGCAGGATTTCACTATGTCCTGCAACTTGCTATGTAGACCAGGCTGGCCTGGAAACCACAGAGAGCCTCCTCCCTCTGTCTCCAGAGTGCTAGAGTTAAAGGCGGGTGCCACCACACCCATCCCTAGTCCAACCCCTTAACATGGGCATCCAGCCCATGACTAGGAATGGAATAGGGAAAGGAAACAGAGCTTAAGGCAGCCAAAGGACTCCAGAGCATCAGCTGCAACACACCCTGCCGGCAGCTCTGGGAGAAGGCAGTGGCCTGCATGCTCTGCTCCCTGGGCATGGGGAGACCCAAGCCGAGTTTTCTTTGTGCCAAGAACTGAGGGAACATCAGTAAATACTCCCAGCTCATCTGACACCCCTGACTTCATCAGTCCCACACAGTGATGTAGAAACACAGGCTGGACAGAGAAGGCTGCCTCTGACCTTGAAGAATGTGCTCCTGGCTGCCTGAGCTCCAGTGTCTGGGCTGACACCATTATGAAGACCGCAACTCCCCTTTATTCCTCCATTCTGGGCAGAAGACAGCTGGACCACCGTGCCCAGACACTGTGACTCTCTCGCAGTGTCTCACCTTCCACCAACGGTTGCCATGGCTCTGGGGACCCATGAGCACCTGCTGTTGTCCCTGTCCCCAGCGGCTCATGCTTCAGCCTCCTAGCCTAGCTACCCATATCCCGAAGTAGGCACTGTCTTTATCCCTGATATTTTGTGAACTTTTCCTGGAGAGACATGAACAAGCGCCTACTTGCCCTAGATACTGACTGACAGGAGTAGGAGGCCACCCAAGTCCAAGTTGGCGAGCCAATGAGTTTTATGGGCAACCTCAAAGCAGCCATGCCACCAGAAAGTCTTGCGCCAGCATGGATGATGACAGCCACGGACAGGAGCCCCCCCCCCGCTCCCCACTCCATCGGTGAACCTTCCACATTCTATGTATTCTATCACTGCCTCACACTACATGCAGCTGGGGCAGAATTGCAAACATCTGTTCTGATGAAGATTGCTGCCGAGGTCAAGGGTAACATTCTACAACGTCTGCCTATGGTCAGGATACGGGCCGGTCTCTCTCATCACTCCCAGCTCTCTCTCTCTCTCATGGAACAGCAAAGACACGCATGTTAGCTCTCACCAAGGCAGGACAGAGATGGCCTGGGTCCTAGCCAGGCCCCACAGATGAATGCTTCCAACTTCAGAAAAAACAGCCACTCTCTGGCCACTTTCTGAGCAGTGGGACTGGCCCCAGCTCTCCCGGATCCTCGTACGGAGCTAGGACAGAAGCAGGCACAGGCTGCAGACAAATATGGTCTCTGGACACTTGCTCCATGCAAACACTAGAAAGAGGGCTGCCAGTGACCTCACGGAATCAGTTCACGCTATAACCCATCTGGGACACATGCCACACAAGGAGGTTTACCCACAAAACTCCTCTGGGTATCTGGTTTGGCCAGAGTCTATGGAAAGCTAAGGCCCCTACCCTAGGCAGCATGGGGTCAGGAAAGGGCTAAACCCAACCTAGGAACATTTACTGCCCCTGGATCCACAGTCCCACTCTCTCTCTCTCTCTCTGACAAGGTATAAAAAGCCTAGTTCTATATCCTAGGCCAAAGAGTCTCCTAGGTCTATGGTCTCCCTGGAAGGTGGCACCCATGAGGTCTGGTTTTGATTCCTTCTGAGTGTGAGGCATGGTTAAAAATGACTTGGAAGACAAAAAATAAAGAAAAACAGCTGGTGGTCATGGTGATGGTGGTGCACACTTTTAATCCCAGCACTCAGGAGGTGGAGGCAGGTGGATCTGTGTGAGTTTGAGGCCAGCTTATTTACAGATCGAGTTCCAGGACAACCAGCGATACACAGAAAAACCTTGTCTCAAAAAACTAAAACAACAAAAAGAGATGGCTTAGAAGACCAAATCCCCAGATCCCATGTAAACCTAGACACCAAAGTATGTGCCTGCCATCCAACTGTTTCTGTGGTGAGATGGAAAGTGGACACAGGAGAGTTCCTGGAAGCTTGTGGGTCGGCTAGCCTGCCATATGCGGCGGTACACAAGGAGAGACCCCGCCTCAAACAAGGTAGAAGATTAGG
The DNA here is from genome assembly GCA_028658305.1 of Pachyuromys duprasi. Lineage (NCBI taxonomy): Eukaryota > Metazoa > Chordata > Mammalia > Rodentia > Muridae > Pachyuromys > Pachyuromys duprasi. The sequence goes on from CM053752.1 coordinate 17,990,035, forward strand.
ACCAACACAAAGGTCGGGGGAGACCTGCATGAACCCCAAGTTCATTTCTATTTCAAGAACCTTGAAGTCTAGAATTGGTCAGGCGTCCAGGCTGAGCTCACCTGAGCTGAGAGAGGCTGCAGGGCTCCGCACCCCAATCCCTCATTTCTCTAGAGGCTAGGGCCCTTTCCGGAGATGAGGACATTCCTTTATCCATCTTGGTCTTGCCAGAGCCCAGATTTGAGAAACCGGCTGTGCTACTCGAACTTTCTTGTCCCCAAGATGTCCCTGGGCCCACTCTGAAGAGAATTCTCAATAACAAACAAACAAAAACAAACCACATAATGCCCAGCCCCTGGGATCTATGCAGGCCCTGCTCCTGGGCCCTGGGACTTCGTCTCCAAGAGGGAGTGCTAAGCTGGAGAAATACCTTCTTACTGCCTTTCGCCACCATCCCTGAGTGTGGAAGGGACAGACTTCGTGGAAGAGAACCTGTGGGCCATCTAACTTCTCTGGAAGTTGGGTCCAGAGAGCACCAGCCGGGCATGGTAGCAATGCCTTTAATCCCCATACTCAGAGAGGCAGAGGCAGGCAGATCGCTGTGAGTTTGAGGCTAGCCTGATTTACAAAGAGTCTAGGACAGCCAAGGATACACCCAGAAACCCTGTCTTAGAAGAAAAAAGACACTGGTGAGAGACTCTGGCTGCTGGAGTCAGTGTGTGAGACGCCAGATAGATATCTGCTGTCTCTGCCCTCACCTGCTATGGAGACGACGTGTGTCCAAGATCCAGAGGCCAGCGGGTCCAGAGGGTCATTGTGCTTCCTTTCTAAGGAGAAACCTATGAGAAATGTGACTGCAGATGTCCATTCCCAAGAAGTCACCCCAGTGACTTCTCTGCCTTGCCAGCCATCTGAATGGCTTAATAGGCTAGTTCAAACTCTTAGATCTGGAGTTCAGTGCTCCTCTAGCCAGGCCTGGCCTCAGACACACCTTCACAAGTAAACAATGTATGTAGACAGATTTTTAGACAACCAATCAAGGTCTCCATGCTGTCCAGGCACTCAGGTGAAAGCCATCTTAGCCACCAGCTTGTTGCATGATAAAGCAGAATCTCCAAAAAGCCCCTGGGAGAGATCTGTCTTAGATCTTTGTCTTTTTCCCATGGTCTCCCCCCCTTGACAGTGGCAATGGACCACCTTCATTTAAATAAAACTTACCATTTTCCTACTTCAGACTGGCTCTTTTCGCTCAGTCCCCTTTCTAAGGATGCAGGTTGCTGCTGCTGCTGCTGAGGAGTGTCTGGGGCTGACACGCCCTAGATCCCCCGGCCACAGGCATCAGCAAGCACACAATGTCGGTTGTTCTCAGACTACAGCCCAGATGATGTTAATCTGTGTAAGTTCTATCTGGGCATAGCTGAGCTCCAGGGTCAGGACTGTAAGGGAACAGAGCTTGAGATACCTCAAAGCTAGGACCCGGGGGGGGGGGGGGGTTATCCATAGCCACATCCCACACAGGCAGTGGATAGAGCTGTGTAAGAACTAAGAAAATGAATGTCCCTTTGAACCACGGCCACCATCTCCCCCACAGCTGACCCTGTATGTCCTGATGTCAACAGGCATTTGCCCCAAATTGGACGGATGGCGTTTAAGTGTCTTGCCTGGGTATCTAGCCTCTCTCTACCCTCCCCCTCCACACACACACTCTCTTCATGCATTAGCTATGGGAGGCCCAGAGTCCACTCTTGGGCCCTCCCATTCCACAAGAGACAAGAATTTCTGTCTGATACCCTGAAGGGAATCAAGAACAGAGACACATGCCCGATGCCCTCTGTCATCCTTAAAAGGCCGTTCCCTGGACACCTTAGACTTTTACTTCCTCAACCCCTCCCCCCCTCGCAAAAAAAAAAAATGCCTTTAAACTAACAATTTCTGTTGTTGTTTTGTTTATACATACGTGTATACACTGTGGGACTTACTAGTAACCTGTAACTATGGAAACGGAGGCTGTCAGCACAGCTGTGAGGACACAGACACGGGCCCCACGTGTGGCTGCCACCAGAAGTACGCCCTACACGCGGACGGCCGGACATGCATCGGTAAGTGGGTACTGTTCGCCAGTACCGCCGTGTGCCGTGCTGCCCCTGCAGGTACCCTGTGTGGAGGAAACGAAAGGGAGACAAGAAGAAGAAGAACCCACAAGGCCAAGGGGGATGGCAGCTTCTGTGAAGATTTGTCCTGGGTCCCTCAGTCCCCTGGGACCAAGCTCCCTAGGGCCATCTAGGTTGGGTCTACCCAGCGGGGTTGCTGCCAACCTCATCCTCAGCGCAGGGGGCTGTCTGTGGCAGTGTGCTTCAGCTTAGGGGCATCATCTGTCCCTAAGGCAGTGGTTTTTCCTAATGTTGGAAAACCCGTTAGCAGCCTCACTGAGTCTGTGTGCGCACTTGTAGGCCTGGGCGCTGTACCCAGCCACGGGGAAACTGAGTTCCCTAGCACGTGGCCCACTCTGAGGGTGGAGGCTGTGCACCCTGTGTGGGGCGTGCGTGCTTGGGACTGCTTCTCGTTTCCGAGCTGGCTGGCTCCCCCTTGAACTTCCTCACACACCCCAGGTCCCTTCTTCTCAGTAATGCTCCTGTCCCATCACCCGCTTGCTCCGGGGAGACCTGAGTGAGACTCGGCCACCTCCCCCTTCTATGCCCATGCTCCTAAGGGGCAGCTTGAACATTTGTGGTTATTTTATGCAATAATTACTAATATGCTTTTTCTCCCATTCAAAAACAACAGCAAGGTTTGTTTGTTTGTTTTTTTAATTAAGAAAAAAGAATTTCAGTCTTTGGGGCCAAGTGTCTGCTTGCTAGACCCAACAGTTTGGGGGAGGGTTCATGCTCAATGCTTCTTTGAAAAGACCCCCATTGCTTATCATCAACTTGAGGGGTGTTTCTTCAGGGTTTTGTTTTTTGTTTTTTTTGAGTGACAGGAAGGTGTTTGGTCAAACCCATGTATGCACATGTGTCCCAAAGCTGCTGTCTTCTCCTGTCCCCTGTCGCTGCTCCTTGGTGTCTTGGAAAGCTGGGTGCTAGGCTGGGCAGGGATCCCAGGCCATCCCCTCTGCAGTTGGGGCTGTCCTGCTGCCTGAGGCGGCTCTCCTTCCTCTGTGTGGTCTCTTTTCTCAGATAGCCTTTTTTTTTTTTTTTATTTCATTTTACCTCATTCCTGCTGCTTCTCTTGTGATGGTCCCTGATTGCCTGTCTTGTCTGATAAACTGACATTCATTAATCATTTTTCAGAGCCAAAAGCCAAAACCAAACCAACCAACCAAAAAAAATTTTTTATTAAAGCCAAACTAGGTCTCAGACCAGTGTCTCTATTGCAGCCTGATCCCATCTAGAACCATTCTGTCCTCTGGTCTCTCTCCCTTCCCTGTCCTGCCCAGAGCTCCCATGAGCCACTCTGGCACCTGCTCTGTCTCTTCTGTCCACTTTTTCCATGTCCAGTCGAGCCTGCCTTGCAGACGCTGGACCACCACAGACATTTGCTGGGCAGATGAACTCCAGCCTGGGCCTCACCCTTCCTCTCTGTGTCCTCCTCATCCTTTCTCATCTTATTTTTATTTATTTTATTTATTTTTTTTTTTAACGTCTGCTGCATGTGATAGTCCCTGCTTGGATCTCTTTTCCCAAGCCCACACTTCTTGTCTCCCCTCTCCCCCCCCTTGTTAGAAACCATCCCCCTCCCCAGCTCCAGCCACTGTGGCTTCAACTCCTGGCCAGGATGAGAAATCTCCTGTCCCGCTTTGCTCTCCGTCACCAGTCCCAGCAAAGCGTCTTGGCACAGCTTTGTGCCCAGTGGCTGGAGGCTCCCTGGCCGGCCCAAGCCGTTTCCCTCCTGCACGCTCCTAAAATGACTGATCCTTCTCCGCAGCCCCTTGTCAAGCACTTGAATGCTTAGCTCTGGTCCTCCAGACAAGCAGGCAACCAGTGCTGCCCAGATCCCCTGGATTTTCTGTCTGTCCAATGGGATCCAGCATCCTGTGTGTGTATGTATGCGTATGTTTCTCTGTGAGTTTTGTCCTAATTTTGCATGAGTGGCAACATCCTTGTAACAGGGCATCTGCTGTCCCGGGTATATCCATCACCAGACCTCGCAAACCTACCCCCTTGTCCTCCACTTTGTCCTGTGTCTGTGATGCTCGAGCCACAGGGACCTGTAACCACTTCTCCCTGCGAGCCCATGGCATGCTGTCTGCTTCTGTGCCCTCCACGCAGGCTTCCTGCTCTGACCTCAGCCGCCTACTCCGCTTGTCTGCACACGGCCCCTGTGTCCCCACGGCGTCCCTACTGTGTCCGGGTTGTGCCGTGGCCACCTTCCTTGTCTGCATGCCATCCCTCCCACCCTTGATGTCTCTTTGCTTTCCCCTGAGCACACCCGCCTGGAAGTTCCTGGGATTATTAGCCCTTGGCGAGGGCACCGTGCTGGCCCGGCATGCTGTGTTGGCTTTGTGTGCGCCACGCCAAGAGGCTGACTGTCTTGGGCCGCGGGAAGTGGGCTCTCATTAACCACCGGCTCCGTGTTTGTCCCTTACTTGTGTTCTAGAGAAGGATGAGGCTGCAATTGAGCGCTCTCAGTTCAATGCCACGTCAGTAGCTGATGTGGACAAGCGGGTGAAACGGCGGCTCCTCATGGGTAACACTTCTTCCCCTTCCCTCGTTCTCCTTGCCCCTTTGTTTGGGTGTGCGGGCGAGTGTGAGTGAATGCTGGCCTGGGGGGGTGGTCCTGGCATGTGGTCGTGTGTGTACATGCCAGCTCTGGGGAGTATGAGAGCCTGGGTGAGTGAGTGCGTGGACGGTGGCGGGGCGGTGTGCTGCCGTGTGAGCCTGCGTGCGGGTGAGTGGAGGCATGAGGGTGTGCGCGGTGTGCTGTGGGGTCTCCGTGTGTTATATGTGGATGTGGGGAGGGCTCCACTGCAGGTGGGAACTCATTATTTTCCTTTTTTTTTAATTTTACCCTCCACCAAACACCTTTACTTCTTTGTACATTGTAGCAAAGAACCCAGAACCCATGGCTAGTGGCCTGAGTGCAGGTAGAAGCCAACATGTATGTTAGGTCAGCATGCCACACTAAAACTCAGTGGCCACTGGGATCCTGGTGGGAGGGGTTCCGTACAGCGTGGTCCTCTTGACCTTGCTCTCAGGGTGTCCTGCTAGAGCAGCCCAAAGAGAAAAGGAAAGAGGGTTCGACCGCTTTTGACAGCAGAATGTCAAAATGCCCATCAGTGGGTCCCCCTGTTCTAGGCTGCTGGCTATGGGTTGTGCCAGATGCCTGCACCCGCTGAGCACAGCTCGAGCCTCCAGTGGCACCTGCTCAGTGGCACTGTCAGGCTCATACATGCCTGGGCATCTGTAGGGTTGGTTAGAAGGGTCCTCATTTCTCAGAGGAAGAAGCTGAGACTCCTGGCCTGCCCCAGGTCACTCATTCCCCTACATAGCTGAGCACCATTAGGGATCACGGTCATGTGGGTCCTGGAGGTCAGAGCATGAAGGTCACAGAGAGGTCACCTCATCTTGTAATGCTAATGTGGAGGACCCGGCTGACCAAGCATAGGCCCCTGTGAAAACAGTCAGGGTGCTCTGGGACTTCACACCTTAGCTGGTAGCTAGTGAGGCAGGGCAGCACCCAGGTAATGGTAACAGATTCAAGGTCCCGGGAAGGGCAGAAGTGACCAAGCCTGTCCTGTTTCATGCTTGTAAGAACATACTTGGGCATTACACTGAGAGCTAGGCCATGTGTGGAAAGCCGGACAGACAGGGAGGGGAAGTAGAACTGAGCCAAGCTGACAGGGTTGGCCTCAGAGAGAGAGCGCTGACATACTGTCTTGGGAGAGTCTGAGGTGCTGAGGTCCCAAAATGGGAAGGAAGGAGGACAGACCAAGGAGAAGAACCCAGCAGGAGAGGAAGGTGAGGGACAGGAAAGTCCATGACAGGCAAGGTTCTGGGCTACCTGGCTCCTTAGGTTGTGTCTCTGACCCCTGTACTGACCAGCTTCTCCGCCAGAGGACCAAGGTGAAGGTGCGTTGTGGTAGAAGGTAGGCCAGGGCACTGAGTACTCAGAGTTCCATAGAGTCAAGGGCACATGTCTTGCTGTCATATAACTGCCAACATGACCCTGCAGGTTTCTTCCAGCCCAGGTTTTATCTGGGGAAAGCTGGAGACAGGAGATGCACCCCTCAGAAAGCAATGGTGAGGGGACAGCTCTGCCCCTAACACCACCACTTCCTACCTTGGACCCTCTCTGGCTTTCTGCATTCTGTGCACATCTGGAAGAGGCTGATTCTCAGGCTGAGAGAGCCTCCCTTTCCTGTGGGAGCCCAGGATCATACATTCCTCCTGCAGTGGCTTCTCCTCATGGGCTCCACAATGGAGGTACAGGTGTGAGACCATTACCCCGACTCTAGCTGTTAGAACCTGGAACTTTCCAAGAGAGATTCTGTGCCCTCGCCACAGGGGCCATATCTCTTAGACGCCTACAAGTCAGTTTTCCTAGTTGTGAGCCAGACTCAGGACACCCACAAAGTTCCTGAGGGCACAACACACGGAGGAGCTAAAGCCCCACCATGTACCAGTCTCCAAGCCCCTCGGCTCCCTTGTGGTCCAAGCCGTGTTATTTGGACCACAAGGGTCCCAGTTTAGACACCGAACGTGACACAGTCTTGACTCAAGCCTGCAACATCTCCCATGAAAAGGTGCTGGGATCTTTTCAGGCTCAGAACCCCTGACTCCTGTCAGCACCAGGCAGGACAAGAAAAGCCAGCTGACCCTGTTGAGAGCTGTGTAGTAGAGGGAAAGCAGAATGGTCTCAGGACAGAGGTGGTTCCATCCCTGCTGAGGCAGCAGGGTACTACCCCACTGACTGAGGAAAAGCCCCAATCTTCCTGGAGAGTAGGGCCGAGAACCCTCCAGAGAACTGAAGAGGGGGCAGCTAGAGACCACTCAGAGCAGACAGTCTAAGGAGGTAACACAATCCTGTCAGCAAAGGCCTTCTTGCCGTGTGGGTTCTGAGTTATAACAGGTGGCCTAGCCAAGGCTGAGGGCCCTCTGTTAAGACATGCTCCATAGTATTTCTCTCTCATTGATCCAGCTCAGGACCCCAGGTCTTCCTATAGAGAAGTTCCAAAGCCAATGCTGCACATATGAGACATAGAAGACAGTGTGAGCCTCCCCCTCAATCCCTGCAGGAGTACCCACCTTCCCTGAAGGCCTTGTGTCTTCAGTCCCTCTGCCCATATGTTCCCTCCTCTACAGAGCTGCTCCCTTGGGTCCCCACAGTCCCAGAGGCATCCTCCACACATCACGAGCACAGGCCCTAAGTCCTGAGAAGGGAGGTGAACACAGCTAGGGCAAGCCTCTGCAGGTATCAAGTCCAAAGCCAATCACCAACCTCAGAGCATACCTAGGGCTCAGCAACTGTTCTGGGCTCAGTCTGTTCTCCCAAAGGCACCAAGTAACAGAACCTAGAGCCAGCCAGTGGGGTTCTACAGGACCCTGCGAGAGCAGGATGCCTGTTGTCGAGGGCAGCGACCCCAGCCTCGTACTCTGCCCATGCTCTCATACTCTGACAGCTGACATGGATGAGGACACCGAGAGAGAGAGGAGCTCAGAAACTTCTTGCTTTGCCTATCTAGCCTCTTCATCTCTCACCCAACCCTTTTGGGCCCACGTTTCTCTACTTCCTCTTGGAGTCTATCCAGGAATGGATGCTTGATACTTACAGATAGATGTCAGAGCAAACAAGGTGCCTAGTCTTGGAGGGGGGGGTCTTAGGTTTACAAGGATGGGAGCCCCCAAAGCCTTACCTGTCCATCTGTACCTGAAGGGCACTCTTCATAAATGTTCCCGTTGATGGCCAAAATTTAGGTCCAGCCCCAACATTCATGATTCTCTTGATCAGCAGCCATTGCATAGGCATGGCCCAGAGGCACCTGGACCTGGAGGAGAGGTGAAGACTTTGGCCCTGGGAGCAGGCCCCTGAGAGCCACAGCTGCAGGGAATATTTCTTAGCTCTTCCAGTGACTTATTTGAGCTGAGTATTGCGCATCACGTACCTCCTAGAGCTGACATGAATATGGTAGGAGCCCATGTGGGAAAAACACCTAGCATGGTGCCTGGTCCATGGGCAGCTCTTGACAGTGCCAGCTGTTGGCACAAGCCCGAGAGTGAGAGGCAGCCAGGAGTTTGTTGGGTGAGCAGGCAAGGTGGAGACAGCATTGCCCTTGGCTCTGCCCTGTCCTTCTCCCCCAGCCGTGTCTCCCATCTCTGTCACTGACCTCCCACTTCCCCAAGGCCTCCGGTGCCTGTAGAAGCAGCTGAGGTGGGGGTGGAGGTAGCTTCATTTGTGGATGTGTCCTGCTGGGAGGAGCTTCCTGCTGGGAGGAGCTTCCTGCTGCAGCCTCCTTCGGAGGCTGGGATCCCACGAGTGGATGTTCCACACTTACTCAACCAGCCTCAAAGGAGGTGGAGGTTGAAAAGTGTGGTAGTCAGGACAGCACCCCAGAGTTTGCTGCACTGTGAAGGTCCAGGAAGGAGAGGGGCCTGGAGAACTATGGAGTAGGGAAAACTAAAGGTGACACACACTGCCACACACTGCCTCATAAGAGCCTAGCTCTGGGCACGCACTCCCCACCAGCTGCCCACCTCCTGCTGCTTCTCTCCAATCATGGGTTGCATACCTGCTCCTTGTTGTTCCAGTCCCACACTCCAACTCACCTGGATGGCCCCTGTCTCTCTGGGTGTACCCTCTTCCTGTCCTGGGCTCCTTGCCTCAGTGACCCTCATTCCCATCACTACCCAGTGCCACCCAGGGATGTTCCACCTGGCAAGGCTAGCTCCAACCTTCCCTGGGCCTTCCCCATATCCCCATCCCCAGCCCCACTGGGCCACAGTCCAGCTCTGCACCAGCTGTGTGTCCCTTCCGTGCTAATAGGGCCTAACTTCCCACAGGATGCCAGGGATTGGGCACAGGTGAGAAGAGTCAGGTGACCAAGCTGCCCTCAGCCACTGGGCTGACCCCACGTGTGGCTAGTCATCTCCTTCCCTTGATTTGGTCATAGTACATCTGGGAATGATAGGAATTAATGGCGATTTGGCTGTCGATGTGAAGAGTAGATAGAGGTACAGAGTCCTGGCAGGGTTCATCAAAGAGGAGAAGAGGCCTCTGGCTGACCCCAGATAAAGAAAGTGAGGCTTAAAAGATAGGAGCCATGCAAAGCCACAGAAGCAGTGCTTCTGGGGCTGGAGACTGAGCCTAGAGGACCCTTTGCTGTCTAGCAGCCTGCTGAAGGAGCCTTACAGACAGGAGACAACCCTGCCTCGGGCCCTCTTCTCTCTTGTCTTGTGTCCCATCCATCACAGTGGGACCGGACACCTTTGACACTCAGATGCTTCCTGGCCTCAGCCCTCTCAGGGTGTACTCTCTTTCTACCCTGGTCCCATGCCTGCTTCTCTCTGTCGTGCCCCACTTCCCCTCCCTAGAGGCCCATCCTCCTCCCTGTCTCTCTCCTCAGCTACTTGTACCCTCAGGATTTGACCTGTGTATCCCCCAAGCCTTCTTAACTATGACCTCAGAGCACTCTACCATTAACTACATTCCTCGCCCCTGACTCCTGATGTTTCTGCTAACCAAGTCCCCGACTTGCCAGCACTCAGGTGACTCTGAATAGCTACCTGCCACAGATGGAAGGCGCCAGAGAACAGCACAACCCTCCTTCACCCCAATATAGTGAGCCTCAGTACAGAAACAGAAATCCATAGGGCTCTTTCCTCCCGGCCTACGTACTTGTGAAAGGACATGGCCTTTTCCCCCACCTCCAGCTTGCCTTCAACATATCTCTAGCCAAGTCTCCCTGAACTGAGCATGTGGGCCAGGGTAAGCAGACAACCGTTTCTCAAGTCTCTCTCAAGCAGGGTTCCAAGACTAACATGGGCAAAATGGCAGCAGCAGAGTTGGGCCTTTGGGTTGAGTCTCCAAGATGGAGCTTGTTGCTCAGGATGTGTGACTGTTCTTACAGCATGGACCCCCGTGCTGTCAGACAGAATTTCAGCCACACACCAGTTCTTTCTTCTGTGGGCCAGTCTATTCTGGCCCAGCTTCTGCAGTCAAATCCTGGCTTCCATCCTCCATCCTGGCTTCCCAGGCACCAGCCACCTTTTATCCCGGAGTTTCACTTTTCCTTTTGCTCCAGATGGGGTAGCAGCTGTGTTCCCTCCAAGGAGCCCAAAGTAACCCTATTTGCAATTTCTGGCCCTGTGTGTAGCTCAATTACAGTTCTTTCTGTCTGCTCGGTGTCCCCACTTTGCCAGGTCTGTGGGATGCTTTGGGGAATTAAACCCAAGGCAGGTCCACAGTAAGGAGAGAGACCCTAGGCCTCGCCTTGCCTTGGTCAGCTCTTACTGCTGAGCTGGTGGAACTAGCCTGAGGAAGCATGGGATTACCAAAGATCAGCCAGGAACTCATAATCCTGACCCTTTTCCAAGAAAGCAATCTCCACCCCCAGGGTATGGCTGGCTGGGAGAGGGGAAATGCTGCCTAGCTTAGAGGCTCACATCGGACCCCACACACTGCCTGCTCTAGCCCAACGGTCATTTTTTTTTCTGGGTCAGCCTTTGAAATCTGAACTGGGACTTTCCCTCTGTTGAGCAACCTCTTGGCTGACCACAGGTCCCCAGGGGCACACACAGTCCCTCCAGCCGGTCACTGTAGCCCTGTCTGCTGGTGCATGGGGCAGGAAAGGGCATGCCCAGACCTCTGTGTCACACACACACAGCCAGAGGACATCCCCACACAGACAGGCAAAGGGCACAGACCCAGATATCCACCAACTGTGTGACCTGGAAGAGTACAGACTCAGATGGCCACTAACTTCATGACCTGGCTGGGTTTTTCCCAGGACAAACATGCACAGAACAAACATGACACAGGGAACTCTAGAGAGTCCCCTCCTATAGCCATCCTTTGCCTTCCTGGAACTCCGAACCTCAGGGATAGGGAAAGAGAACAGGACAGCAGGGACAGGTGTGCCTCCTGTTCCTGCCTCCTGACCTAAGGGAAAGCCTCCATTGTCCTTCAGTATAAACAAGAAACCTGTCCTACAGGCCATGGTCTCTCTCCTTGGTTGTTCTGTCTCTGGCTCCTTCCAGTTCCTTCTGCAGACCTGTGGCTTCCCGAGGTGGATTCTGCTTTCCTATCAATCACATAAACATCCTAGCCCCTTTAGGGGCATGCAGCTCTTCCTTAGCATTCCCAGAAAATCTAGAGTCACAAGCCCTTGGTGCTCCAGAAGATAGCTTTTCTAATAGTAGTTTATCTCCCTGGGGTCTACAGGATGGGACCTGCACAGCCAGGCCACCATTAGCAAGGACCTCATGGGCCTCATCACCACCAGGCTGTGCTAGGAAGACAAGAGTCCAGGGTGCATCAAGACTGCCTCTGAGGGCTGCCGGACCCTTTGAGCACCGTGGTTGAGGAGCCTGCTGGCCTCAGCTCTGAGCAGCACTAGTGCTATATGCAGGCAGCCTTCTCTCCTGCTTCCTGTGTGGAGCTAGCCCTACCCCTCCCTACCTTGCACTGAGCCTTTCCCCCTGCCCTGCCACACGCATGCACTGTACCAGTCCCTACTGAGTGACAGCACAGAGCATGAGAGACCTTGTTCATTATGCCCAACACAGTGACAGATATGGTCTTACCGCATGGAACTAAGGACAGACCTGAACTTGAGATGTCACCAGTGGAGATGGGATAGAGGAGGAGACCACGTGTAACGGCCATACCAGGGAGAGCAGCTTTTATCCCAGAGTGAAGGGAGCTGGGGGGAGGGCCAGCGGTCAGCTGAGGTCAGTCAGTAGGTAGATGGGAGAGGGCCAGTGGCTGGCTCCCCCATAGCTGCTACAGCCAGGTCTAGAGGCTGCAAGGCAGATGGACCCACCCTGACTGAGCCCTCTACAGATGGAACTAGGGCTTGGGGCATCTCCCTATCAGGGTCAGGTCTTCAAGGGTGAAGGGCTCACAGGAAGAACCTCCCGGACCCTACCCCCACCCCAACAGAGACTCTTGGGAGAAGACGATGCTGTTGACAATTCCTCAGTGAGACCAGGCACACACAGTGAGAACCAACATTGTAGAGAGGGAAGAGTCAGTCCTTTGCCTAAACTCCCCCAGCTTGTGGGAGCAGTCTGGTATGGCACCCAATGGGCTGTACCCAGCTCTTATGTCAAGCTATCATAGAAATTTGCCTTGCTGCCTTATGTTTGGGCCTCTCTACCCCAGCTTCAGCCAGGACTGATGCAGAGTAGGACTCATTTCCCAGGCCCTATGCTACTCCACAGGGGCCTCCCAAGCCCTTGCTTGCTTATCCCATCATTAAGCAGGAGCCACCCATGCTGGGCCTATGTTGATCACTGGGCAAAAGGGATACCCAGGTATGGCTCTTCCTGGAGCCATATGGTAGATGAGGGCACAACCAAGCAAATAAGGTCATCTTGATGGTTGGGCTTCAGAAAGCATGGGGTTATGGGCTTCTGAGCCCCAGTGACTTCATTGGCTTGGCTAAAGAGGTCACCCAGCAGAAAAGCCTCTGAGAGAAGCAAGGTCTTAGCACTCCATCTCCCCCAGAAAGCAGATTGCTCCTGGGCAAGTCAGTTCATCTCTGTGGCTCCTCCCCTTGTTGCCAAAACACTATCTTATTGGCCTCTGCACTGCCCACTAGATTGTGGTCTCTATGAGACCAGGGTTGGGTCCCTATATCAGCCCAACTGAAATCCACTCAGAAAAGAATTATTAAATGATTCAGCAATGGACAGTGGGTGTCAGACTCCATGTGCAGAGAGCCTGGAACATGACACCAAAAGCGAAGTGGTCACAATTATAGACAAGCCTATAATGTAGTACTCACACCTCTGCCCTTGCGTCTGGGCCATTCAAAAGCCACATGGTAAATACTGTCATCTCCATGAGCAGATCAGGACACAGATCCACATGCAAAGGGGTTTCCCATGCTTACACAGTCCATACACACGTGGAACCTGTCAGACTCCAAAGCTCCAGTTTGATCCTCACTGGGGTAAGACTGTCCTTCAGGGAACTTGCTGACCAGTGGTGGTGGTAGCCCATAGAGCCTGCACACGAGGGGCTGCTCCCATTGCGTGGTGGGTCTTTTGCTCTTGCATGCCTCTATTTGAGCCATGCTGCCATGGGTACAAACTTCCACCTGCCTTGGGCTGTCACCCTGCTTCCTCACTGAGCCACCCTGGGATCTATCACCAAAGCCCTTGCTCTGGACGAGCCCAGTGCACTCCCTAGCCCGATATCTCAAGGCTGCATGAGCATGCCAGATCCTCATATGACCTGGACACACAGGCTCCTTCTCTATGGCCATACAGTCATTGGGGCTGGCCTGAGACTAGTCCATAACTGGTCTCTGTTTGGAGACTCTGAATCTTTTTTTTCCCCCAAGACAGGGTTTCTCTGTGTAGCTTTGGCTGTACTGGACTCACTTTGTAAACCAGGCTAGACTGGAACTCACAGAGATCTGCCTGCCTCTGCCTCCCTGCGTGCTAGGATTAAAGGTGTGTGCCACCATGTCCAGCTCCTGAATCGTTTTTTAATACAATCCCCTCATTATTTCTCACTGAACCACATGAACAAAGTCCTTCTCTGAGCCTCAGTACTGTCTGCAAAAGGAACCATTCTTTTTGGACTGCTGCTCTTTTGAGGATAATAGATAAGAAGGTGCCTCTGGAGGGTGGTTCTCTTTTGTGTGTGGTGGGGGAGGGGTAAGACAGACATTAGGAAGAGCCCGGTGGCTCTCAGCAGGAGCCAGGCCACAGAGAGAGAGAGAGAGAGAGAGAGAGAGAGAGAGAGAGAGAGAGAGAGAGAGATGGGATTCACAGGGTCACAGATGAACTTGCCTCTGGACCTTTGAGAGAATCCCTCTTGCCCTTGTGCTCCAGCACCGTAGTTCTGGCAAACAGACCCAGGCCTTACCAAGCTGACCTGTGTACCAATCCTGCTCAGGCGACTGGGATAGAAACCACAGAAGGCCACCAGGATGAGAAACTCCAAAGTCTGATATATCCTGCTACAGAGAAATTTGGAGACAGTCATGGCCAAACACCAGATCTAGGAGGCCTTCTAGTCTTGGGGGTCAGAGAGGTCAGACTGCATTCTGATTAGATCTGCTGATGATGCCTTGAGTCAGACGCTTCTGATTAGAAACTCCTAGAGATAGGGTGTTCGGTCCCACCTTACCAGCCTGTGACCCACAGGGAACATCGGTGGGTTCTACATGTGCTCCATTTCATGCTACCCCTTACCCGAAACAATATGGCTGAGGTGGAGACAGTGGAGGTGATTTCTTGTGCTATGGAAGGTTGGAGGGCCGTTGGAGGCCAGGCCAGGCACCAAAGTGCTCAAAAGCACTTAGCTACTCAGCATGAGTCAGTGGTCCAGGGGAGGGACTGTTTGGCTGTGGCATCGCAGGACAGTGACAGCACAGCCACAGTAAAACTAGAGACTACAGTTGGGAACTACGAAGAAGCAGTTTGACCAGATCCTAAGCAAAGTACGGGAGAGGCTCAGACTCAAGAGGATGGATCTAACATTCCTGCAGTAGGGAGCTTTCCTGCTAGGGAGGACACAGGAATGGGGAGTTAGCGTCCAGCTATGTGTGTGGCTTCACAGGCCACACAAAGACCCCTGGAGCAGATCTTCCAGAGGCAGGTTGAAGGTGTTAGCTAGGACCCTGTGGCCAGGTAGCTGTGTGGTTAGTCCAGCCAAGCAGATCCCGGTCACTATTGCCACCTGGTCTGTGCAGCTGGGCACGGGCTCCCCATTGAGGAAGTAAGGTCCATGAACTGTGAAGGCAGGGGCATGAGACATAGGAGGTGGAGGGAGGGAAGGGTCTGTCCTCTGGTGATCATTGTAACGAGGTGCTGTGGGCTAAGGGGCTGGCCCCCAAGAACAGACACAGGGGCCACCTCCAGGGTCCCTCAGAGCCTGAGGCCTATGCATCAGCCATTGTCTGAAAGCCTGGCATGCAAGAGAATGTCTTGCAGTGGGGCGGGGGGTGCAAGAATGGGGGACCACTGTGCTAGAGCCCAACTTTCTGTCTCAACCTTGGTCTACCCAGTAAGCAGATGAGGCCAGCAGATCCCCAAGGCCTCCTGAGTTAAATTCTAAGCCCCATCAAAGGGAAAGGAGGAATCATAAACCATCAGTTCTACTTCCCAGGAACACAGTCCCTAATGCCTGAACCCCACCTCTACCACCAGAGAGGCCCAGGGCCCACCCATCCCCTGTCCCCTCCCCCATCTTCCCCTGCCACTGAGCTATAATTACCCACACCTGGGAAACAGGTAGCCTTTCTGCCCCTCTCCAGAGGGCTGTCCCACATGAAAGGCTGGCAGGCTCTCTGCTGGGGTGGGCGGCAGGATTCCCCCTCTGGTTTAACCCCAGGAAGGGAAACATTTGGTGAGCACCCTCCAAGTTGGCACCTGGGCCTTATGGCTTTTAAGTGGAAAGAGTATTTGATCTTCACCTTGGCCCTGGGGAGCTGGAGGAGCTTGTCTTCTCATTCCCCAGGTGTGGGGCTGCCTTCTCCCTCACTCTACTGCCCCAGTGGGTGCCTCTGTGAGGAGATGAGAGAGTACACATAGGCTATAAACCAGTTAGGACTGGCCCATGCTGGCACAGGGGCCCACCTGCCTAAGTATGAGGAAGGTCAGCCTTCATAGTACCTGGACTTCAAGGAAGTGCCTTAGAGAGATGGTCTGGATCAGAAAGGATAAGGAAATAGGCCTTGATCACCACAAAGAAGCCCACTCACAGAAACACCCATCCCCAGCTGCAGATGCTAGTCTGAAACTCAGAGAGGCCAGCCCAGAGTGTCGGGGGGGGGGGGGAGGACATGTGCTTTGGGTGACAACCCGGCTCTTCCCAGATGGCAAATGGCCAGTGTTGATGCTAGCCTTGAGCAAGAAGGGGTTGTCCTCGCCGAGGCTCTACAGCAAAAGACACCCCCCCACTGCTACCTTGCAGACACACCCACTTGTGTTTGTGTGCCCATAGGATATTAGGCTTCCTTTCCTCTCAATACACCCCTACCCTCTCTGGGAAAAGGCTCAAAGGCAAGACACCACGAATCTGCTGAAATTAGCAGTGTGGGCTGTTAGTATCCAAGAGTTCCACTCAGGCTCCCTCCCAAAGTCTTTGCAGAGGGGACCCATGGCATTTGCAGAATTGAGTAAGAACCTCTGGGAAAGGCAGACACAGCCAGGCACCAGGTGAAGCAAGGTAGAGGCAGGAAGGTAGCATGGGTTGTAGAGAAGGGTGCCCCCCATGGAGCTCTGCTGCACCCACAGTAAAGGGTGAGAGAAACCCACTCACTCAGGTACTATTTCCTGAGACGCAAGCCCGCCAGGTGCTCATGACGAAAACCAGGTGGCGAATGGCCAGAGATCTGGGAGAGTGGCTGGTGAGCCACCACATCCTGGAGAGCCAGCTCCGCCAGTCTTCTGCGGGCCTGTGGAGGATCACTGTCACCCCACAGCAGCTTCAGTGGCCTCCATTATGCTCCCAGCCACCCCGGCCCCTTTGAATTTTGCAGAAGAAGGGGTGGGGGAAGCACTAGACAGACTTCAAGTGGACAGAAACCAGATGCTTTGGCAAAGGGTTCAGTGAGAACAGATGTGAGGCTTGGAGCCTCCCTAGGGTGATGGATGGTGTGCAGCCTGTAGGAACAGTGTCCTATGGCGAGGCCAGAAAGCCATTTCACGCCAGGCTGGGCTTAAGAGCCCCCATGCCTCTGGCAGCCACCAGCAGGATTAGGCGTCTGAACCCAAGCAAGGAAAAGATGTAGAACAGCTCAAAGCAGCCACTAGGCTCGTCTCAGCAGCAATTCTAAGAGTGACCACCCCACTGTGAGTGATAACCTTCAACCCCCAGCACAGCGCTAAGTTCATCTGCAGACATTTCCATAGGAACGGTACTGGTCATCCATTTTATAGACGGAGGGCCTGGGGCTCAGGAAGTATCCCGACAGCCAGGGTACCACAGATAAAACCTGAGCCCAGATTCCTGCTCTCACTGATGGGGAAAGGCAGAAACTAATTCCTGGGGAAACTGAGCATCTCTATTTGTCCCCTCCCCTCCCCAGAGACATGCGCAGTGAACAATGGAGGCTGCGACCGTACATGCAAGGACACTGCCACCGGCGTGCGGTGCAGCTGCCCGGTTGGATTCACGCTGCAGCCGGATGGGAAGACATGCAAAGGTCAGCACACGGGCTGTGTTGGCACAGCCCTGCCTGGCCCCAGAAGGCCCATATGGTCCTCCAGCTGGGCCCAGCAAACCCGGCTGGTGGGCAGATGAACAGAGGCAGCTGGCAGCCACAGGAGTGGCTGTCAGAGATGTCAAGGAGAGGGAGAATCCCCCGAAGGGTTCTGTGGCACACCTGCGGTGTCCCGGTCAGGGAGATCCTGATGCCAGAAACTCTGCCTGTAGCTTGAGAGCTAACAAGAGCCACAACAGACTGCTCTAGGTCTTCAGCTCTAGGAAGGGGGGTATGGCCTGTGGCCCATTCCCAACCCTTGGCCTTGAGTTAGGCCTTTAGCCTAGAGCTGGTAGGGACAGCCTGGGACAGGGCATGCACCATTGTGTGTCTCTACCAAAAATGTGTGAGGGACTCTCAATCAAAAGCAAAAGGGCTTTGTTTGCTACAGAAATTGAGGCGTGAGGATGAAGGGGGCTGAGGCGGAAGGTAAGACCGCTGTGCAGCTAGGCAAAAGCAAAGACAGAGTGAAACTTCCCACTGTTCTCCGCACAGTCCAGTGATGTCACAGCACTCCAGCCGTCACACAGTGGCCCGGGCTAGCGGATAAGTATGAAGGAGACAACACAGCCTTAGACCCACAGGCCCCGGGCCCCGAGTGACTCTTAGTTTCTTATGGCTCTTCTTCAAATGGTTGGACCCTTTAACCAGGCTGGCCCTGCTCAGCCCTTTGGCTAAACCTCCTTTATGAACATGAATCCCTCCCTGGGGCCCTCATTCCCTCCTGGACTTCTGGAGTGGGCCAGCACATTCCTGCAACTGAGGTGCCCTGGCTTCTGCTGGCTTCAGGAGGAGGGCTGGGAGGAGGGCACATAGAGATGGCTGCTGTCAGTCTCTGAGGTAAAGATGCAGCCCATGCATCATGACACCCTTATGAGCTGCAGGTGGAAGGTGGGGGCAGTAGCCTTCCCCAGAATTTCCAGTGACTGCTGGCCAGGCCTCAGGTGGAAGGTGGGGGCAGTAGCCTTCCCCAGAATTCCCAGTGACTGCTGGCCAGGCCTCAGGCAAGAGCAAGTAAGACAAGCTCAGGCTCAGGTTGTCATTTCAAAATGGCCTCATAACACTACCTGGCCTCTGGGCAGAATCTAAAAGAGCAGCAAGGCTTCAAGTGACATTGCTTAGGCCCAGTGACCATGTCAGGGGAGAAAGCAGAGTTGAGATTCTTCTATGGATGGTACTAGTTGAAGGGCCAGGGGCTCCTGTGTAAATGCCTAACCTGGCCATCATGACATGTTCAAGTCCAAGAAGCCAGGTGGCAGCCACAGACCTCAGGGGTGGTGTTGTGGAGTTCTTGACAGTAGGCAAGAGAGGTCCCAGGGCTCAGGGCCCTGGGCAACACAAGATAACAGGGGCTTCCTAGTGCACCTGAGGACCTGCCCTGGGGTTCTAGCTCACCAGTCAGATGCACACTCTGATCTTGGCCAGGGTCCAGGGGACAATATCAAAGGGATGACTTCAAAGGTTCAGTGTTTTCTGAAAGCCCAGAAGTCCTCATCAGGCAAGAGCAGGTGGCTGCAGGGGGCGGTGACAGCTGAGAAACCCAGAGCTGAAAGGCCCGGGCCAGCTGGGAACAGCAAGGCAGGTAGAGGCAGGGTGGGAAGGCAGAGCACTTACCCAAGCCTGGAGGCCAAGGGCGGGGGAGTTTACCCCAGACCTAGTTCTGCTCTAGGCCACCCAGCCCCAGGCTCCCTCTTTGGTACAGTGCTGCTTGCTCTGGGATGAGAATCTTGCTAACTGATCCTTCCCCCAAAGAGGAGGCTCCTGAGCAGGAATCTTAGATTGCTTCTGATACTGAAGCCCTCCTCAGAACAGTCTCTCAGAATAGCCTGGGAGAGCCCCACCCACTGCCAGCTCTCCCTCCTCCTCCCCCATGCCCTGGGCCAAGCAAGCCACCTGCCAGGACTTTCATCAAAGTGGGAAAGAAGGTGTCCTCACCCCACTTATAAGCCACCCAGCCCAGCACTTGGCCTCCCTCTGCACCCACCTGAAAGCCCTCCCTCATAGGCCCCCACAGGTGGCCAGGCTGTGCCCATGAGAGAGCAGAAAGGACGAAGGGGTTGACCTCTGCATTCCTGTAGCTCACCCCATTAGGACACCCCTATGCACATCAATCTGGACCCAAGGCCTCTGGGCCTCAGCTCTTCTTACTGTCTGGGACCCTTGCCCTGCTATTCAGACCTCCATTCATCTCTGGGTGAACGTTCTTAGGATGTCCCTGGCCCTAAAGGCCCACCTCTGCTCTCCTCAAGCTCTCTCATGTCCCCAAGAAGAGGGTCCGTGACAAGAGAATGGCCAGGACAGCTTCTCTAGGATAGGGGTGGGCAGAGGCAGGGAGAAACAGGCAGCTGCGGAGGAAAGAGCTGTGAGAATCTGCCCGTAAATGGCGGCCTTTATCCTGGGAAGCCAGAGGCCTCGGCACACTGGACAGATAGACCATGGAAGGTGGTGCTGGTTGCCTATGGCGAGGAGCTGGGCACAGGAGGAAGGGAAGAGGTGAAAGGAACAGAAGTTGCACTCTGGAGACTCATTGGAGGTTGAGGTTCATGTGAGGTCAATAACCCCTACCGAGATCCTGTGCTAGAGAAAAGAGCGGTTTTCCCAGCTTTCCCTCTACCTCCACATAAACCAGCAGCACCAGCTTGAGCTCTTTCTCATCCTACCCCTGTGGATAGGATAGCCTCTTCAACGACAGGCTCAGGAAGGGAAGGGACAGCAGGGAGGGTCCAAAGATCTGAAGCACTCTTTGTGGGAGGGAACAGGAGTCCAACAGCACCTAGTGAGCAGGACATGAATGGAGGGGCTCACAGAGGCAGAGAGACATCCTTGTAGTGTTAGCCAGAAGCCCACACTGTGAAGGAGAGAACTCTCCAACACTGGAAAAAATGTAAGCTGAGGTCCACATCGCAAATGGCCTGGGGTGGGGTCGGTGACCTGTGGAATACAGCTCTCACTCATCGGAGGAAGCCTCACCACCACCCAGGGGCTTCCTCCTCCACAGCCTCCCCTCAACAGGCAGCAAGCAATGACACCTGCTTCTCAAGTGTACTGATACCCACTAAGCCCCAGAACCTTGGAGACGTGACTCCATGTCATCTTCATGCTGTCTGTCTTGTGTTATGGGGACCCTTTCTATCCTCATCCAGGGATGGAGGGGGGTGCTTGCATAGCTTGCAGAGATTGCCCCCTGTCACCTGTGGCAGCCATTGCTGCAGCCTCACTCCTTCCAGAACGCCTCCCCAGATGTTTGGGTAAAGGGACATGGGGGCAGGAGGGACATCACTGTCCTTGTTGATCTTGGGGATCTTGTTAGCTATTCACCCAGGTTCTTCGTATCTGTACTCAACTGGGGACCAGCCCTAGGCAGGGAGAAGCAGGTGGGTCAAAGCCAAGAAGGCAGGATGGTACCCCCCTCTCCCCAGGCCATCCCAACCACAGCACCTGAGCCTACTCCCCTCCCCCACCCCTTCAGACATCAACGAGTGCTTGATGAACAATGGAGGCTGCGACCACTTCTGCCGAAACACGGTGGGCAGCTTTGAATGCGGCTGCCAAAAGGGCCACAAGCTACTGACAGACGAGCGGACATGCCAAGGTGAGCTTCCACCAGGCCCCGGCTACCACTCAGTCTGTAGCCATGGTCAATGTCCCTGAGGTCCAGGAGAGGAAAGTACTCAAACCGGCTAGCTCAAGATACAGAATTCTCTAGATCTTGCTGCCTGCTCTTGCCGGCCTGACTTTCATGACTTAGAGCCACACAGTCCAACCCTGTCCCCTTTAGGGATGAGAAGAGAAATGGGTATGGTAGTGCATGTCCCAATTCCAGCTGGGGCATGATTACAAGACTGACCCTAGCCTGGGCTGCACAGGGGGACCTAATCTAATGTGTGTGTGTGTGGGGTGTATATATATATATATATATATATATATATATATATACATACATATACACATACATATATATATATACACACATGTATACATGCACATACACACACACACACACACACATATATATATATATATAAACCAAAACCCAGAGAGGGATCCACCCACTCTCCGCTCCCATCCCTGCCTGTCTCTGTGCAGGCAGACCACCTCTGAAAGCACAATACTGCCTTCTGCTGGAAGGCATCGCACATCACAGACACTTTCCAACAGTGGCTTGGATAACTCAAGCCCAGCCGCCCCTAGGATGCAGGGATCCTAGGAAGAAGGTGATCAGGGAGAGTCCTGGGAAAGCCCCTGGTGATATGCTGGACAAATCATTTCCCAAGAGAAGCCAGAAGCTGTCTCATTAGGAGGTGAGTTTGGGGATACTCAAGACCTCAATGGGGCTGATCTTCTATTGGGAAGGAGGCAGGTGCCCTAGAGGACCAATATGGTGAGAAAACATGTGAAAAGCACCAGGGCCTCAGTTCTAACCTATCCTATAGGTCTGACTATTTTGTCCCTGTAAGGCTCCCATAGGTGCAGAGTAGACAGCCCTTTAGTCATTAGACTGGCAGCCTCTGGCTGTGAGTGCAGCTCAGGGTCTGAGCAGTGAGGCCCTCAAGGCCCAGGTCCTGGTAAGAGAAGGCTACCCAGAGTACCAACCTGACCTGCTACTCACTGGATTGGAGCCAGCCATACCCTTCCCCAGGCCAAGCCTAGTTCCCTGGATGAGCATCCTAGCCCATCTCCTCTGGAGGCAGGCTGGTCAGGATCCCAGCAGCTGGCCTGCCCCGAGGGCTCCTCCACACTCTGGCTTTGTTTCCCCACCAATTTACCAAGCTCCGTATATGGCTAAGGGCAGCGGTTCTCAACCTGCGGGTTACAACCCCTTTGAGAGTTGAATGGCCCTTTCACAAGGGCCGCATGTCAGATATCCTGCATATCAGATATTTGTACTATGATTCATAACAGTAGCAAAATTACAGTTATGAGTAACGGTGAAATAATTTTATGGTAGGATGTCATTACAACGTGAGGAACTGTATTAAAGGGTTGCAGCATTAGGAAGGCTGAGACCACTGATCAAGGGTCTTTGACCTGGAATCCTCGACCACCCCGGAGAGAGTAGACAAGGTAGTAGGCACACACAGGGTCTGCTCCTAGGCCCTTGCTGACATACACCCAGCCACATTTGAGTCTCCGCCCTTTTCCACCTCAGCTATCTGAATGCTCCTGGGTCCAACAGAGAGGAATTGAAGCTCCTTAGGGACCCTTCTATCTTCCCAGGGCCCTTTGACCTTCATACAGTTCCCTGGCCTCTGCCTGGGGCATCCCTCCTCCATCCACAGACCAGGAGGTCCTCCCAGACCCCAGGGAGAGCTCACACCCTCATCTGAGCACCCACATCTCCTCTGGCACCTCCTTTGCACCAGGGACTTAAGAGCACATACATACCTCAAATAAGTATGACATCACTAGAGTTAAAGCCAAACTCTTTGCTGTGCCCATGGAGGGTCAGGTCAGTGTCCATTTTGCAAGCTTCTCAGGAGAAATGAATCCCGTGCTCACAGAAGACAGTCTACCCTAGGCATAAACTCTGAGGGAAACAGCTATTATGAGTCAAAATTCTACTACTACGAAGAGACACCATGACCAAGGCAACTCTTATAAGAGAAAGCACTTAACTGGAGGCCTGCTTGCAGTTCAGAGGCTTAGTCCACTATCATCGAAGGGAGGGTGGAGAGAAGGGGCCCCTGGGACTTGCTAGCCGACAAGTCTAGCTGACAGCGAGCTTTTCATTCAGCGAGAGACCCTGTCTCAAGAATAAAAATAAGGCTAGAGCAATGGCTTGGCAGTTAAGGGTGGGGGACTGCTTTTGTGGAGGACCTGGGTTCGGTTCCTAGCACCCACATCAGGAGCTCACAGTGGCCTGTAACTTCTGCTCCTGGGACTCTGACACCCTCTTCTGTCCTCCTTGGGCACCGTACTCACATATGTATAACTAAAAACATGAAAAAATTGTAAAGCAGTAATTAAGATGTAGAGTAGATGAGGAAGATACCCAACATTAACCTCTAGCCTACACATATATGCACAGGTAAACACATGGACACACACGCATACACCACACACATACACATACACAAATGCAAATAGTTTTTCTAACCACAGGTGAACAAGAAACCAACATAACAGAGGGCCATAATGGTCCTCTACTAATGACATTGCCTCACCCATTTCCAGAATAGACTTAAGGGCACTCTGCCCCAGCAACAGGGCTAATAGGCACATCGTAGGAAACTGACAACAAGAAATCTGCTAGACTGTGGGAGGCTGTGCTGAACCTCAGGACCCAGGGACTGTCCAGGCAGGATGTTTGTTGGGTACTGGGCCTGCCTGGTCACCTCTCACTGTCTCCCTGCGGCCACAGACATCGACGAGTGCTCCTTTGAGCGGACCTGCGACCACATCTGCATCAACTCCCCTGGCAGCTTCCAGTGCCTGTGCCAGCGAGGCTACACACTCTACGGGACAACACACTGCGGAGGTCTGCAGCCCGCCCGCCAGGGCCACCTCCCCCTCGAGGCACGCGCCTGGCCATACGGCCATCAACACTGCTTCCCACACCCCAACCCAAACCTTGACCCTGGTGCGCCTGGGAGGGACCTTGCAAAGCTGGGAGGTTTGGGGACAGAGGGATTCTGCCAAGCAGAGGACAAAGGGATGGGAAGGGAGGCAGGTCATGGGATGCCATAGGGTACCGTAGCAAGCTTGGAAGCATAAGCCCAGAACTTCATTTCCTGGGGTGCCCCAGCACAGAAGGGGTGGCCAATGCATAGAAAATTCCAGAACCGAGACAGGAAGGATGGTGAGACAGTAAGAATCCTAAGGGAGGAATGTTTGGGTCAAGGTGGAAAAGCAGTCCAGAGAGAACAGCATGTACGGAGGCACAGAGGCTGGGAGTATAGCAGGGGTGAGCCCACAAGCAGCAGGAAACAGGGTACTGTCCCTGGGGAGATACATGCCCAGGGTATACAGGGCTTCATGACTCTGGAGGAAAAAAGCCTAAGAGCTTCTTTACAGTGCTGCACACCAAAGCAGAAAGACTTGAAAAGGAGGACATGTGTGACAAAGGGCTCTTGCTTTCCGGGGAAGGGAGCATGGGGTCCAGACGGCCTCCCGGGTGGGGGTGGGGATGGGGGCCAGTGCTGGAGAGAAGATTCAGGAGCCTGGGATGGAGTCCTCACCTAGGTCCTGGGTTCCACGACCAGCACCATAGCAAACAGGAGTATGAACTGAGGCAAAGGGCCTCAGGTCAGATGTGCCTGGTGGAGATGGGAAGGGGTCATGACCTCTCTTCTTTCTCTGTGACCCAAGGACAGCAGGAAGCTTGAGAGGGTCAGGTAGTACTGGAGGCCGGGGAGTAGCCACTAGGTGCTAGCGCTGTTGTCAAGGGACTCTCAAAGTGCCACCAAGTGTTAGCCCGCTTGCATGCTGGCAGCCTGGAGCAAGGGCTAACTCTTGCCTAAAAGAGGCTTTTGGTCAGGGGAGGAAGGGTCTCAGGTGACTCCTTTCGCCCTGGTACCTACTATGCAGGAGGGGAAACTGAGGCTGGCAAGAGGCTGGTGCTTTCCCTGAGGAGATGAGCTATCCGTGATTCCCGGGACCTCAGCCAGATTGGACTAGGATCAAGAGCTTCTTGGTCTCTGGCCCTGGGTGCTCGTGGGCCTCCCAGCACCACGGGTGTGGCCTGGGTTGGTAGTTCCCACCCCCTCCTGCCCTCACTCTCCTGCCTGTGTTTCCAGACGTGGATGAGTGTAGCATGAACAATGGCAGCTGTGAGCAGGGCTGTGTCAACACCAAGGGCAGCTACGAGTGTGTCTGCCCACCGGGGAGGAGGCTGCACTGGAATCGGAAGGACTGTGTGGGTGAGTAGGAAGGGGCAACCTTCCGGCCCCACCCTCTCTATGTGGGAGAGACAGTGACTGCAGAGGTAGAGGGCTAGTGAACAGGGGTCTCTTGTCACTGCTGTTGGCTAACGGGCAACAGGGCTTGTGGATGAGGGGGACACTGGTGGCCAGGCAAGCCTAGTGTCAACCAGAGACACAGGAACAATGCCCTGAGGTGGGGAGGGGCCCACAGAGCATGAGACCTGGGATTCTGTGTGGTCAAGGCTGTGGGTCCAGAGCACTACCGGAAGATGTAGACTGATGGCCCCACCTCCATCAGCTCCTCTGGTTCTGCCGAGGAAGATCCAGGAAATAGAGGGACTGACTCCAGCGGCAGCAATGGCAGCACCAGGCCTGCAAATCCCACCTCTAATACCCGCCCATCTGCCAGGCCCTCCACAGGGGCTAGTTAGCCCTGGTTTCCCATGCCCTCTCTACAAGGACCATGTGTCTCTCCTCATTTTCTGATGGCTCATGTTCATTGATCCAGTGACTATCAGATAAGCTGAACCCCTACAAGACCAGGGAGCAGTTCTGGGGTTGGCATGTACCTGCCTTCCTAGAATTCAGCTCTCCAGGTTGCTGCCCTGCCGTGCTCCGGTGTCCAAGGCAAGCCTTATAAAGACATGGTGGAATGTAGACATGTAGGCATGTGGAATCCCAGATACTCTCAGGGCTGAGGCAAGAGGATCAAAGTGTCAACTTGAACTCCAGAGTGAGTTTAAGGTCAGCTGAGTGAATTCCATGAGTTCCAGGTTGTTCTGCAATCGAGGCCTGTGATGGCAGCAAGTCACCTGCTGAGCTTCTCCATGGTCCTCCCTCTGTGGTTGCACAGGCTGCACTTTTCACTGTCACCCAGAAATAAGGCTCTTCCTATCCGTTTGTTCCATAGTACTTAGAATGGAACCCAGAGTCTCCTGCATGCCAATTCTACCACTGAGCCACACCCTGGTAGCTGAGGCTGGCCTTGAACTCCTGACCATCCTGTTTCCACCTCCCAAATGCTAGGATTACATATTCTCACCCTAGGGCAGAGTTTTGGTAAACACTCTGGTCCTCTTGGATGCCCATCTAATCCCGTGATCTATCTCACACATTATTACCACACCCCTCAAAAGGACCCTGTCCCTCCAATTCCTGGTTGGGAAGATCTGACCCCACACAGCCGTCAGACTAGTCCTTGTGGTATCAACTAGCCAGTTTTTCCTGACAGATGTGACCCTTCTCAGTGGAGCAAGACTAGAGAAGAGGGGTGATAGACACCAACAGCGGAGATCACCAAGGCTGCCCCCCGCCGATGCTTGGGGCTCTCCCTCACCCTGTGATCAAAGAGCAAGGCTAGTGGTTTTCAAATTGGCAATAAATGGAGGTGTGAGTACAGAATTCAGAGAGCAGCCATCCCACTAAGATGGAGATGCGGGTGGGTTGTCACACATGATAGGTTAAGTCAGTTGAACCTCATATCCAAATGGCGGGAACCATCTAGAGAAGGCAAAAGGACAGCTGGGTATATGGTGACGCAACACCCATTTGTCATTTCTGAGTTTGGGCGGTTGCCGGCAGGAGGATCAGAAGTTCAAGATTCTCCTTAGTTACATGGCAAGACTGGGGCCAAACTGGGCTACATGACTCCCTGCCATTTAAAACCTGAGGTGCGAACACACTCCAAAAAGCACATGAAGCTTAGCATTAGCTGACGTCTACGTGGGTTTTCTTCCCATGGTCTCTGGCTACAGCCGTCTGCTCTGAATCCCGGCTAGTCAGTTTCTGTGCATTGGGACGGTGTCTGAAGAGCCTCAGCTAAGGCTTCTCCATGGTGACTTTACATTCTGGAAAATTCATTTCTAGTCTCCCAGGGCAGCAAAGATAATGAAGACAGTAGCATTTCTAAGCACTTCATGACAAACTCCTCTAATAAAATGAGCCTTTATTACTTGGCAAGTGTTTCAGAGTGAAGGCAGAATGTCCTATTTCAGCTCCTGTGAGTACCAAGATCCTTTTCAGCAGGACTGCTTCAGCTCATCTAGAAAATGAGTCTTCCTGTATGTGGTTCTACCCACCAAGGGCCCCAAGGATGGCCTAAAGCTCATTTCCAGTCTGTCTTTATATCTGCCTGGGGCCCAGCTGGTTCCAGCACAGTGATAAATTGCCGGGACACAGGAAAACCTTCCCTGGGTGTGAGATGGTCCCATAGGGTGGGGTGTAAGAAAGTGTTAGCAGACTTCTATGTGTGGGGACACTTGGGGGACAGCCTGGTCTCACCAGATAGCACCCTCCTGGCCCTAAGGATCAGACTGCTCCCAGTCACAGTGGCTGTGGCGGTGCATGGGATTTGGCTGCCTGTGCCAGCAGAGGCCCTGGCCTTCGTACTCAGGTCAGAGCAGCCTGTTGAGAGTGGTGAGCTAGGACACCACTTCCTGTGACTTCTGGCTCCTACATCGTGGGCCTCAGGGTTTAGCTGTGAGTGTAAAGTGCTCAGTTTTCCTGGCACTCCGGAGTTGCTCCTGACTACGAAAGCTCCACCGTGGCTCTCAGTAAACATGGACCCTGTTGTCTGTAGTGACAAAGGAGATCTGAGAAGGGCTCGACCCGGCTGGGTAATTCCTGCATGTCCGCACTGATGGCACCTCTCTTGAGTCTGTTGTTTTTCCCTTTCCTGTTACCAGCTGTATTGAGACAGTTCACAGGCAGTGCACAGAATTCACCAGTGCGACTCAGCATATAGTACAGTGGAGTTTAGTACATTGGACGAGCTGAGTCACATGAACCACCACATGGCTGTGTAGATATTCACCCATGTGGAAGCCCAGGTCACCAATACTTCTCTCACTCAAGTAAGCTTGCCAGTTACTCTGTCTCTGCCTCTCCAGCACCAGGATTACAAGCCTGTATGTCACATCCAGCTTCTTTTACATGCTATCCAGAAGTCAAACCTAGGTCCTCATGCTTTGGGGGCAAGGATTTTACCACCCAAATTATCCCCCAGCCCTGGATAAATGATTTTAACGGAATCCAGTACAATGAAGTTTTTCCTTGGCCAAGCTCAGCACCAAGGAAATAAGGGCTTATTAAGAAGGATGTCAGAGGCGGGCACAGTGGTGCACACCTGTAATCCCAGCACTTGGGGAGGCAGAGACAGGCCGATCTCTGTGAGTTCATGGCCAGCCTGGTCTACAAAGCTAGTCTAAGACAGCCAAGTCTGTACATAGAAAGCCTGTCTCACTGGGGAAAAAAACATAAAGAAAGAAAAAGATGTCAGGAGGGCTGGGGACCTAGCTCAGCAGTTAAGAACATCGGCTGCTCTTCCACAAGACCCAAGCACCTACAGATTCCCAGCACCTTCGGGGTGGCTCACAGCCATCTGTAACTCCAGTTTGAGGGGATCCAATAGTTTTTCGCCTTTATGGGCACCAGGCACACACCTGGGTACACAGGCACACATGCAGCTAAAACACCCATACACATAAACTAAAATCTTCAAACAAAAGAAAAGAGGCAGGGAAGCTGAGGCCGGTAGCTCAGCTCAGTGGCAGAGACTTAACTAGCATGCATGAGGTCCTAGGTTCAACTCTGGATCAGGAAAGACAGGACAAGTGTAAGGGCTGGTAGAGGCATTGGGGAGAGAGAGCAGAAACGACAAAGGAAGCACCGGCCACTCAGCATCCCACACGGGAAGCTGAGCAGTGTCCTCTTTGAGGGAGAGCTGTGTTCCAGCCTTGCTCACTGAGAGGGAGTGTGAGGTGAATGTGTTTCAGGTGGTGTTAGGTTTGGACTGGAGAGAGTCTAAGTGTGGCTTGTTCTGGCTGGGGAGGGAGGTGGCTTGATGGAGTGGCTTCCCCGGGAACTGGCTCAGAGTGCGTGCATTCTGCCTGCTCTGGCTCAGAGCCCATCATTCCTTACCAATCAGATATATGTCTAGTAGTGCATGCTACTTTCCCTGTCTTTTTATCTTTGTGGCCATATTCTCTCTATATATAGATGTATCTATATACAGATATATAGATATAGACACACATATATGCATGTATCCATATATGAATACACATATATACATATATATACCTATCTGTGATATATATATATATATATATGCATGTATATGCACAGGTGCATATGCCAATCTGTCCATGTGGGTGTGGCAGCCAGAAACCTACACTGAGTGTCTTTCTCTCTTACCCTCCACTGTATTCTTTTCAAGTAGGGTCTCTCACTGAACCTGGAACTCATCAATTTAGCTATCTGGCTCATGAGCTCCAGGAATCCACCTGTCTCTGACACCACCCCCACTGACACCCCCATGCTGGGTTACAGACATGTACTCCTACACCTGGCTGTTACAGTCTGGGGAATCCCAACTCAGGTCCTCAAGCTTGCACTTAAAACACTGAGCCTTCTCCCCAGGCCTATTCCCTAGGATGTTTTCTTTCTTTCTTTCTTTTTTTTTTTTTTGGATGTTTTCAATATTCTCCTTTTCTTAATTTATTTTTATTTTAAGTTTGTCTTATTTAGGATTTCTATTGCTGCAACAAAATATCATGGCCAAAAAAGCAAGCTGGGAGGAAAGGGTTTATTTGGCTTACACTTCCAGATCATAGTCCATCATTGGAGGAAGTCAGAACAGGAACTCAAGCAGGGCAGAAACCTGGAAGCAGGAGCTGATGCAGAGGCCATGGAGGGGTGCTGTTTACTGGCTTGCTCCTCACGGCTTGCTCAGCCTGCTTCCTTATAGAACCCAGAACCACCAGCCCAGGGATGGCACCACCCACCATGGGATGAGCCCTTTCCCATTGGCCACTAATTGAGAGAATGCCTTACAGCTGGATCTCATGGAGGCATTTCCTCAACTGAGGGTCCTTCCTCTCTGATGACTCTAGCTTGTGTCAAGTTGACACACAAACCCGGCCAGTACCGTAGGCACTGGCGTTTGGCCTGTGTGAGGGAGTCAGATCCACAGCAACTTGAGTTACAGATAGTTGTGAGCCATACAGGTGCTGGGAATGGACCCTGGGTCGTCTGGAAGAACAGCCAATGCTCTTAACCTCAAAGCCATCTCCAGCACGATGCTTTCAGTCTTCTAACGATAACCACAGGAGAAGTTCTGAAGAGCTGCTTTGCTTTAGGTGCCTCCTGGATGTGGCGCTGCCCCTCCCTGTGCCCTGAAGTTGGTCCCTGCCAGGGTGCCACGTTCTTTTTGTTTCTCCCCAGAATTTTTATTTATTACAATCTATTCACTTTGTATCCCAGCTGTATCCCCCTCCCTTGCCCCCCTCCCAATCCCACCCTCCCTCCCTCATCTTCTCCCATACCCCTCCCCCAGTCCACTCATAAGGGAGGTCCTCCTCCCCTTCCCTCTGACCCTAGCCTATCAGGTCTCATCAGGACTGGCTGCATTGTCTTCCTCTGAGACCTGTTAAGGATGTCCCCACAAGGGGAGGTGATCAAAGAGCAAGCCACTGAGTTCTTATCAGAGACAGCCCTGTTCCCCTTACTAGGGAACCCACTTGGAGACTGATCTGCCACGGGCTACATCTGTGCAGGGTTTCTACGTTATCTCCATGGCTGTATACAAAATTAACTCAGAAAAAAAATCAGTAGCCCTCCTGTATACAGAAGATGAGATACCCTTGTTCTTAAGCAGCTGCCTCTGATCCCAAATGGGCCCTGCTACCTTCTCTGAGGGCAGGCATGCCTTCAGGAGCTCCTGTCTGAGGATGCCAATGACCTTTCCCCAAACAGCTGAGACCAGGACTGCAGGGAGACAGAATAAGCTTGCTGCCATTGGTCAGCACCCCACACTGTCAAACAGACTTGCATCTTCCTGTCCCCAAGTGCCTTCCTGCTACTGTCTGGCCCTGTCAGGGGGTTGGGAGACTGGACTGACCCACACTCATGGCCCCTGAGGGCATGCGGAGTTCCTCTGGCCTCACTCAAGCTCTTTCTGTGTTTCCTGTCTCCTCAGAGATGGGTGGGTGCCTGTCTCGGTCCAAGGCCTCTGCCCAGGCCCAGCTATCCTGCGGCAAGGTGGGTGGAGTGGAGAACTGCTTCCTGTCCTGCCTGGGCCACACTCTCTTCATGCCAGGTAACCCCTAGCTCTCTGGATTGGGATGGGTTAGCATGCTGCTTCCTGAGATACATGCCTGCTTCCCAGTGCTCAGCAGGGCAGAGCCCAGGCACAGAGCACTCCCAGATAGCTAATTATCTGGCTCTCTGTGGACCCAGGCAGCTTCCACAGGCCTCAGTATTGATCTTCAATTCATTCAGCAACTCCTCAGAGACCTCAGAAACCTGGGACCCTAGGAGGGAGGTACGCCCTGGCTGACCTTACCCACTGGCCTCTCTACAGACTCAGAGAGCAGCTATGTCCTGAGCTGTGGTGTTCCAGGTCTCCAGGGCAAGACACTACCGAAACGCAACGGCACCAGCTCCGGGCCCAACTGCTCAGGTAAACTTGGGCCTGTCCACAACAACCATGCCTGAATGATCCTTTTGTCCTTTCTTCCGGTGTGTGATTCAGGAGAGGGAGGGAAATCTCGCCCAAGGAAGCATTGGGCCTGCCCATCATGGCTTGGGATTCTGGAAACATGACAGGGCCAGGACCTGGAAGCCTGGAGGCTGAGGCTGAGGCCACAGTCAGGGAGCCACAAGAGAGCCTTCCTAACTGAGCCCACGGTCCTACGGTGATTCAGTAACTGCAAAACGTTATGATCCCACAGACCTCTGTTACAGCCATTGTTTGAGACAGGGCCTCATACAGCCCAGGTTGGCCTCAAGCAAGCTATATGGCAAAGGATAGCCCTGAACTTAGGCCACAGAGCTGCCCTTGAACAGAGCTGCCCTATGCCCAAGACGTGCTCCAGATCCCTGCCTCTCAGAACCAACCCTGCTCCCATGGAAGGCTAGGATGTTGTGCCTAACACATCTAGGAAGGGTTCTGAGCATTCGGGGTCATATGACTGTAGTCTGTGAAGCTGGGGTCTACTCCAAAGCAGTCTATGGCTCTAGGTGTCCTAGGGTTTGAAGCCCCTCCCCTTCCTGGCCTCCCCTCTGTCCTCCTTCCTCAAGGCGCAAACCATATGTATGACTTTGGCCATGAAGGAGGAGGTGAGCAGCTTTCTCTCCTCGACCCTACAGGCCATGGGTGCACTTGTTTCAGGCCTCACAGGGAGAGAAATAAGTGGGGCAGAGGAGGTTCCTCTACCCAGGAGGGCTGCCGGGACAGAATGGCCCACACCGAGCCCCACCCAGCTCCAGAAGGACCTGTCCTCTGGCAGCCCCCGTCCCCCACTACCTCCTTGCCCACAGGAGAGGCCGCCACCTGGGGGAATTTTGGCTTTCCCCAGATGCCCCCACCACCCCCATCAGGCAGAAGGCCCGCTTCAAGATCAGAGATGCCAAGTGCCATCTCCGACCCCGCAGCCAGGAGCGAGCAAAGGACACCCTGAGGCATCCCCTTCTGGGTAAGTGGTCACCTGTCCTGCTTACCCAGGGAGCAGAGGGGAACTTCGCGGCCCAAGCATAGGCCCCTGTCTGTCCTCCACCATGGCCCCTAAGCCCTCTGAGCCATGTCTGGCATGAACTGCAAACAATGGCCATGAGTGGGAGACATGGGTACTGCAGCACCTAGTGGGGCCACTGTTGCAGCCTCACACAGGATTAAATCATGCATACACCCACATACACACACACACACACACACATTCTTTGTGGCCTGGTAGAGCCCTGATAGAAGAGATTTTTCAGTCTCAAGGCTGGTCTCAGGTAACAGCATATTAAAGGCCCATGAGGGAGGCCTCCATCTCTGGCCCCTTGAGTTCCTCCCACAGACCTGAAAAACTCAGCCCTCAGCAGGCTTTACCTAAGGTGTAGCGTCAAATGCTCATCAGGCAAAAAGCAGACACATGGCCTCCTCACTAGGTATTATGAGGTACCTCCATACATGGTTGTATGTCACTCAAGGCTGGACCTGAGACTCACTTCAGCCCCCAGTCCCTGTTGGGACCCTGAGCAGCCCTGGCCTTATGCTGCTTCAATGTTTGTCTTGGTTAGGGTTTTATTGCTGTGAAGAGACACCATGACCATAGCAACTCTGATAAAGGAAAACATTTAATTGGGGCTAGCTTATCATTTCAGAGGTTTTGTCCATTATCATCATGGCGGGAAACACCATGGATTGCAGGCAGACATGGTGCTCGAGAAGGAGCTGAGAGTTCTACAGCTTGATCCACAGGCAGCAAAAGGAGACTGTGTCCCACACTGGGTAGAATTTGAGCATAGGAGACTTCAAAGCCAGCCCCCACAATGACACACTTCCTCCTACAAGGCCACACCTACTCCAACAAGGCCACACCTCTTAAGAGCATCACTCCCTATGGGGCCATACCTATTCAAAGCACCACAGTGTCTGCATCTGTCCCATGTCCTCCCAGACATGGAGGGACCTTGCCCATGGAAGTCTGCATGTAGGGCTAGAAGGACCCTGCTTCTGACACAGATCACCTTTGCCACAGTGTACTCTTCTCTGTTCAGACAACTGCCACGTGACTTTTGTGACCCTCAAGTGTGACTCCTCCAAGAAGCGGCGCCGAGGCCGCAAGTCCCCGTCCAAGGAGGTGTCCCACATCACAGCAGAGTTTGAGGTGGAGATGAAGATGGATGAGGCCTCAGGTGGGTGAGGCGTTCTTGGGGGCTGGGAGTCTGGTAGACATTAGGCTGAGCGAGCCATAGGGAAGTAGGGGCTTCGGGGGAGCGCTGCACACTGCAGGTCAAGCCCTGTAGCCCTGAGTGCAGGAGGCAGTGCAGAGGAACACCTGGAGCACAGCTAAGGGGCAGAGACAGCGAAGTACCCCAGGTCAATGTCCCCGCTGGGGCAGGAAGGACAGGGCAGAAACTTCCCATAGTACCTGAGCCAGGCCCTCTTCCCAGGCAGGGAGAGGAACTTGTAAAATGGTGTTGTGAATCCTTCTTAGCTATAGGTGAGTGGTGGGTAATGTGTGGGTTGTTTGCTTTTATTATTATTATTTTAATTTTTGTCCTTTTGAGAGAGCTTCTATCTATTATGTAGCCCTGGCCACCCTAGAACTGTTTTTGTAGACCAGGCTAGACTCAAACTCAGAGATCCTCCTGCCTCAACCTCCAGAGCGCTGGAATTAAAGGTGTGTGCCACCACACCTGGCTTGGGCTGTTTGCTTTTAAGACAGGGCCTTATGTAGCTCAGGCTACCCCCAAAGCTGATACATAGCTGAGAATGATCTTCAACTCCTGACCCTCCTGCCTCCAACTCTTCAATGCTGGGATTACAGGCATGCACCCACCCTACCAGTCTCTAGCAACAGGCAATGTCAGAGCTGGTTGTTGCTGGCAGTTCTGCTTAGTGGTATATGAGTGGTCTGGGCCACGGGCATTATGGCCATGGCCCTTGCCCTAGAAGCACTCCCATCTGTGGCAGATCTGTGTAAGTCATCGGTGCCGGGTGAGACTAGGTGGAAGGGCTGTGAGATTAGGTCGGGCAGGGGAAGGTGCCGGAAGCCTTCTAGAGACTGAAATCAAAGTTAATCCAGTAGAAGTGTTGGGGAGTGGAGCTCTGGGATAGGAATGGAGAAGGTAAAGGCACTGGGGTCAGAGAGAACAGGATGAACCCAAGGAGCAGTGAGGAGGAAGAGCAGAGGCAAACCAGAAGCAAAGAGAGGCAGAGAAGGACCCAAGTCCCCAAGGATCTGCCTCCGTGGTCTACTTCCTGTGACTAAGCCCCACCACCTAAAGGTTCCAGGACCTCTCCTGATAGCAGTGTCAGCTGGGGATGCCGCCTTCAACGCAGGAACCTTTATAGCTAAGGGATCAGCGGTGCTGGTGCACATGGGGGAAACAAACCAAAAGTGAAGGCCAAAAGTCAATATACATTCTATTCTATTCTATTCTGCTATGCTGTGCTGTGCTGTGCTGTGCTGTGCTGTGCTGTGCTGTGCTGTGCTGTGCTGTGCTGTGCTGTGCTGTGCTGTGCTATGCTATGCTATTATTCTAGTCTACTCTATTCTATTTTGAGACCAGATCTCTCTATTTAGCCCTGGCTGGCCTGGAACTTGCTGTGTTGACCAAGCTGGCCTCAAAACTCATAGAGATCCTTTTTCTTTAGTGCTAGGATTAAAGGCTAAAGTAGCCATGCCTGGCCTCACCTTATTTTTGAAAAGGGGTCTCTCACTGAATATTGAGTTCTTTGACCGATAGGTTGGCTGGTCAATGAGCTCTGACTACCTATCCCACTGTTGGGGTTACACATCCACCTGGTTTTCAATGTGGGTACTAGGGATTGGGGGATGAGAAGTCAGATCTTCATGATTGCATGACAAGCACTTTACCTACTACGACATCCTTCCGGCCCTTGAGGACACCTTGTATCTACCCAGGTCAGAGCTGGACAGTGCCGTAGCGACAATGCAGTACTCAAGAATTGGCAGAGACCTTGCTGAGGCTCAGATGTGCTTGGTGGCCTTGAATAGGCCATGCCTCTTAGACCCTCCATCTTTTTTTTCTGTTAGGCACCTCTAATGTCCTCTGCCCCACCCAGACCCAGGTCTACTGTGAGACTGTACTGAGGTGGTTTAGACAGAGGTCCAGCACAGGGTCTGGCTCAGGGGAACCCTCAGCAAAGATGGCAGCCATTAGCGTGTTAGAGTTACTCTCACTGGGACCTTTCACCCCTGCAGACACCTGTGAAGCAGACTGCATGCGGAAGCGTGTGGAGCAGAGCCTGCAGGCCGCCATCAAGACTCTGCGGAAGTCCATCGGCCGACACCAGTTCTACATCCAGATCTCAGGCACCGAGTACGAGGTGGCCCAGCGGCCAGCCAAGGCACTGGAGGGGACAGGGACGTGTGGCATAGGCCAAATACTACAGGATGGCAAGTGTGGTGAGTCCTGGCTCCTGGCCTCAGACACTGACTTTATCTTCCAGGCACTGGCGGCCTAGTGAACGCACAGGAAACAGACATGTGGCGGGGACACAGGGACTGTCCTGCCCAGGATGAGAGCGTAGCACTGGCTGTTATCACTGTCACTGAGAGCACACGCCCTCTCTTCTGGTCCTGGACCTGCCGTGTGATCCTTACCATAGCTATGAGGAGAGGGGATGGGGTCAGGACAGCACAGCAAAGTCACAGAAGTGAGGCATGAGTCCCTGGGAACCAGACTGGGCCGGCTCCGATCAGCAGTGTGGTTCAGTGAACCCTCAGGCTGAGGAACTGGGAGGCTGAGCTAAGGCTGAGATGCACAGTGTCTCCTGCCCTCCCCACCACCCCAACTCCCAGCCCCTGGGGCACCACCCAAGAAGTAGGAAGACCAGGCCCAGCTATAGGAGAGAGGCTGGAGGTGGCCAGACCCAGGAAGTCTCACATGGGAATGCCCTGTGGGAGGAAATAGATTCAGAGACAGAATAAGGATTGGGTGGTGGCTCTCCAGGCAGAGTCCTACTCTTCATACGATGATGGACAATGAGCAGGTAAGTGCATACCCAGGCTTGATAGAAAAGGACAAGGATGCCTTGTGGCCTTGTGGCCACAGAAAAATCTCATGTCCCCCATGTACATGAGGTGAGTGAGCCTCACAGTCTCTCTGAGACTGAGTGTGGGAGGTGGCCATGGAAGGAAGGCTAAGTGTGGGCTGGGCAGGCTGGGAAGCAGGTGCCTCACCATCAGGAGAGGAAAATATCAAGAGAAAGATTTCAGGGGGTGCTCCAAAGGGTGTGGCCACTCAAGCCAGGGATGACTCACTGATCCAGGAAGTTGGTGAAGAGGGGGTTTAGGGACATGCAGAGACTTCCCAGCCTGCTCCCAGGAAGATGCTGAACAGGCCCCAAGAGCCAGCATCAGAAACTCCATACAAAGAACATGATCTGCACATTTGCTTGAGCTCCAGGAGGGACAGTGAAGGACTCGGTTATGTCATGTCATTCTCCTACTTTTCACGGCTTATCTGGAATCATTTCAAGTTTTCAGAAACCTAGTCAAACAGAACAGGAAATGGGTATATTCCAGCTATGGACACCATATCGTATATTCTCCCTATGCATGCTCTCCTTCCCCTTCTCTCTCTCTCATATCTGTGTTTGTGCCTTTGTCTGTGTGTGTATATGTGTCATGTGTCTATGCATGTGTCTCTGTGTATGGGTGTCTGTCTGTGTGTATGTCTGCCTACATCTTTATGTCTAAGATGAAAATGCAGTCCATACCAATGCGCCTAACTGAGGACCTCAGAGGTCTTCCTTGGCCTCCCTTTACACACGTGCACTGTCTTCCGGCAGCGACAAGCATGGCTCTCTTTGCCCTCAGCTTCTCTCCTCATGAACGTCTTCGGTGGCTCTAGCAGCCCATCACCTGGCCCTGTGCTGCCCTTCATCACTGAGATGCTCCACAGTAATCTGTCCACCATCTATCTGACCCTCCTTCCACTGGTCCCCAGGTTCTGAGCTGTGTTGTGTCCTTGAGTACTAGCTCCCCGAAACAGACAGGAAAGGAAGAAGGGGTTTGGGCCGGGAAGTCCAGGGACAGACATCCAGGGGATGGGGCTGTTGGGTAAAACCAAAAAGTCAGGCTGAGGGCAGGGTGTAAGTCAAAGAGACACAGGTGTCTGGACACAGCCAGAGCCAGCTGCATGGTGAAGGGCTGTGCTGGCCAGTCTAAGAAGACGCAGCAGGATCCAACCTACAGGATCCTCACAGGCAGCTGCCGCCTGGGCGGTGCTCTCCACTCTTCTGCAGATGAGGGCTGCCTCCTATCTGTACACAGGGGATGGCCCCTGACCGCTCTTTCTCCACTCTGCCTCTGCAGTACCCTGTGCTCCTGGCTCCTACTTCAGCGGCGAGCCAGGCCAGTGTGTGCCGTGCGTGTCAGGAACCTACCAGGACATGGAAGGCCAGCTCAGCTGCACGCCATGCCCCAGCAGTGAAGGGCTGGGTCTGGCTGGTGCCCGCAATGTATCGGAGTGTGGAGGCGAGTGTAGCCCACCTGGAGGGGGAGGGCTAGGTGGGGACCAGTTCCAGACAAGGCCCATCAGCCCCTCATCCGGCTCCCTGACCAAAAGCGAATGCCACGTGTAGTCATAAATGATGACTGAATCTGAAGCTCTACCCTTCCCAAAGCCGCACAGTCACCACTCACACGAAAGGCCTTACAGTGAGCACCTACGGTCAGTGACAAACCGAGGTGTGGCTTGTAAAAGAAAACACGAATGCTTAAGTGACACTCCCAGGTCTGGAGACGCTTTGCCCAAGTCGGGAGATTGACTTCAGCTAGAACTCTCTCTACATGAAGAGCTTAATGTGTCGTTTGTCCTGTTGATAGTTGAGAAGCCAGTTTTCCACTTACCAGGGGCAGTTGTGTTAGCACATGGCCCTGCCATTTACTGCCCACTCAGTCCCATCTGTGACGTGGGTCAGAGTTTCCCATTGGCCTCCCCTGCTCAGCCATACTGAGCTCACCCTAGAGAACACACACCAGCGGCTCAGCCCTGGAGAGGCAAGGTGTCTGAGAGGGTAGACCCCAGGGGGAACAGAGCGCTCCAAACCTCCTCCTTGGCACCAGAGAGCCCAGACTCCAACCTGTGCCCCTGTGGCTGCCAGCCACTCCCTTGCTCCTTACTTAGGCACAGCCAATACTGCTGGCGAGAAATGAGAAGTCAGGCTGGCAAGGCCACACAATAAACAACCATCAGCCCCAAGACCCAGAGCCTACCGTCTCCAACCCAAGCCACCCAATTCTTTGTTCCCACCCGCCCTGAGGACACCATTTCTAGGGAGGGCAGGGCCAGGAGCAGGGCCGACCTCTCATATCTTAGTAGCTGCAGCACCCCTCCCCTACCTGAGCCGTGACTTCTGACTTCCAGGCCAGTGCTCTCCAGGCTACTTCTCAGCAGATGGTTTCAAGCCCTGCCAGGCCTGCCCTGTGGGCACATACCAGCCTGAGCCTGGGCGCACCGGCTGCTTCCCCTGTGGAGGTGGGCTGCTCACCAAGCACATGGGTACTGCCTCTTTCCAGGACTGTGAGGCCAAAGGTGAGAAGCCGGCTACTCGGGCGACACGTTCCCTGACACACTTTCTCCTTTCGGTGACACGTTCCCTGACACACTTTCTCCTTTGCAAGACCAACCCTTTGCAAAGTCAGAGGAGGGTTCTAGAGACTCCAGCAGTGGGCTTGGGTGACCAGTACCATGTCACATACCGGAAAAAGATAGCAGATAGACCGGGAGTGTCAAAAGCATCTCAAGGGAGTAGGTGGGCTGCTGAAAGGGGAAGGAGAGGAAGATGTCAGGAAGAGAGGATGCTGGGAGGAAAAGAGAGGACCAAGCTGGCAGTGGCAGAGGGCACCACCAGACCAGCAATACCAGTCACCCTCCAGGCTTCCCCCTCTCCTCTGTGCCCAGACAATCCTCTCCTCATCCATTGACCCTCCCCTCCCCTCCCCTGCTGGCCCTCTGTGACCCTGTGCTGCCACCCAAGGACAGATGGTAGGGAACCTCCGTGTCATAGAGCCTGCCACAGAGGGTCCCCTGACACACAGACTGCCCTGTGTCATCTCCCGCTCAGTTCCAAGAGGAGAGTTCTGCAATCCCTCCTTGGCTCCATTGCCCATTCCCTTTTTGACGTGTCTGGTGTAGCTCTCTGCTTCCCCTCCCTTCCTGCCCTGACCCCATCCGCACACACACACCCCACTGCACCCCTCAAGTAAGTTCGGTCCTTACATGGTTGCTACCTGGCTGGAGCCCCACATGTCCTTGGTGTGAAAAGCACAGCCCCGCAAGCTCTTCCTCCCCCTCACCATGAGGCATACAGCTTGCGCTCACTTATGCCATGATGATGAGATAAATCAGAGAGGTCTTTCAGTGCAGAGGGCCTTGAGCGCACAGGGGTTCCCCTGCCCTTGCCCGTCAGCACCCCACCCCACCCACATGTCTCCCACAGTGCACTGCTCTCCCGGCCACCACTACAATACCACCACCCACCGGTGCATCCGCTGTCCTGTGGGCACCTATCAACCTGAGTTTGGCCAGAACCATTGCATCACCTGTCCAGGCAACACCAGCACTGATTTTGATGGCTCCACCAACGTCACACACTGCAAAAGTAAGTGCCGCTCTTACCAGGGGGGAAGCTGGGAATGCTGGGCAATGGGAGGGAGCACGTGAGACCTGAGTTCTGAGAGGAGACCCCTGGCCCCTGGCAGGGTAGGGCAGCCCATGCTCTGCCCGCTGTACAATAAACATGAATGCACCACAGTTCATCATAATTCCGTACATGCTCCACACTACCTGAGCCTTAGCCCAGGCCAGACCCTGCTCTAGTTTCTGGGTACCCAGAGAAAGAAATGGGGCTCTATACCTGCAGGTGGCAGGCTGTGAAGTGGCCCAGTGCCTGTCTTCCACTATGTAAGGCGTGCGCCGCCTAAGCCATCACCTGGTACCACACAAATGCTGGAAAGCAACAGCACACAGGGAGCTGAGAATGGACCGGTGTGGAAGATCTCAAGTTCAAAGCCAGCCTGGGCTACACAGTGAGAGCCTGTCTGGAGGAAGACCCAATAGGCCTGTGGGTATCTGAGTGACTTGGGTTCCAAAAGAAAACATGGTACAGACAACCTGGCCTTTCCTTACAAGCTCCCAGCTCCAGGCATGGCAATCTTTGGATATAAAAAACACTACATTAGGGCTCTGACTCAACGACTAAGAGTTTTTGTCTCTGTTGTTTGTTTTCCTTTGTTGTTGTTTTGAGAGTCTCTCTGGCAGGGTCTTTCTGTGTAGCCCCGCCTGTCCTGGAACTAACTATGGAGACCAGGCTGGCCTTGAACTCATAAAGATCCACCTGCCTCTGCTTCCAGAGTGCTGAGATTGAAGGTATGAGCCATTGTGCCTGGCTATTTCTCAGAGTTTCCAGTTTTCACACTTCTCCAAAAGTTTTTAGTTCCTCCCCTGGCTGCTGGTCACATCTGGAGCCTCCTGGAAGCCTTTAAAGGTGATGGTTTGGTCAGTCCTTTGTCCAGGACTGTCCTCAACCTTGTGATGCACTCACCATGGGTGCAGGATCTGTCAAACACAGAGGAGGCACCCTCAGACACATTATGTTAAAGATTAATTATTATATTTAACTAAAAAATAAACTAAAAATACATATGTTTTAATGAGCAAAACTAGTGAAAACCAGAAGATTCTAGAATACTAGAAGCAGAGCTGTTTCTCAGAAGTGTGTTTACTCTAGATAGAGACTCACTATGTAGACAAGGCTGACCTAGAACTCAGAGAGATCCACCTGCCTCTGCCTCCTAAGTGCTTGATTTAAAGGGGCAAGGTGCCACCACACC
The DNA here is from genome assembly GCA_028658305.1 of Pachyuromys duprasi. Lineage (NCBI taxonomy): Eukaryota > Metazoa > Chordata > Mammalia > Rodentia > Muridae > Pachyuromys > Pachyuromys duprasi. The sequence goes on from CM053752.1 coordinate 18,031,608, forward strand.
TAGATCTCAGAAACTTGGGAGTGAAAATGCACAGGAAATTTACCAATACTTACTATTTATACCCAGTTCCCTTTGCAGAACTAAAATGGTAAGTTTAAAACTAGGGACCAGCCAGGAGGTGGTAGCACACGCCTTTAATCCCAGCACTCAGGAGGCAGAGGCAGGTGAATCTGTGAGTTTGAGGCCAGCCTGGTCTACAGAGGGGGTTTCAGGATAGCCAAGGCTACGCAGAGAGACCAAAAACAAACAGACAATAAAAACTAAAAACTAGGCACTCTCTGGCTCATAAAACATTACATCTGGCCTCCTTAGGCGAACAGCTTAGTCGGAAAGGAAATAAAGAATGGCAAGCAGCACACACCTGTAACCTGAGCACACAGATGATCAAGGCAGGAGGATCTCAAGTTCAAAGCCAGCCTTGGCTACTCAGTGAGAGCCGGTCTCAAAAGGGAGGAGGAGGATGCTCAGCAGGTGAAGGCACTTGCTGCCAAGCCTGAGGACTTGGGAGTGTTCAATCCCTGGAGCCAAGTAGTGGAAGTTGTCCTCTGACTCAGTATGCAAACCATGGCACACAGAGACACAATGAGTAAACAAATGTACTAATTTAAAAGGAGAAGGCCAGGGATGGAGCTCAGTTGGTAGAAGTACCCCATAACCTAGTTTGGTGGCACATGCCTGTGATCCCAGCACTTGCAAGTTGGGGCTAGAGGATCCAAAGTTAAGGCCACACTTGGCTACACAGCAAGTTTGAAGCCAACCCATAGTACATAGGACCCTGTCTTAAAAAGGGGGGGAGGTGTGGAGGGAGACTTATGGGAAGGCTGGGGCCACTCTTGTCTTCAGTGTGGCCCACCTGTTTTTTTCTGCACGTTTATGCCTATGCTGCCAAGCCTCTGGTAGGCAAGCCGTCTGTGCCTAGTTGCCTGGAGGGATTCAGTGGGGCTGAGAAGTAAATAGCAAGGGATGCAAAGTGTGGCTTCATTTGGCTTCCACACCTGAGACACAGCTCAGATGTGAGGCCAGCTGGGAGCAGACACACACCCTACAGAACACTCAGGGTGATAAAGGCCAAGACACAGAGACACGGTGGCCTGTGCCAGCTGAGAGAGGCCCATAGGAAGAAAAAGCCTGGACCGGGTGTCAGGAAACCCAGTGGTTTCAGCTGAGGACCTGCTGTCTGGTTGCACGACAGCAGTCCTGGCAGGACCTTCTGTGAGTCGGTCCGGGCTTGGCTAGCTGGCCCCGCCCTGCACCTCTAATGCCTCTGAGGGCTAGCACCCCCATGCAGCCAGCCTGACAAGTCACCTTGACTGTGGTACCCACAGACCAGCACTGTGGTGGCGAGCTTGGGGACTACACGGGCTATATCGAGTCCCCCAACTACCCCGGAGACTACCCAGCCAATGCCGAATGTGTGTGGCACATCACGCCTCCCCCCAAGCGCAGGATCCTCATCGTGGTCCCCGAGATCTTCCTACCCATCGAGGATGAGTGTGGTGATGTTCTGGTCATGAGGAAGAGCGGTAAGTTCTGGCTTGGGGGGAGGGGACTGGGACAGTAAGACCAGGCAGCTCAGGTGCCCATACCCTTCTCCAGAGAGGCTCAGCTCCACCTGGTGGAAGGAAGGTCTCAGCAAGCGGGTGGCTCCAGGGTCCCCATGCATTAGGTAGGATAGAAGCCCACCTGAGCCAGGCCTAAGAACTGGGCCATACGGAACTCTAGGGAAAGGTCATGGGGGCTTAGAGGTACCTTGAGATGGAAATCTGGACCTAGTCAATTCTGGCCTCAACCTCTCAGCTAGTCTCTTCCAGTTGTCCAGCCAGCTGCTGTGTCCCCTCCCCCACTTCATGCCATCATACCTCAGATGAGACCTTCCTATTCTATAGGGAGCTCCCTCCTCTTCTACAGGCCTCTGACCTCCCTCAGAGGCTTGGAGGGACCAAGAGCCATTCAGACACACATAGAGAAGCCTGGGCTAGCCCTTCCTGGAGCCCTAGCTCCTGTCAGGTGAGGGAAGGATGGGGAGAGATAAACAGAGCCAATATTTAGCAGGGGAGGAGAAAAGTGTAAGCCACATGGCTCTCCCTTGTTCCGGGGGTCATTGGCAGAAGCTACAAACTGGGGATTCCAATCACCTGTGAGCACCCAGGATCAGCTCCTCCAGGATGATCTTCAGGGAGACTACTCACCTGTATTGGGGGTGAACAAAGGCTAAATAGTTCTTGGGGAGTGGGTAGGGGCCTCCTAGGCTAGGAGTGCCAGGGATGCTTTATTTGCATTTGGCAGTATGATCCAGTCATACTGGACACAGTATAACAGGACACAGTACCTAATTATTCTATAGGAGCAGGGGAGAAAGTGCTAGCAGGGAACTGTGCCAAAGGTCATATTGCAGATATGGTGAGACACATTACACCTAAGGGCACTCTCCAGATGAGGTCAGGCTGAGAGCAGGAGGCCCTACCGGGTGGAGGGGCCAGGGGGAGTCCTCCACTGAGATCAGAGGGGCTTTCTGGACATGGAGGGATGCAACCTCAAACAACAGGGTCCTCCAACAGGCCAGACACAGTGAGCAAGCCCAGGAAGTAACTGAATGCCCTGCAGGGACCTGGCTCTCCCCTCAGAACCCTGACCAGAGACTTTGCTACCATTGGGGTACCCATAAGGAATGAACTGTGAGTCAGAGTATTAGGGGAGAAGGCCAGTGACCCAGACAGGCACAAAACTACACCATTGGTCAGGAGCTAGACCATCTGTGGATAGAAGGACAGGTGGAGGGAAAGGGGCGCTCTGCTATAAGTCCTGCAAGGCTTTGCTGCCTCATGTATATCCTCATGTGGGTTGGCTGATGGGCCAGGAAACCAGTATGCAAATGGGGGGTTGTTGTAGCCAAAAGGAGTGAGGGGCCTGCCCAGCCGTCAGAGCCTAGGCTGGATCCCCCTTCTTCATCCATTCCCAACACTAGCCCACTGAGTACCCACAGGCAAATCTCCTTTCAGCACCAGGGAAGCAGCTCAGAGTTGTCACTCAGCCCCAGGTGAGAGGGGCTTCTAAACCTGAGCTTCGGGTGGCCTTGGTCCATGCTGGCTCATCTCCTGTACCTGCTTAAGCCAATCTCCTGTTCCTATCATGGAGAAGCCAGCAGGGAGACTGTAAGGGGGCAGTTCAAAAGAGCAACAGGAACATGACTGGGGGCAAGGGGCAGGGAGGGGAAACAGGCCTCAGAAGGTTGAGGACAGCAGAACAGGTCACAGGGGCAGGGAGGGACAGAGGAGAGGAGGAGCTGGGTGTTCTGACCTGGAAGGCTCATGAGGTGGGGGTGAGTGGCCTGAGGCAGTGAGCTGGGAGCCTGCATCCCTACAGCCTCACCCACATCAGTTACCACCTACGAGACGTGCCAGACCTATGAGCGGCCCATCGCCTTTACCTCCCGCTCCCGAAAGCTCTGGATCCAGTTCAAATCCAACGAAGCCAACAGCGGCAAAGGGTTTCAAGTGCCCTACGTCACCTATGACGGTAAGACACCACCACCTTGTCACAGGCCTGGCCAGGGACTCAGAAGTGAGCTGCACATGGCAGGGCATGAACACAGAGACAGAACTGAGAGCTAGACAATGTGTAAACCCAAGGACTGTGCAGGGAGGGGTACAGTCGAGAGGAGGGACCATTGGTGCTGTCCGTGGGCTTCACAGAAGGTCCCGCCCTGCTAGGGTTTGCAGGGTTAAATAGGGGGCAGCTTAGCCGCCAGGAAGACAAAGCAGGTAGAGGGGACCCCAGACGCAAAAGCCAAGAGACAAAGCCACATCCAGCCATCACCAGCTGTCTGAGGCGGGTCCGGGGAGCTGGGGAGGGCAGAGGAGGGAGGTGTAGTCTCAAGCCCCCTCCACCTTCCCTCTCCCTGCTGGCCGGCTCCCAGAGGACTACCAGCAGCTCATAGAAGACATTGTCCGCGACGGGCGCTTGTACGCCTCGGAGAATCATCAGGAAATTTTGAAAGTGAGTTTTGGGGTTTTTTGTTTTTTTAAGGGAATCTTGTAAATCTGGGAGAATGGTCGGGGGGCCATCCCTGCCCTTGTCCTGACTCCTGACCCCTGGAAGAGGGATGGGAGGAGGGTGTTATGTCAAGGGTCCTGACACAGGACTGGATCTGTCCGTGAGGTTTGAGACAAACTCACTGACAGGGAAATGGGGACCAGCACCTGTCCAAGCACTTTGGTTGAAGTCCTCGGTCTCAGTCTCCCCTCTGAGAAATGTGGGTGGTTCAGTGGACAGTGTCTTAAAATCAGTGACGTCTACCCACTGCCATTGAGCTTTGGATTCCTCCCTCCTCATCCTGCCTACTGCCCTGAGCAGCAGGACGCCATGTCAGAGAGGGCAAACTATGACTGTCACAGAGAAGCACAGAGGATCCAGCTCTCACTGAATGAAACCCAGCTCAGCCTCTGAAGGGTAGCTCCCTCAGCCTAGGGGCATGAGAAAGGGAATCGGAGCCACATCGCCCTGGCCGACCCCTGCTCAGCTGTCACCATGCCTTCTATTCCACCAGGGGGCGCTGGGGTGCGGTGATGGTTTAACAGGCAGGAGGTTGGCCGGCTGTCTCAAGCTCTGGTTCCTCCAGGAGCTGCCATTTGTTTCAGGCAGAAACCAGGTCCCCTGCCCACACCCTGTCCCACAGTTGTCTCCATGTCTTGCAGGACAAGAAGCTGATCAAGGCCCTCTTCGATGTGCTGGCACACCCACAAAACTACTTCAAATACACAGCCCAGGAATCCAAGGAGATGTTCCCTCGCTCCTTTATCAAGCTGCTGCGTTCCAAAGTGTCTCGATTCCTGCGGCCCTACAAATAACCATCCAGCTGTCCTGCTTGGGGATAGTGGGAAGCAGGGGGGGAGGGGAGCATGCCTTCCCTCCACAGCAGGAGCTGAAAGGGGGCGCCATGGGCTTCCAGGCTGCCTTGGGAAACCCTTGACACCTGCCTCTGGCCAAACCATCCAGCCTGTACCAACCCCATGAAAGGCCTAGACCCAGCCCAGAGCCCTTGGTGGGTCTTCCACCCCTGTGTGGAAACAAACACCGCTTCAGAAAGCCTCCACCCACCCTTTGCCTCTATTTCCCAGGACACTTAGAGTATCCCCTCCTGAGCCACCCCCATGAGGCCTACCTGGGCCAGGACACACTGTACCACCATGTGAGGAACAGGACTACTGTGCCCTTGGCCTGATGTGTTGGGAGAGAGGAGTGTGGCCAGAGCCCTGCAGGCTCTGAAAAGCACGGGCCATTGTCACCCACACAGGGCCAGGCCAGGGCAGGAGGGCTGTGTGGAGGTGCCATCTGGGGGGCAGATAAGCCTGTGCCAGTGCCTGTGGAACCACCACACCCTGCCCCTCCAGCCACAGGCACGGGACACCAAGCCAGGTCATGGAGCTCAAGGGACTCTGTGAGAGACAGAACAGGACCTCCAGGAGAGGAATCCATAGGCTTATGCTTCGCCTTAATAGAACATCTAAAGAAGTTCTATATACATATATAAATATTAAATATATCTACTTGTCTGTGTGGGTGGGTACCTTAGAAGGGTTCTCTTCAGCAGCTGTAATACTAACCACTGTTGCCAGCCTTCCCCAGTGATTAGACTGCACCCCCTCCCCAAGCGGCCCCTCCCCCCAAGCCCGGCGAGCACACAGACATGCTTGAACATGCTGTCAAGAGTGACTGGATGGGGACCAGACTAGTGTTCTGGTGAAGCACTGACTGGGGGTGGGGGGAGCCTTCAGAAGTGGCATCACCGTCCTCGATAGGATACCGTGGAAAGCAGCCCTCTCCCCTTGGGTGCTGGCACTCACTGACTCTGAACTGTGCCTACAGGTCACCAGAAACAAGGCCTTCCTCAGGGATGAGCAAGCTGTGTTCAGAGAGCAGCTCCCACTCTTTACTGCAACGGGAGGAGAAAGCAAGGCCCCGGGAGAGGAGGCCTCCCCAATGCTTCTCTTAAAGAGAGGAGCCCTTGTGTGGCCATGCTGCATGGCATCCCACGGGCTGGAGAGTCACCTCCTCACACACAGGGAGAGACCTTGCCCGAGCCTCAGATCACTTGCCGCCAGCTGTCAGAGACACGCAGAAACTGGTCTGTATTTTTCAAATTAGCAGATATTAGAACTTGGAGGAACGTGGGGGAAATCTCAAAATGAACTCTAAGGTTTCCTGGTCCCCATCCCAACCTGATGACGTAAGTGAGCTGTTTCAGAAAAACACGTGGCTCGTTGAAGACTGTTGAAGACATATGGGCAGTCGAGCCAGGCCTGGAAAAACCACAGCTTGATGACCGGGCATAACATATCTGAACGCGGGCTTGGAACTCAGGGACAAGCTACTGCCACCACATGGGTCCACAAAGCAGAAGAGCTCGCCAATGGCCATCACTGTCTCGTGGAGACTGGCAGGTAGACTTCCTGTACTTGGTCAGGGTTGGGGCCTACTTCCTTTCTGCAGTTTACAAACCCTGCAGCCCAGCTGTACCAGGGAGAAGCTCCCTCATCCTTCTGTTGGGGCCACTAGCCATCCTCAGAGAGACCAAAGTCCCCCCCAGAACATCCTGGCAACACTCACCCTCTCCAGGAAGTGAAACAAACAAGGGCACATTGGAGACACACTAGAAGGGAGTTATGAGAATCAGCTCAAAAAATTACAGTGGCTGAGAAGTTCTACAAGGTGTCATCTGCAAGCTGAAGAAGCAGGAAAACTGGCGTTATTCGAAGCAGAGTGACTGTGGGCGTGGGTATGGCCGGTCTAAAGGCCTGAGCCGGGAGCACTGCGTCGGTTGGCTGTCCTAGGCCCAGTAGTGAATTGCCCTCCCGCCAACGTTGCTCCCCGCTCTACTGAATGATGCCACCAACTTAGGTGAGGGTAGAGCTCGTCTCTCTTCCAGGGGACACCACTGTCACTTCCTGCCATGCCACAGGAAGCATTTGTGGGCTCAGACCCACCCAGTTAAATTGACATCTCCAACTAACCAACCCCCTTAAGGGCTACAGAAAGAGTTCTCAGGTCCTGCGTGCAACTCCCAAGTGGCTTCTAGCAGTTGCAACCTGTGTGCCCATTCACACACCCAACTACGTCCTCTCTCCGGAATGCCCACCCCCACTGTGGCCACATCATGCCCAGTGTCCCCTGGATAGAAGCAGGAGCAGTTCAGGCCAGGCCCCCTCAGTCTCACGGTCAAGTCCTTTCATAGCTTATCTATATTCTCCCTCCCCAAATGCCTCAGCACCTGGCAGAGGCTGAGGGGGCCTGTGTCCCTCCAGCCTCCTCTGTGCTTGGTCCTGCTCCTGGTAGAACTTCATACCCAGGCAATCTGAAGACATCTATAGAGGAAAACCAAGTTTTCCCCTGGTTTTCAGAAGATGGTCATCATATGGGGCCTGGAATTGGAAGCACCTCAGCAGAGTACCCGAAAGCCTTCCTGACTTGTGTCCCTGGCACCTCTGGCACTCATCCTGGAAGTACTCACACGAGGAAGGAGAGCAACTTGCCCTGAGGGTCAGTGGTCAGCGAGGCCCTCCATTTGTGAGTAGCAACAGTGGGCCGCAGCCACTCCAAATGGGCCTTTTAATTGTCCTGGTCACTTGTACTGGTTACAGAGCCTTGTGGCTGTGCCTACACAAACCTTCTCACCCTGGCTCCATCCCCAACTCTCAGGCAGCACAATCAGCAGGTACCTGTGGCCCCCAACTCCTGTCACAGTGGCTCCCGGTGGTGACCACTTTCTGAAACTCTGGCTCGCCAAGACAGTCTTTCCTAGCTCCTCCCTACTTTGAGTGGTCACGATACTCAGGTGCACAGCCCAAGGTGGAGACCTTGACTGCCTTTCATCTCTTAATTTGAAACAGACAGATGAAATGGAACCAAACTACAGGCCCAAAGGTCCTGGTTCAAAAGCTTTATCAGGGTGCCTGCTCACCCACCTATGGCTTCTACAGAAGGAGGCCCTGGCTGGTCAGGCTTGGGTGGGTCCTAACCTGACATGTGGAAAACTGAGCGTCTTACCTGGCCCCTTCTCACCCCATCCCTCAGAAAAAAAAAAAGAAAGAAAAAAAAAGTCCAACAATGAGTTGGGTCATTCAGAAAACACTTACTGAGTACCTGCTGTGTGCCAGACTCCTAGAAAGATTGACTAAGGAACAACACAGACACAAACAACAACCTCTCCCGGACAGCAGCCTTGCTCCATACCTGCCAATCTACTACCTGACCCAGGGCACAGGAGGACCAGGGCTTTCTCCTTGCCCTGGGGCAAGCCTGGAAAGTCAGACTGACCTGGCAAACACTGTATAGCTTTACTTCACCAAAGATGCCCAGAGGGGTAACTCAGCCCTTCTGCTCAAGCAGGCAGTGCCCGGCCGATGCCATTCAGACTGAAGGCTGAAGGACTTGTGAGCGAAAGCACAGCAACAGCACAGAAAGCTCCTCTATGGGGCAGGACAGAGATGGGTCTCGCCCTACTTAACCTGTCAAAACTTCTGTCAAGGTGCCAGGTGGGGGACTCTTCAGAGCCCGGGTGGTGTGGCATAGCCTGTGCCCTCTCCCAGCACCCTGTTTAGACAGCTCCCAACAGTGGGCCTTTTGCTGGCTGTAGTTTCACCAGCTTGTACCCAGCCACACCGGTTGGCAAATGCCTTGGTTGGACGCTCTGAAAGTCTGCATTCCTGTGACTCAACAGGGAGCAACAAAAACGGGAGAGGGGTTGTTCATAGTCCTTCAGTCTCATGCCAAGCACTAAGGTAAACCCTTTCTGCCAAGCCCCCCCCCGGCCCTGTGACATGGGTGAGGCCAAACCCATGGTTCAGGCCTTGACTCTGAGACCAAGTAATATGCCCAAAATGAGTGAGACACTTAGAAGCATTAGTGATGACCTTGGTGACATCCTGCCCTTTCTAACACACACTCAGAGCAAGGATGAACTTGGCATCCTTTTGGGTGGGAATCAGGGTCCTCACCATCCAGACATGAACTGTCACCACCATCCACCATACCTGTGTAGACCCTCAGCCCTGCACATGAGAGACACCCCGGTGTCTGTCAGCATAAACAGGGAAGCAGAGGGCAGATTTGTCAGAATATACAAGCTTTTCCAAGGTCAGAGCCACGAGCACCCAGAAGCCATCCACATTGCTCAAGAGATGGCTGCACTCCTGCACCCCACCCTTGTCCCTGGCCCCCACACATATGCAGTCTGTCCAGACACTGGGTGGCAGTCCCGATGCACAGTGACCAATCTCCCCATTACCACATTTGCCTTCCAGCTGCCTCAGTATTCAAAGCTTTTCTCTACCACCTTTTCCCCCTATGCATGTAATTAAACATTTGTGGAAATCACTTTAATAATAAACAGGAAATGAGCCTAAGGATTATTCATTTCTCATTTTCTTTTAAAAATCTGTTTGTTTTATATATGAGTGCTCTATCTGCATGTACACCTGCATGCCAAAAGAGGGCAACAGATCCCCGTATAGATGGCTGTGAGACACCGCATGGTTGCTAGGAATTGAACTCAGGACCTCTGGAAGAGCAGCCAGTGCTCTTAACTGCTGAGCCATCTCTCCAGCCCCCCCCCCCCATTTTTTCATTTTCTTTAGAGGATTTGGAAGTCACTGGAATCCAGAAAAGAAAGAGAGAGAACAAGAGAAGAGAAAGGAGAGCCATGAACTTTTGAGGCTTCTGCCTTCAGCCTCTGCTCCAAAAACAAGTTCCAGGAAAATAAGTTTCTGGTCTTGTGATGGGAAATATTTCTTAATTGGTTTTTTGGGGAAGATTTTAGTTTATTTTTAATTACATACTAGCATGGGTGTGTATGTCTATCTGTGTGTATCTGTGTGTGTGTGTGTGTGTGAACCCTGTGTGTATGTGGAACTGAACTCAGGTCCTCTACAAGAGCAGGACTACTCACTGAGTTATCCATTCAACCAGAAAGGTTTTTTTTTTAATGCTTTGAAATTTTTATACCTGCATATCAGCGGTTCTGAACCTGTGAGCCATGAACCCTTTGGGGTCCTCTATCAGGTATTTACATTACACGATTCATGACAGCAGCAAAATTATAGTTATGATGGAGCAATAAAGTAATTGTATGGTTGGGGGTCAGTAGAGCATGAGGAACCGTATCACAGGGCCTCAGCATTGGGAAGGTGGAGAACCGCTGCTGTACAAAACATATCTTGGTCACATCCATGTCCTGTGTGCGCAACAGCCAGGCTTGTGTGTACCACAGCCATGGCACGCCCAGAAGACATAACCCCACAGGTTCCCCTCCCCATCCTCTGGCTCTTCCTTTCTTTCTACTTCCACTTCCTCAGGTGCTTCCGAACCTTGGTGGTGGGGGAGGGGTGTGAAGAGATGTTCCTCCTTTGGCTGAGCATTCAGCAGCCACTCCCCCTCAGCATGGGCAGTTCTGACCCGGTCCACTGCAGAAGGCAGCTCTCTACGGGCCGGGCCGAGAGCAGCGCAAGCCTCTGGGGGTAAACACACACATCCAGAAGTGCTCTGATGATGGGGCAACACAGCAAGGCCTGATGAGGGAGAAGGGAAAGGGGCTGGGAGATGGCTCGGCGCCATCTTCTTCTTTCTGGAAAGAAGACCAGAGTTAAATGTGCACCTTGAGGGAAGGCTGCCTGTAATCCCAGTGCTCAGGATGTGGGGACACTGGAAAACACAGGGACCCCTGCAGTAGGCGGCTAGCTGAATTAGCAGGCACTGGGTCAAAGTGTATGTGCACCCACGTACATATGGGCATACACACACCATCATATACGATGCAAATTACATACACAGAACATATACATGCATAATATGTACTTACATACATGTATACAAAAGACATACATACATAATACCAATGCAAAAAAAATGGAACTAGAAAAACAAAAGTCTCGTAACACTTTTTTCAAATCTCAAAAGTAAACAGTAGGTAATTCAATGAAACAGACATACAATCTGTCTAATAAGAGGATTTTTTTTTCCCCAGACAGGGTTTCTCTGTGTACCCCTGGTGTCCTTGTTCTGTAGGCCAGAGAGGCCTCGAACTCAGAGATATGCCTGCCTCTGCCTCCTGAGTGCTGGGAGTAAAGGGTTGTGCCACTACACCTGGCTGGACTTTTGTTTTGTTAGTTAAGTGCCAGGAAATGTTTTGGCTTCTCCTGCCCACAGACTGCTGTCTCTCTTGCTCTCTGGATGAGATGTGGGTGGAATCCGCGTGCACTAGGCAATGTGGTGCATGAGAAGCCCATTCCCTACCTGCACCTCAGCACACAAGACTTCTTCAGGGACGGAAAACCTCGGTTCTGAGTTTCTACAAGAGCCTTTATTAGCACCCACCCCCTTCTCTCAGAGGTAGTGTTATGCTGATGAAATAAGGTGGTGGTTCGTGATCTGAGCCTGAGGCATGATGAGAAGCAGGCAGGTGTGGTGGACAAGAGCAGCAGCAGGATCAGTGTCTGCAGCCAAAGGCCAGTGGGGGAGGGCTGAGCGAGCGCTAACGGCACAGAATGACTGGGAAGCTGGAGAGGGCACAGGGCAACAGCTCGCAAAGCAGTGGACGTCATTTGCAGCCAGGACGGGCCTCCTCTGTAAGAAAAGTGAGGCCAGCTCAGCCTCAATAAGCTGAGGCTGTTTTACTGGGACAGCGAGGAGCCCCAACCTTTCTGAGGGATGAAAGTTGAGCACGTAAGTAAGAGGTTAAAGGGAAACCACTGAAATGACCACTCTATGGGTAGCAGAACATTTTTATTGTAGATGTGAAAGACTAGCCAGAGGCATCTTGGAAGGGTCCAGAGTAGCCAATGGCTACCTCTGAGGGAGTGGGGGGAGAGAGGGGAGTAGACTGGCCACAGCCGCAAAGAGGAAAAAGTGTAGCTGTGAAAACCCGTGAGCTGGAAGCTAGAACAGCCTGGGAACCAGCCTAGCGGGGAAATGAGAAAGTCCAGGAGGCTACTGTGAGAGGATTGATATCCTTAAGAGATACATGTTAGTAGAGGCCAGAGGAGCCTTGGAAGTTAGCATGGGCTTTGATATATAACCAGAGATATATGTCAACAGAGAGCCAAAGGCAAGTGAAGATAATGCAATTGGATCCTTTCAGCAGGAATTCTGAGGAATGCTACCAACAATCCTTTGATAGTCACTGCCTTTTGGGGTTTGGGATCTAACAGTACATTTAAGACAGACAGACAGACAGACAGACAGACAGACAGACACACACACACAGCTACCAGGAAACTACAGCTATTTTTGTGGTTTGACTGTGATCAGGGTAGGTTGTTTTTTTATACCCACGCATATTGTTTCTCTAGGTGGAGCAGAATTATCAAGCTAGGGTGATTCTTTATGGCTAGGGGTTATCACCTAATACACCCTGACCCAACTCCTCATGACCTCAGGCCATTTCCCAACATCCATCCTCCTCCACCTGAGTTCCCACCGTGGTATTCTGTGGCAACACATGAATCGCTGTAAATATGAACCAAATTAAATAAGGTTTTGCTTGGACCTTATATGACATGCCTAGGTCCAAATTTTGTTCTCATCTTTACTTTTCCATTTGGCCAAACATAGATTAAAATTATATATATCAGCAGCATAATAAGCCCAGCAATTAATTATGAGTCAGTTGAACACAAACCACATTTATAAGATAACAAATTAAGATCACACGGCCACATGTTGAAGAACCTCCTTGTATGTGGTAGATCTTGGGCAGACTTTACTGTTGCTTAGAGTTTTAAAAGCAATCTTTCACACATTATATTCTTTGTCTCACAAATATATGGGAGTTTCAGTGTTACACTGTAGCAAGAGCTGGCCAAGGTAACAAAATTTCCAATGACCTTGGACAGCAAACCTCATACAAAGCAGACAGGAGAAAAATACAGAGACAAAAAATATGTGTATGATACAAAAGGCATTGCCTCCCTGAAGAGGGGAGTACCCAGGCCTACCTTAGTTTATTCAGAGACACAAGGACAGTAGCCTTGCGGAACATGGCCCAGGGGATGGTTAACAGGAATGGCACCTCCTCTCTCAGAGATCTGACAGGACAGAACAAAACAGGAAGGAACTTTTAGAGCAGAGGCCAATCAAGCCACTGTAACAGGGACCCCAGACTCATTACAATGATGGAAGTACCTTTCAGTCCATAAAATTCAGTACTAGACATCACCATCTGCCAAAAAACCAGAACAAAACCAAAAACAAAAGACCTACTCCGCCAAAGTTCATAGTTCCGGGAAAGGCTCCTAACATACTAACCCTGCATTTTGGCCTCTGGAGTTCTGCTTCTGCCTCCCTGTTCTTGCTAACTGAAGCATGTCAACCCAGGATCTGGTTTTTGTGCCTAAAAGCTCACCCAGGCCACACTGTGATCCCGAACACCCAGTCACTAATACAGGCTTTCTGTTGGTTTAAACCCGTATGCCAGTAGTCTTCTCTGGGTGAACATCCCACAACACCATAATCTGGGAATAAGAACAGACTAGAACACGAAGTGTTTAAAAATCATAGTCCAGTCCTGGCAGTGGTGATACACACCATTAATCCCAGCACTCAGGAGGCAGAGGCAGGTGGATCTCTGAGTTTGAGGCCAGCCTGGTCTACAGAGCAAGTTTCCAGATAGCCAGAGCTATAGAGAGAAACCCTGTCTCAAAAAAAATCCATAAACAAGCAAACAAATAAATAAATACCATAGTTCAGCAGGGTATGGTGGCTCACAACTTTAATCTCAACACTTAGGAGACAGAGGCAAATGACTCTCTGTGAGTTCCAGGCCAACCTACTCTACATAGTGAGTTTCAAGATGGCCAGAGCTACATACCTTTCAGGTAGAAAAAAAAAAAAAATGTCCAAACAAGCCTTAAGCCAGAATCAAGCCTGAGTGCAAATCGATTCAATTTGCTAGGTAAAACTGAGGGAGGGTTCTCCAGGAACCAGAAAGAGGCAGCTGCTGTTTTCCAGCCCAGAATGGTTCCCCCCAACCCCAGAAGGGGCCAGAAAGCCAACATTAGGCAATCTAACTGGAGTAGCAGAGTTTGTAATACCTGCCACTCAGAAGCAGTCACCAGGGACACGGACTGAATCTTCTAAATCGTGCTTTATTTAGAGAGCCAGGAATCAGAGAAGGCACCAGATTAATACCTTAAAGGGGGCTGGGGGCTGGAGAAGTGGCTCAATGACTAAGGGTTCTGACTGTTCTTGCAGAGGACCGGGGTTCAGTTCCGAGCACCCACATCATGGTTCACAAACATCCATAACTCCAGTTCCAAGCAATCTGACACCTGGAACTTCTAACCTCCGCTGTTGTGAGGTAATTCCACCAGAGAACACACACACAGACACTCTGTGCAACTCTGGCAATCCTGGACTCGGTTTGTAGACCAGGCTGGTTTCAAACTCACAGATCTGCCTGCCTCTGCCTCCTGAGTGCTGTGGTCAAAGGTGTGAGCCACCATGCCCGGTGTCACAGACACTCTTAAAGCTAAATAGAAAGTCTGTACTGATGGCTGGCAGATACATGGGAAACTTGCCCAAATGATGCAGGCCCAATCCTCACAGTTTTTCTCTTTTATGCAAAAAAACCCACATCCTAGATGACATACTTCAATTAGCAAGAAGTCAGAAAACTAGGTTAGAACATTTAGGGATTTTCCTGGATCCTGGAACTATGTATCAAGTGTTTGATGGATTAAGTCTTTGTTCCCTTTGGGCAGGTGTGAAGACCCACACAGGCTGGGTTTTAAGGTCAGAATGGTGCCTCTAACATGGTGTCAGTTGTGCTAAGGTCTGGGGCACCAGGCACACGCAGGTTACACATACATACAGGCAGTCAAAACACTCATACACATAAAATAAATCTACTGAAAAAGTTTTAAACTACCTTCTATCTCATTTCCATCTAGCAAATGATATGAGAACAACACAAATGCAATCGTTGATTGATTATTGGGGGTCATGTGGGTATGTGAGTCTATGTTCCCTGTGCATGTGGAGCCTGGAAGGCACTGAGTATCCTCCCTGTCAGAGCCAATCGGCCAAGTTTAACAGTACCTGAGTGGGGATGAGGATTAAAATAAATAACACAAGTCACATGGGATCAGCTCGAGAGGACTGTCAGTAAACACTGCAGCTGCAAGTTTATTCCTCTTTATAGGCAAAGCAAAACCAAGTCACATCAATACAAGAAAGAAGTTAACAGAACTGCTGAACTTGTTTCTTAAACCACTTCCCTGTAGCACACAGAGTCCAAGATCACACAAACAAGTTTTAAGGAACTTGGCGAAACATCCTCTGTCTCAAGGTGAAGGCTGGAGTGAAAACATGTTTTTCTCTGAATACTCAAACAGGCAGCTCTCCACACCCGACCTGTCTGCTTACTCCTTTGAGGCAGTCTTCCTCTGAACCTAGGGCTCTTATTTTCTTGGCTAGATGTGAAGCCAGAAAGCCCCAGAAATGGGGAGCTGAGGGTGGGGTGGGGGTGGCTCAGATATCTAATCCCAACAGGGAGGCAGAGGCAAGCAGATCTCCGCACTTGTGGAATAACCTTTTGATGGCGCATCAAGTTATCACACCAAGATACTGAAGCCTCTGAATTCAGGGAGGCATTTCAAACAGTGAGAAGACTCCTCCATGGGAGAGGCACCATTCTGACCTACCCATGGAAGGGTCTGTAAGCCTTCAAGATATGGCTAGGGTCCCCAAACACTGGTACCTCCCAATGCCTGGGAGGAGGATCAAGGGATCAAGGCAAGCCTCCAATACAAAGTGAGTTTGTTAGTCAGGTCAGGTTGAGCTGAATGAGACCCTGTGACAAAATGATCATGGTGATGATGATGACCAGGCCCTAGGAAATGCTCAGTGGTAAAGCATTTGCCACACAATCTTGATTACTTGAATTTGAGCTCTGGGACCTACCTAAAAGTTGGAAAGAGAAAAGATTCCACAACGTTCTGTTCTTTGATCTCTACAAGTGCACTATGATACACACACACACACACACACTCACACACACCCCAAAACAAACAAACAAAACTGAAAAAATGGTTTAGTAGTTAACTGCTCTTGCAGAAGACCTGGGTTGGGATCCCAGCACCCCATGTGTTCTTCCATTTCCAAGGGTCCTGACGCCCTCTTCTGATCTCCAGGAGCTGTGCACATACATACATGCAGGTAGGCACTCATACACAAAAAATAAAAAAATAATAAATTTTTAAAAACTAAAAAAAAAAAAAAATTCAAGCAAAACAAAATTGTAGCCAGCGCGAGGAGGACCATTCTTTGCAATGATGCCCCTGTCCCAGCCCCATCTCAGCCTCACCTGCCCCTTGAGGAAGATTTTTTTCCGGTTCTGACCACACGGGGAGCTCTAAGCTGCACTCCCAGCATCCCCCGCGGCAGACCTGGGATGAATGGAAAAAGACACGCCCGCAGCGCGCATGCGCACACTCGGAACCTACCAGCCCTGGACTCAGGCGCGTGCGCGCAGTGCGCTTAAATCCGGCGGTGGGCGGTGCTGTGCACATCCGAGCACCATGGAGGGCCAGCCCGGGCCGCAGCACGGCAGCCCGGGTCGCGCCGAAAAGCTGAACGAGCGGATGCTGGACGAGTTCGTGGCGCTCCACGGCCCCGCGCTGCGGGCCTCCGGCGTCCCGGAGAGGCTGTGGGGCCGCCTTCTGCACAAGCTGGAACACGAGGTGCGTGGCTGCGCGGGCTGCGGGAGGGCTCTGCGGACGAGTGGGGCGCGCGGCACACTGGCTCCGAAGGGGAACCACTTTCAGGCTCTGGAGCGGGGTGTGCCTGGGAGCCAGAGGAGGGACCGGCCGAGAGTTGCGCCCGGGCCGCTATCCTGCAGGGTCTGGGCCCGCCGAGGGTGCGCTGGTACCTGCAGACTGACGTGCGCTTGGCTTGCGGCATCCCAGCACCTCCGCTGGCGTGTAAGGAGGAGGACTCGCGGCTCCACTTACGGATGAGAAAAGTGAGGTTCCGGCGGAGCAGCAGCTCCTGTTAGATTCAGGCCCCACCGGCATCAATCAGTTCAGCCAGCTCTGTGAATGCAGCTCGGCTAGGTCCGTAGAACTCTGTGGAGTTGTTTCCCACGGCGTGAGTGGCAAGTCACTCCCTGTGTAGACTTTGTAGGCCCTGGAAGGTTGAGAAGACCCCAAGAGAGGGGGAAAGGTGTTCTCCATCCCTCTTTGAGGGAATGGCTCCATCTTTTGCCAGAGATAGGCCTCCGCGGGGTGTCTGGCTTCTACCGCTTGCGAACTGGGCCGTGGGGTTTGGGTACTGAACATCGAACAGCTGCTGGGCGGGGCAGAGGATCTTTTGCGAAGCTAGAGCGTGGTTTCCCTTAGGACACCGTCTTTACACTGAGACACCCACTAAGGCAGCAGGTGACCAGTAGAGGCCAAGAACTAGGGGTCCCCTGAGCCTTGCTATGGGGCTGACATTAGACGTGGGCCGGATTTTTCCTGCTTAAACCTGTAGGTAGGGCTGCAGCAGCAGCTCACTGTGAAGAGTGCTTGCGGGGGTGGGGGTGGAGGGCGTCCATCCCTACCTTATGGGAAGGGAGGTGCACAGGAGCATTTGTTGTGCAAGCGACACAATCTAGATGGTCCTGAGGGGTGCCCTGAGGCCACAGTTCCCTGGTTAGGCCCCAGGGCAAGCTACTGTAGGTTGAGGTGTTAACTGCTTTTTCTACTTCGGTGTGATTATCAGACATTACCACATCATAGATGGGGGCTCTCTGTCGGCGGCACCTCCTTACAGAGTGGTACCTCCTATAATTGGGTTCCCTCTGCTCACGGGGTGCTGCCACTTTCTGCCTGTATTCCAAGCAAATACCGAGGTAGAACTGGACCCTCCCTCTCCCCCATTTGTTGGTGAGGATGAAAGGGTACACATGATGCTGCTGGACTGTTTTGGAATGCCCCGGGATCCCACTCAGCCAGCCTCCTGGGGCGCCCTCACTTGGTCAGGTGACTCCCCACCTAAGCCATGGTAAGCAGGGATGGAAAAACACAGCACCTGGCTCTCTGCGGGTTGGGGAGGGGGTGGATGATGACAGGAGACAGGAACTACTCCAGCACCTGTCCTGTCCCTTCTCACTTGGGTTGCTGTGGGGTGGGCAGGGACAGGCATTGTTTTCTCCTGGGCCCTCCTGAGCCATTCCAGACAGAGCTGAGTCACCACAGTGAGACCTGCCACCAGGCCCGGAGGGAACCGCTCAGCCAGGCTGCTCACCTGCCTGCAGAAAGCCACCCTCCCCCACCAGGCAGGCAATCCCAATTCCTTACCTTGATCAGTTCCATAGAAAAGACAGGACATGGTTTTTTGGGGTTTTTGTTTTGTTTTGTTTAAAAAAAAATAATCCTCCCTCCCACTGGCAGGAACATCCACTTGCAGCGTCTTCTTGGGGGCTGCAGCTAAACAGGTTGGGCTTGGTCCCGCCATGCCACAGCAGAGGAAAGACCACGCCAGGCATCAGGTTGGGCCTGCTTATCTTCCAGAAGGGGTGAAAGGCTGGAGGGTTTGGAGGACTGGTGATGCCTAAGTCGTGGGTCCCGGCGCCCCTAGTTTTAAATGAGGGCAGGCCTCCCCTACCTAAGCTAGGGCTTTCTCAAAAGCCAGCTTCCCCTTATCTTCTGGTTGGCCCTTCAGTCTCCACCCTGACTGTGTGCGTGTATGCGCGTACCCCAGCAGAGTCCTTTTCTTCCTGCCTCTTACAAAACTTGTCCATTCCTAAGTAAGTAGTGGGTTGTAGCTGCCCAGGAGTGTGGGAGAAGTTTGAGGGAAGAATTTGTCTGTTCTGTTCCATTTTATCTGATTCTTGCAGATGTCCTACAGAGTTCACAATAACCCCTTCCATGAGTGAGGAAACTGAGTCTCAAAGAAATATGATAGTGGAGCCTGGCTTATAAGACCCTTGCCATAGCCCAGGCCGGGTTCTGTGCCTTCCTTTGTGTTAGTAATTAACTTCTCAACAACCCCAAACTTTCCTGTAGTACCGATGGGGAAACCGAGTCACAGGGGGGTTGGGGAGAACTGCTACTTATATAAGACGTGGCAAAGCCAAGGTCCAAACCTCACCAATGGGCCTCAGATTCCAGAGGTTTCCCCGCCTACATCTCTTGTTGGCTCATGACAGGCCTGAGGTGTGTGCCTGATGGGAACTGGGAGGGACTGTGGGAGAAGAGAAAGACTGTGGCTTCTCCAGCTGTCCTTGACTCCCAGTTGTTCTTGGCCTGGGAAATCCAAGCCCACGTCTACGGTTCCCGCTCTGCCCTGCTGCGCTAATGTGGGGAGGCGCCTGTGAGCTGCCTTAGCTGTCCTGGTATCAAAGTAGCTTTGGTGAAAAGAAAATCAGGGTGATCCCGGCCAACCACCATCCTGAACACCCATCTATCCCCACCACCCTAGGTCTCATTCCCCCTGTAACGTGTGGGGGTGGGGGACACAGATGACTTCATTGGGAGTGAGTATCTCGTGCCTTTTCCAAAGTGTGGTGTCCTGTGGATAGTGACACAGGAGAGCTTGGTGTAGATTATAACCCTGGGATCTTCCTAGAGAGATCTCAGTTTTTCTGTCAGATGTTGTTAAGAGGCTTTGTGATAAATAGGGCTAATGCTGAACGCAGTGGCGCACACCCATAATCCCAGCACTCTGGGAGGCAAAGGCAGGTGGATCTCTGTGAGTTCAAGGCCAGCCTGGGCTACAGACTGAGTCCAGGACAGCAAACACTACACAGGGAAACCCTGTCTCAAAAACTTAAATAAATAAAAAAATAGGGCTAGCATGCTCCTTGCGGATGAAGGGCTCAGGGTTAGGGTCTCGTGCCACACTCCCGATTCACTGTGCTCTGGCCTTAGGTTTTCGATGCCGGGGAGATGTTTGGGATAATGCAAGTGGAGGAGGTGGAGGAGGCTGAGGATGAGGCCACCAGGGAGGCTCAGAGGAAGCAGCCCAATCCTGGGAGCGAGCTGTGCTACAAGGTCATCGTGACCAGCGAGAGCGGCGTCCAGGCCGACGACCCCAACAGGTAGGACCCATGTCTGGACAGTGGTTTTTTTTAGAGAGATTCCATCCAGGCTCTTCCCTGTGATGTGTGGCCAGTGGTATGCCCATGGGCTTCGGGGTAGTGTATGAACCTGTGCTGTTGATAGTCCCCTAGGACACATGCTTGCTGCCCCTTGGAAGCACACCCGTGACCTCACTGCTGCGGTGGCCACCAGGGGGCTGTGATAACCCCAGGGGAGCGACAGACTTGCTTGAGCTTGTCAGTTGGCTAAGGATGTGGCTGCAGAACCCAGATAAACCTAACTGAGCCTGGCTTCGCTGAGGACCTTTGCCCCCTCTCCCCAAAGCCTGCTGACTCAGGCCTAGGGCCGGTTCCCAGGGAACAGGAAGACCTGAGACCTAGACCAGACCTGGTGTTGTCGAGAGACTTGGGGTGTCCCATCTCCCTGGGACCTGTGGACCCCTCTGCCAGAGGCTTTGTCAGAGCCTTAAGGAAGTTCATGAGTTTCCCTGGTTATCTAGCAGCTTGGACCAAGCTTTGTCTTCCCCTTCACCAGCCCCTGAGTGAGCTGGGGCCACAGCGCTTACGGCTGAGCAGCACCTTCGCCTGGCGCTCGCATCTACCCACAGGTGACTTAAGGTCCAGCCCTGCCCCGCGGAAGCTTGAGCCTCACTCAGCCCAATGCTGTCCCACACCTCAGCACTGCCGGGGTCCCTGGGGATGGACACACCCACACACAAACTGTTTGGAACCTGTCGTAGTAACTTTTCCTATTGGTGTGATAATTACACGAACCAGGTCAGCTAAGGGAGAGAGGGTTTATTCTGGCTCACAGCGTAAGATACAGCCAGCCCATCGTGAAGGGTAGGGTGGGTATAGGAGCGCCCAGCAGCAAGAGCTTAAAGCCGTCTTTCGTGGCAGGTAGGGGTGGGTGCAGGAGCTTGAAGACATCTTTCATTCATATCTGCAATCTGGAAAGGGAACAATGAGTGCATTGTTGGTACTCAGCTGGTTTTCTACAGGATCCCCTGTTCAGGGGATGGCCCCTCCCACAATTAAGATGTCTTCCAATACCAAGTAACATAATCAAGACAGTCCCTCACAGGCATACCCAGAGCCCCATGTCCTGGGTGACACTCCATCCTGTCAAGTTGACAGCTCTGACCTTCAAAAAGGCACACGTGTCCTTTCGTCCCCTCTGCCCTAAGGACTTTGTCCCTCTGAGTAGTCCACATCTGCCAGGCGCCAGAACTCCATCCTCTCTACCTCGTGCCTCCCTGGGCATGACTGTTGTCTTGCTTCATGACTGTCCCCCGCTGCACGCCGCTGAGGTGTGTCACACACTATACCGTGCAGGAATAAACCAGCCTTTGTTTCAGGGTGAGCAAACAGACTGGGGAACTAAGAGCCTGGTAATATATTTCTGAACTTAACCTCCATGGATGCCCTGGAACATTGCTGTTCACACAGGGGCTGTGTGCTCAGCTGCGGGGCCCGTCAAGGGGTCCCCGTGTCCACTGGGCTCCTGTACGTGTGGATCCCCTTAATCCAGAAAAGCTTGCCGGAGGCCAGAGTTAGACAGGACAGACCTCCCTGTTAGGAAGTTGTAAGTCCTGGGGTATGCATACATGTGCTTGTGGCGGACTTCAGCTCCTTGTCGCTTGCCTGATGCCACTGCCGGTGTGTAGAGCCTTTGCTTGTGTTGAATGCCTGTCACTGCTAAGTCTGTAGTTAGCGTGGTGGCCGCAGGAGCCTCTGCCCTGTACCTGCAGCCAGGCTCCGACGCTCACCTGGTGGTTGCAGTCAGCATGACCACGTTTGTTCCATATGAGGCTCCTGTCCCTCGTGGGGTAGGAGATGGGGGCCTCCCCTTGTCCTGCTTCAGAGCTTAGAGGGGGGAGACCTAGCTTCTCAGGGCCACTCCAAGACGAGTGGCAGATCAGCGGCGCTGGGTCAGAGTGCCGTAACTGAAGTGCTGGGGGCCAGACTTATTCCTTCTCCTTTTCCCCTTTCCCTTCTTGTCTTGACTGCTTAGCCCAGAGGTTCTCAACCTGTGTGGTCCCTTTGGGTGTCAGATGACCTTTTCACAGAAATCACCTAAGACCACTGGAAAACAAAGACATTTATGCCATGATTCATGTCATGGTGTAGCAAAATTATAGTTACAAAGTAGCAATAAGGGCTGGGGAGATGGCTCAGAGGTTCAGAACACTGACTGTTCTTCCAGAGGTCCTGAGTTCAATTCCCAGCAACCACATGGTGGCTCATAACCATCTGTAGAAAGATCTGGTACCCTCTTCTAGTGTGCAGACACAAGCAGACAGAATGCTTGTATGAAGTAGCAATGAAAATGATTTTCTAATTGGGGGTCACAACAACATAAGGATCTGTATTAATTAAAGAGTTGCAGCGCTAGGAAGGGTGAGAACCACAGACATATTGGCTCATGTGTGGCCTGTGCCTGCAGCATCTTCCTCATCGACCATGCCTGGACATGCCGTGTAGAGCATGCACGGAAACAGCTGCAGCAGGTGCCCGGACTCTTGCACCGGATGGCCAACTTGATGGGCATTGAGTTCCACGGTGAGGTGCCCAGTCCAGAGGCTGTGGCTCTGGTGCTGGAGGAGATGTGGAAGTTCAACCAGACCTACCAGCTGGCCCATGGGGTGAGTACGCTCACCTTTCTCCCAGGACTGACAGAAGCCCTGCTTAGTCCCCGGGCCTTCATCAGAAGTGTATCACCAATAATAAAACCAAGCAAGTTAGAGCCAGACGTGGAGATACGCCCCTTTACTCCCAGTACTCCAGGAAAAGGAGGCAGGTGGATCTGTGAGTTCAAGGCCAGCCTTGTCTACCCAATTTTAGGCCAGCCAGAGCTAATACAAGACCTTATCTTGGTACCTAGCACCAACCAACACTGGGGACCAAGGTACTTACTCGGCCTTTGCTCTTACAGGATGCAGGCCTTCCTCAGGCCTCTAAACCTGGCCTCCAGTGACTCAGCTGCCCCTTCCAGATACATTGCCCTCTGTGGTTCTCGCCACCCTTGAGAGGAGAGCAGAATACTTTGACACACCTTCAGGCCTACACCCCCACCCTGCCAGGCTTCTAGGCTCATCCCCCAGGCTCGAACCCCTCCCCACTCTAACCTTGGGGGAAGCCATGCCTGATTCTTACGGTCTAGCTCCTTGAGCCTTCCCACCTCAGCACACCACACTTGGGATTCCTCCCTGCCATAACTGGGCCCTACTGCTGCCTTGTTCTCACAGGCTGGGGCTGTTGACTGGGGGAACCTCCAAGCTCAGAAGTGGGTGGAGGTGAACAGTGCTTAATGTTGGGTACACGGGTTGGGAAGATGGCAGGTGGGTGGACACATGGCCATGGGTTGTTGTATCCTGTCCACAGACAGCTGAGGAGAAGGTGCCAGTATGGTACATCATGGACGAGTTTGGCTCAAGAATCCAGCACGCAGATGTGCCCAGCTTC
Source organism: Pachyuromys duprasi (assembly GCA_028658305.1). NCBI lineage: Eukaryota > Metazoa > Chordata > Mammalia > Rodentia > Muridae > Pachyuromys > Pachyuromys duprasi. Next base: position 18,055,144 of record CM053752.1, read on the forward strand.
GCCACCGCTCCTTTCTTCTACATGCCCCAGCAGGTGGCCTACACGCTGCTGTGGCCCCTGAGGGACGTAGACACAGGCGGTAAGTCAGGTGCCTGCACACCACAGAGGATGGGCCTTGGGTGGGCCTCCTGCCACCCCCACTGATGGGCACGCGTGTCTTGGCGCAGAGGAGGTGACCCGGGACTTTGCCTACGGAGAGGCAGACCCTCTGATCCGGAAATGCATGCTGCTGCCCTGGGCCCCTGCTGACATGCTGGACCTCAGCTCCGCCACGCCTGAGCCTCCTGCCAAGTACTATCAGGTGTGGCCCTGGGCCTAGTGTTTGGTGGTTTCTGGAATGTTCCCTATCCATTTACCCAATGTTAAATGTCAGCTGGGTTCCGGGCTCCACCCTGGCTACTATGGGAATCATTCAGGGAGAGCCTGAGAGATAGGAGTCGTACTGGACACCAGCTCCTGTAGCCACACAGTGTGGCCATCTGTCCTGATAGAGATCCCAGGTGGCCTGGGTTTGCGAAGGGGAGGAGGCCTGTGTAGCTAGATCTGTCCGTACACACTACTCTGTCCCTCCTCTTCTCATGATGCTCCCTCGTGGGGAACAGGAAGAGACCAGTTGTTCTTGGTGTCCATGGGGATGGGTTGCAGGACTTCACGGACACTAAAATCTGTGGGTACTCAGGTTTCTCAGGCCTGCAGGGATACAAAAATCTGTGGGTGCTCAGGTTTCTCCCGTAAAGATGCCAGCACAGCCTCCAGGATCCCATATCTTCCCTGGATTGTCTATAATTTCTCAGCACAGTGGCGGTGCTCTGTGGACAGTCATGTGTTTGGGGAACCATGATAGGGAAAGAAATCCACACACACTTTTGACTCATTGTTGGTTGACTCTGAAGTAGCAGAGCCCATAGGCTCTCAGGGCCAATTCTGTTGTCCATTTTACAGCACAGCAGGCCCTCAAGGAGTCCTTGCTGTCAGTTGGCACCCTGTAGGTCAGAACCCTGCAGGTTCACTCAGAAGTGCCTAGCTGTGATGAGGTCATGCAGAGGCCCAATACCAATCAGGAACAGGGCCCCTGCCGGGACAGATAGCTTAGAGGTAAGAGCATCAGCTGCTACTGCAGAGGACCTGTGTTCAGGTCCCAGCATCCAGGTCAGGTGGCTCACAACCATCTTTCATCAGGTTCATGGTACCCAACATCCTCTTCTGGCCTCCATAGACAGTGCACACAGCACATGCAGGTAAACACTCAACACACATAAAATAAAAACCCATCTTTAAGGGGATGAATCTCGGCCCCTACAAGAACCTCCTCTCTTGTCCTCAAATCTGTACACACGGGAACCAGTGCCTGGCACAGACAGATGGGCTGCCCTGTGTTCACGGTTCTGTTGATGGTAAATAAGCCAGGGTGTGAAAAGGTAGAGTCCAAAAACAACGGGCCACAGTGACTCCTCAGAGGCTATACCCCTCAGCCTGCTGTGTTTGAGTCTGCCATGGCATGCAGACATCCGATGCCCACCGAGCACCTCCAAATGTTGTAGAAGGATTAAGCAAGTTAACAGTTCGGGTTGTAATGGAAGCTCTGCGGTTGCTGACTGGCAGGGGCATGCCACAGGCGAGGTCTCGTGGCACCTTGCTGAACCTAGTAAGATAGGAGGAGGTGCCATGCCTCGTGCTGGGGGTTCAGAGCTGGGCTCACAACCTCCTGAGTGCTTGTGTCTAGTCAGGGTATGGTGAACATGGAATTGGGTGACCAAGGTAAGGTTTGAGGGTAGCTAGGGAAGGTGCCACTGTCCTCCAGCCTCCATGTGGGTGGGTCATGAGGACTTGGCACTCCTTGGGAAGCCACTGCAGGGAGGGGGAAAGGGGCAGGAGGCCAGACACTCCTGACCTGAAACTTTGGTAGCACAAGACCGAGGATCCAGGCTGAGATCTGGTCACCGTGGGGTGACATGTGCTGGTGACAAATTAGTTGCTCCAGCAGCTTAGGACAATAAATATTTTTTTTGCCTCCCCCAGTTTCTGGCGAATAGGAACTGGAGACAGTGCTCAGCAGGTGCTTCTGGTTCAGGGTTTCTGGGCCTTCAGATTGTCCCCCAAGCTGAGGAATCTGAGCCTTTCTAGAGCTGAGAGGCTTGGCGAGTCAAGCTGGCTGCTGGATGCCTTGGTGTCTGCACGCAGGCGCCTCTCTGTGGGCTTCAAAGTGTCCCCGGGGCACGGCAGCTGGCTTTTCTTTGAGCGAGAGATCCAGGAGCAAGCAGGAGGGAGGTGAGGGGCCTGTGATCTGGGCTCAGACCTGTTGCTTCTCTCTCTGCTGCTCATTAGAAGTAGCTCCTTGGGTCCTAGGATGGACTAGGCCCTGCCTTTCAAGGGAGTGCCAGAGTGTGTGGACATGTTTTAAATTGTTGGCCAGCTTAGACCAGGAACGCCTCAGGGGCGCCTCTCAGCACAGGTTGCCGCCTGTGTGTGGAGCTCAGCATGGAAAAAGAGAACAATGTGTGTCTTGTTCTTTGCCTAACATGGACGCTTGGGGGACCTGAGAGGCCGAGCCCAGAGCCTCAGGTCAGGCAAACCTGACCTGAGGATGTGACGGGTGGGGCCCGGCCTGCAGGGTTGAGGAAGCTCAGAGTCCTTTGCTCCCTTTCGTTGAGGTCTGTTTCCGCCTCTGATTCTAGGCCATTTTGGAGGAAAACAAGGAGCAGCTGCCACTCGCCATTAAGCCAGTGTCACCTTCCCAGGGCCACATCTTCAGGTACACAGCTGCGGTCACTGGAACTTAACTTCCATCACTGCCACTCCCAGGTCCCAGAGCAAGGCCTTTCTGGACCCCAAGTCGGTAGCTCTGTCCTGGAGGCTTGGAATCCAGGCATGCTGGCAATGGTACCGGAGTTCTTAGGACCAGGGAGGAATGTGAGAAGGTGGGCGGGACTGCCTGGAGAGAGCAGCTGTTGAAGTTGTCCTGGACAATTAGAAACTGCCAGGCACAGTGATATTCCTATAACCCCAACATGAGAGACAGGCAGGAAGATTACCACCACTTTTCAGCCTGGGCTACAGGATGAGACCCTGTCTCAATAAAGGAAAGCCTATCTAAGGAGCCTGAGGGTGTGGGCAGTGATGGGAGAAGACAGGGCTAAACTTCCATGCCACAGGGCCTGGGCACAGTGCAGAGCAGAGCCTCTGCCTTTCCAGGAGCCCTCTCTACAGGTCTCCAGATGCCATACTCATGCCTACTCAAACTTGGTCCAGCTAGAATTGGGCTGTATGTTTCGCTCTGCCCAGTTCTACCAGGTCCTGGGGGTAGCCTCTCTCTACAGGCTCCTCCTCCTGCTTGAATCCAGAGCCCTAGCCCAAGCAGAGGGTGTATCCTGAGATGAGGATGTGGGCGTGAACCCCTCCCACACATACCCTATCCCCTCTGGAATGGGCTAGGTGAGGCCCCAGTCAGCATCCTGCTTGCAGCAGTTGACACTCAGTCTCCCATCCCAGCAGGCTGTGCCTCGCTCACTGGGAGCCCTCCTGGTGCAGCATCCTCCCCAGCTGCCCCCTACCTCACCCTGATTCCCTGCGGCCTTTGTCTTCACACTCTGTCCTTTCAAAAATAAAGCCACCTCCAGGCCCCATTCTCACGTCTGTGCAGATCCAGGAGAGCCCACTGGGGGCGCTAGCTCTCCTCACTTAGAGATCAAGCAGGATAGGGAATGTTGGTGGTGTCTGCCTGACGGAAGCGCTTGTCATGTTTCCAGTTCCTAGCCTCTTATTCAAGAATGAAATAAAAGGGCCAGGGAGCCGGGTTGGCTAGTAAAGGCACCTGTCAACATTCCTGACAACCAAATTCGGGGGACTCCCATGGTGAAGGGAGAGAACTAATTGCCTACCTCAGGTTGTCTTCTGACCTCTGTGGGCACACATACACAAACATACCTAAATAAGTAAATGTAAGGAAATTAGGAAAGTTCACACTGGGTAGAGAGGAGCAAAGAAGCACAGTGTTGAGACCGATAGAGTAGCCCACAGAATGAAGACACTCAAGGGTCCCAATTGTTGTTTAGGATTTCTGTGGATGGGGTTCAAGAGAAAGTTCCTAGGGGTATAAGCTGGGGGCAAGGAGTGTTGGTTGGTGTTTCTCTGTGTAGCCCTGGCAGTCCTGGAACTTGCTCTACAGAGCAAGCTGCCCTTGAACTTAGAGTTCCTCCTGACTCTGCCTCCCTAGTGTTGGGTCTAAAGGTGTGCACCGCCACATCCAGCATCTCCATTTTGGCTAAGCCGCCTAGATTACCTATCTCTTTACTCACTGTGCATGTCCATTCCCATAATGCATCTGACCCTGATCATACGTGTTTCTGCTAATCATGGACGTAAGGTGGTGAATAAAGGAGGGATTCTCCCTAAAAGTTCACTTGAGGACAGTTTTGCCTTACTGCCCTGGCACCCTAAGCCAGCACAGGCCAGATTCCCTTCCTCCTGGGACATGCCTTTTGAATGGAAACTGCCCACATTTGGTGTCATTATTGGGAGGAGAGTTTTGCTCCATTGTTCAGTGTTCAGAGTGGAGTGGATATAGCCCAAGCCAAGCAGAGTTCTGGGAGCTAAGCTCTCGCTATGCTTGCCTACCTCATATCTATCCTGTTTTCCCATGTTGGCAAACGCAGACCATCTAATCCATCCTGTCATCCTTTGAGGTAGATGGGAAGCGAACTCTGTGGTCCCGTCTTCTCTGGGGAAACTGGGGTCATGAGTGTCTTCTACAGCTTGCCACACCAGGATTTCCTTGGGACTGGCTGACACAGAGCTGGGGTGGGTGGGAGCTCCTGCCTGCAGTTGGGCCACTGCTAACTCACGGCTCTCCACAGAGTCCACTCCGACATGCAGCAGGTCCTGCGCCACCTCACCCACCCACGTTTCGCCTTTACCGAGAGCGAGGCTGACGCCGACATCCTCTACCACTTCTCGCACTTCAAGGACTACAGGTGGGTGCCTCGCGCCTCACCGGCCTCATACCCGGCGCCTCAGGCTGCCCGCCACTGTCCCCAGGACCTCAAGCCTCCTCTTAAGCTCCCCACTCCGATGTCCTGTATGCTGAGTGACCTCTAAGTTGGCCATACCCATCTCCACCCATAGGAAGTTCAGCCAAGAGAGGCCACAGGTGCTGCTCAACCAGTTCCCCTGTGAAAACCTGCTGACTGTTAAGGACTGTCTGGCCTCCATCGCTCGCCGGGCTGGCGGTCCTGAGGGTCCCGCCTGGCTTCCCCGGACCTTCAACCTGCTCACTGAGCTACCCCAGTTTGTCAGCTATTTCCAGCACCGGGAGAGACGGTAAGTCCCCCTGGACTCTAGGCGGGGCGAACAGACACTCCTAGGCGCTTCCATTATAATGCTGCAGCTCTGCCCCACACTTATCCCTTGCCAGCCTGCTTCTCAGCCGAGCACCTAAGCCTCTCGTGTTGCATTTGGGGATGGGCAGGGGGCTTCCTCCCTGTTAATACTCCTTAGGTTCCATCAAACTGGTAACACAGTGCTTCTGGGACATTGCATTTCCTAAAAGACCCTGGCTTAGCCACCCTGCCTCTAGATCCTCGGGACACGTTGCCTGAAAGGCAGGGATGGCTCAGCTGATGTCCTCCCCCAGGGGTGAAGACAACCACTGGATCTGCAAGCCCTGGAACCTGGCCCGCAGCCTGGACACTCACGTCACCAACAACCTCCACAGCATTATTCGCCACCGAGAGAGCACCCCCAAGGTGGGCATGCAGCTCACCACACCCGGGTGCTCCAAACATGGGCAGAGACACCGAGGAGAGTAGGCCTCAGGACCTCTGTGGCTAGGTCTGAGGTCGGGGAAGTCAGTCCTGACTTAGGGTCACTCCGCTCGTGAGGATCAAACCATAGCACTGCGGCACGTGGGCCCATCACCCATGGAGCCCCCAGGTCTGTGGTAATGAGCCTTCAGGAGTGGGATGTTCTGTGGCTGGGCTTGGAAGCTGTTTCAGGACACAGCGTCCTCCTGGGCCGTGGCTACACTAGTGGGACACTTCACGGCTCAAGCTGGAAGGAAGTGAGCTTTGAGGACTGTCGGTCACTGTAGGGACTTGAGGCAGCAGGTGGGAGTGGGTGGAACTCTTAGTGAGATAGATCCGTGGTTAAGAACACTTGCTACTCTTGCAGAGGAGCCAGGTTCTATTCCCAGCGCTCTTTATTTTAGTAGATTTAATAAATCTTTTAATATATAACATAGGGGTGAACATAAAGAATTTGTGAAGCCTTGGTTAGAGTTTGAAAACGCAGGAGGAGCCGGGGCAGCCATTGCTGGCTGTGATGGCATTGCATGCAGAGTCCCTCTGTGGACACAGGTGAAAGAGACTTCCCCATCATGGGTCTTGGGGTGCAGGAGTGCCCTGATACCCTCTTCTGCCCAGGTGAGGTGGGAGCTACCGGCAAGTTCACTCTCTGTCCTCCAGGTTGTGTCCAAGTACATTGAAAGTCCCGTCTTGTTCCTCCGAGAAGACGTGGGGAGCGTCAAGTTTGACATCCGCTACATTGTGCTGCTGCGCTCAGTGAGGCCGCTGAGGTTGTTTGTGTATGATGTGTTCTGGCTGCGCTTCTCCAACCGGTAAGTGGGGAAGACCGGTGCCGAGGCGCCAGGGGCTAGGCAGGCAAGGGGCTGGACAAGGGAACCCCTCCTTCACTGTGGGGCCAGAAAGCCAGCGCTGGATTTCATCTACCACACCACCCGGCCCATGGCTTCTCAAATACTCAGTGACATCACTGTTGTCATGAATTGGGTATCAGCACAGAATCGTGGTGACGTAACATTGCGGCTTATGGAGAATCTCCACAGCACATCACTGGTCTTGACCCCAACTCAGGCCAAGGGGCTGTCCCAGCCCACAGACAAGGGGAGCAGTGTGCACAGCCCCAGCAGTGTGTGTCTGCTCTGCACGGAGGTGGGAGCCCATGCATGTCCCTCCGTTTCTCTTTCAGGCCGTTCGCACTCAACGACCTGGACGACTATGAAAAGCATTTCACCGTCATGAACTACGAGCCGGATATGGTGCTGAAGCAGGTAGGGCCTGCTGGGGCCCAAGAGCAAGTCCGGGTTCTGGTTATCACAGCCAGGTCCTGTGTCCCTTCAGGAAGTCCTTCCCACGGTGCTGAAGAGCACCCAGCATTCCCAAGCCCACGGTGCTGAAGAGCACCCAGCATTCCTAAGCCAAGTCAGTGGAGTGAGGTTTCTGTGAGGGGTCGCTGCCACGCAACAGGCGCAGTGAGGTGGCAATGCCGGGGCTGAAGGCAGCAGGGCACAGAGCAGGCCTGCAGCTCCCCTGGGACAGGAGGGTGCAGGCGCCAGGTCCTGGCTCTGGGTATGGGGAGGAAAGGAGAGCTAGTGAGACTGCTGGGTGTATTACGTCAAAGTCCTCTGTCCTGGCTAAGAAGCGTGAGCACAGAATACCTGCTCCTGCCTGACAGGAGACCAGAAAAGTACCATGCTGTGCCTTGCTTCCTCTCCCTTCGCGGAATGTGTGCTTTTCCTCTGCAGGCACACCTCAGTGGTTTTTGTTTTGTTTGTGGGTTTTTTTTTTTCAAGATTTCTTGTTCTTTCTTGGCCTCACATGTGAGTACTGGGTGCAGAGGCCGGTAGACCTCATAGTAGCCGGATCCCATGGCTCCTGGCCCTCTGAGGCGCCTCAGGGGAGCTGCCACAGCTGAGTGGCTGTGCTGGCCCACTCCCGTGGCCTACGTGACCCTGTTGCTTCTTGTCCCTCTTACCTTTGACTGGATTGAAAGCCGGGACCCAGATTGCCCGTCAAGGCCCCTGGCATCATTGGACGCCAGCACTAAGGATGCTGAGATCTTTCTCTCTGCCTCGCGATTGTGTTACTTGAGAAGCTCTTTTTTCAGGGACTTGTGTCCCCTGGGACATGCCTGTGGTTCCATATCATTCTCTTTTTGGTTTGTTTTGATTTGGTTTGGTTTTTTGAGACAGGGTATTTCTGTATAGCCCTGGCTGTCCTGGACTCACTTTGTAGACCAGGCTGGTCTCGAACTCACAACAACCTGCCTGCCTCTGCCCCCTGAGTACTGGGATTACAGGCGTGCACCACCACCGCCCGGCCTCTAGGTCTGCTTATTCAGATATTTTCAGAAACTCTTGGTCTAGGGAATCTTGTCCTAGGGCACTTCTGGGCAGCCCTGCGGAGTGGGTCTGGGCTCTGTCGCCAGTGAGCTGTGCTGAGCTGGGCATAACAGCAGGGCCTAGCAGCCTCCTGAGCCCTGGAGCCTTGCAGCAGCCCTGCTGCTGCTCAGTGGGCTGAGCAGGAAAGGAAACTGAGGCTCAGGCTGGTCATTCTGTCTTCCTGGAACCTAACCTTGGTCTCTGTCCTTGAGTGCAGAGTTGGCCCGAACCCTGTGCAGCAGGACTGATAACCTGCTTGAGCCTTTCATCCTGGAGGCAGCTGCTGTCACCATGGTAACTGGCTCTCATCTGTTGCAGGTGCACTATCATGAGTTCATCCCCCAGTTCGAGAAGCAGTACCCAGGGTTTCCTTGGAGTGGTGTCCAGGTGAGTCTTGGGCTCTGCCAGGCCGGGGCTGTGGAAGCTGCTCCCTTCCCTTACAGGCAGAGGGGATTCTGAGATCTTCCCTCCCCTTGCATTCCTGTGGCCTTTCTGGCGGCTCTTTAGAGTGTTCCTCAGCGGGAGGGAGGGAATTTAGGGCATCTTGAGGTAACCCAAGAGCAAGGCTCCACCAGCTTCAGGAATCCAAGCCCACTGAGGCCTCAGGGGCTGGCAGGGGCTGGTCATAGGACAGGAAGTCGGCAGGTTTGCTGGAGGTAGACTTCTGCACTGGGGCGTGGCTCAGTGATGAGTGCTTGCCTAGAACGCACAAGGCTCTGGGTTGCTTCCTCTGTGCAGAGCAGAAATGGACTCCAGGAGTACATGACTGGCACACTTGGCCATCTGGCCAAGCCTAGAGACAGATATAAAGAATAGAGGAGTGATAACCTGAGCAAAGACAGTGCACCTTGTCAGTCCTGAAGTTGGGGTTGAGGAACACCCTGAGACAGAGCATTGCTTGTCCCCAGGCTGAAATCTTCAGGGCCTTCGCAGAGCTGTTCAAAGTGGCATGTGCCAAGCCACCACCCATGGGCCTCTGCGACTACCCATCATCTCGGGCTGTATATGCTGTTGACCTCATGCTCAAGTGGGACAGCCATCCAGATGGTAAGGGAACTATCCACACCAGAACCCTCCACACAGTCTATTATATATTTGAGAGCTTCGTGTGTGTGTGTGTGTGTGTGTGTGTGTGTGTATGTGTGTACGCACATGTGCATGTGTGCGTGTGCATGCTCATGTCTGGTACCCCCAGAAGTAAGAGGACACAGGACCCCCTGGAACAGGAATTAAGAATGGTTGTAAGCCACCATGTGGGTTCTAGGAACTGAATCCAGGTCTTCTGCCAAGATAGCAGGAGCTCTTCGTTGCTCATCCATCTCTCGGGTCCCATGTTTCGCTGGATAAACTAGCCAGGTGGTCCAGCCTGAGGAACTGAAAGCTCCTCAGTGCAGGGGGAAAGGCAGACTGAGAACTCCCAGAACAGGAGAGCCGGAGCCACACTACCCACCCTTTACACTGTTCGCTCTGACCAAACCGGTCACGGAAGCTTGAAGCAGTGTACGCTCACTGTCCTCGGGTTAGGGCTGGCTCCAGCCTCTCTCCAGGGAGCAGGTCTCAAGAAACCCACGTTCTAATCAAGAACTGGGAGTTAGGGCCAGCCTGTCCTCCCAAGACAGATGGGTGCCCGCACCTTCCTGCCATCATGTCACACACACCCCCCCGTTTCTTTACCAGGAAAGCGGGTGATGCAGCCCCAAATCCTGGAGGTGAACTTCAACCCCGACTGCGAGCGAGCCTGCAGGTACCACCCCTCATTCTTCAACGACGTCTTCAGCACCCTGTTCCTGGACGAGACCAACGACTGCCACGTCACCCGCATCATCTAGGCCAGAGCCCTCCTGCCCGTGCTCAAAAGCTGGTCCCAGCCTCTGCTGATGGAGCTGCTTCTCGGCTGCAGTCCCGGCCTTCTCCCTTCCCCTCCTCCCTCCTCCCCTCCCCAGTCAGAGCCTTGGCCTAAGCAAGGCTCTGCCTTCTGGAGCCACATTCCTGCTTTATAAGTGGGACGTCGGGACCGTACCATGTGGCAGAGCTGGACGGTTGAGCGGTGTTCCAAAGAGCTGGGTGCTGCCCCAGGCACATTTCACACCTCCTGACACCCTCTCCTCCCTGACCAGTCTCTAGCTCAGCCAAGGGCGTCCAGAGAGTTCTCACAAAGAGGTGGTTCCACCAATACCGGGTTCCACAGGGAAGCAGTTTGGAACCCAGTATCCAGCAGGGCCATGACTGCTGCGAGCAGGATTTCAGCGCCCTGTGCCGTACACACAGGCCCCAGAACAGCCAGGGGAAAACATTTGCCAGCCCAGCCTTACGCCTCGGCATCCTCTACGGAACCTTCACCAGCAAGACTTTACAGCCATGCCAGCCCTTTGTATCTCCCTCCGTGAAGCCAGACCGTCCCATGGTCTCTGCATGCTGGCAGCTCACCTACTGACCTCTTGAGGTGGTCAGAGTGCTAGGGTACTCTAGGGCTCTGAGGCTCCATGGCTGAATCCAGGCAGGGGTGACAGTAGAAATGTCAAGGCTGCTAAGCTGACCCTGAGGAGAGCTTCTTGTGGAAGTGAAGCTGCCCCTTGCCAAGGCCTAGAGTCAAATGATGCTAACCGACAAAGACAATGTAACATCTAGTTCCTAATTTTGTTGCTGGAATCTGAAGTCCGCCTCCATTGTTTCTGTAACTGAGGAGTGCTGGTGTCTGCAGCCATCCAGGAAGTGGGTCTGGATAGAGAGGGCAAGAGCTGCTTCCAGAGTGTCCTGCAGCTTGGGTGGGGCACTGTGGTGGCTATTGCACTTTTAAAGTGGCCCTCCTCTTGGCGGAACTGGACATGGTTCTCCCTGGCCATCCGTGTTGCGTCTAGCCACTACCAGGAGCAGGGTAGACACTTGCGGTCCTGTCCCTTGGGGTGCTGCTGGCCTCGCCGCCCTTTTATACTGCAATAAAATATGCCTTCTTTTCACCTGGTCTTTTCCCTTTGGGGCCCTGGAGGCACAGGCCTGGGTTGGCACAGCAGCTGTGTTTCCCCACTGTTGCAGGCAGATCCCAATATGTCACCGTTGGGCTTTGAGAAACGACAGAGGAAAGCCTTGACTTCCTAGTGAAAGTGCCAGGTCCATGCTGGGTAAGAGCTGCTGCAGCCTGAGCTATCTACACCACCAACCCATAAGGGCTTGTTTCACAGGGCCTGAGCTTGGCCTCACTTATGACCTTGGGAAATGGCTTTCTCTGTGCTGTCCACTTGATGGGGTGGAGATGAGGGGCCGTAACTCAAGAGGGCATGGGGTCTGATGGAAGACACAGGCCCTACTGAGTGGCACCATGCTGAAACAAGGCGGAACTGGCCCTGACGCAAGGCTAGGGCTGAGACCCCCTCTAAGGGGTCCTGCGAGCCCTTCAGGACCAATGCTGAGATGCCAGGACATTTGTTCAGTCCTGTGTTGATGGTGCTGAACGGGACCAGCAAGATGGCTCGTCAAGGGAAAGCACCTGCCGCCAAGCCTAAAGACCTCCCTGGGGCCCACATGCTGCAGAGAACCAACCCCCACAACTTGTCCTCTGACCTTCACATAATAAACGTGAACGGCATGCATGTACACAGAAAACGGTGATTTACGTCCTTTCTGAAGCAGCTGCTTCACATGGTCTAATGGGCCCAGCATCCCTCAGGCTTGGCCATCTGCCAGTTGAAAAGACAAATCAACTGTGCTTTTCATCTACATGCTGATACCTTTCTCTGTTTAAGAGGTGCCTGCCTTAGGTATGTGGAGTTGGCTGGAGATCAATGGCAGTCACGCAATAGCTGCTGAAGAAGGAATTATAGGAGGCAGAGCTCTGGAGGCCATGGCTCAGGCTCCAGGGAGATGCTGGTAGCTGACTGAAGTGTTTGACAGCCCCCTCTTAGCCTGAGTCAACATGGCTGCCATGCTGACAGTTGGCCAACCAGCTCCTCCATAGCCAGTTGGCTGGAGACATAAATGTAAAGGTTGGAGGCCCTTACTGTGGGAATGAGCACAGAGCAGAGTGTTCTAAATCAGCAGGCAAAGTGCCCTTCTCATTAAACGCTGCAGAAAGCTCCTGTCCTAACAGCTGATGACAACAGATGAAATGTGCCCCTAGTGGTGGACAGAGGAAACACATTTTTAGGTGGAAATGACCCTCAGCAGAATGCTGTGGGGTATTGCTGAAACTGGGTGGCACAGCCCCTCCAACCTTGGGTGCGCTGTCCCTAAACGTGCTCAGCATGGGAGCCTGTGACATGGGGCGCTTGTGGCATCTGGAAGCAGGAGGGTGGCTGAGGTGGTACCGGTGAAAGACACTTTGTCCTGTTTGCCAACTGTTGGCCTAAAGAAGTTATGTGTCACCCCGCTGTCGCCCTGGGTAGGGGTTGGTGGCCCCTCCAGGGCTGGGCCAGCAAGATGGCTTTGTCCACTAGTGTTGTCACTCAACACCCGCTTCCTGCCAGGGCCACCCTAGGTGCAGAATCTGGATGGGGCAGCCCAGACAGGCCCAGCCTTGGCAATAGAGCCATCCTGCATGACGACAGTACGCCTGACCCACAGGCCAGATATCCCAGTAAGCGCAGAGTCATCTACATGTGAAGTTAAAGACTTTATTTAGCTTTAAAAGTCCTGTGCTCCTTGGGCATATTCTGAGGCAATGAAGAAAGGCAGATACAACTGTCCCTGCAGGGGACTTGGCACTGACCACCTTGACCTACCTGGTGGCTCCCTGGGCCAAGACTCAGGCAGACAAGCAGGCCCAATGGTCATGAAAGCATGATTGATGGCTACCGCCCACAGTGCCTGGCCGGCAGTGCTGCAGTCCTGATGGATTGGGTGCTCTCACTCTGCGAGCCTTGGGCCCCCTCGCCGGCCAGAATTATCTCGCCATATGTGGTAGTTGAGCATGGTGGCAAAGGCCAGCCAGGCCAGGTAGGGGTAGAGCAGACGGGCGGCCGGTGGGCTCACTCGGTACCAAGCCAGGGTCGTAGCGGTCGCCACCCCGCTGACGAGCAGGAGATCCGCCAAAGCCTGCAGAGACAAGACATGGGGAAGAGGCTAAGGCCCTGCTGAGTCTAGAAGCCAGAATCCTCACTTAGCCCTACTGCACCCTTAAGGCATGATACCTGCCTCTGTTCTCGGCCTCAGTTTCCTTGGCTGCAAGTCCCTGCCTGACTGCCATGTGTGGAGTATGCATGACAGCCCCATGGGGACACAGCATGTCAAAGAGGGGAGGAGCAGCTGCAAGGGCTCTGACGAAGATGCAGTGTGCCAAGTACTGACGCAAGAGGCCAGTGTGGGGCCAAATGGTTATGGTGTGCACAACTTAGGCTCAGCATAGCCTTTTTTTTTTTTTAAAGGCAGTTCTCACTGCGTAGTCTTAGCTGACTTTGAACCAGCTTTGTAGACCAGGCTGTCAGACTTACAGCAAATCCTCCTGCCTCTGCTGGGACTACAGGCCAGGCACGCATCACCAAAGCTGAACAAGAATATTTTCAAGGAGAGGTTCTGTCCCCACATGTCACATGCACAGCACCAGGTGTAAGGCCGGCACCTCACGTCATTGCTTCTGAACCCAAGATTGCAGCCCCACCTGCTTCAACCTGGTCCTCCAGACCTTCTTCATGGAGAGAAGATGGGCTGAGAGGGCCTTAGTGCACAGGTCACTGTCACCTACGCTGGCCTGGCCCTCTCTTAGGCTCAACTGATCATCCCATTTCAGCCACCCGGGAGCTGCAGGGACCCCACGGAACCTGACTCTGACTCTGAAAGGCTGCAAGCCACAGGGCCTCCCTGCCACCTGACCCCATCTAGGAAGTGATGTGACCTGCTCTCCCAGGGCCATCTCCAATGACCCAAGGGTCAAGTTATGACCACACTTACCCAGCCCATCTGCCGGGCACCAAAGAAGATGGGGGGCCACGCCCAGTTCAGAGCCAGCTGACCAGAGTAGAGGCCCAAGGGAACCATAGCCTCCTCTGTGAAACCGCCTAGCTCCTTCCAGACCATGTAGGAGCCATACCTAAAACAGACAACCAGTCAGGACATCACAGGGCAAGGCCAAGAAGAGCATTATTGTCCTCTGAGACCATACAGCAATGGCTCCAGTTTGTCCTGAGTTCTGTGTGATCTTAGAAAAGCTGCTTGCCCCCTCTGGGCCTTTGTTTCTTCTAAGATTGTTACAGATATTTGGGTTGAGAATCTGAGTCAGTATGTGGTTCCAGGGGTGCGAGGACAAGCAAGTGGCAACTTGATCGTGCAGGCTGTTGGGGCCATGAGCCCCGTGGACTTCTGGGAATTAACCACATGAGGGTCTGGTGCTATGCAGTACAACCAAGAGATTGTGGCTGCCCCGTGTTTGTCTTGGCACGCGTTGCTCTTGTCCACACTGACCTTTACACATGGACAGCCTTGGCAGTTTAAGCCCAGGCAGGGTTCCCAGAGGCAGGCAGGAAAAAGTTCAAACTTGCAATGCATAGGTTGGCAGCCTCACCACCCTCCGTTTCCCAATGGGGAGATGGTGCCACTCTGTCCTGGGGCCTCTCTCTGCAAAGCAGCTCAGCGGCCAGCCTGATTCCCTGGGGAGCAAGGTGCTGCAAGTTGGCACCAGCAACCACCTACCCCATGGCTGAATACAGCGTGCCCCAGATGGGAGCCAGCGTCCAGCGAGGAGGATGCCAGGAGGGTTTCTGCAGACCAGCATACCAGCGAAGGCTCTCACCACACACGAAGTAGGCACCCATGAAGCCTCCCAGGCTGGGCACCAGAGTGAGGCCCACAGCGGGCACCCAGGATGAAGACATAGCTACTGCAGCTGCTGTTCTGGAAAGAGCTGAGAGAGAACACAGGCTAGAGTGAGAGCAGTTCTAAACATCTGTCACTGCCTTCAGCTCCTCTGGGGTCCTGTCCCCCAGGATCAACCTATTCCTGGTAGGTGGGGCAGGAGAGCAGAGTCCACACTCCGCTCCACTCATGCCCCTGCCTGGAGGTGCCACTGGGCCCCGCCCACCCTTGAGTCATACCCTACTGCTGGCACCGATTTTCTCACCTCGCCTTTGGTCACCACCCCTCTGTTAGGAAGGCTTTCAGCCCTGCCACACCTCAGGCCAATGTCACTCAGGGGTGCTGGGAGGTCTGTGCGTTGTTTTGCAGCACGTTAGCCCATCATTTGTTCATTTATTTATTAATTCCCTTGGTAACTGGCAGCTGGCAAAGCTTAGCTTCCTCAAATCCTTTTTTCATGTTCACCTGCCATGACCTCAAAGAACTGCTGCTTCAGTTTCCACCAATGCAGAATACTGACATTGCCTACTTTAGCATCCCCTGGGGGCAGCCTGGAGTATCATTATACTCAGGTGTCTACCTCAGAGGTCCACCCGGTGCACCAGAGAATGAGGGCAGCCTGCCCGGTGTCACCCAGCGCTTAAGGCTGGGCTCTGCCCTGGTCACAAAGTTACACACATGTGGACATGCAGGAAAAATGGTCAAGACCCTTTGCAGCCAATCTCTGGGCTGAAGCCATGGCCCTGTGAGCTTAAGAATGGACACCCTCGCTGGTGTGGAAGTCCAAGGCCAGCTCTGCCCCTGCTTGCTCTAGGAGTGCTAAGCCAGTCAGAGCCCTGGCTCAGTTTCCCCATCCAAAAAGGAAAAAACAAATTTCTGGGCTGGAGGGATGGCCCAGCAGTTAAGAGCACTGGCTGTTCTTCCAGAGGACCTGGGTTCAATCCCAGCACCCACATGGCAGCTCACGACTGTCTGTAACTCCAATCCCAGGGGATCTGACACCCTCGCACAGGCACACATGCAGGCAAAACACCAATGCACATAAAAAGAAAGAAATCGTTTTTAAAAAGCTGGTTCCTGCTAACATACACTGTCAGCAGCTGGAGAGTCGGGGGTGTCTGCTCCCATTAGATAAAGAAGCCGTGTGGGGGAAGTGGCTTTACCGAGTAAATCATTTGCTGCGCGGGTGTGAAAAACAGTTTGGATCCCCGGTAATTCATATGAATGCTGGGTGGATGTGGGGATGCACCTGTAAGTCCAGCACTGTGGAGGCACAGACAGGCTCAGAGCATGCCAGCCAGACAAGCTGGAACTGGCAACCTCAGGCCTCAGCAGGAGAGTCCACATCAGTCAATAAAGGTGACAGCCATTGAGGAAGCTGCCTGATGTCCCCACCTCTTATACACAAACGTGTGTCACACACACAATCACACATGTACACACATGGGCTGGAGAGATGGCTCAGTGGCTAAGAGCACTGTCTGCTCTTCCAAAGGTCCTGAATTCAATTCCCAGTAACCACATGGTGGCTCATAACCACCTATAATGAGATCTGGTGCCCTCTTCTGGTGTGCAGGCACACAGGCAGAAAGAGTACTGTATTTATAATAAATAAATAAAAATTTTAAAGTGCATGCATACAAGCATGGGAGATAGGAGAGGATAATCTCCCACATACAAATTTTATGGACTGGAGATGCAGCTCAGTGGTAGGTGGACAGACAGCTTCATTAACAAGGCCCTACAGTCTACAGTGTGACAAAAACTCCCTCACTGTCTGTGGTAGTCTGAATGGGAATATCCCCCATAGGCTCAGATATTTGACTATTTGGTTCCTGGTTGGTGGTGCTGTGTGGGGAGGCTTAGGAGGTGTGGCCTTGCTGGAGGAGGTGATCACAGGAATGGGCCTTGAAAGCCAAATGCCTTGCCTACTTCAGTTTGCTTCATGCTCGGGTTTGAAGATGAGAACTCTCAGCTTCCTCCATCCACTATGCCTGCCTGCGGCCATGGCTACCCACTATGATGGACTCGCCCCTCTAGACTCTTCCTTTTTTTTTTTTAAGATTTATTTATTTGGAAGCTGGAGAGATGGCTCAGAGGTTAAGAGTACCGGCTGCTCTTCCAGATGTCCTGAGTTCAATTCCTAGACTTGTCTTTTTTTTTTTTTTCCCCCTTACTGGTTCTGAGGACACTGAACCTGAGCCTCATTTATACCAGACAATCATTTTGCCACTGAGTTACATGCCCAGCTGTTTTTGTTTGTTTGTTTGACCTTTTATTCTGAGACAAGGTCTCACTAAGTGTCCTGGATAGATTCTTGTCAACTTGATACAAGCTTGAGTCATCTGGGAAGAGATGTCAACTGAGAAAGTGCCTCCATTAGACTGGCTTGTAGGTAATTCTGTGGGACATTCTCCTGCTGTGGGAGAGCCTAGCGCAATGTGGGTGGTGCCATCCCGGGGCAGACGGTGGTCCTGGGATGTCTAAGAAAGCAGACTGAGCAAGGGAACAAACTGACAGCTCCCCTCCATGGCCTCTGCATCAGTTCCTGCCTCCAGCTTCCTGCTGACTTCCCTCAGTGACGAACCATAACCTGTAAGCTAAATGAACCCTTTCCTCCACAAGCTGCTTTGGTCAGGGTGCTTTATATCTGCAATGGAACGTAAACTAGAATAGTAAGTACCCAGGCTGGCTTTCAACTCACTCTGTCACCCAGACCTTGAACTTGAGAACTTCCTTCATCAAGCTTCTGTGAAGCTGGGATGACCAGCCTACAGCATCCAGTCATGGCTTAGAGGACATTTTTAGTGAGTTGAAAACTGTTTCTGGCATGACCTTTTACGTGGGGCAAGGGTGAAGACAGGGTTTCTCTGTGTAGCCCTGGCTGTCCTGGAACTCGCTCTGTAGACCAGGCCAGCCTTGAACTCAGAGATCCTCTTGCCTCTGCCTCCTGAGTGCTGGGATTGAAGGCAGGTGCCACCACCGCCCAGCTGTTTTCAACTTAACCTTAAGGCAGAACAAAACATAGGTGGGGGAGGGAGGAGCTGCT
Source organism: Pachyuromys duprasi (assembly GCA_028658305.1). NCBI lineage: Eukaryota > Metazoa > Chordata > Mammalia > Rodentia > Muridae > Pachyuromys > Pachyuromys duprasi. The sequence continues at coordinate 18,073,146 of CM053752.1, forward strand.
CCCAGCACAGACAAGCTCAACAGCATTTTCTTCCATCTTTACCAAGTAGCGAATTACAGGTCTCATCCCCCATGAGAAAGCAAGGGATACAGGAAACATCTGCCCAAGACTTAGCTCAGGCGTGTCACCTCAAGCAAGCCTGGGCCACCTCAGGGGCTGCTCATATCTGCAATGGGGACATGCCCTGCCTCTCTAATAAACGCCACGGCAGTGTGGAATCCAGGGAGCCAGAGGGAGCCATGTGCAAGGTCGTGGCTATCCCTGGATGTCAGCATGGTCAGAGGCCCCGTGCCACACCATGAGAACCAGGCCCAGAGGCAGACCGGGGGCATGCGCAGTGAGGCACTGAGCACCCCACACATGTTCAGTTTGCCCTCTCGCTCTCAGAAGAGCCCCTTCCACAGATGATCAGGATCATGCCACCGTTACAGGAGGCATGGCCATCACAGGCCCTTTTGGACACATTTAGTGGTCTTGCCAAACTGCGATCCTGGGCCAGGAGGAACCTCAGGAGGAGCCTTGTACAGAAAGACTGACAGTGCTCAGTGCCTGCCCCTTGAATGCATCATGTCCCAAAGAGTAAAGAAAGATGGAGGGAGAGGCTCATAACTGCAGAAGATGAGTGACGGGAAGCAAGGTGGGCCTACTGGGCCCTGTGTGGCAAGGCAGCAAGTTCCGGAGGTCAAACTTGGCTGAGAAGCTGTATGGAGGAGAATCTGAGGGGCCTGAGAAGCTGAATGGGGAAAAGTAGCATGGGGTCTGAGAAGCTGAATAAAGGAGGAATAACTGGGGGTCTGGAAAGCTCTCTAGGGGGAGGAGGTGATGGGTGGGGATTGTGAGGGCTTGTTTGTTGTGCATCTGTGCATCTGCCAAAGTTTAGACAAGAAACTGCACTGTCCCTCCAAGCAACACAGCACATCCCGTAATCCTCTCAGCACTGAGGCAGGAGGATTGCGAATTCTAGGCCAGCATGGGATACACAGAGACTTTGCCTTGATACGAAGGAGTGAGGGAGGAAGGAGGGAAGAGATCGCTGTCCCTAACAAGGTCACTGCTCCTCCTGTTGCCAAGTCCCCTTCACAGTATCACCCCTACTCTAAGACCAGAGTGACACCTGTCAGGGTTTTGTTGTTTGTTTTGTTTACGACAGGAGCCCAAGCTAGCCTGGAGCTCGCTCTATAGCCTCAGCTAAACCTTGAATGCACAAGGCTCCTAGTTCAGCCTCCCAGCTCCTCAGTGCTCCAATTACAGCCTGCAGAGCTGTGGCCCAGCTTATAGTGTTGCTTCCTCCCCTCTCTTATTAGGGATACAAAGATACTGATGATGTAGCCCAGACTAGCCTCAAACTGACAGTAAGCACTCCTGCCTCAGCCTCCCACGCACTTAGATCACAGGGCAAGCACCACTGCTGCTGACAGCATGCTTCATTAACTGAGGTGAAATTCCCCAAACGTAAAGAATCTGAAGTCCCAGGACTCAATGATGTTGGTATGTTCCCAGCCACCAACACCAAGCTCCAAACATGTCCATTTCCCACCAAAAAAAAAAAAAAAACAGAAAACAAAAAAACGTGCCTGATGGCAGTAGATTTTTGCTTCAACCCAGTCCTGTCCCCCCCCCCAATCAGCAAGCCCTTGGGGTCCCTCAGTACCTGCCTTCTCTTAACATTCCCTAGCATGTGTCGCTGGCTTCCTTCCTGCGAACCCTGCCTTAGAGATTTGCCAGCCTTGCCGCCACAGCAGTACCTCTTCCCTTTCCCCATGGCTCTGCAGGCAAAAGTGCTCCTGTTGGGAGGCGGAAGCAGGCAGATCTCTGTGAGTTCAAAGCCAGCCTGGTCTACAGAGTGAGCCCAGGACAGCCAAGGCTACACAGAGAAACCCAGTCTCAAAAAAGGACAAAAATAAATAAATAAATAAAAGTGCTCCTGTCACAGCATCCAGCACGGGGGCAGGGGGAGGAAGTCCCCAAGCAGGGCCAAACAGGACATCAAATGTCTCTGTTGATGGGTTTCAGAGTCCACCAAATCTCCCATTATACATTTACTAAATAAAAAAGGGTGGTAGCTGTCCCAAGGACACACCATGAGGACAGGATCTAGTGACAGGACACTGAACCCCAGGCTCCTACTCCACCCCCCAGCTGCCCCACAAAGGCTAGGCTGTGCTTATGCTCTGATGCACTGAGGGGATCAGAGGGAGGACGCCTATTCCCATCCAAAGTCATAAAACAGGACAGTCACCAGCCCCACTTGAAACCGCAGGACAGAGTTGGGCCAGGGACCTTCCAGGGGCCTCTTGGAGACTGCCCAGTTCCTGAGTCACCCACATGGAGGGTTTCGAGACAGGCAGGGGTGGGGCCCCCAGAGCTGAGTCACCCTGGGCTAGGCTGAGCTGGGCAGGACATCAGTTCGAGGTGGAGTCCCAGGATGGTATAGAGGACAGGGCCAGGATACTCAGAGGGGGCAAAGCTGCCTGCCCACCCTTGCTTTCTGTCTCTTCTAGAAGGCAAGTAGCATCCAAAGCTTTACCCTGCTACCTGTTTGCTAAGGGTCTTTGGGCTGTCCCAGGAAGGAAGGACAGGCCACCAAGATCCCCCTGGAAGACTCCACACAGGGCCGAGGCTGTCAGTGTGGGGACCACTCACATCTGCTTCCTCTAGGGAAGGAGGTGGCTACCTCTCCACCTCTGGAGAGCACCTTTGACAGAGGGAGGACCACACAGAGCAGAACAGGGTTGTAGGCTTTCTCCACCTTCACTACCACAGGACCTCAGGGGGAGGAGCGGAGGGTCCCTGAGGGTCACTCACTGCTCCGTGGCACAGGGCTTTTTTGCTCATCCCATCAAAGCTTCATGTATTCCTCACTGCGGCCGCAGGGCAGGGGTCAGCCACCTCTCTCTGAGCCACACAACCTGCTCAGTACTCGAAGGGGGCTCATTGCTAGTGCTGCTTTCCAGCTGAAGAAACTGAGAGTGGGAAGACTGTAGAAGGGTCCAGGTCTGCGTCTCCAACTCCCACGACAAACTCTCGGATACCTCCATCACCTCTCTTTGGGATACAGTGAGTTGGTCAAAGATCAGGTCCACAGGCTGCCACTACTCTTCCCAGTGTCCCAAGGGTCCTTGGGCAAGAGTGTCACCCTCTCCATACTTGGTGCTATTGCTCCATGGAGCCTCGGGGCCCCATCCCTTTGTAGGACAAGTAGATAGGATATCGAGCCCTCCTTCGCGGAGGCTGTAGCGTCTGTACTGCTTCACTTCTGGCTAGACAACCCCACACCTCCAACTACTGGGCGGCCCAGTCTATGCAGCTAGGACAGAGCCTGTGGGCCTGGGGCGCCTGTTGCTCCGGGACCTCCGGAGAGACGGTGACCCAGAAACAGAAGGGAGCCCGCCTTGCCCTTTTCCTTCCGCTGCGTGAAGCTCCTCCCAAATCCTTGAGCTTTCCTTTCAGCGGCGATCCATTGCTGCCCCGGGGAAGTTTGGAACTTTTTGCTCAACTTTTTGCTTGTAATGAACCTGCAAATCCTCCTTATACCTTTTACCTTTTACCAGCCTTTCTCATTCTGAAAGTAACCACAGTGCCAGGAACAGGTCGGTTGAGACCGGCAGGAACTGGTAATGAAGAGGTCAAGAGTGTGGGGAAATGGCGTTGCGGAGTGGCAACGTTTTCAAACAAAGCTGGCTTTCAGGAGCCGCCTTGCACAACCGCTAACAAGGGGAACACGAGCAGAAGCTGAAAAGTCCCAGCGGAGAAAAGCTGAAGCACAGAGTAAAAAGCAAGGTTGCTAGCTGTGCCCGCCCCCACCCCCACCCCACGGCCGCCCCGTCCCCCTCAGGTACCCATTGTCAGGAGTTTCTGGAAGGCGGGTCTCAGTCCAGCCCCAGCCAGGCACAGACAGACACACGCAGCGCCCCAGTGCACTCATAAGCACGCAGGAGAGGCGTCCACACCACACTTGCAGAAGAAGCAGGCTTCGCTCTCAGACAGCAGGGCTGCGAGCCCCGCCAACTACACTTTGCCTTTGCACAGCCTCAGTTTCCCACGGGTCCCAGGACTCCCCTGCAAGGAAAGCAGGATTCCCAGCAGCTCCCTCCTCTCTCTCTCTCTCTCTTCCGCTCTCCCTCTCTGGCCCTGGCCGCTGTCCCCAAGGTGCCAGCCCCCCTCCCCCTCAACAGCACACTCTCGGGAGGAGTTCCGCCCGCTCGATCCTGGCCTCAGTTTCCCTTTTAGCTCCCCGCTGCCCGGGGCCTCACCCGCCAGCAGCCCCACTTACACAGTCGCTGGCTGCTCCGTGAAGGGTACTGCGCACAGAGGTTGGTGGCGGTTGACCCCGCCCCGCCCCGCCCTGCGCCGCACCCCGAGGCACCCTGGTTCCCCAGGCCCGCCCTTGGCCAGGCATCCCTGTCTCCTTTCCCTGGACACAGAGGGGAGAGAGCCCTGCTCCGAGCATCGCCCGCAGGCCACTGTTCTGCAGACAACGAATGCCAGGGAATGGTGGCATGTGCTCGTGATCCCACCCCCGGAGGCTGAAACAGGAGGATGACAGTGAGCTCGCTGCTACTCCGGGCTGCGTATTGTATTATGTTCTCCCCCCCCCCCCCGACTGTGCCTGGGCTGAATACTACCTATCATCATATTCCGATTTCTTTTAATGAGGCACGGGGAATATAGTTCCATGATGGAGTGCTTTCTTTGTACACAGGGGCCCTTGAGTTCAATCCCTAGCACTACTCAAAACAAAGGAAAACTAACCACTTTCTGCCGCTTGGGGTAGTAAGGCTCTAGGCGCTATGCCTGGCCACACCCACTTGCTGGCAGCGCTCAGCCTCTTCCAGTGAGTCAATTAGAAGAAACTGGCTGGCGGGCTGGGGAGCTCCACCCATATCTGCCTGGTTCAACCTTCTATGCCCTGAGATTACAAACGTGCACCGCTACATCCGGCGTTTTAACACAGGTTCTGGGAATGAAACTCAGACGGTGGTGGTTACAGGGACAGCATTTGACACCCTAAGGCGCGGTCCCAGTCCTGAGCTTCCTCTTTTTGAACCACAGCAGCCGAAGGGGTCTGGTTGTGACATCCCTCGGCACACCTCTGGAGTCTCGCCAGTATGTGCCCGGTACATGCCCATCGTCTTTCAGTATCTGGGATATCCTTGTCTCCTTCCTGGATGGGTTTCGTGTCCTGCTGTGTATTTGCCAAAGCTTGAATGTCCCCTGGGGGAAAAATCTCTAGTGGAAGTTTAGTCCCCATGGTGACGAATAAGAGGTGGGGCCGGGTGAAGAGGTGATTAGGTCCCAGGACTCACTGTGGGGGCCCCTCCAGTCGTGATTCATGTGGGAATAGATGCATCCGTTGTCCAGGAGTGTTACCAAAGCCAACCAGTGCTGCTTCTCAGATGTGGCCCTCTTGCCAGCTGATGCCCTGCATCCCTTGTGTTCTGCAGAGACCCCACCAGCAAAGAGGCCCTTGTCAGATGCAGCTTCTGATCTAGAACTTTCCAACCCTGAAGACTGTACATGGAATAAACTTCTACTCTCTATAAGCGGCCCAGTCTCTGTGGCATTCGGCCATAGCAACCAAAAATGAACCAAAGCAACTTCCCTCTTAGTGGTTCCGTTTTGTCTATGTTGAGCCAGACTTCCTAGAGCTCTTGCCGGAGTGCCTGGAAGTGACTTACAAATCTGTTCCCTCCCTCCATGGTGGACTGACGCCTCTCTAAGAAGCCCGCCATCCTTCAGAACCCTGCCATCCTTCAGAACCCTGAAGGTGTGTTGTGGTCTAGTGACCTCGTGCTGTGTGCAACTGTACAGGTCACTGGTCCACTCAGCTGTGGATGCCACCTTGTTGCTACAGCCTTTGGATGCAGGCTATCTGGTTCTTTCTGGAAAAGCTTACGTTTAGGCTGCAAAGTTTTGAAATTTTACCAGCACAATCTTCTATGTGAGTTTAAGATTAGCCCACTGAGCCAGCTCTCAAACGGCCTGCTCTTTCTTTCTTTTTATGTGAATAGGTATCTTGCCACATGTCCATATGTGCATGATGTCTGTGCCTGGTACCCACAGAGGCCAGAAGGCCAGAAGATGGCATTGGACATCCTAGGACTGAAGTTAAGAGATGGCTGTGAGAATTGAACCCAGGTCCTCTGGAAAAGCAGCCAGTGCTCTTAACCTGTGAGTCATCTCTCCAGCCCCCACCGCTTTTCTTGTTTTGTTTTTCGAGACAGGGTTTCTCTTTGTAGCCTTAGCTGTCCTGGACTCCAATTTGTAGGCCAGGCTGGCCTCAAAGCCACAGAGATCTGGCTGCCTCTGCCTCTCTGAGTGCTGGGATTGCAGGTGTGTGCCACCAAACCCAGCTCAGCCCTCATTTCTTTAAAAAAAAAAAAAGATTTATTTATTATTTATACAGTTTTCTGCCTGCATGCCAGAAGAGGGTACTAGATCTTATTATAGATAGTTATGAGCCACCATGTGGTTGCTGGGAATTGAACTCAGGATCTTTGGAAGAACAGGTCAGTGTTCTTAACCTCTAAGCCATCTGTCCAGTCCTCAGCCCTCATTTTTTAAATCTTCGTTTTGGAACGTCCTCTGCAATCCAGGCAGGCCTTGAACTCACGAGCCTCTGAAGTGATTGGGGCTACAGGTGTGCACCACTGTGCCTGGTTTCAACACCCCTATCAGTGTGGTAAGACCTGCTCGTTACCTTTCAAAATTGAATTGCCTTTTAATTTTTTTTTAACTGATTCCTGTCCTCTGTTTCCTCACTTCTCTTTCTGTAATACCTGTCACTCAGAGCCCTGGACTTCCTGTGCTGATCTTCTCGCTTCCTGTTCTTGCTTAGTTCTTATGTTTCACTTTTTTAGTTTCCTCCCTTCCCCAGTGGTTTCTTTTGAACTTTACTGAATGTTTTGGTTCTGCTTTGCCGTTTGTTTTGTGTGCACACTATTATATTATTTCTATCTTATACGTGTGCTGTCTTGACCATTTTTAAAATTTTTTACATTTATTTATTTTGTATGTGAAGTCAGTGGACAGTTTGCCAAACTCGGTTCTCTCCTTGCATCATGTGGGTTCTGGGGACCCAATTCAGGTTTTCAGGCTCTGTAGCAAGCACCCTTACCCACAGAGCCACCTCACTGTCCATAACGTTAATATTTAAAAGCAACTGTTTTTTTCTTTCCTTGGTTTCCAAATTCTAAATGTTGGCTTTCTTTTCTGTCCATAAGAGGCTTTCCTCAGATGCATGGGAACCTTGGGTGTCGCCTCACAATAAAAGAAACAAACAAACTCCGGGTGTCAGGAGACAGGCAAGCAGAAGATCTCTGTGTTCGAGGCCAGCTTGGTCTACAAAGCGAGTTTCAGGACAGCCAGGCTACACAGAGAAACCCTGTCTTGAAAACGCAATAATAATAATAATAATAATAATAATAATAATAATAATAATAAAAGAAGAAGAAGAAAAGAAGAACACGAAGGGAGAAGAAAAAGAAAAAGGAGAATGAGAATAAATGAACAAAATAAGCCTTGGTGACAGCTCAGCAGTTTAGGCTCACTGTTTCTGGAACATCAGTGACTTCGGGGTTTTCCTTTAGGGATAATTAGCAGCTGCCAGTCTCCCCAGTCCCTTACTTGGAGGATAAAGGACTGACTTTAGGATTCTGGGAGTTCACTAAAGCAGAGCGCTGGGGTGGGTCGCTAAGTCAGCCTGTCCCAGAGGAAGCCCTGATTTCATGCCCCCATGGTTTCATTGACCTTTCCCAGACTGAAGCTCAGATGGTTCTGGGAATGAGGGCAGTGGCTGGGGAGAGGTAAAGGTTCTAGGATCTAACCATTTTTCAAGGATATTCACAAATAGGTCTTTTGAGATTTCTTCTGCTTCTAGAAGCAGCTGCTACTAGGCATAGCTAATCTTTTGAAGATGCTGTGGAAGGAACAAGTCCTGTTTTTTGTTTGATTTGGTTTGGTTTTGTTTGCGGGGGGAACAAGGTCTCTCTGTGTAGTCCTGGCTGCTCTGGAACTTGCTCTGTAGACCAGGCTAACCTCAAACTTAGAAATCTACCTGCCTGCCTCTGGAATCAAAGATGTGAGCTACCACCTGGGAGACCTGTTCTTCAGCTTTCTCCTTGTCTGGAGAGAGTCGGGTCAGCCAGGACAGGGAATACAGCTTATCTTCTTTTCATTTTCTAGACATCCAGTTATTGGGGTTTCTATCTTCTTTCTTTCTACGGAATTTATTCCTTTCTTGTTTGTTTGTTTGTTTGTTTGTTTTCAAGACAGGGCTTTTCTCTGCAACAGCCATGACTGTCCTGAAACTTACTTTGTAGATCAGACTGGCCTTGAACTTACAAAGACTCACCTGCCTCTGCTTTCTGAGTACTGGGATGAAAGGCATGTACCACCGCCAAACTAACAGGAATTGATGTCTTTAAAAGACTCCTTTGAGCCAGGAAAATGGCTCAGTCAGTAAAACATTTGCTGCACAAGTTTAAGGACCTGACTTCAGATGTCCAGGGGTGGGGGTGTGCACCTGTAACACCAGCTCTGGGAAAGAAGAGGCAGGAGGATCTCTGGAGCCTGCTGGCCAGCCCCTCTGGTGAATCAGTGCGCTCCAGGTTCAGTGAGAGAGCCTATCTCAAAAAAAAAAAACAAAAAACAGGTGGAGAGTGTTGGAGGAAAACAACCAACATTGACTCCTTGCCTCTGCATACATGCACACTTGCATGTGTGCGCATACCCCCAAGTGCACAGATTTCTGCTCAAGGATACACATATGAATATATGTGGAAACAAAATATCCCTTTGCTGTGTATTTCTGGGCCCTATGCTGAAGGGCTGTGAACCATTTATGACCACACCACTGGATGCACTGGTCATGTTTCACATGGTAAATCCCCTCTAGTGGGATATGTACTCTTCCTTGTCAAAACAAGACCTCAAGGCTAGAGAAAGGTAGTTCCTCAATTAAGAGTATATATTGTTTTTGCAGAGGATCTGGGTTTCATTCTCAGCACCCACATCAAGTAGCTCAAAACCACCTGTAACTACAGATCCAGAGGATCCAACGCCCTCTTCTGGACTCCACAAGCTCCACACAAACACAGGCAATTAAAAATTAAAAACAGCTGTGTGTGGAGGCACACACCCTTAACCCCAGCACTCAGGAGGCAGACAAAGGCAGATCGCTACGATTTGGAGGCCAACTTAGTCTACATAGTGAGATCCAGGCTGGGTATATAGTGAGGTTATCTATCTATCTATCTATCTATCTATCTATCTATCTATCTATCTATCTAATCTAATCTATCTAATCTATCTATCTATCTTATATACCCCCAGGAAAACATAAAATTCTTATATTAAACCTTAATCCCCAGGGTGAAGATATTTAGAGGTAGGACCCTAGAGAGTCTGGGTAATTAGATCATGAGGTAGAATCTTCATGAATTAGATTAATACCCTTATAAGAAGATGGAGCCCATCTATCATGTGAGATATGAAAAGCTTGCCATCTGCAGTCCAGGAAACAGACTCTTCGTAAACACTGGATCTGCAAGTCTTGCTTGACCTTGGACTTTCCAGCCTCAAGAACCCTGAGATATAATTTCTGTTACTTTGGTTTTTAAGTCTGTGACATCAGTATGCCAGCTAGAGCACGCTGGGACATACCTCCACACAGATCTCATTAAAAAGTGCTCTGTGTGTGTGTGTTCTGGGTGCCTTAACAGAGATTCGTAGGAAATGAAAACAGATCAGAGTTCTGCAAATGTGATTTGAGGTCAGGATCAGTCTGATCCATACTTAAAATAACTTTCAGAGACCGCAAAAGCACAGCTTCCAGTCCCTGCTCTGTCACTAATCGTGCATCAGGGTTTCTCTGTATAGCCCTGGCTGTTCTGGAACTTGCTCAGTAGACTACGCTGGCCTTGAACTCAGAGATCTCCGTGCCTTTGCCTCTAGAGTGCTGGTATTAAAAGCATGCACCAACATCGCTTGTCTGTAAATCGAATAATTCAATTTTTATTTATTTATGTTTGTTTACTTACATTGGTGTTTTGCCTGCATGTGTGTCTATATGAGAGTGTCGGATCCCCACGAACAGAAGTTACAGACAGTATTGAGCTGCCATGTGGGTGCTGGGTATTGAATCCAGATCCTCTGGAAGCACAGCCAGTGCTCTTGACCGCGGAGCCATCTCTCCAGCCCCTAAACTGAAGAATTTTAAAAAGTGAGCCTGACTTGGATCAGATTCTGGACTTGGTTTGATGGCGCGGTGATTTATTGGCTTCTTATTATGAGCTGGGCACCCAGTTGTGCTTTGTAGGCAGCGAGAGAACTGTTTGATTAGTACGGTTGGCAAAATCACTGGCGGAAAAGAAAAGAAAACAATGTGGAGGGTTTCGCAGTACTCTTTCACGTTCCACTGGACAGAGATGCACAATTTGCCTATTGAAGGCTCAGTGTGGAATGCTGTCTGTGGTTCCTGGCTGGACAAACACGCTGGGGTGGATCTGTAACATAGGAACTTTGTTTTTCTGGCTACCTACGTTACCCGACAGGAAATACGCGAAGGACCGCACCGCTGCGCAGCCGCAGTGCGCCTCGGCCGCCGCGCTAACGAACACCTGCTTTGCGGCTCGCTATGGGCGCCTGGGTAGTACGGTCCGGGTGGTCGTGGGGCGCTTGGGGCCGCCGCGCCGCCTCGAGCCTCCGGGAGCCGCCGCCGGACGCCGTGGACGTGGCGGAGCTGCTGCGGGACGCCAGTACGGCCGAGGAGGGAGCTCAGGAGGCGGTGGCGCGGCGGCCGCCCGCGCGCTGCTCCGTGCTGCTCTTTCCGGGCCAGGGCTGCCAGGCGGTCGGCATGGGTGGCGGCCTGCTCCGCTTCCCGCGCGTGCGCCAGCTCTACGAGGCGGCACACCGGGTGTTGGGCTACGACCTGCTGGAGCTGTGTCTGCACGGGCCTCAGGAGGACCTGGACCGCACGGTGCATTGCCAGCCCGCCGTCTTCGTGGCCTCGCTGGCTGCCGTGGAGAAGTTACATCACCTGCAGCCGGCGGTGAGCCGAGGAGAGAGCACTGGACCCCGCCTGCTGGGTCTCGGTGTCCTCAATCTGGTTCTTATTGTCCCCCATTCTGTCCCTCAATTCACACTTAATGCACCGAGCTAACGTAGTCCATTGAAGGTGGAGTTAACATAGTACGTTGGGCTGGAAAGATGGCTCAGAAGAGGACTTGAGTTCGGTGCCTAGCCCCCACGTGGTGGTTAACAACCATTCATAATGCCACTCCCGTGGGATCCGACACAATTTTATGGCTTCTGTGGGTATCAGGTACATGCACCACGTGCACATAACATCCAAGCGGACAAAGCATTCATACACATGAATCTTTTTATTTTTTCCCACCATAGGATTTCTCTGTGTAACAGTCCTGGCTTCCCTGGAACTTGCTTTGTAGATCAGGCTGGCCTCAAACTCACAGTTTCCCTCTCCTTTTTTTTTTTTTTTTTAATTGTTTTTGAGGGGCTGGAGAGATGGCTTAGTGGTTAAGAGCACTGGCTGCTCTTCCACAGGACCCTGGTTCAAGTCCCAGCACCCACACGGCACCTCACAGCTGTCTGTAACTCCATTTCCAGGAGATCTGGCTTTCTCACACAGAAATGCATGTAAGCAAAACACCAATGCACATAAAAATCGATTAAAAATAGTTTTGAAGATGTGTGTCAGAGAAAGAAGTGCACACTAGGGCAAGGGGCTGTGATTTTAGGTGAGCTTGAGTTAGAGTAATTTTTAAATATTTTAAGGACTTATTTTATATATGGATGTTTCACAGGTATGTCTGTGCACCACATGCATGTCTGGTGGCCTCAGGGGCCACGAGGGGCCACTGGATCCTCTGGACTTGAAGTTAGAGACAATTTGTACCTCTCCTGTAGGTGCTGGGAATCAAGCCTGGGTTCTCTGGAAGAGCAGCCATTGCTCTTAACTGCTGAACCAGCTTTTCTCTCTGGCCCTTTAAAAATGTTTTTAGAAGATGATTTCCGTAAATGAAAGGGACTAAGAAGATGACATGAGGGCTCCAGAGATGGCTTGGCCTTTAGGAGTGTTTGCTGCTCTTTTAGAAGTCAGTTTCAGTCCTGAGGACCCCGGCTCACAAATGCCTGTAACTCAAGCTCCAAGGGATCCTTTGCCCTCTTCTGGCTTCCACTGGCACACACACAAATACAGTCTTAAAAGAAAAAAAAAAAATTAAGGTGCCAGGCTTAGAAGTGAACACCTTTAATCTCAACACTCAGGAGGCAGAACACGCATATCTGTCTGAGTTCCAGGCCAGTCAGTGGCAGATACTAGATACTAAGAGCATGTGACTTCACTTGCTGTTAAAATGGGGTAGTTCCAGGACAGTACATGTTAGCTGATGCTGAGCATGGGAAGGGTGAACTGTGAGTGTAGCTGTGTTAGCATTGGATTTATAACCCTTCAGCTTCAGCCTCCCCCAGTGCTGTGTTTACAGCCATGAGTGGCCATAGGCAATGTGCATATAACCTGGATACCTCACGTGCCCAAGAAGCCACTCTGGGTAGAGGCAAGAGGATCCAGAACTCTGGCCCATGGTGTGACTAGGATCAACTTTAGCCTGCCTTCCTAGGGAGGGTCCTCATCAGTAAAAGGGAATGAGGCCTGTAGAATAGGCTCAAGATGACGCTTAACAGCCCTGCCAATTCCAGGGTGCACAACTCAGGACTGGGCTCTTCCCGAGGACTCAGCCTCATGTTCTGCTCTGTCTGCGCAGGTCATTGAGAACTGTGTTGCTGCAGCTGGATTCAGCGTGGGAGAATTTGCAGCCCTTGTGTTTGCTGGAGCCATGGAGTTCTCTGAAGGTACACAAGGAGGTGGCTTGTGCGGGGTGTGTTCATGCTGGGCTCAGTGGGGACAGGACTCTGGACAGTGATGCTGGACCCACTCCAGGCTTGTCAGGAAGGGAGCACAGGCCACAGGTGACACTGGAGCTCAAGGACCAGATTCCACTGATCCGCTTTGAAGTCTGAAGGGGTCAATGCAGGTTTTCTTTCCATGCGCAATCTCATGAGGTCTGTTCCCTTGGCTGCCTTCCTTCACTGCCTCCTGCATTCTTTTTTACCTACATGAAATAAAATTGTGCGTGTAAATGCATGCGTGTGTCTCAGTGTATATGAGGATGTGAGGACAATCTTTAGGATTTGGTCTATCCTTCCTTCCAGCATATGGATTTCCAGGATTGAACTCAGATTGTTAGGTTTAGCCCTAGGCATCTCTAACCACTGAGCCCTGTTGCTGGCCCTCCTTCGCAGTCTTTTATTTTTGTTCATTTACTTATTTATTTTTAGTTGAAGTTTGTTTTTTGGGGGGGGGTTGTTTTTGTTTTGTTGTTTTTTGAGACAGAGTTTCTCTATGTAGCCTTGGCTGTTCTGGACTCGCTTTGTAGACCAGGCTGGCCTCGAACTCACAGAGATCTGCCTGCCTCTGCCTCTGGAGTGCTGGGATTAAAGACTTGCCCGACTGCCGCCCAACCCTTTGCAGTCTTAAGGCATTCATATTCTGTGCCTGTCATACTTGGAAGATGCTCAGTAAGGGTTATGGTGAAAGAGTAAATGAATACTTTGAATATTGCCTAGTGTTTGCGAAGGCCATTTTCAACACCTAGCATGAGTGCAGGGAACTGAATTTGGATCCTGCATAAGAGCAGTTAGTTCTCTTAACTGATGAGCCATCTCTCCGCCCTGTTTCCTAAGGTTTGTTTCGCTGAAGCTGGGCACTGTAGCATGTGCTTGTAGTCTCAGCTTCTCAGGAGGCTGTGGTTAGAAGATTGCTTGAGCTTGGGGCTGTGCCCTTAATCCCAGCACTTGGAGAATGAGAAGAGGCAGGTGGGACTGTGTGTGTTCGAGGCCAGCCTGGTCCACTTAGCATGTTCTAGACCCACCAGGGCCTCAAGAGGAGGGGTTTGATATTTGAGTTCAAGTCTAGCCTAGGTAACATTATGTGTGAGAGAGAGTATGTGGGGGAGGGGAGGCAGAAATAGATACACACAGAGAGAGAAAACGCACACAAGTGCCTGCCTGACTGGTTGGTCTGTTGATTTAAAGTCTGCTGTGTGGTTCAATACAAAGGAGACTTGAACGCACATTTCTAGAGAGACAACAACAGTAGGGAAATGAATGGCAGCCCATATGAACCACACTTCATACCCTATGGGAGATGAAGATTGAGGGTGTCTAGAAATCAGTCCAGGTTCCTGTTTCTGGGAATGTAAATAGGAAGCCACTGTGTAGTTAAACTGTAATATGATGTATCCACAGGACATGAATCCAGTGGCAGATTAGAGCCTACCGGTATTAAAGGAAGAAGAAATGAGAATGAGGTCTTCTTGAGTGAGTGGTGGTGGGCATTGAACCTATGGCCTCAAGCATGCTAGGCAAGCACTCTGCCCCTGAGCTGCATCTCCAACCCCAGTGCTATTTCTAAAAGCATATTACTATAGTGGAAGGGATAGCAGTGTTTCCATGTCCTGCTGAAAGTACTAGCTTTGTAGTTTTGTGTGCAGTTTGCATTCACAGGTGTGTGCTGAATGTCTTTGTGTGGCATGTGTCATTATCACTTACCACTCACATGGGAGATATCCACACACACCCTCTCTCTACCTTGCAGTGTGTTTTCTCCTGTTTCCGGTCACAGTTCTACATGTGTGAGTGAGTGGTGTGTACAGAGAAAGGTATGAGCCTGACCCCTTGGGTTCTCTGTCTCCTGTCAACCCCCAGGCAGTGCCTTTGTCTCTCCTTGTTCCTGTCAGCCTATCCTGCCCAAGGAAAAGACATCGGGGGAGGACAGGATGCTGTCATACCCTTCCGCTTGTCTCAGTCTTGAAGCTGCCTGCCTGGGTGCAGCCGTGTCCTCACTCTTTACCTGAGCCCATTTCTACCCTTTTGCCATGTTGAAGTCTCAAGCTCTGTATGCATTACTTCTGCCCGGTTTATGGCAGTCTGTTTTATGGAGTCCATGTATTTGTATGTAGTTTTATAGTCACCTGTATGTCTGGTGGTCTTTATTGTTCTTTTTCAGTCTCTCTCAAATAACAACTCCCATTTTCTGTAACAGCCCAGGCAGAGTGGATGGTACTGACTGGATTACTAGCTGAAAGTTGAACCTAAGGATGTGGCACCAAGTCCATTTCTCTCTGGCCCCCTGGACTCCAAAGCAGCCACGTTGGTATTTGGGACCAGGAGACTGTTGTTTTAGGGGCTTTTCTGAGCATTGTAGGGTGCTCCTTATAGCAGGACCCCTTGTCTCTGCCCCTCACTGTCAACAGAATTTCTCAACAGTTATTATGACAACCAAAAAGTCTTTAGTCCTGCCCTAGGCAGGAAGCTCCTTGAGTTAAAGATTTATCTATATGTATCTGTGTGTGTTTGCATGAGCTTATGTGCACCATGTGTGTGCAGTCCCTAGGGCCCTGGATTCCCTGGAACTGGAGTTGCAGGCAGTTGTGAGATAGCACGTGTGGGTAATGGGACCAGAACCCCAGACCTCTGCAAGAACATAAGCACTCTTAATGCTGAGGCAGTTTTCCAGCCCAAGTTATTTGAGTTAATATAGTGGGCATCCTGCTTTTCACTTTTGTTTCCTAACTCCCCCTCACTCCTCCTTCTCTCTGGTTGTGTGCACGTGTGTGTGCAGGTATGCAGGCCTGTGCATATGCACCAATAGAGCCTAGAGAAGAACACTATGTGCCTTATCACTCATTCCATTGAGACACGTTCTCTCCCTCCACCCTCCACCCTGCGGGGTTATAGACTGACACAGCCATACTTGGCTTTCCATGTGGGCGCTGGAGATTTGAGCTCGGGTCGATCCTGTGCAGTAAGTATTCTTCTGTGCTGGATGTGAGCACTCAGCACAGCAGAGAAGGAGAACTAGAACTCTGGCCCTGGCCCTGGCGGTCGGCACCACTGTCTTTGTTTCCCTTGATGATGGCTCAACCTCCATATCACAGTTAGACTTCCAAATGCACTTCTGTCTGGATAGGTCTGTATGCAGTGAAGGTCCGAGCTGAAGCTATGCAAGAAGCATCTGAAGCTGTTCCCAGTGGGATGCTGTCCGTCCTCGGCCAGCGTCAGTCCAACTTCTCCTTTGCCTGCATGGAAGCCCGGGAGCACTGCAAATCTTTGGGCATAGAGAACCCGGTGTGCCAGGTGTCCAACTACCTCTTTCCTGACTGCAGGGTCATCTCAGGACACCTTGAGGTTAGTGTTGGTGGGACCACCCTCACAGGCTCCAGTCCATTGTGCAGCAGGGAGTCTCTGCACACCTGTGAGGTCCCAGTGGAAGAGTGGGCGTCTTACTGAGCATGGTCTGGAGAGAACATCTGATTTGCTCAGGGCGTGTGTGGCAGAGGGAAGCAGAAGCCAGGATGTTGCCTGCTCCCCTGCAGACAGGGAGTGTCTGAACCAGTCACCTGGCTAAAGGGTGATGTCAAAGGGCCAGGCCATTCCATGTGCTATGTTCTTGCTTCTTAAGAGCATGCAGTCTGGCGGCTTGCTTTGAGAGAGGAGCTGTTTTCAGTGGCTTGGCCTGGCTTTTTTTTTTTTTTTTTTTTTGTCTAGCTTCTTAAACATCTGATCTTGCTCTGGAGTGCTCGGTCCTCTCCTCCAAGTGTCACTTACCAGGATTTTCTGTGTACCAGCACTAGGGACACACAGACCCATTAAAGTTCCTGTTGTAAAAGGAGGAGCAGTGTGATAAGGCCACACCAGTCCAGGAACACAGTAAGGAACAGGTCAGGCATTAAGGGTCTGAGTGGAGGGGCGGAAATTGAGGACCTAGTGTTACCTTGAGGTGCCAAGAAAGCACAGCCAGAAGCCGTGTGAGGGCTAGTTGTCATGTGTCTAACTCCCTCACTACCAGTCCACCACCTGGGCATCTTTAACCTATTTCATACAAAAGGAAGCGGAGATGGAGAAACAAAAGCAGAAGTTTGAGAGTCTTCTGTGTAGCCTATGCTGGTTTTGAACTCACAGTCACTCTACCTCAAGCATTTGCCACTAAGGCTAACTTTGAAGCCCAGCAGCTGGACTGAAGGCACATATTTGTAAACCCAGCATTTGGGAGGTGAAAACAAAAGGATTTGGCTTGAAGGACAGCTTTGGCTACTTAACAAGTCCAAGGCTGGCCTGGACTACCTACAACCTTGTCTCAAAAACAACAACATATAACCAGGTATGATGGTGAACATCTTTAATCTCAGTACTTGGGAGGTAGAGGCAGGAGGATCTCTATGAGTTCAAGGATAGTCTGGTCCACATAGTGAGGTCCAGGCCAACCAGGACTACATGGTAAGGCCTTATCTCAAAAATAAACAAAACTGCACACACACAGTTCTTTGTCTGGTGGTTCCCTCCCTTGGCCAGTCATTTTGTCCCCACTGTTTGGGTCACTTTTGCTGGTGTAGTCAAATACTACCTCTACACCTGTGACTGCCACAGCCCCTTGGTGACTAATTTGACCTGGTTGAGGGTCGCCATACTCACCCCATGAATAGTGTAGAAAGTGGCTCAGGAGGCTCCAGGAAGGCAGAACTCTGCTCTATCACATCCAGTCTGTGTACTGTACTTGGGGGACTCTGGCTAAGAAGCCCAAGTACTACTCTGGTAGCCTTAGTAGTGCTACCCCAAAAAGCCCACATGGAGGCTGGAGTTTCACTGAGCATGGAGCCCCATTTCCATCAACTGCTATGGGAAAGGCTCCTTGGCCTTTGGCATTGTGTAGAACTAGGGCCTTTATAGAGGAGCCTTCTGGATCTAGAGACTGGCCTTGCTGCCAGGGCTCTGCCATTGATTAGTCCAGAGCCCTCCCTGAGAAGCCCTTGGGGACCACGTGTCATAGGAAGTGTCACTGAGAAGCTGTGCATGAGGTCAAATTCAGGCATGGTGGGAAGGTCGGTGTTCTGGGGTCAGGGAGTCTCCCAGTCCTGAGGTGTGTCCTCAGTGGGTGTGGAAGCACCGGGTCGTAAAGGGACTGGAAACAACCCTGACCTCTCACGGCATAGAGCACGCAGCTGCCCTGCCAGGCTCTGTGGAACGGATCCTCACCCTGTGGCTGACTGCTGCACTAAAGACAAGAAGCAGGTTGGTATTCAGTGGTTAGAATGGTCCCATTACCATGGCTGGGTGAGCAGTGTACATTCGCCAGGCAGTAGGGCACAGAGAGGGACAAGCAGCCAAAAAGCAGCACCTCTTAAACTCTGAGGATAGGTGGCTTTGGTGTCATTACAGTGGGTGCTGTGGTGTGAGAGCCTCAGGATCTGACCTGATCTTCACACTTCTGTGCCAAGCACAGCTCTCATCATAGCCTGTGGGTAACTGTTATCACGTTCATAGATGAGGAAACTGAGGCACAGAGGGAAAGTCAGGGGCCGTCCTGACTGCCTCTGAACAGGTTTGGGACGCTGTCAGGAACTGGGCCTGCGGAGTGGGTAGTCCTGTCAGAAAGCCCCTCGGTAGGCCCGGCTGTGTCCCAGGGCCACAGAAGGACACCCACCATTGAAACATCTTTGCAGACTCTGTGGTTGGCCCCTGACGCCCTTTAAACTGAGGGGCTCTCGAGCAAGCTTTTGGCTGATGAGAAATCCTCTTTTCTTCTGTGGAGAGACTCAAAGCAGACACCAGCACCTGGGACCCTGAGGGCAAGGATCTGGTGAAGTGGGCTTGGGTCTTCCTGTGAGGTTCTGTCCTGCAGGCAGTATAGAGAAGGGTGTGGGTGTGGAGCAGGTAAACACAACACTTCCTCTGAGTGGTGTGCATGTACATGTGTCTGTATGTGTGTATGGGCATTTGAGTGGAAGCCAGAGATGGTGATGGATCCCTGAAGCTGGAGTTGCCAGACATGGGTGTTTAGAACTGAATTCAGGTCCTTTGTAAGAGTGCTGTGTACTCTTAACTGAAGAGCTATCACTCTAGCCCGTCTCTGCATCATAGTTGAATGCCACTTTCCAGCAGCCATGTGGAGCCAATGAACTTGTGCCTTTTCAGGGGTGATGAGGAGGTTCAGAGCCACCACACTGGCCAGTTGTAGGCCAAGACAGACTATATTCCTACTTATGGCCACTGCTCAGCTGGGGCAGGTGAGCATGAGCTCCAAAGAGGCCGCCAGGGGACTGGAGAGATGGCAGAGCGGAGGTAGGAGCACGTGTGTTAGCAGGAGACCCACATTCGGTTTTCAGAACCATATGATGGCTTACAACCGTCCATAACTCTGGGTCTAGGGAATCCAGTGTCCTCTTCTGTTGTCCTTGGGCACCAGGTGTTCATGTGACTCACATGCAGGTAAACACTCATGCACATAAAATAAGGAAATCAAAAAGAAAGAAGAGACAGACTGTGGGACATTGACTGTACAACCAGGTTAACTAGAGTTGAGTGAACTCAGAGCTGAAGGACTTGTGGGCCACATATGGTGATTCACACCTTGTAATCCCAGCACCCCAGAAGCTGAGACAGGAGGATTGTGTGTACAAAGCTAGCCTGGCCTGTGCTGTGGCCTTGTCTCAAAAAGCCAAGGGCTGAGGATGGAACTCAGTAGTAGAAGTCTTGCTTTGCATACACAGCCCCCTGGGTTCCATCCCAGTGACACGTACACACGCATACTCACATGTGCACAGACTCACTTGTTCTGACCCAGTGGCACACACACACACAGACCCATCTGTTCTGTCCCAGCGACACTCACATAGCTCTGCATAGCACAAGGGTGCCAGCAGCAGTTGGAACCTTTGCTTCAGAGAGATTCCTCTTGTTTTTCCTCCAGGCCCTGCAGTTTCTCCGCAAGAATTCTGCTAAGTATTACTTCAGGCGCACCAAAATGCTGCCGGTGAGTGGCGGTTTCCACACCCGCCTCATGGAGCCAGCCGTGGAGCCCCTGGTGAAAATTCTAGGCACGATTGACATCAAGAAGCCACTGGTTTCTGTCCATGCCAACGTCAGTGGGCATAAATACATGCATCCCGAACACATCCGGAAGCTGCTGGGGCAGCAGGTGGTGTCTCCAGTGAAGTGGGAACAGACGATGCATGCTATCTATGAGCGGAAGAAGGGCATGGAGTTCCCCAGCACCTTTGAGGTGGGCCCCGGGCGGCAGCTGGGAAGCATCCTGAAGAACTGCAACAGGCAAGCGTGGAAGTCCTACAGCCATGTGGACGTGATGCAGACCAGCACAGACCCCGACCACTCAGGGCTTGGGTGGAGTGGCCCCCTGTGAGCCCTGTGCTGCCTCTTTTCCTCAGACTTGACACTGGTCACTGCCGTCTCAGTTGCGGCTAAGGCTTCCCTCAGGGTGTAGTCCTTGAGTGCTAGTGTTGTGGCTGAGCCCGTCTTCCACCTGACAAGATGTCTGGCTACTGGGGGAAAGAATTCCTGAGCAGACTGTCTGCCCAGCTAGCACTCTGCTCTGCCTCTGCACCCAACCATGCCTCTCAGTGATGACAAGAATGGCTAGCCTTGAGCAGCCTTACACTTGCCCTGTGGGTGTTGTGGACACATGGCTCGGCTTCATGCCAGCCCCGTTGCAAAAGGGGTTTCTCAGCGTCCTGTGACATGCTGTTCATCCTGGGCCAAGACCTTAGCTCCTTTGGCCTTGAGTCTGTCTGGTGGCTTTGGCAGCTACTTTGTCCTCTCCTCACTCTACAGTGGGGTGATTGAGTCTCATGTGCTGTACATATCCAAGAAGCACATATTAAGTGCCTGCTGTACGCCCTACACTGCGTGGTCCCTTGTAGAAAACCTTGGAGCTCAGTGTAAGGTGTGGTATTGTGTCTGGGCAGGAAGGCTGCCTGAGGACCCTGACCTCCCTAAGCCAGCCCCAGTTCGTCTACATGGACCCCCACCACCAAGTCGTCCATAGGACAGTGGTCACTGTGTTCTCAGTGTGTTTGTGGCTTCCCTGGGGGCACAGCCTGCTCCACAGCTGGAGAGGAGTGAGGCTTCCGGGGAGACACATAATAAACAGGAGCCATTCTAAGCTGCCGGCTGGCTTTTTCCTTCAGGAGTCTTGGGAACGAAGCCCATGAACCTATTTGTTGTTGGGAGGCCTTCGCTAGTCTGGATAGTGTTCAGCAGGGCTGTCAGCCTCTGGACAGGACCTGTCTTATGGCCCAACTGCTCCATACTTGCCCAGTGAAAATGAGGATTCTGCAAAGTTGTCAGCATTTGCCTACAGAGGACAGGCTGCTCCTGTGGGCCCTGGGTCTGGAGCACCTGGGCCTAACTGTGGATCAGGCTCTGCCTTCTCAGAAGCTTGGGCTCGCCTCTCCTGAGCCCAACATGAGGTCAACTTGTCTTGTAGACCTGAACCATAGCATCTCATGACAGCACATAGCAGGGTGGTCAGTCCCATCCAGTATGGTCACATGACAGGGCCCAGACACTCCCACACCCTTGTCACCTAAGGGGAGTTGCCCCACTGTCCCAGAACCTCCATCCCAGCCGCCCCAAGTCAACTGAAGCTGCTGTGACAAATGTGACAAGTCTTTGTCCCCAGTCTTGATAGTGCTGCTGTTAACTAGGGCTGGTCTCACTGACGACTAGGAACCTGGTTAAGCAGCTTGGGTGTGGTGAGCTTGCTGTGGGCTCTGGTGTTCAGTTCTGTGCCCAAAGCAGGTGGCCATTATTCTTTGAACAAAGTTCCTGGTGACCCTGTGAGGCCTGGGCAGCTGTGAGAGGATGGGAGGTGACACCTTCCAGGCTGATGCCGGTTCAGAGACAGCCAAGGCTTATTAACTAAGGAGAGTGCCGGAAGCTGGCTCCGACCTGCACCCTGAGAGGGGAGTGCCTGGTGCTCTAGCTCTCAGGGTCCCACTGCCAGGAGTGAGGGGCACAGCTGCCTTGCTGAAGAAAGCACCTAGAGCCCGTGGCCAAGTGGGTAGGAGGCTCGCTGAGACCCACAGGGCTGATGGTGGTCTGTGGGAAACACAGGTGGGCCACAGGCACTGAGTGACATCTACCCTTGCCCAGGGCCAGGAAGGCATTTCCTCCCGTCTCTAGAGCAGAGCTCATACCTGCTGCCACATCTCCCCAGCCCCTGGAGGACTCAGCCACAGTGAGTCAGCTCCTGTCCCAGGGAGTGGGCCAGCTCTGGTGGCTGACCTAGATCAGCCAACCCTGGTCATAGCCCTTCAGGATGAGGTCTCACCAGCCTCCTGACCCTTGCTCTGGATGCCAGGTTGCCCCATCTCTAAAACTGGCTCTTAGGAAGTCATTTGCTTCATGGTCCCATCCTCCTGGGAAGGGGCACCGGGGCTGCCAGGTAAGGCCAAGGCAGAGAAGGGAGCACAAGACCAGGACTCAGAACAAACCTTCACCCAGAACTGGGAAGTGTGGGACAATTTGAGGCCACACAACGAGGGCACTTGGGAGGGGGCCAGAGAAAGTAGTCAGAGCCAGTGGTAGCTATGTGGGAAGGCACACCATTTTGGTGTCTAATGGCAGTCAGAGAAAGCAAAGCTCCAGGTGGAGGCTCTTGGTCTAGAGGAGAATGGTCCAGACCTGGAGGAGGAATAGCCCCAGTGGTGGGGGCCTGACCCTCCTCCCTTGGTGCTCCTTGGTGCACCGTTGAATGTGTACTTGACCTTCCTGAGTTCACCCCAACACCACAGCTTTTCACAAGAGCTGTACCTGCACACAAAGGAGATAGACTTCCTCATCAGGATGACATGCAGAAGGGGATAAGATAGTGGAGTTGGGTATGGCAGCACAGATGCACAGGCAGGCAGATCTCTGAGTTCAAGGCCAGTCTGGTCTGCATAGTGAGTTCCAGCACAGCCAGGGCTACACAGAGAGACCCTGGGGACAGGAAGAGTGCTTATGGCCCTTGTGTGTGCAGGATGCACAGGACTAGGGGCAGAGGCCACTCTTTCCTCCTTCCACCATGTACATCCAGTGTTGTGACAGCCCCCCCAGAGGGCCTAAGGGGAGGCCATCCAGAAACAACACTTTATTGAACTCTCCTAGAAACAACACTTTATTGAACTCTGCACCCCAAAAGAATCTAGTCCAGTAGATTCTGTGCCTCAAGGCTTCACAGACAGGGGTGTGTCCAGCACTCCCCCCACTGATGGCCACAGGACCAGCCTGCAGAGAGGCAGGCAGGGGTCAAGAGAGAAAGACCAGCCAGGCCTCAGGGGCTTTTTAGCCAGTAATGTCCCTGAGGTGAATTCATTTACCTTACAAAAACCCAGAAAACCTGTATGAAATGTCAGCACTATCCTGAGTTAAATATAAAAAAGGGACAGTCAGAAAACACCACAGTTAGGGTGCCGGCACCTCTAGGGGGTGGTTGGGCAGGGACCAGCCCTGCCCCCGCTGGACTTCACTGAAGCTGCAAATGCCAGGCCTCACCCAGCAGCAAGAGGGCCAGCAGCACCATGGGAAACAGCTGTCCTCGGTCCTGTTCGGGTGACACCTGTGGGACCAAGAAGGAGGGGAGAGTGAGGCCCAGGAACTGCCCAGGGTGAGGAGTCGACTCTTGGGGACAAGCCCTTGTGCACAAGTGGGGGACGGGGAAACAGTGGAACATGGGCATTCAGCCAATGGGGTGGGCAGGGGAGGCTGAAAGGGTCCTCTCTGCCACAGGGAGGCCCCCTGCAGGAGGGGCCGGAAGGCACTGCTGAGTGTGCACTTGACCTTCCTGAGTTCACCAGCCAATCAAGCACACACTAAGGCTGCTGGGATGGGGAAAGTGCAGAAAGAGGTGGGGAAGATGCTATAGAGGGGTAGAGACCTTGGCAAAACAGACAGCATGGCTAAGGAGCTGCTGGCTGCCCTGTGGGAAGGACAACACGAAAACAAGGGACCCCAAGGCTCTTACCCAGGCTCCAGGAGTTGGGACTCTCCAGGCCCAGATGTTTTCCCTAAGGTTGGTGAGGCCACGAGTCAAGCTTCGGAATATACCTCTGACACCCATCTGGCTGTAGGTGACAGTGAGTCTGTAAGACATGAGATGAACAAGGTAGTTAGTGTAGCAGCAGGCATTAGAAGCCTACATGTGGGCCCGATCACAGCATGGCCCACAGAGCCTCTGTGCCCCTCTGGCACGCTGCCCTCTGCACTAAGAAAGGCATCTTGTCCCAGGCTGTCTTCTAGGTCTCTGCCCAGAGCCAGCCACAGGAACATCCCTGACTCCGAAGGCCCCTGAGCAAGCTACACCTGTCCCCCTGGAAGACCAACCAAGGACCTGCCTCGGGTCAAGCCCACACTGCCTTGTGAGTTGGGATCTCTCAGGACTGCCCAGCTCAATAGGGGCAATAGAAAGGCCCTGGGTGGCACCTGACCTATTGCTAAGGCCCAGGGGAGAGTTGGGGGAGCCAGGTGGAGGCTTGAAAGCAAGAGGTTTCAGGCTTGCCTGGGAGCTCCCACACTCTTCCAAGGTTCGCAGGGCTCCCCTGGGGCCCAGCCCTGTGCTGGTTCTGGCTCCAGCGGGGCAGCTGGTTACCTGTACATGGCAATCCCTGGCAGCTGGGCCAGTCGGGGACTCCGCAGACACAGGTCCATCTCATCGCCGATGCAGGCCAGCCTCAGGGCCACCCGGTTTCTGCAGGAAGGCACAGGGCACTTTGGTGTGGCTTTGCTTGACCACCACCCAGCCCGGTTCCTATGGGACTCAGGGCCCAGAGAGAGAAGCACAGTGGGATACTGGGGGCCAGCAGCAAACCTTCCTGGTGTCCCTCTCATCCATGGGTACACTTTGGAGTACAGCCATTTCAAATGTGCCCCTGCAGGATAGGCCACAGGCTGCTGAGACATTAAGCTGAGGGGCCAACAAGGACCTGTCCCAGCCTGTACCTTGTGAAGTCAGACACATTAGTATGAGCAGTGTCTGGAAGTCAAGGACAGCTCACTCTAGGAAATCTTCAGCACCCAAACTTTCCCCTAGAGGATCTCGGGAGGGGCCTACCTGGTGGGCTTTGGTTGGGGAAGCAGGTAGGGATGCTCTGAGCCCCCTTCAGCTGACTTCCTACAGGGTTTCAGTCTATCCTCCTGCTCCAAGACCTGCCCTTGGTTCCCATCCTGAAACACTCATGTCTGTACCTTCTCCAGATGGGAGAGGGGCTAACCAGGACCTTGCCTAGCCACACTTGCGAAACCAAATTCCCAAATGAGCCCAGTGTGGTGGTGCATTGAAAGAAAATCTCAGGGGCTGGAGAGAGGGCTCAGCAGTTAAAAGCGCTTGTTGCTCTTGCAGAGGTCATGATGGTTTGCAACCATCCGCAGCTCCAGTTCCAGAGGATCCAACACCCTCTCCATCTGAGTTCTGGAGGCACCAGGCATGTGTGTGCGCAGTGCACACATGTACGTGCAGGCACATAAAACAAATCTTTTTCTAAAAAGGACAAATTCTCCAGTGAAACAGGAGATTCGCACGTGTGCAGTGAACGCATGCGCGCGCACACACTGAAACCAGCCTGGCTAAGCCGTTTCTGGGGTTTGCCCACACATTCCACTCCCGTGACTCAGGAGCTCACCAGAAAGTCCCTGCGCAGGGGATCTCAGGGCCACCTGCACCACCCACCCAGTATCCCGGGTCTATTCCTGATGGTGACAAGGGTCCTCGAAGGTTGTCTGGCAACCAGGTTGAGAGGTTTTGATCCCACCTATACCCTGGGAGACCCCAAGGAAACAGTCCCGGAATGGAGCAGACAGAAGACAGATATCCAAATAGCCACATCCTAATTCCACCGCTGGAGCGGCAGACTCCCTGAGGCTGAGGGCTACGTGTGGAGAGCCTGGGCTGACCTGCCTGTGTGCAGACGGACTTGTCCTGGCCAGTATTGCTGCACTCCTTCTGCTGGGAAGTGAGTGGGCCTCAGAGCCTGAGCAGGGAGGGACACAGAGGCAACAACACACATGACCCCTTGCTAGTGAAACCAGACAGCCCAGGTTCGGGCCGAAGTGCGCTGGTTCTGACACCCAGGAAAGTCACTGACTGGAGTCCTGTGGGGGTGGGGAGCACTTCCAGGAAACTGTTCCCTCCCACCCTCCTTCCTCACTCCTGTCCCACACCTCTCTATAGAAGGTGCTGTTCCAACCCATACCCGGAGGAGGGCGCTAGCTAGTCAGCAGGGCCCCTACCTGCCCTCCAGGCACTCGGCGGCGAGGTCCAAGTCTCTCAAAGGACTAATGTTTTCTCCCCCTATTGTCTCCTTCATGCTGGGAGCCCCAGAGGCCACTGGAGGTGGGGGGACCTGCTCATTCAGGAGAGTCTTGATGAGGTCTGTGGCTGTGAGTCTCACCTCCGACATGTCTTCTGCGGGATAAAACAGGCCGAGTGTGACTGGGTCCCCAGAACTATGCAATGGTGGCTGCTGGGGATCAGAACAACAGACCAAAGTAGGCGCTTGGAATGTGGGGTACATGGGGACTGCAAGGCCTTGGAGTATGAGTGTTCCTGACCCTCCTTTGCACCTCGAGTGAGTCTGTCACGGAGCCTGCTAATGCCATTTGCCCAGCCACAGTTCTGATACACAGCGCCCAGTCACCAGACCTTGAGCCTCAAACCAAGTGCTTGGAACACCAAGCACGGGAGGTGGAAACAGGGTCTCTGGGGCTTACCAGCCAGCCAGCTTCATCAGTGAGCTGTATCCCAGAACCCATCTCAGAAACCCAAGTCAGGGGCTGGTGGCACCACTCAGCCAGTTAGAGTGTGGACTGCTTTTGCAGAGGGCCAGAGTTCAATTCCCACTTGTACACTTTGGCAACTCACAACCGCTTACAAACTCCAGTTCCAGGGGTCGGAAGCCCTCTTTTGCTATCCGAGGGTACCCACACTCTCATGCACATACCCACATAACCCCCTCACACACAATTACAAATAAATCAGGGGGGAGAACCCCAAGATGCTCCTGAGGAGACAGCACCCAATGTTGACCTCTGGCCTCCACGTATGTGCACACACGTGTACATGCACACATGTACATGTATGTACACATATCACACATGTACACACATAACATGCATACACACTAAAGTCCCCATGTCTCCAGGTCTTCATGACTGAAGGCTCCCGTGAGATTAAAAAAAGTGACTGTCACTTTCCTCTCTCTGACCCCTGTAATGGGGAGAAACGTCAGACCCTGCTGCCTCACACCTAAGAATAACCTTCTTGCCTCTGTGACCACTTTTTCTGAGCTGCTGAGCCATCCTTCAACTCTCTGGCCCCCGCTCCTCCAGAGTCCTGCTCCACACAGGCTGTGTGCCTCAGAAAGTCACCCAGGCCTGAGTCTGTGAAGTGAGAAGATGCTCGGGGCCCTGGCTATTTCCCACTGTAAGTACATGGGTCCCCAGCTCTGTCCCTGGGGACAGAGGAAGGCCCGGGCACCCTTGCCCACAAAGGGAATGCTCCCGAAGAGAGCAACCCTGCCTTAATGAAGAGCCCTCCTAGTGGGTTCTGCTGTTTCTGTCCTGGGAACGGAGCCTGAACCTCATGGGAGAGAAGACAGGATAGCACACGGCCACTGGGCTGCACCTCCAGACTCACGCTCTTCATTCACTTATTTGTTTATTATTTCCTTAATTTCAGTGTGTGTATACAACAGCAGGGGGCACATACCACACTGTACCCATGTCAGAAGACAACTCTGTGGAGTTGCTTCTCTCCTTCCACTTTCACATGAGTTCCAGGAATCAAACTCAGGCCTCCAGGTTTGCACAGCAAGCGCCTTACCCACCGACCCCCCTCTTGGGCCCTCAACACTCCTTCTCCCACCTCGTTTTGAGAGGGGGGTTCTTTCTGTAGCCCTGGATGTCCTGAAATTCACTCTGAAGACCAGGCTGGCTTTGAACTCAGAGATCTGCCTGCCTCTGCCTCCCGAGTGCTGGGATTACAGGAGTGTGCCGCTATGCCCTCCCCATTCCCCTTTTATGTCTGCTATTGCTCTGGAGTAATTATGGCAAACGGGCAAAATAAGATGAGCGTCCTCCATGATCCCACAATCCCTCCCTTGCTGGCCAGGGTTTCCTCTGAACACATCTGTAAGCACAGCCGCATTTTCAAACCAGGGAGGCCACAACACAGTGCTTCACAGTCCCCTTTTCCTCGAGCTCCTGCAGAGGCTTCATTTTGCTGTCTCACCAACCCTCAACTCCTTCCTGCTCAAGGCAACTCTTCTGCACTGTCATCCATCGAGGACCATCACGACCTTCCTATCCACTCCCTTGCCCAGTATCCCTTGCGGCGCTGGTCACGTGATCAAGTCTGGCCAGTGAAGTCTCAAGAGAATTTGGACACAGGGTCAGAAGAAAGGAAGATGAGGCCAGGCTCAGAGGAACTCAAAGGCCACTACCTGAACCCTCACAGAAAGTTCCCCGAACTTTCTGCTGCCACCATGGCGGCCCCATGTCTGAAGAACACAGGTGTTCTGGGACCTGGAGTATTACAGGCAACAAGGGTCTCTCACACAGGACAGCTATGTCTTGTGCCTCTACCACTTTTTCCTGGCTGTGGAGGAAAAGCACATCTCGAACTGAGTAATTCTTCATCCGTTAGCTTAAAACTGGTGTAATAGGTCCTTATGTGTTTGGAACTGGGCTTATCTTGTATCATCCAAAGAAATACATGTGATTACCCTAGAGACCTTCTCTTCCATAGCAGTAGGAGGGTCCACGTGGTTAAGAAACATGGTACCTCTATTGGAGAATTTGTTGGTACATTTATAACTGCTCAGCTAGAAGGGGAGTCAAACAGTCAGCCATCAAACAAATCCAGGATGCAGGTGGCATGGAGAGGCACAGCAGGCATTGGGTCAGAAGTGCCCTTACCTTTTTGGCAGTCAGAGGAATAATACCACTGTGGCCTTGGAGGTTGCTTACCAGGGACAGCCACATAGAGCATGTAAGGAAGTAAAGAGTACCTGGACTACCATATTTCTGTACAGGACATGATGCTTTGCAAGGAGCAAGAGCACATGGCAGGCTGGGTGGAGAAGATGAAGTGCAGAGTATCTCTGCACAGCAGGAAAAGGGGACCACTGGCAAGTGCACTGCAGATGTATAAAGCTGCTTGCAAAGATGGTGAAAGCTCAGCCAGTTATGTGAATGAATCTATCTCAGTGAGACATGCAGAGAGAGGTAAATAAATGCAAACTAGTCCGTGTGACGATGAACTCCTCCTGTATTTCTGTCTACTGAAATGACAGTGGACCTTTCCTAAGAAACAATCGGGGTCCATTTAGTGGCTTAAGCCCACTGGCCAGTCAGCAGGTATTTCTAATCCTTGCTCCACATCTCGAATGGTCTAGTGATCGCTTTTGAATGGGCAATTAGCAGCAACTTGATGCATGACTAAAATATAAGCTTGTAATTAGCTATATTACCATCTTGCAATAAAGTGACAATTGAAATAGAACAAAAAAAAGGAAGAAAAAGAAAGAAAGGAAGTTAGGAAGGAAGGGAGGAAGAAAGGAAAGAAAGAAAGAGAAAGAAGGAAGGAAGGAAAGCAAGAACGAGAAAGAATCCAGACTAGGGCGGCTCCCCTCCTGACTGTGGTCAAGGCAGGGAAAGGGCCAGAGCCGCAGCAGCCAGCCAAGAACAGTAGACAGCAGTAGAGAAAGCCCAGCCCCTGGCCTTCCCAGGGGGTTCAGACTCCCATTTGGAATTTCCAATTCCTGTGGTCAGAGGCTTCCTGAACTCCCCCAGTGGTGACTCCCACATCAGTAATGGCTCCACCTCCACTGGGTGGAGCCAGCTGGGTGGGACTCTGCGACTGACTCACCATAGTTCACCCCACATGGTACCTGGCTGCCATACGTCCATGGCATCAAGGCTAGTGTGGACCTGGACTCTTAACAACCCTGCCCAAGAATCCGAAATGCAAAACTCTGAGCCCCAACATCATGCCATGTGTCTGATGGCTCAGAGTGTGGAAACTTCATACCACGCACAGAATTATTTAATAATCCATATAAATTACCTTCAGCCCATATGTGACAGTGCATAGGAGAGTAACTGAATTCCATGAGTAAGCTCTGACCTCATTCCCATGATATAGCTTGTGTGTGTGTGTGTGTGTGTGTGTGTGTGTGTGTGTGTGTGTGTGTGTATTAGGGGAGGTATACAGTATGTATGAAAAGGCAAAAAGTCAACTGAGCATAGTGGCATACACCTTTAATCCCAGCACTTGGGAGGCAAAGGCAGGTGGATCTCTGTGAGTTCGAGGCCAGCCTGGTCTACAAAGCAAGTCCAGGTCAGCCAAGGCTACACAGAGAAACCCTGCCTTGAAATAAATAAGTAAGTAAGTAAGTAAGTAAGTAAGTAAATAAATAAATAAATAAATAAATAAGATTTTAAGAGGAAAGAAAGAGGAAAGGCAAGAGGTCAACATTGGTGTCATACTTGCTTATCTCCAACTTTTTCTGAGACAGGGTCCTTCACTTAGACCTGGAGTCACTTCTGGCTGGACAGCAAGCCCCAGGGACCCTGTTTCTGCTGTCCCTGCCCCAGGATTAGGGGCCTGACTTTCTGTTTCGGTGCTGACAATAGCAACAGCCATCTTCCAACCCCGGCTCTCAGTTTATCTCACTCCATAAGCTGCTAGTATCCTAAACCCAAAACACTCCCGGTGCCTAATCCTGAGATTGTCTGGAGGTTCTGCTGGCTTGAGCCTGCTTCCCTACCCTGCGCCAGGCTGTGTCCAGAGTGCTAGTAAAGATTCCTTTATTTCACCTCCCAACAACCCAGCAAGGGGCAAAGCAATTGCCTGGCATGCACATGATCCTGGTTCCATCCCTTGAAACACAGAGAGAGACACACAAGAACCACCCTAAAAGTGATTTTCTGTTCAAAGAGAACTCTGCGTCTGGAAAAGTTCACGCTGAGCCAAGGCAGGACAGTGACCCCAGACCTCCCACACCTTCTCCAAGGCAGACCAGTGTCCATGGCACAGTACACAAAGCCATCCTCCTGAGGACTCAACACCCTAGCGTGTGTTCACTGGTTACTCCCTGTACTAAAGAAAGAGATGGTTGGGGCCGAGGCCCTGGCGGGACTAGAACGTAAGCTGGGACCCTCCAGGTGTCTCAGGGCTGACTTGAGATGGGCGGGTGTCAGCAGTGCACCTCAAATGTGTGCGGTCAAGGAGCTGAGTGCACACAAGGTGACATCATCAGCCACAACAGCAGGCACGAGGGTGTGGTGAGCTCCGGGCTTAGAGAAGCCATATAAGGACAGCATTGTTCTTCCTTCCAGGAGTGGAAAAAAAAGAACACACGTCCAGAGTTTCTGTCTCAACAAAGAGGTGGCTGTCTCCCCGCCTAAGAGGAAGGTAGAGGAGAGGTTGACATCTGTCCCCCACGAAAGCTCAAATCTCACAGGAGCCCGGCTGGCTTCGGGGATGAGAAGCGTAAACACAGCCACAGAAGCTGCACCTGCCAGGCAACACCTTTGCCCGGAGGCAGAAGCTGCGGGCTGCAGCAGGAGGGAAGGGGGCGCCACCTACTCGGAACGCCTGCAGACAGAGCTGCAGAGCTGGAAGGTGGGAACAAGGCCCCCACGCCACTAGGCCTTGACCTGCAGACGGGGCCGGGCAAGGTGGCTCCAGCCATTGCTCACAGGTACCTCAAAACTCTTGACACATTTGTCCCAGAGAGTGCCTGGCAGCAGTTAAAATCCAAAAAAGGGAGATCAAGGATCTCTGAAAGATAAGGATGCCAACAGGTCTTTAGCTAGCCTGGCTTGAAGCCCCTCGGAGCCCAGATGGGCCATAATAGATAGGCCCTTTCCCGTTCCTATGAAATGAACTTGCATTTCACTGGAGCCATTCCCAATGCCCCTAATGCCACCATCTCACAGGGGCAGCCTGACCTCAAGAACCATGTCACTGTGTAGCCAGTTTACTGAAAGGCAGAGAGAAGAATGCAGGGCTCATGCAGAAGGGGGAAGCCACATATGTCCAACACCTGGGTCTCTGGGGCAAGGGCAAGGCTCAGCATTAGGACACCCAGGGGGTCCCTTCCAACCTGTTAAGACTCCTTCAACAGGTCGGCAGGTATGTGTGTCTGTCTATGCAGTGTCTCAAGCATCCACTCACGGTACTGTGGAATGTCAGAGTTAGCAGACTTAGGTCAAAATGCCAAAGTTACTAGTTCCACACACCAAGCAAAAATGATTTCCCTGATCAGCCACGGTGGCACTCACTTTTAACCTCAGTACCCGGGAGGCTGAGGCAGGAGGATCTTTGTGAGTTTGGTCTGGCCAGCCTGGTTTATACAGAGAGTTCCAGGACAGCCAGGGCTACACAGTGAGGCCCTGTCTCAAAGCAAAAACAACAAAAATCAGTTGAACATGAGTAAATTTTTTCAGTAACAACCACAAATAAGAAAGAAAGAAAAGAAAAGGAAAACTTCAGGTCACGCTAACTTTGTAAAGTCTTTATACAGAAACTCTAAAACTCCTCCATAAAGGATGGGAAAGAAACAGAGTTATGGCACAGGCTGTGATCCCTGTCCCCCTCTACCCCCCTCTTCAGGAGGTGGTGGCAGGAGGATCGAGAGTTTAGGGCCAGCCTGGTCTACATAGCAAGTTAGAGGATATCCTGAGCTACCTGACGCTCCATCTCAAAACACCAAAAAATAAAATGATAAATAAATAACATCAACAATGCAGGTAAAGAGAGACACGGATGTGCTTATGGCCAAGATGCCTTGGCATGGTACAGACTAGAAGAAGCATGTGCAAATGTGTGCTTACACTTGTGTCTATGTGTGTGCACCTGTGGGTGGGTGTGCTCATTTCTGTTGGGGGGGGGGTTAAAATTGTATCCAGAACCTAAGTGCTCCGAGGCTCAGGCCAGGGGTGACTCAGCACGGAAAGCCATTTCCCTGGGAAAGCAGACCAGCCCCTAATTTGCATCTGTCCCCTCCTTCTCTCCCTCCTCTCCCCAAACCGCAGCCTCCACCCTTCACCTTCAGCTCCACGCTGGGTTGTTCCCACCTCAGAGCAGAGCCATGTCCCCAGCCCAGCCCAGGCAGGGGCCACAGCGGGATGGAACATCAGCCCTGAAGCTGGACACCTGGCCTTCCCCTTGATCCTTTGCCCTGCCGGCCCGAATTCCCAGAATCCCCAGCATCAGATGGCTGCTGAGGCCGAGACCTGCCGGAGGGTCAGGCACCCATCTCTGTCTTCCTTAGAACCCTCTTGGGCTACAAGGCTCTTACATTTTTATGGGACAGACTCCACTCTGACCTCATTACCATCCTAACCTCAACAACTCACCTTCCCTCGCCTCCTGTCCCTGGGACTCAGTTTCCCTACCTGCTGTTGAGTGGAGATAACAAAGCCACATTGTTGGAGCTCCTTATCCAAGCAAGAGTCCCACGGCTTGCCCTGGCTAGAACCTGATGTGTGTAAGCAAGGCTCAGCCCAGCGTACGGATTAGCTCCCCCTGTGTAACTCTTCCACCACCAGCTCATCTAAGCCTTTCTCGTGAGCCCCTGTGTCCACCTAAGGTCAGGAATCAGAGCGGAGGGGCTACAGAGACGGCTCAGTGGTTAAGAGCGCTGTCTGCTCTTCCAAGGGACCCGGGTTCAACTCTCAGCACTCACAACTGTGTGTAAGCAGTTCCAAGTAGTCTGATGCCCTCATGTCAATGCAAAAAATAAAAATAAAAAAATCAAATAAATAATGAAAAAAAGAAGCAAACACACATGTGGCGCTGGGGCGGGGCAGAGTCCCACCAGGAGGGTCTTTGTAATGGCATCACCCTGCCGTCAGCCATCCTGCCAGCCCCTCCCCCACCCCGCCCCGCACCCCCCCAACCCGCCACACCTTCTCCAGCAGACCTCCACCAGGCAGAAGCCTTGGGACTGACCTGCGGCAGTGTGTGGATCACCAAACTCCCCACCCCTTGAGTGCCATGCTACAATCACTCCCTCTTCCAGCCAGCCACGCCCCCCACCCCCACCCCTGGCCTTGGCCTCTTCTCTGACCGCACCCAGGGAACCACGAGCTGGGACAGGCTATGTCCCTGGCCCTTTGCAAATGCAGTGCCCACCATCTGGATATGCTCAGGAAACTGGCCATTCCTATGGGTCCAGAAGAGCTCAGGCCAGGCATCATGTTCCCAGACTCTAGGAGCCATTCTCTGCCTCCCTTTACGCCCGCCCAACTGTACTGAACACTGCTGTTTCCCTCGTGGTTCAGAGCATGGACACAGGCTGCTGGGTGTCCTTGGGCAGGTTAGTAAACCTGTCTGAGCTTCGGGTCTTCTCACTTCTAGGATGAAGATACAATTATGAGGCCCAGTGATACAACCCATGTTGACAGACCTGGTAGAGAGCAAAGAGCTAAAAACAGGAAAGCTATTAGTTTCTGGGTCCCACTTCCAACATGGGACCTGACACGGAGCAGGTGTTTGTTGAGTGGATAAACGAAAGGTGAGCATTCCCAGAAGCCCCAGTGCGACTCCAGGAAACTGCACTGGTTTTCATCATCTAGGTTTCTCTCTCTCTCTCTCTCTCTCTCTTATTATTTCTCTTCGACAAACTTGCAGGTGAGTACTGGAGTCCTTCAGTGAGAGAACATACCCACCCACGTCTCCACCAGGGCTGCAGCCCCCAGTGGCCTCACACTCATGGCAGAAGAAGTTACTGCCAGTTGGGATCCCTATTTTACCCAATGAGGGCGGGATGCAAATCCAAGCGCTGACCACACCACAGTCTAGGTGGACAATGCAGTGAGCTCCCACAGGCCAGCCTGTGTCTGGTGACCCACTGTGCCCTCAGCTGTGTGACTAGAGGCTTACTTGGGAAACAGGGCATGCTCTCCCAGGAGCAAAGGCAGATCTGGCCAGTTCGGGCCTGCAGGCACTAGGGCCTTCAGTCACTAGCAGACTCCCCCATGCTACATCTTATGGGGTATGGTCCTTATGGGGTAAGGACCCTGCTGCCACCTCACAGATGTTCAAGCCAAGAGCAGATGGGGTCAGCCTGGGGCCACAAAGTCTCCTGGGGATGCCATTCCTGGGCTTCACCATCAGAACTCCTTCCTACAATTTCCAGGCACCACCTTGGCTGGCCCTGGACCATTTAGCTGGCATGTCACAAAGCACCTGTAGCATGTCCAACTTGAGAAAAGCCCTGAACTTATGGACAGACAGACCCAGGCTCCAGTTATGACTCTGTCCCTGTTTGGTGACCACAGACCAGTCACCAAACCTCTCTGGACCCAACTGATACAGTTTCCTGCCCAGGACCAGGGCTACTAAGAAGATGGAAAGACAGACATATACATTGTTGCCCACTCTCTGTCACCAATGGGGCCTCCAAAAGCTGGGCCACTGAAGCAGCAGAAACACAGTCAGCAAGTGGCCAGAGCCCCCAGACTCCACTCTGAACAGGCAAGTTCCCTCTCTCAGGAGGACTCAGTCGACAGCTACCACAGTTGCACATGTCTAATGGAAGTTTTAGTTTCTTTTAGAACTCAGTTATGTTGTGTGAACAGGGTTTTGTTTTAACCCCAAGTGTGGGATATGGAGCTGCTTTTAGTTTGTCTACAGCTGATGACTGTCTCGTGTGGCTCGGAGAGGCTCATGATCTTTGCCAGCTGGAGTTAGTGGAATTCTGAGGACTCTGAGAGAGTATAAATATGAGAGCCCAGAGAGAGAGAGAGAGAAACAGAGACAGAGAGAAAGACAGAGAGAGAGGACACAATGGCTTGATGGATGAAGAGATCACTTCAGTAATACTTAGAGAAAGAAGACTGCTTGCTGCATTTGCTGATTTTCTGGTTACCTGGACTTCTGGATATCCTGACAACTGAGACTGGTATTACCCCCCAAAAAACCCTGATGACCCTAACCAGTCAGAGGAAGTAAAGAGGTTTATGTCCCCTTTCCCTTCTAACTTTCTTTCTCTCCTACCTAGGGCTGGGGGGTTGGAAGAGAGGTAGAGGCTTAGGAACCCTCAAATAAAACAGTTTAAAAAGAGTGCCTACATGCAGGCGCATTCTGAGTTGGGAGCACGTGTGCCATGTGACCCTGCAGCAGCCAGCAGCCCTAGGGAAACTGAGTGGGCAATGAGTTCCAATTCTCAGGATCCATACAAAAGCCTGGTATGAGCCGGGCAGTGGAGGCACACATGTTTAATCTCAGCACTCGGGAGGCAGAGCAGGTGGATCTCTGTGTTCGAGACCAGCCTGGTCTCCAGAGAGTTCCAGGACAGCCTGGGCTACACAGAGAAACTCTGTCTCGACAAACAACAAACCAACCACAACAACAAAAAAACAAAGCCAAATACACAGACCTGGGATGATGGTGCTTGGCCTGATTCCTGGTAGGGACAGGAGGGTTTCTGGGGCTCACCACCCAGCCAGTTTAGCCAAACTGGTGAACTCCAGGTTCAGTGAGACACTCTGTCCCCTAAAATGTGAGGTGTGATTGAGGAAGACCCCCCCCAACACTGACTTCTCTCCTTGACACACCCGCCCACTCACGTAAACACACAGGCCACAAACAGACACACCTACAGGCACACACTTATCTCTCAAATGAGGAGGAGGTCTATCAGGACAGGCCACAGGAGGAACATGGCATTTTTACCATGGATGCCATCTTGCTGTCTGATTCCATGCCTGTGGCTGGCAACAGCAATTCAAAGAGAAACTAAAACTCTTGTTAATGGCTCAAACCGGTGGGAAAGGGAGACGTTTGTCTCAAAGTTATTTTTCGAGCTGGACTCAGGACCCCCTTTCCCAGGAACCTGCAGATGTCCAAAACAGCTTGCCAGGAGTGGGGTGAGGCAGGCGGGGCACACTTCCCAGCAACGCCAGAGCAACAGAGGAAAAGGAAGGAAGACAGGGAGGAGCAGAAAGAAAGGAAGGGACATAAAAGGGGACGTTTGTGTCTGCGGGTGTTGTCCGGGAACTTGGAAAGTGGCGGCCTGGAAGCAACCCTGCAGGCTCAGCCCCTCAGTCTTGCTGCACACGTCACCACCAACCTCAGCACCGTACCTGAGCACAGGTAGTGTTCGGTGTGTTTACTTTATGTCTTGTGTTTTGCCTGCATGTGTGTGCTCCTTGCCCAAGCAATGGTCTTGCAGGCCAGAAGAGGTGTCCGATCCCCCGGAACTAGTTAGAGCGGGTTGCCCACTATGGATACAGCAGGTCATGGGCTATAGGGCCGGCCATAGTTAACTGTAAATGATCTTGTGGAAGAAAGATCTCAAAGCACACCTTTGAAGGGGCAATGGGACGTCACAGAAGAGAGTGGCTGGGGCTGGGGAACAGTCCTGAGCTTACTCAGCCAATGTAAACTTTTTTTTTTTTTTGAGACAAAGTACCCTGTGTTTCAAGGCTGGCCTTGAACTCAGGATGACCTTGAACTTCTGATCCTCCTGCCTCTGCCTCCTGAGTACTGGGATTCCAGACACACTGTACCATGTCCAGTTTTATGCAGTAATGGGAAAAGACCCCAGGGGTTCATGGATGCTAGGCAAGCACACTACCAACTGAGCCATGTCTTCAGCCCCAAGAGGGTTGGGTTTTTGTGTGTGTTTTGTTTTGTTTGATTTTTTTTTTTTGAGACAGGGTTTCTCTGTGTAGTCTTGGATGTCCTGGAACTCATTCTGTAGACCAGGCTGGCCTCCAACTCAGAAATTCACCTGTCTATGCCCCCTGAGTGCTGGGATTAAAGGCATACACCACTACTGCCTGGCTCCTCAGTTTAAACATTTGACAAGAGCTTTTTAATTGCATGTTATCCCCGACCCCAGCACCCAGCTGTTCTCCAGGTTTCTAATGTGCCCTCGTCTCTGGGGCTCCTGAAAATCGTAGAGAGACACCTAAGGACGTTCAGCTGTATACAGGGGAAGACAGCCACCCAATTCCATTTCCTTCTTGCCAGGCACATGATAGGAGACCGGAAAGTGTTTCATTAGACATGTATTTCTCTGAGGGAAATTCCCCTGTTAAGACTGGCCCTCTGGATTCCTGGGCTCGGTGTAAGTTTGGACAGATTCCCTCAGACCTCCTGGACTCCTAATTCTTCATCAAGGAAGAGAGGCTCTGAGGTGTGTTTGCCTAGTCAACCCTCTCTGAGAACACTCCAGTCTGGGACTGCAACACCATGGTAGAACACCTGACCAGTACAAGCCCAGGCCCTGTCCAACCAGCAGGGAAGTATGAGGCTATAACAGTTCTCCTGCCTGAGTCTGGAATCACACGCACACACACCACACACTCACACACACAACACACACACAGAACTCTGTCCTTTTCTGTCCCAAATTGAAGAAGGACAGAGTGACCAGCTATCATCTCCCGCTCCGGCTTCTAAGCTCTTCATATCCTCTGGAGTGTTCAAGCCTGAGGAGGAAGCAACAGAGCCAACTGGGCTCCTCTGGGAGGCAGACACCATCCTCTCCCTTCCTTCTGATGGTGGTGGGCTCTTACCAGGACCACTTAATGGAGCCGTCAGCATCTCAGGCCCCAGGTAGGCCAGGGGACCTGCTTGCCCTTCAGCCCTCCTGTCTCCAGAACAGACTTCAACTGCTCCTCACTCTGTCATCCTGGCACCTTGGGTCAGATGACCTGAATTGGGCCCTTGGCCCTTTATGGCCTCATTAAATGTTTACCTGTCTGCCCTCACAGGAAGAAGACATGACGGCATGTGGCAACAGAGGGAGTTCTCTGCAAAACAGCAAGAATGAGCAGCTCATGAGGACAGGGCAGACAACGCCCCTGTGTGGAGGACCCTAGAATGGACATATAGCCATGCTGGGCCATGGGGTCACCTGTTAGAACAGGAGGAGGGCCCCACTGGAGGTGTGCCCTAGGGAGGAATATGTGCTTGTTAATGGCCCACAGGAGGGATGTCACGTCCACACCGATGGCCTCCTGCCAGCCTGGTCTGCTTCCCAAGCATCACTGTCTACACCCGAGGACTGCTTTGCCTGTCCCTACAGACTGGGACAGTACCGTCGAAATGTACTGGAACAGCTGGTCCGGCCCCCATATGGGGGTGCTTCTCCATTCCAGCCCCCTCCTCGTGAATGTCTCCTCTTCTTGGGGAAAACAAAAACAAACAAACAAAAAAACCACATTTGCTCAGAACCCTAGCTTTCACCATCTCCAGCACACAGCCTTTCACCAGACGGCCAGGTGGGCTGTCCTCCACTGCCCTTCCTGGCATGGAGAGCCTCCTTTCAGGCGGGGTAGCTGGGCACAAAGTTTTCTCCCATCTCCAGAAAAACAGGTTTGCTTGGCAGTGGCCAGAGGGTGTTTTGTATTGTCACAACCTAATGTTGACACTAAGTAAATCAGCTGCCCTCTCCGTGCCGCTCTGTGCCCCGGCCTCTCCCGTCTGCCTCGGAGCCAAGAATCTTGGACCTGGAATGTATTTGCTGACACTTTTCTTCTAAGGCTCGGCTTCAGCCAACCAAGGGTAGGAGAAAGGAAGCAACCACACATGTCTAGTCCAGGTCCATTGCCGGCTTCCTGGTGGCCATTACCAACAAAAGCCGGGCATGGTTCAGCGCTTCCTTGAAATAGCTTCGGAATTGTTCTAGGCAGACAGCAAAACAGTGACTCTCTCGTGGGATCCACTCGGTCAGCCGGAGGGGAAGCAAGAGCCATCAACTGTCCATGAATGTAACTGACTCACTCAAAACAGGATGCTTTCCAGGGAGAGGGGGAAATGCTGTCTGGGACAGCCTGAAGTTTCACTGGCCAATATGTCCTTCCAACCAACCCCCTCTGTGCCACTAAGAGAGAGGGGAACATAAGACAAGATGGCTAGCTTCTCTTTTCTTTCAAAGCAGGGCCTCCTGTATCCCAGGTTGGCCTCCAACTCAATATGCGGCCAAAAATGAATGACCTTGAACTTCTGTTTCCTCCTGAGTGTTGGCC
This sequence comes from Pachyuromys duprasi, assembly GCA_028658305.1. Taxonomy (NCBI): domain Eukaryota; kingdom Metazoa; phylum Chordata; class Mammalia; order Rodentia; family Muridae; genus Pachyuromys; species Pachyuromys duprasi. The sequence goes on from CM053752.1 coordinate 18,113,049, forward strand.
TTACAGATATTCACCACCATCCCTTGTTTATGTGGTACTAGGAGTTGAACCCAGGGATCTGTGTGTGTGTCATCTAGCCCCAACTGAGCTGAGCTACATCTCCACCCTATACTCTCTGGTTTCTTTGCTCTCAGTGAATCCAGTCATAATTTCATTACTGTGTGTCAGCCACTTTACAGTATTCAGCATGCAGGTAACCCCTCCATCCAGAGAGAGAGAGAGAGAGACTCATTTCAAGTGTCCAGGCTCTGACAGGCACTAGGGACCTACCATTTGAAGTTCCTGTCTCCCAGAACCTATGGCACGACAGGAACAAACACAGGAGATGGCTTCAGACAGCCAAGGGCTTAGGACAGAACGACTGACCGGTGAGTTGACGACATGGAGGAGTCGTGAGAGAAGGTATCCACGGAGCAAAGACATCAAAAGATGGAGGGCCAGACGGACACCCACAGGGACAGGGCTGGGTCACTCTGATAATCTCTTATAAATCCGCCAGTGCTTGAGGAAATAAATGTCCCTACAGGAAAAGGGTCAGCTGTGGCTGGGGTGTCGCTCAATGGCAGAGTGTCACTTAAAACACACAAAGTGTGCGCTCCCATCCCCAGGGCTGGAAACAAAACAAAAGGAGACTTTAAAATACTGAGTAGGGGACAGCTTGGAGAAGTTCAAAGAGCTTGTCACCAAGTTGGGAAATGACACCCTGCATTTTCAAGCTTGGGCTGGAAGCCAGCAGCCTCTGCGCAAGGCACACATTTTGAGTTAAGAAAAATAAAGAATAAGCATTGTATCATAGGCCCCATGAATCTCACAGACAGGAGAGTCGAGAATTCAAAGAGAGCCTGAGACCCTTTCTCCAAAATATAAAAAAAAAGCAAAACCAAAGACAACCTTTAAAAACCTAACTCTGGCGAGACTATAAAGAAACAGCGGCCAAGGTCAGTGTCAGCTCTGTGACCTCGAAGCGATGAAGGTGAAGGGTGGACATGACCTGAAGGTCTCCACAGCTTAGAGTGTTGACATTTAATCCCTATTGTGAGGTATTTGGAGGGGAACTCGACCTCTCTGCCGGGTTCAGAGGCAGGACCCTTGAGAGGTGACTGGAATGAGAGAAGGTTGTGAGTGTGGCTCCTTTACAGGGGGACCCAGAAGTGCCACACACACAAGCACAATGTGTGTCTTCCGCCAGCAAGAGGGCCGTCACCCAATACGGCCCCTCAACCCTGCATGAACTCAGAATCACGAGCCAAAATAAATTTCAATTCTTTATAACGTTAACTCCACCTGAGGTGTTGTATTAGCAACAGAAAGCAAACTAAGTCAACACTCAGGAGGCAGAGGCAGGAGGCCTGGGAAAGCAAGGCCTTCACTACATAGTGAGGCCTTCCTTTAAAAAAAAAAAAAGGAAAGAGTGAAGGAAAGACAGACAGACAGACAAAAACAAGGGCCTAGTGTGCGCAGAGCCTTGAGTTCCAACCCCAGCTCCAAGTAAACTGGGCACAGTGACCGCACCTGGAATTCTAGGACTCAGGAGGTGAAGGTAAGAGAATCAGGGTTCAAGACCATCCTTGGCTACATAGAAGCCAGCCTGGGCTACATGAGACACCACCTCAAAACAAACAAATAAGAAAGCCTCAAATCCTGGAATACAGAGGGAAGAAAATGGGGAAGGAGGGGAAAATGAGACAAGATGGTGGGGACAAGCAGGACTGGGAGGTCAAGAGTGCACCTAGGCAGGACGCTGGATCCAAAGCCAGTCCCAGACCACTCTTCAGTGGATACTTGTACAATACATCAACAATAAACACGCAGAAAGTGCTACTAGAGGGCCCCCTCCAAAACAGGCCAATAGAGCGCAAACCAACGTAGCAAGCATTGCAGCAGCCTCTGGGGTCGGTTTCCTCCCCACCAGGCTAAACCGGGATGCATTTCACAAACTCAACAAACTGAGCTGCAGAACGCCCTGTGTCTGTGTGTGTGTGGGGGGGGGAGGGAGGAGGGGTAGGCTCTAGGCAGCCAGAGTTAGGAACTGGCCCACATGTAGGGGCTGGTGTGGCCACTAACAAAGCCTGCTGGGCTTTGACCTAATCAGCTCTAGGTGACGGCTGGGACATAAGCCTCAGTTTCTGGATCTGAAATGAGGTCTCCGACTCCATGGAGGTTACATGATTCTCCAGCTTAGAGTAAGGTTCACTGTGCCTCTTCTCCGTCCTCTGTCCCTCCTCCCGTCCCAAAGTAGGAAGGAGACCAGCCTTCTAGGGAGCTGCAGCTGGCTCCAGGCTACAGTAACAGTGTTACCAACTGCAGTGACAACAGGTACAATAAACAACAACACCTTGCAGGGTGGTGACCCAGCACTCTTCAGAGCCTTAACTAAGTTCATAAAGCCACTGGCATCTGCAAGGCCACAAGCAGAGAGGACAGCGAAAGTGACAGAGGAGCTGAGTCCCTAGTGTTGGTTGTGGCTGGTCCTCGGGGAAGCTCACGGGCAACCTTCCTGTCCCCTCTCTCCCCACAGGCGCCTCTGCGGTGTCCAGCCCAGCCGGGCCCCTGCGCCTGGGTGCGAGCCTCCTAAGAAGGCCCTTCTGCCGCCCCTCGAAGACCTGCGCCCCCAGGTCCCAGAGGGGACAGCCGACAAACCCGGATTCTGTCGGGGACAGGTGTGAACCACACGGTCGCCGCTGGAACAGTACGAATCCCAGATCCCCGAGGGAAGGACAGATGCCAAGTCTCAGGTTCTCGCAGGGACAAGTGCCCGACGCCATCTTCCCCCCGCGGCCCGGGCTGAGCCAGGCCACCCTACTATGGCAGTGCCGCGCCCTAGTCTCAGCCTCACAGTGCAAAGGCCCGAGCCGCGCCCCCTAAGGTTTCAACACAGAGAGGGGCACTTGCTTCACCACGTCCTGGGACCAGGGCGCAAGGGCCACCTCATTGCACGGACGCGCAGCGAGACCCGCAGACGCAGCTAGCACTTTCTGGGGTGGTAGCCGCCGAGGGGGCCACCGAGGGACTTGGGCACAGGTCCCCCTATCTTTCAGCTCCTTGGCCTGGGGCTGCCCGGGGCTTACCTGCCGGGCTGGGCTGGTGTGTCGGTGGGCGAGCTGCCCGAACGCCTCTCGACAGGCAAGGCGGCGGCGGAGTCGGGGGCGCCGGCTGGAGGCGGGTTACTGTGAGCGGCGGGCTGGGCCCTGATAGGTGGCCGCTCCCGCCCGCCCCTCCTCTCCTCTCCCCTCCCCTCCCGCCTAGTCTGGGGATCCCCAGGCCCCACTAAGGGGCTACAGAACCGCTCGGTAAGAGCCGTGAGTGCGCCGTTAACTTGCAGACTTCCCTCCCCTGCCTGCCCGGGTGTCCCAGCCAGTACTTCTGCGAGAGCGCGCTCTCCGCGCAGACGTCCCTGCTGGCAGGCTCTGCGTGAGGCATCCAAGCCCTACCAAAGGCTGCCTGCTTGGTCCTCACAGTCCTCCTAAAGGCTCGGGGCTTTTTTTCCCCCTGACCACTTACCCACGTAAAAACTGACGCTCAGAACGGTCGATGGCTCGATTAACAAACGAGCAGTGTTCAAAACACGCGCTCTTTCGGCTGCCACACGTGGGAGTTAGGTGTCTCTAAATCTTCACGAATGTCAAAAGCTCTTCCCAGACACCAGCCCTGAAGCCTGTGGCTTCCCTGTGCTCCCTCTCGCTACGAGCTCCCCGCTGCACCTCCCAGCCTCCCCTTCCCCTTCTGCCCTCTCCCTTCTCCCCTCTCCAGCAAAAGCTTTGGGTGACAGAAGGGGATCGGTGGAAGGAAAAATCTAGAATTACAGGTGGAGTGGGAGGAGTTGAATCTCCAGTTCCCTAGACCCCGAGCTTCAGCTCTGTGGTGTGTAATGGATGGAGGGCTTGACCGAATTACAAAGTAACCAGTGTCTAGTCAACAACAAAGCTTGTTTACCGCAGGTCAGCTCCTCTGGGGTTAGCAGAATCTGGGGCAGGTGCCTCCTAACGGGGTTCTTCAGGGGTGCTTCACCAGGCAGTTGGCTTGACTCTTCCCTCTCCCGTCAGGAGAAAGGTGATACTTGGTGCTCCCTAAATGTTCTCCTGACACAGCAGGACGGCCCTTCCCCATATGTTAGAGGGTCCTAGGCAGACTTTAGTCTCAGGACCCCTTTAAACCTGCCACTCTGACCTCTTCAGTTTTGTGGTTCTTCCACCGCCTCCAAAGCCAGTAGAGAGTTTAGCCCTGATCCTTGCTTATAGTCCCCGAGGGATTGCCGCAGCCTGGAGTTGGGGGTCAGGGAGCTTTGAGCACTCTCTGCCAGTGCATTTTGCAGATGAACGAATTGAGACTCAAAGAAAGGGAAGCAATGACAAGGGGTCTCACAGGCCAGAAAGGCCTGACATATTTATTTGAGGATGTGTGCAAGGGCATCTAGAGGCACAGGGCCAGGCACATAATAAGTGTTCTATAAACATTAGCAGAACAGGCAGAGGAAGGAGGCCAGTTTGAGGTCAGATGGGGAGGATCTGGGGGAGGGGGCGAATGAAAATATTTAGAAAATATTTAGCCTGAAAGATCCCCAAGGCAACAAGCTGATCAAATGGCGGGGTGGGCTGGTGCATGGCTCATCTCTGAACTCCCTGAATCTGGGGAGGCTGGGAAATTGGATAGGTTCTGGGCAAGACATCCATGGAGAAAGAAAGAAACAGCTGGGTGTGTTCATACACACCTGTGGTTCCCAGGACCTGGGAAGTGGAACCAGGAGGCCAGGAGTTCAAGGCCATCCTCAGTTACACAATGAGTTCCAAGCCAGCCTGGTGTGCATGTGACCCTATCTAAAATGACTTAAAAAAAAAAAGAAGGAAAGAGACAAATGGTGGAAAATGGGGTAAAACCACTCAAATAAGAGCTTGGTTCCCAGCACTAGGGAGGCAGAGGCAGGCAGATCTCTGATTTCCAGGACAGCCTGTTCTACAGAGTGAACTCGGGGACAGCCACAGAGAAACCCTTCTCAAAGAACCCCACACCCCTGCCAAAAAAAAAAAAAAAAGAAGAAAGAAAAGAAAAGAAAAGTGTGGCTTCCCATTACTGCCCCAAAGTCCTGGGTCAGACACAAGAAATAAGAAAAGCAATAATAATGGAGGCTGCCACCGTCTGTCCAGGACTCAGCACTTCATCTTCTCTTGCCTTCCACATCCTTTTGAAACATTGATTTAATTTGTTGGGAAAGGGAATGTACATGTGGAGGTTCAGAGGTCACCGCTCGGGAGTCGCTTCTCTCCTTCACCACATAGACCCCATGTTCTATCCCAGAGCCACTAGGCTATGCATCCTTCTGCCCGAGAGCACCATACTCAGTGACTTGCCCTTTTCTCTCTGGGGGCCTTAGTCCAGAGGTGCTGCCTGCAGCAGCCGCTGGGTCCTCATAATCCTGATGCCCTCTGCCCATGACCACTTGTATCTATGGTCCAGCTGACACTGGATGGAACAGCGCTGGCATCAGGTCAAGTTTTGGCCTTGAGATGTCTTTGGATCCTTTGTTTAACAAATTAGGATCTGGGTCAGAGGCACTGGCAAGCCACGTTGTATAAATTGAGGCAGAAAGATTGAGAGTTTCAGGCCAGCCTGGGCTACATAGTGAAACCCAGCTTAGGTTATAGCTTGGTTGGCAGAGTGCTGTCATAACATACCTTTTTACTGGACCTGCCGTTCCCCAATGGGGCTTGACTGGCTAGCCAGGAATCCCTCTGCTCCTACCTCCCCAACACAGGGGTTCAGGCCAGCACTGCCACACCCAGGTCTTTACATGGGTGCTGGAACTGAACTCAGCAATGGCTCTAACAGCTGAGCTGTCTCCCTAGTCTCATGGTTACACTTATGTGAAGCTTGAAACAAGGCAAAGGTCATCTATAGACAGGTGGAAAATGGAGATGGGAGATGGGGGCTCATGAGAGCTACTGGGTGACACAGATGAGGTCATTCGGCACACACACAGTCCTACATGTAGAGTCAAATGCTTATTATCCTTGCGTGTTTGTGTAGGGAAATGAAAACCAATGCTAAATTGAATCAGGTCCATGAAGGACGAGATCAGACTCAAAGATGAGCATCACCAAGGTCCAGATTGACAGCAGCCAGGGAGACTCAGCTAGCTGAGCCCATGTGGTCTGGGAAAGGCCAGCTTCCCTGGTGACAGAAACGGTCCTGGCAGAACAGGTAATTCAGCTCGCTCAGCTCGGTGCCGTGGCTACTTAACAGCAATTTGATAGGGACACGCGTCAGGCCAAGAGCCGGTGGCTGGGCTGACCGAAATAACCTGTTTTGGCGTACATGGCTTGTCAGGGGATGGAGAACAGGCCTCCACTCTGTCAGACAATTCCAGGAATCCGGGTCCTGAGATAGCCGGCCCTGTAGCACCGTTGAGGCCTTGAGCAACAGGCTGTGGACGTCCCTGGTTATCAGTCAAGTTAGGTCTGGTGAGAGGCAGTGGACCCACAGGGGGCAGACAGGAAGAAGCCCCAGCCCTGTGAGATCTCCTCCCATCCAGAAATAACATCCGTTGACAGGCAGCTTATCGGAACGATAGCAGGTTTTCTCACAAACAATTACAGCCCCAGAAATTCACCATGCACCTTCAGCAAGCATGGACGGTGGGGTCTGGCCACATGTTTGCTCTGGGGTGCCCTGAGAAGGGCCTCTTCTAGCCCAGCTCCCTCCTCTCTGGCTAGAAGGCAGGTCCTGTGGATGTGTTTGCTTTCTTGTAACCACAAAGGGCCCGAAGCAGAGATCTGTCTCACAATGAAGAGACTTTCGTGTTATCCCTCTGTCACAGAGGAACACTAGGTCAGGCAGGTTGCACACAAGGTTCCACGGGAGGCAGGAACCAGATTGTCATCCCCAGCCCGATGGGCCTTCCTGTTGCCGCCTCTCCTGCCTCAAAGAATGAAGAGGCCCAAAGGGGATAAAAACATTTCTGGACTTCTGCTCACACAGGAAATTATCCATTTTTCTTCAAAGCTCTGCAGGCATGTTATTGCTGTCCCCTTAAGTGTGAAAGAAATGTGGATAAGACGTCATTATCTATTCTATGGTGTGTGCTTATGTGCAGGTGCATAGAAGCCACAGTGGGATTTCACGTGTCCTGCTCAATCACTGCTCAACCAAGGCCTCTCACTGAACCAGGGTCCCAGCTGGTGACCAGCAAGCCTCAGAACTCCTCCTGTGTCCACTCACCGCAGCACCAGGGCTCCTGGGCACAAGGAACTGTGTCCAACCCCCCGTGGGGGTGCTGGGGTCTGAACTTGGTGCCTATAGAGCAAGCGCGCTTGCCCATTGAGCCATCTCCCCTGTCCCAAGAAATGTAGATAAAAGTGGCAGTGGTGCAGCCATGTGAGTGACACAGGGTAGGCAAGATGGGGCAAAGCCATGGCCTGTTCTCCAAGGGGATGTGGATGCCACGCTTATTTAGGCAGCACTCCTCCGAGGCCTCTGCAACAGTTACTGCCCCTAGGTTCCGCTTGAGTTTCTGTTCTGACCTCCCTAGGTAATGGGCTCCTAAGCTGTAAGGCAACATAAGCCCCGTCCCCCATTTTTAAAATCACAGCAGCAGAAACCCTGACTAACACAGGCCCTGACGGGCTGGAGGCTGCCCACTCTGTCTGGCGGGTAGATGCTAAGCACAGTTGCAAAGCCCTATGGTGTCCCTTCTCTTTCTCCTTCCCTGTATCACCCCTTAAGTCATGTCAGTGTTTGACTCTTAACTTCCAGATCCCTCCCTCACCGGAGCATTCTCAAAAGCTCCCTGCACCTCTTCAGTGCGACTCTGGGGACACACGGGAGGCCTGTCACCTTTATCCCCAGGGAACTCTTGGTCTAGAGGAGCAATTGCAACTGGAAAGTCCAACAACCAGTAGAGAGGCCAGATTCCTTTTTATTTCATTTTTAGATCTATTGGTGCGTGCGTGCGTGGTGCCCCACAAAGGTCAGAAGAGGGTGCTGGCTCTCCTGGAACTGCAGTTAACAGATGATTGGGAGTTACAGATGTAGGTTCTTAAGAACTGACCCTCTGTCATCTGCAAGAGCAATAACTGTTTGGGTTTTGTTGGTGGTGGTGGTTGGTTGGTTGGTTGGTTGGTTGGTTTGATTTGGTTTTTAACTCTCCATCTTCTTTTGGGGCTGGAGTAGAGTTCTGAGAGAAGAAACAAAATGGAGATGCATCCTGCCAAGTAGAGGCCGCCTCAACTGGAACCCCTGGCCAAGGTTTCCCATAGGCCTCTGGGGCTAATTAAGTGAGGCTCAAAGGACCTGGGGACCAGACCCAGCCTCCCAAGAATGGGGTGGCTCTTCTGTGTTCCACAGGGCTGGGGTGTGGAGCTATGAATGCCAGGGGGTGGTCTTATGTGGAAGGCTCCGTTCTCATCTCCCACTTTTTCCCAGGCCTCCCAGCTTGGTGTGTGTCCAGCTGCCTGGTTTCTAAGGGCCTGGGGTGCTGTCCACAGGAAGGAAGTGTGAAAAGGACTGAGGATGAAGGAAGGACAAGGTCTATCACAAGCCAGAGCCACGCACTGCACATAGCTTACAGCAGTAGAAGCCTATCTGCTCCACAGCACACATGCCAGGAACACAACTCCCTCTCCAAGACAGCCCTAGACCTCAAAATCCTGGAGGACAGATCTGGGATTGAGACATTGTCTTCAGAGACTGTCTCACTGCATCCTGGGGGCTGGAGGAGTTCTGATGGAATCTTTATAGGAGGCCAGTCTTCCCTCAGTCCTTCACAGTCTTCTGTTGTAACGCCCTGGGTCACAGAGGAACAACCCTGGAAGGCCGGGGAAGCAGGCGTGTGACAGGCTCGGTGACTTTAGACTCCCTGAGCCTCCGTGGTCTGTATTCCCCACAGCAAACGTGGAGCCTCCTCCCTGCCAAGCTTAACTTGGTACCTGCTGGCTCTCTGTGGCTTGCTCAGTGGCCCACCCCCAGGCAATGTGGGAAAAAAAAAGAAAAAAGAAAAAGAAAGAACAAGAGGCCTGGGCCTACTGTAGGTGAGGTGGGGAGCAGGGCCTGACTCTTGGGAAGAGCTGCTTCCTCTCCCACAGGCTCCTGCTGTCTACGCCTAAGGCAGTGAAGCGCGGTGAGGGTAGGGAGGGGCTAGTAGGTGAGGAGTGGGGCCAGGTTTCCCAGTCTGATAGAGAAGACATATGTTCTGGTCTTCCTCCTTCCAACACTTTGCCCCATCCCCACTCCATAGGAAACCTTAACCACGAACTTTGCTCTTGCTCTTGGATGAAGAGGTTACTCCTGGATTAATAAGGAATGGTGCCTTTCTCATGCCATTTGAGAGGAGGGTCATGTCGGGAGGTATTGTCCAGTCACAGGTTTCCCGGCAGCTCTCCAGGGTACAAAGCTGTCCCTTCTGTCATCCTCCCTTCCTCCTCACGGACTGAACAGCTACTCAGCTTTACCTGGTGAAGAAGAGGGGGCTGATCCCAGGGCAAAGGCACAAGGGGTGGAACCCCTGAGGAGCAGAAATGATCCAGAAAGGGGAGGGGTGGGGAGGAGAAGGGAATAGACAGCCAGGCCCTCACCCCCACCAGCACACACCAGGGAAGCAGCCCCCTCAGCTGCTGATCCTGGAAGAGTGCCCACTGGCGCTTCAGCAGCGCTTCGGTGTAAGAAGTGTGCCCTGGGCCCCTCAGCCCTCGGGAACTCCTCCCACCTCTGCAGGGTCTGTAAGCTGCCTCTGCAGAACTGGGGGGAGGAGCTGGCGTCTGCACTCGCGAACCTGAACCTCCGGAACCTCCGTAGCTGTACCCGGCCAGATCTGTGCCCAGGCACTGGCTCCCCACCCGCAAGATCACAATAGCATTCTGTGCCTCTCTGGCATGTCCGCGGACAAGGTTCACTTCTGGACTCCAGACTGTCCTGGGATAGCGCCTCGGCGGCGGTAGGTCTCATCCACCGGGCAAGGCTTCTAAAATACCTTCCAGGAGCCAGTGAGTGCGGCAAGGCCTGGGAGTGTACCGCCAACACCCAACACCGAAGCGGGAGCCTCGAGACGATTATGTTAAATGGTTCCACTAGATGGTGCTAAAGGTAAACGGTTAAGATATGGGAAAGGCGCTGGGCCTGGCGGCGAGTGGGGGTGGGGATTTAAGACCGGAAAATTCTGCATCAAGAATGGTCAGACTGCAGAGCTTCAAATCCAGGCTCTCTGTTTGACAAGTGGTATATGTTTCCACAACTTCCTCTGTTTTTTCCCGGAGACAATTTTTCTATGTGTGGCCTTGACTATTGTGGGCTGGCTTTGCAGACCAGGCTGGCTTTGAACTCACAGAGATCCACCTGCCTCTGGTCCTCCCTGAATGCTGAGATTACAGGTGGGGCTATTCTGTTTTTTTTTTTCCTAAAAGATTTGTTTATTTTTATTTTATGCGTACGGGTGTTCTGCCTGCATGTCTGCAGGCACAGTACGGCCATGTTGGTCCCCTGAGCAGAAGTTACAGGTGATTGTGGGTTGCCATAGGCACTGGGTACCGAACTCCCATCCTCTGCAAGAGCAGTTACTACTCTCATCTGCTGAGCAATGTCTCCAGTCTGTTTCCACAACCTTCTTATTGGTGAAAAAACGAAACAAAACAAAACAAAACAAAACAAAACAAAAAACCTAGTGGAGATTGAACACAAAACGTGGGTCACACAGATTTACAGTGAGACACAAATGGACAACCCCACCACCACAGTTTCCCCAGAGATTAAGCCCAGAACCTTGTATATACGTGCTAAACATGTGTTGTGTGATAAAACTTTTGGGGAGATGCTACACGCAGGTCTACTCACCCCATAGACCAAAGCATGGATACCACCAAAGACTAACTGTGAACCACGGGTTTTATTAGGGTTGCTTACAGGAGCAGAAATGCCTCAGATAGCTGCATCACCAAAGCCCTTCTTTACCGCTGGGCTACAGCCCAGCCCAAGAATGACGTTCTTTCTATGGAAGCCTGCTGGTCAAGTTTTACATGAGCTTTCCACAGTCTGAAATCCCCCGAGAAGGAAGAACCTCAGTGGAGGAGCCCTCTCCACCAGCGTGGCCTGTGAGTTCATCTGTGGAGGTCTGTCTTGTGGTTCACCAATACAAAAAAACAGCCTTTTCTGAGCATCACCATTCCTTTGGCAGGGTCTTGACCAGGTAAGACTGGAAACATCTAGATGAGAGTAGAAGCAGTTGAAAGAAAGAAAGAAAGAAAGAAAGAAAGAAAGAAAGAAAGAAAGAAAGAAAGAAAGAAAGAAAGAAAGAAAGAAAGAAAGAAAGGAAGGAAGAAAGGAAGAAAGAAAGGAAGAAAGAAAGAAAGGAAGAAAGGAAGAAAGAAAGACAGACCACTGTTTCTCCATTTCTCCACTGCTGACAGGGGATGTGACTTGGCTTCTGCCTTGATTTCCTGAATGATGGTTCCTGACTGGGAATATAAACCCTTTCTTGCCCTAAGCAGCCTTTGGTCAGGGTTATTTATCACAGCAGCAGAAGAATCTAGACCAGGAAGAAAGGGGGCCCATTCGGTCAATAGGCACTAAAATCATTGTGTTCCCTTGTCAATAAACATAGGAGAGTCTCTGATCTGTGCAGAGCAGGTGACAGGCTTGTCTTGTAATCCCTGGGATACACAGGGGTTTTCTGTGTATCCCAGGCTGTCTGTAGCCCAGGCTGGCCTCAAACTGAGAGCTCCACCTGCCTCTACCTCCAGAGTGCTGGGATTAAAGGCATGCGCCGCCGCCGCCGCCTCCGCTGCCGCCGTCAGGCTTGCACCCACTGCTCTTGCTCATTTCTTTTGCCTTTCTCAAAATTGCCAGCTTTCCTGGAAGCAGAGGTTCTCAACCTGACACTGGTGATCCCTTCAGGGGTCCCTTATCAGATATGTATATTAACATCCATAACAGTAGAAAAATGACGGTTGTGAAGTAGCATCAAGATAATTTTATGGTGGGGGGGTCACCACAACATGAGGAAGTGTGTTAAAGGGTCACAGTGTCAGGAAGGCTGCGAGCCACTGCCTTAAAGTGTTCTACAAGCTATTCAGCTCTCTGACCGTTCTTCCTGAGCATCAGACACAACCGTTGCTCTCTTTGTATACTGCCTCAGCAAGCAACTTTCCCCCTCCCTGCCTTCCCACAGCCCCTTCTGCGAGTTGGGGGGTGGGGTGGGGGATGGAGGGAAGAACATCCAAGGGCTTGCGCAGAAACCTCACTTTTTTTCTTGAGTGTTTGTACTCGTTTTTAATTTGGGATTTCCACAATCATCCAAGCATTTCCTGGTGTTTTTGTTTGTTGGGAACGTTGTCTGGTTTTCTAGTCGTGACACAGACTTAAAGCAGATGGTCACTCGGGCGGAAAGCCAAATCCAAAAGCAGATCTGTTCTGGACGAAGACTAGTTTCTTGCTTTAGACATCTGAACAGTGAGAAAGAGCCTCCTTCAAAATAGCTTTAAAAAAATCTGAGTAACAATTCAGATTATTTTTAAAAATCAGATATATTTAGCCGCACAGGGTGCCACATGGCTCTAATCTCAGCACTTGGGAGGCAGAGGCAACTTGTGTCACTGTGATTTTTTTATTTTTTTCTATACGGGGAATTCCAGGCCAGCCGGAATGACATAATGAGATTATCCTGTCTCAAAACTGAATATATACTTTAAAAATAATTTTAATTAAGTTATTTATATAATACCTATTTGTTGTTTGTGGTTTTAAAAGTATGAACCTGAACCATCTTTCCTGTTCTTGTTTGTGGCTTTGGGGAGAGGGTCTCATGTAGCCCAGGCTAACCTCAAGCTCAAGAAATAGCTAAGGATGACCTTGAACTTTTGTTTTGTTTTTGTCGAGACAGGGTTCCTCTGTGTAAACCACGTTGTCCTGGAACTCACAGAGATCTGTCTGCTGGGATTAAATGTGTGTATCAGCACTGCATGGCTTGACCTTGAACTTCTAAGCTACCATACTCTATGTCTCAGGTGCTGGGATTATTAAGCATTTTTTTCTTTTTTTTTTAATTTATTTATTTTTATCTCAATCACAGGTTAGGTACTTTGAATCCCAGGCGTAGCCCCCTCCCTCATTCCCTCCTACCCTCCCACTCCCTCCCTCA
>CM053752.1:18126665-18258138 GCA_028658305.1 Pachyuromys duprasi
TTTTTCTTCTAGAAGGTTTAGTGTGTCTGGTTTTATGTTGAGGTCTTTGATCCACTTGGACTTTAGCTTTGTGCAAGGTGATAAATATGGATCTATTTTCATTTTTCTGCATACAGATATCCAGTTGGACCAGCACCAATTATTAAGCATTTTTAAAAAAGATTTATTTATTTATTATGTATACAATGTTCTGTCTGCATGTACACCTGCATGACAGAAGTAGGCACCAGATCTCATTACAGATGGTTGTGAGCAACCATGTGTGATTGCTGGAAATTCAACTTAGGACCTCTGGAAGAGCAGCCAATGCTCTTAACCTCTGAGCCATCTCTCCAGCCCTGATGCTAGGATTATTAGCACTCACTAGGTTCCATTTTATTTGTTACTAGGAACTGAATCCAGGGGCATTATTCATACTAGGTGAGCACTCTCCCCACTGAACTACACCACTGTCAGCTTTTTATTCATTTAATCATTCATTCATTCAGCCAGTCACTCAGTCAGGGTTGCTCAGGCCAGTGCGTGTGAGCCATTGTGCCTGGCACAAAATTATTATCATCATCATTATTGGGCTCTTACCCACCTAGGGCCTCACACACTGTCTTAGTCACTGTGCTATTGCTGGAAAGAGACACCATGACCAAGGCAACTCTTATACAAGAAAGCATTTACTTGGGGGCTTGCTTACAGTTTCAGAGATTAGTCAGTCCATTATCGTGGCAGGGAGCATGGTGGTGTGCGGGCAGATGTGGTGCTGGAGAAGCAGCTGAGAGCTCTCCATCCTGACATGAAAGCAGGAAGTGAGCCTGGGCCTGGCCTGGGCTTTTGAAGCCTCAAAGCCCACCCCCAGGGACATACTTCCTCCAATAAGGGCACACCATGTACACCTTCTAATTCTTTCTAAATGGTGCCACTCCCTGGGGACTGAGCTTTCACAGATATGAGCCTATGGGGGCCATTGTTACTCAAACCACCACACACATCCTAGACACCTATTATACTATTTTAGGAGGAAGATGTGAGGGGAAGATAGAGGGAAGGAAAGCAAATGAGACCCACAGAGAGAAAAGGATAGATTTTGGTTTTAACAGTAGCTCTGGGCTTAGGGTTTATTTTGTTTTGCTATCTAAAGATTTGTTGTTCTTTAATGTGTATGGGTGTTTTGCTTACATAAGTCTGGGCACCACATACGTGCAGTGACCATGGAAGCCAGAGAAAGTGTCAGGTCCCCTGGACCTGGAGTTACAGACGGTTGTGAGTGGAGCAGCTAGGACGCTTGACCTGGGGCCATCTTCCCACCCCTCTGCCTGCTGAAAAAAAAAAATATATATATATATATAGTGTGTGTGCGCGCACACGCGCACACATGGGCGTATCAGTTTGTATGAAGGTCAGAGGGTAAATTTCAGGAGTCAGTTCACTTCCTCCATCACGTGGAGCCTGGTGAACTCAGGTCATCAAGCTTGGCAGTAAGTACCTTTACCCACTGAATCATCTTTCAAGCCCAGGTGTCTATTTCGTATGTTTTTTTTTCTTGCTGATTTTTGTGTGTATGTATACACTTTGATTTTGTTTTGAGACAGGTCTCACCATGCTGTCTAATCTGGCCTCAAACTTATTGATGCTCCCCACCCCACCCCCACCCAGGACAGGGTTTCTCTGTGTGGCTTTGGTTATCCTGGACTTGCTTTGTAGACCAGGCTGGCCAAACTCAGAGATCCTCCTGCCTCTGCCTCCCCTGGTGTTAGGATTCCAGGTATACCCCACTGTGCCTGGTTACAATACAAATTATTTAAAAATAAAACAATCCCTCCCTTTAGGAAGAGGCAGGAGGGAGGAGCAGAATCTGTATCAGCTCTGAGAACCAGGTGGTTTTAAACAGATCACTTTACCTCTCTGAGCCTCAGTTTTCTTGTTATTAAATAGGGAATATTAAATAGGGAATAGCGGCTTTTACATAGAAACGTTATTGGGGCTGAGGCTGGTAATTGAGTCAGGAGTATTGCTTGAGTCAAGGAGTTCTGGACAAACATGTTTTTTTGTTTTGTTTGTTTGTTTGTTTTTGAGATAGGGTTAGGGTTTCTCTGTGTAATAGTCCTGGCTGTCCTGGAACTCTCTTTGTAGACCAGACTGGCCTTGAACTCACAGAGATCTGCCTGCCTATGTCTCCCGAGTGCTGGGATTGCAGACATGCCCCATCACACCCCACTAAAGTGTCTTATTCTATTCAAGCATCTTTGCTAACATTAGTATCAGCTGCATAATGGAGGTAAACTGATCCAGATGGGAAATGAAGGGTGTTGGAAAGATTATTGAAAAGAAAAATAAATAAATAAGGCATAGTTAGTTGAAAGCCTGCCTGTGACATGAGCACTGGAGAGACTGAGGCAGGAAGATGGGGTTTTCCAGGCTGGCCTAAGCTATATAACAAGACTGTATCCAACTAAAAAGGGTAGTGTCCTTGGCATGGCACATGGGAATTGCTCAAATAGTTGGGTTCATTCACTCCCCTGCCCAGTCCCTTCTTAACCTCCAGATGCCAGGTTCAGTCTGCTATCCTGCATCCTGTCTTTACATTTTTTAAATTAATTTTTATTTTATTTATTTCATGTGTATGTGTGTTTAGCCTACAGATATTTAGGTGCACCACACGCATAGTTAACAGAACGGTGTGTCACAATGTGGATGTTGGGAATCGAACCTGGGTCCTTTGGAAGAGCACTATCTCTCCAGCCCAATTTTACTTTTTAATCGTGTGTGTGTATAGATGCGCATGAACGCTAATTGCGGATCTCATGGAGTTGAAGTAGTTCCTTACATACAGGTAGTTGTGTGCAGTCTGACATGGGCTAGGAACTGAATTTAGGTCCACAGCAGGCTCCTAATCTCTGAGCCATTTCTGCAGACCCATTATTAATTTTTTTTTTTAAATTAGGAGCCGGGAGCGATGGTGCAAGCCTTTAATCCCAGCACTCGGGGAAGCAGAGGCAGGTGGATCATTGTGAGTTAAGAGGCCAGCCTGAGCTACAGCGCGGGAGTCCAGGACAGCCAAGGCTACACAGAGAAACCCTGTCTCAAAAAACCAAAAAGGAAGGAAGGAAGAAGGAAGGAAGGAAGGAAGGAAGGAAGGAAGAAAAGCTATTTCTATTACATTTATTGTATGTGTGTGGGCATTCAGCATGGCACGCAAGTGGAGATGAAAGGACTATTTGCAGGTGTCTGGTTTTTTGTTTGTTTGTTTTGCTTTGTTTTTCCCATCACGTTGGTAGGTCCCGGAGATCGAACTGAGGCTTGGCGGCAAGAGCCTTTACCCGCTGGCTCTAGCCCTTGCAAGTCTCATTTCTGCGGCCTGAAAGGTGCAGGGATAATCTGCCCGGTGCTTCTCAGTCTCTAATCTTCTCAGACACCCTGCAGGAAAAGCCAGATCCGGAAGCAGTCAGGCAGTCAGTAGCCGCGTCCTCTGTTGCTAGGACACCTCTCCGGAAGTGGAGCGGGCGCGGCTCTGACTGGTTGCAGTAGAGAGACTGGGCGGGGACCCGTGGGCCGTGGGCGTGGCCGCGCGTGGAGATTGCGCAGGCGCGGGCGGGCGCGACCGTGGAGGATCCGGGCGGTTTAGCTCCTGCTTCCCAGTCAAGGTCTGCGCAGCTCAGTGTCCTTCCCTCTCCTGAGACTTGCCTTGTGCCGGCCGATTGCCGTAATTGCATCGTTATCCTTCTTACGAGCTACTCCAGGCTCTCGGGCCCCTCGGCTTTCAGTGCATCCTCAGCCTGTATTGTTTGCCGAGGCATCTGTTGCGGGGTGGGCGGAGGTCGCCACACCTGTGAGGGGAGCTCAGGGCGGCTCTGCTAGCTCCTCTGCGAAACCGCACCGAGCTGAGGTGATGCCATCTTTGTTAGGAGAGGGGTCCGGGAGTTGTGGTCCTCTTTAGAGCGCGCAGGGGAGGGGGGGGGGCGGTGGAGAGTTGCAGGGACTGCGTCCTCAATTGGAAGTATAGCGCTGTAAACCGAGTTGGAGTTGGTAAAGCAGGCTTTGTTCGGGGAACATCTAATAAGCATATTACAGTGCTGTCATATGACAGCACAAAAAGAGAGGCCCTACTCTTCTCTCAGGGGATGGAGACATTGGTAGACCTTGGCACTGGCAGCCAATGGTGGTGTGGAGAGGGATGCAGGACATGGGTGTGCAGTATTGTATATTATTTCATTTTTACTTATGTGTATATCTGTGTCCGTGCCGGTGTGTACACGTGAGTGCAGGTGCCGGTGGAGGCCAGAAGAGGGTGTGTGGGAGTCCTTGGAGCTGGTGTTTCAGGAGGTTGTCAGCTGCGTGGCATGAATGGTGGGAACCAAACTTAGGTCCTCTTCAGGAGCAGTACTTGCTCTGACAGCTGAGCCGTCTCTCCAGCCCCTGAGCTCTTGTTTTCTTAGAGAGAGCTTTTTTCTCTCTCTCATTCATTGAAAGCTTATTGGGAAAAAATATATTATACTGGGAATCTTGGTGTCATTGGAACTTCACTGACCCTGATTTGTAAAAAAAAAAAAAAAAAAAAAAAAAAAACCGTCAAATTGTGGAAAGCAGAGAGGGTCCTTGTTTTTGAGACTGGACACAGAACGGTGATGAGACTGGTAAGTTTCTGTTTGCTGTTTCTAGGAAGGCTGTCTTGAGTCCTGTCTAGGGCTGTGATCACAGCAGGTGGTGAAGCTCTTTGGTGCCTGTGTCTGTCCTCCTGGGCTTGTAGGCATACTCCATCAGGTAAGTGTTCTGAGCTGATGATTTTCCCCTAGTCACGTTCTGTGTGTGCCTGATCAGCCAAGTCTTTATGGGCAGTTGTTGCTGATCTCTCGGCCCTGTAGAGCTGGACTTCCTCTCCTTCACTGGTTGGCTAGAGTAGCACTTATTTGACCCTATACAGAGGGAATTTACTTTTTGGTTTTATGAGACAGGGCCTCATGTAAAGCAGGCTAGCCTTGAAATCCCTATGTAGCTGAGGATGACCTTAAACTTCTGATCCTCCTGACTCTACCTCCCTAGCAATGGGATATTGCAAGCCACCATGCCTAACTCTGTTTATTTCTTTTGTTATTTGTCATTTATTTATTATTATGATGTGTGTATGTGAATAACTTATGCCACCACATGGACATTAGAGGATAACATTGCGAGTTGGTTCTCACCTTCATGTGCCTTCCAGGAATCAAGCTCAGGTCACCAGGCTTGTACCACTTTAACCTGCTTAACCAATCCTCCCAGCCCACTCGATATATAGACCAGGCTGGCCTTGAACCTGTCTCTGCCTCCCCAAGCTTGGGATTAGAGGCGTGTGCTACCACACCTGGCATAATTCATCAGGTACTTAGCAAGTACCGACTGTTGCTGGACACTGTTCTGGGCTGGGGATTCAGCAGGAGGTATGGCATGGTGATAATCCTGCGCTGACTTGTCTGTGTAGACACATACAGGAAGTAGACAAGTAGGTTTCCCATTTGAGCGTGTGTGAGAATCATCTCACAGCTCCCTGGGTCTTCTTTCTGCCTCTCCTTCCCTCCTTGGCTTCCCCTTTCCCTGTGGGGGAGGAATCACATGGCCTCCTGCATGCCAGCAAGTGCTCTACCACCCAGCCACACTACAGCCTCAAAAGGCCCTTTTTCTGACCAGATCATGTAGTGCTGTGCTGCTGGTCCATGGCCCCTGGAACACAACATGGGTACCAGCCAGACTAAACCAGTGTACAGCATGCATGCCATAGAGAAAATATAGTAACTCCCTGTATCCGTGGTTTCACCTTCCAGGATTTCAGTTCAGAGGTTCCAGAAACAAACAGTTCCTTTACAAATAATGGGTGTTTTTGCTTACATGAGTCTTTTGTACTGTGTGCATGCAGTACCTGTGGAGGACAGAAGAGGGTGTCAGATTCTCTGATACAGGGTTACAGAAGGTTTTGAGCGGCAGTGTGGGTCCTGGGAACCAAATCTGGGTCTTCTACAAGAGCTACCAGTGTTCTTACACACTGAGCCATCTCTCCATCCCCAAGAAATACACGGTTACTGAGTTTCTGAGCAAATGGTTGTCATTGTGATTACTGTTAGAAAGTGTTGCACTGTAATGCCTTGTCCTGACTGAAACAGTATTTTTATTCTTTGTCAGGTGTAGCCACTGTCCATAAGCCCCCATCTCAGGAGTCAGCCTCGGTATCCACGTCAGTCATCCATCACAGTGCTTTTCCTCATAGTAGCGGGTCCCAGAGTGGAGGGGGGTGCTTGGAAAGTGCTTCCTTTGGGTGGAAATATACAAGCTTGTCACAGGTGCCCGGATGGGAAGAAACACAGTTCGTGCATGGTTTGGTGCTCACCGGAGTTCCAGGCGTCAACCAGGGGCTTGGAGGGCATCCTCTGTGGACAGTAGGGGGACTATTGTAAAGTGACCGTGGCACTGTCAGGAGGACTGAAGCTGGGCGGTCAGGAAAAGCTTGCCCTTGGGAGTGGGCATTTGAGAAGGGGCCAGATATGTGGGAAGAACACAGGCTCCGGACATTCAGTTTGGCAGACATGGGATGAAGGAAGGTGGGAACTGGAGAAAGAGGAGTAGGGGGTGATGGGAGACAGGGCTACGAGGTAGCGCCGGGCTGGCCTTGGAGCTCATCGGCAGAGTGCTGGCCTTATCATGGGTACCATGGCCCAGACGCTGTAGGGTTGGCGGCTGGTGCCTTCACTTGATGTATGTGTCTAAGAACCAGCTGGGTGGCCTGTGATGGCCATCAGGCCTGCTGTGTTCATCCAGCAGAGCTATGGGGGCTATGGAGGTCTCTGTGTGTGTTTGGTGGGGTCTTCTAGGACACAGCTGACACCTCATTTGTCCCCTCCAGGACCACAACTGAGCTTTGCCACAGTGTTGTTTTGTTTGTGTGTGTATTTTTTTATGTATTATTGTTCTGTCTGCATGTACATCTGTAAACCAGAAGAAGAGGGCATCAGATCCCTTTATAGCTCTTCATGACGCTCCATGTGGTTGTTGGGAATTGAACTCAGGACCTCTGGAAGAGCAGCCAGTGCTCTTAACTGCTGAGCCATCTCACTGTTTTCTTAAGGTGCCTTGCCCTACGTATCTGTCACCATTTCTGGGACTGGACCATCGCAGTCAGCTCTCTGCTGGCCAAGTGACTGTCATTGCCAAGCAGGTAGATTAAAAACTAGGCTGTGGGTGGCCATGGGAAACCTTGTTCTCCCTCTTGTGAAGACTGTCACCAGTCACCTGAGGCAGGTTGGGTGCTATTGTATCTTCTGTAAATGCCCGGTAGACTTGGCTGGTTGTGGCTGGTCACCTCTGATGGCTTTGTCTTGCTTAAGTTTTCATGATGCACAGGTGTTTTAAGACTTTGTTTTTTATTATTTCTGCATATTTACCTCTATAAACGTACAGGCATATGTGTGGACAGTGACCATAGAGGTTCTTTGGTCTTGTTTGTTTGAGATAGGGTC
Source organism: Pachyuromys duprasi (assembly GCA_028658305.1). Classification (NCBI taxonomy): domain Eukaryota; kingdom Metazoa; phylum Chordata; class Mammalia; order Rodentia; family Muridae; genus Pachyuromys; species Pachyuromys duprasi. Next base: position 18,134,141 of record CM053752.1, read on the forward strand.
TCCCTGTGTAGGCCCCTCTGTCACTGTGTAGACAAGGCCAGCCTCAAACTCAGAGTGATCCACATGCCTTTGCCTCCCAAGTGCTGGGACTGAAAGCGCCTGGCTGCATTTTGTTTTGAGACAAGGCAGCCTTGGCTGGCCTGGATGTCACATATAGATCAAGCTAACCTCTAGCTTCCATGAGATTTTCCTGCCTCTGCCCTCTACCTGTTAGGATGACCTGTGACCGGCCATGGCTGGCTACTCCGAAACCTTTATTGTTTAAGAGCCTCTTCTGTGCACGTTCATTAAACAAGATGCACATCCCTGGGTATCTGTTTGGCTGGTCAACTTTTGCTCCATAAACGTGTCACTGATCAGTTCTGTGTCATTTGTGTTTTTGTCAGTGACCCTGAGAGACTCTGGGTACTCCAGGAACAACAGAAGGACCTATGGTAAGTGCTAACACTGCTTATGGTGGCCGGGGGACAGGGAATGTGGATATATGATGTCTGGAAACAGCACTGGGTGGTGAGCCTGAAGCTCTGGCCTCCCAAAGCCTCAGGCTCGCTTCCTGCCCAGCAGGATGAGGATGAGAATGAGGGTGTATATCACATCTACAGGTGCCAGACGTTCTGTGAGTGGCCATGCCCGTACATATAAAATAAAAATAAATAAAAATCTCACAACAGTTTTTTTAAGAGCATGATTGGAAAGAGAGAAGTAGCTGGGTGGTGGTGACAGCGTCCACCCTTAATCCCAGTACTTGGGAGGCAGAGGCAGGAGGATCGCTATGAGTAAGAGGCTAGCCTGGTCTACAGAGTGAGTTCCAGGACATCCAGGGCTACCTGGAGAGACCCTGTCTCAAAAAAAAAAAAATGAGAGAGGTAAAGGAGAGGCAAGCAGCTAAGCAGCGCAGGACAGAGGATGAGGATACCCAGGCCAGCATATGCAAGCTCTTGCTACTTTGTCAGAGGTCAACTCAGGGGTCATATCTCAGAATAGCCTTTCTCATCTGCTCTGAACAGAGCCCCTCTTGCCCTCGTAGCCCTGTCATGCCTCTCCTGTAGAGCCTGACCCCCGGGGACCACTGGATGCTTGTGGGTGACTGTCTAATTAACCCCTTTAGCCCTGGCTGACATAGGGGCTGGGGGGTTATGGAGGAATGGAGGCCTGTCTGCATGTGGGGTATTGACCATTGTCCCTGTCACACTAGATGTCCCAAGTATCTCCTTCTTTCTCATGGATGGTGACCAGGATGCCTCTTGGGTAGATATCACCAGCAGCCCCTTGGGTAGAGGGGGCTGTGTATGTCCACTTTGCATGGTGATTTGGGGATCCCCTTGGTTTTAGGGGGGGAAGGTGACTGCTGGTGACGTTTCCGAGTGTAATGACATGGGTCTCCTTCAGGACCATGGCCGGAAGGGTGAAGTGGGTCACTGACATCGAGAAGTCGGTACTAATCAACAACTTCGAGAAGAGAGGGTGGGTCCAAGTGACAGAAAATGAAGATTGGAATTTCTACTGGTAAGAGTAAAAAGTTGAGCCCGTTTAGCCATCTCCGCCGTTTGTGTTTCTGTGTTTCTGTGTAAATAACCCGAGCTCAGTGCCTAGAACCATTAACTAAGGAGCTTCTTGAAGGGCTGGCCAGGCCAGGGACTGGTGACCTGTCAGTCTCTCAGAGGCCAGACTGTTGCAAAAAGCTCATGGCTAGCAGCTTCCTCCAGACTGTCACCTGTGGCCTCGTCCAGCAGGACCAGGTTGTTGGGCTTGGCCTAAACTTTGGGCTGCTTCATTTAGGCCTTTCTCCCACGTGTGTCTGCTGGGTCTTTGTTTTCTCTTGCCCAACTGTCTGGCATCTGTGCTTTTTCCTCCTTGGCTGGTGAAACCCAGAGTCCAGTTAGCTCACTCTTGCCGTCCCTGTCTCTCTTCTTTGTCTCCTGCTTGTGGATAGGGATGTGAGCTCTCTCAGCTACTGCTCCAACACCCTGCCTGCCTGCCTGCCTGCCTGCCTGCCTGCCTGCCTGCCTGCCTGCCTGCCTGCCTGCCTGCATGTCTGCCTGTCTGTCTGCCTGCCTGCCTGCCTGCCTATTGCAGGGCTCTTCACCATGATGGTCACGGGCTCCAGCACTCTGGGACTGTGACCCCCCAGTTAAACACTTTGTTTTATAAGTTGTCCCAGTTGTGGTGTTTTGTTATGGAGACAGAAAAGTAAGACACTCCAGTAAGTGCTTCTGCCACTGAGCTCTGAGGGAGAGGGCTGAACTGAACAGTGACTTGAAGCTGGGCTGTCTGTCTCTGTCGGGTACCCATTGAGGTCATTCATTAGAAGTACAGTGCCAGTCGCGGGCATCGAATGCCTTCCTTGTTCAGGTAAGGGATGTTTTGGAGCTCTTTTTATTTTACCTTTTTAGAGGAAGGGGTTAGGCATCTCACTCCTTTAGCTTCTGGGTTCATCCGTTTCCACCTCCAGATAGCTGTGAGCATAAGTGTTGCTACCGCAGGCTTTAGAATTTTTTTTTTTTTAAGACAGGGTCTCACTGGGCAGCTGCTGGGATTAAAGGCATACGTCATTTTGCCTGGCATGCATGTGTTTATGTATTCATGTGTATCCGTGTTCGGGTTTCCATTTGTCTTGTTAGGGTATGTGGAGGCCAGAGATCAGTGTCTGGTGTCTGTCCCTGTCACCCTCCATCTTAGTTTTTGATACAGACTCTCACTGAAATGGGAGCTCACTGATTTAGCCAGACTCTCTGAACTATTCAGTACACTCCAGAAAACCTACCTATCTGCCTTCTTTCAAGACAGGGTTTCTCTGTGTAGCCTTGGCTGTCCTGGAACTCACTCAGTAGAACAGGATGACATGGAGAGAGATCTGCCTGCCTCTGCCTCCCTGAGTGCTGGGATCATGGGTCCAGCTCTCACCTCTCTTTTTATGTGGACACTGGAGGATCCAAACTCAGGTCCTCATAATTTTCACATGAGTGCCCACACACATCCATAGGCACAAATATACAAATGCGCTTAATTTTTTATTTTTTTTTTTGGTAAAACAAATAGAAAGGAGCCCTTAATTGCTGGAGAATGTTAGATGGAAATATTCTGGGCAAAGGGAAACCCTATCTGGGAATTTCTTATAATGACATTTCTTCAAAAGGAAAACTATGAGAAGTGAGTTGGGGGCCAATCCCTGTGCTGTGAGCGTCGAAATTTGAGCCTTGGGTTTTGACGGTTCTGTGTGGCTAACCTTTCCTATAATGGGACATTTGAAGAGGCGCTCTATTTCAGTCGTCATGGAGTGGGTACCATGGGCAGCCCTTTAGGCTTGCTGTGTGGGGTGGGGCAGCATTGAGGAGGACGGAGTCCACAGATGGGGGCCTATGGCAAGCTGCCTTGATTTGAGATTCAGAGGGTCCCTCCTAGGTGCGAGCCAACCTTCCTTCCTTCAACCCCGAAGTTGATGGGGACAGTGGCTTTGTTAGAGGATCAGAGAGCACCCATTTCTAGGCTGGGCAGAGAGTTCAGTGGGATGTGCAGTACCTGGGGTTCAATCCCCAACAGTGTGAAAAATAATAGAATAAGGACAAATCCCAGCCAGGTGGTGGAAGCACACACCTTTAATCCCAATACTCGGGAGGCAGAGGCAGGTGGATATCTGAGTTCGAGGCCAGCCTGGTCTACAAAGTGAGTCTGGGTCAGCCAAAACGACACAGAGAAACCCTGTCTCCAAAAACAAACAAACAAAACAAAAGAGTGGATCCATCTGAATCTCCTCTTGAGCCCTTAAGAGCCCAAGAATAAGATATGCTGATTTGGGGCCCAAGTTGCCCTGTTGATCTTGGTGTTTAGATGCTTGAATCGGTACAAATTAATATCCTGATGTTATCTTCTGAAAGGGTATGTCCCACCTTATCTGTCGGCTGTGTTAAAAATCAGCCTGACCGGGCACTGGAGCCCTTCCAGAGGACCTGGGTTGATTCCCAGCACCCACATGCGGCTCACAACGGCCTGAAACTCCAGTTTCAGGGGATCCTGTGCCTCTTTGCACCTCCAGGCATGAGCCTGGCACCAGCCTGTGGGCACAAATAGGCTTTATGTGGTATCTGATGCCTGTGTCAAGGCACAGGGACAAAGCCACCCTTCCCTGTCCTTCAGTCCGGTCACAGCCCATCATCTCTGAAGTCGCATGCAATGTTTCGGCCATGGAGTACACCAGTCACCAGGGCTCCCTGGAGACTGGCAGAGCTGTGAACAGGCATGCATGCAGACATGGCTCTGAACACACACACACAGACACACACACACACACACACGTCCCTTCTGTGTCTCTGTTTCAGGATGAGTGTGCAGACCATTCGCAATGTGTTCAGCGTGGAGACTGGGTACCGGCTCTCAGATGACCAGATTGTCAACCACTTCCCCAACCACTATGAACTGACCCGCAAGGACCTGATGGTGAAGAACATTAAAAGATACAGGAAGGAACTGGAGAAGGAAGGAAGTCCCCTGGCAGAGAAGGACGAGAACGGGAAATACATCTATCTGGGTTGGTGCCTTCCCCACTTGCACCAGGGTCCTAAGGCACCTGAGTGTCCTAGTGAGGGTTTCTGTGACAGAAATCACGACCGAAAGCATCGTAGGGAGGACAGGGTATGTTTCAGCCAATCTTGGGTCACACTCCATCCCTGAGGGAAGTCAGGACACGATGTCAAGGCCGGAGCTGAAGCAGAGGCTGTAGAGGAGCACCACTTCCTGGCTCACTCCCATCACTGCTTGCTCAGCCTGCTTTCTTCTCTCTTTCTTTCTGTCTGTCTGTCTGTTTCTCTCTCTTTCTTTTTTCTTTTTGGTTTTTTTGAGACAGGGTTTCGCTGTGTAGCCCTGGCTGTCCTGGAACTTGCTCTGTAGACCAGGCTGGCCTCAGATGCACGAAGGTCCTCCCAAGTGCTAGGATTAAAGTCATGCTCCACTACCACCTGGCTTTTAGCCTGCTTTCTTATATGGCCTAGGAATGACATTGAGGCAGGCTGGGTTCTCCCACATCAATCCTCAATTGAGAAAATGCTCTACAGACTTCCACACAGGCCAGCCTGGTGGAGGCATTTTCTTGAGATTTCCTTTTCCCAGACATGTCTGGGTCTGTGTCCAGCTGACAAAAACCATGCATGACACTACGTTAATCACTTCAGGAACTCGAGGCACTGAGGAGGCTGGGTTTGCCGGGTGAATTGGTTGGGGCAAGTTCTGTGGGCATCTGTTTAGCCTCTGGTGTCTCCAGGTGGGTGGGCAGGGCTGAGCTGGGTTTGAACTCTGAGTATCTGGGACCATGGAGTTGCTGAGCGAGAAAATTAGTGTGGACACAAGTGTGCTCAGTGTCCCACTCTTGAGCCACACTCAGGGATGATGTATGTCTCCGGTATATCTAGGGGTTAAAGCTGGGCTGCTCGGCAGCTTAGAATCCCATACCAGGACAGAATGGGAAAAAGTTGAGATTTATTTATTTTTATTATTATAATAATAAAAATATTTTATTACTATATATGTACATATTCGTACATATGTATTGGGTGTTTTGTCTGCATACCACCTGTGTGCAGTACCCATGGCAACCAGAAGAGGGCATTGGATCACCTGGAACTGGAGTCACAGATGGTTGTGAGCCACCAGGTGGGTCCTGGAAATAGAACCTCTGTCCCCGTCAAGAGCAGCCAGGTGTTCTTAATTACTGAGCCATCTCTGCAGGCCCTGGGCAGAATTATATCATCAACTTCTCCGGCCTCATCTGCTGAGTGGGAATGACAGCTGCCTAGGAGACAGCTTACGTGGGGTTTAAGCGATGTCTGCCCATAAAGTTCTGCTCACACAGCTCAACAGGGTCCTTTCTTAATAGTCACAGGAATGGGGCAGCAGCCCTGCCATGTAGATTCAGGGTTGTGGTGACAGCGTCCTGAGGAGCCCAGAGCCATGGTGATGTTTCCCTGCCCCTGGCCCCAGGTGGGCACCCACTTACGGCAATGGGTCTCTTTTACTTCAGACTTCGTCCCGGTCACCTACATGCTGCCCGCTGACTACAACCTGTTTGTGGAGGAGTTCCGGAAGAGCCCGTCCAGCACCTGGATCATGAAACCGTGTGGCAAAGCGCAGGGGAAGGGCATCTTCCTCATCAACAAGCTCTCACAGATCAAGAAGTGGTCCCGAGACAGCAAGACGTCCTCGTGAGTGGAGACGCCCCACAGTGCATGCAGGGTTCCAGTTAGCTGCATCCTGCCATCCCGTAGCCTCACTCATGGGCTAGGCAGCCCTTGCCTACTTTTCCATCTGTGTGCTTGCCATGTGGTACCCTAGCAGGGCTCTTGTGGCTGAAGACATATAATTAACCACAGAACTCCCCACGGTAAGCCGAGGGGGGTGTGACGCAGGTCCTGGGCAGTGGCATTGCAGGCCATTTGGTTCCCAAGCCGGTCGAGGCAGGCACATGTGTGGCAGGGGCACATGCTTCAGAGCTGGGGACCTCCGACTCTGTGTCTAATGGAGCGGGGGGGGGGGGGCACTAATGACAGGTCCCCAGGGTAAAGCCTGGGAAAGTAGGGAGAGTTGGAGTGTCCTGCAGAGGGCACCTGAGCTGACGGGTGGGATCTAGTTCACCCCTGTGTTAGCAGCTTCCCTCTGCTGTTGAAGGGCCCTTAGCTGCTTGGCAGTTCCTGGAGCAAGGCCTCAGTGTGGTCAGGGTGACAGAGAACCCTTCCTGTGCAGAATGTTTCAATCTGCTTACACTTTGCCCCAGGATCCTCCTTGGGTGGGTTCCTAGGGGCTGTCCTGCAGCTCTGCCATGGCTTCTAGCTGAGATATCCTCCATGATTCCCTTGTCAACCCTAGTCCCACTTTGAGAGAGGCAGGGAGCTTGTGCCCAATCACATTCTTGTTTGTTTAATATTGATTTTATGTAGATGAGTTCTCTGCAGGTATACCTGCACACCAGAAAGAGGGCACCAGATCTCATTATAGATGGTTGTGAACCACCATGTGGTTGCTGGGACTTGAACTCAGGACCTCTGGAAGAGTAGACAGTGCTCTTAACCTCTGAGCCATCTCTCCAGCCCACCAATTACATTCTTTTGTTTTTATTTATTACATTTATTATTTCTGTGGGTGCACACACTTGCATACACGCGCACGGCTTCTCATCTGTGTCAGGGCTCGCTCTTGCTTTGGCCATTGTGTGACTGTAGACAGTGTGTGGTGATGTTTCCACCCCTTGGGGTCATACAGAGCAGTCTCACAGAAGCTCAGCATCCTCCGTTCACCTCCCACTCCTTCCAGCCCAGGCTTTGGCAATGGCTGCTCTTCTTACCACCTGCTTGGCTTTCCCTTATTCAGAATGTCATCTGGCTAGAATCACACAATGTGGGGCCTTTTTAGGTAGGCTTCTGTCACTTAGCTCTGTAGTGTTTTTGTTTGTTTGTTCTTGGTTTTTTCAAGACAGGGTTTCTTTGTGTAGCCCTGGCTGTCTTAGAACTCACTCTGTAGACCAGGCTGGCCTCAAACTTACAGAGATCCACCTTCCTCTGCCTTCCCGAGTGCTGGGATTAAAGGCGTGCATCGAGCTGTGTGTTTTTTAAGGGCCTCTACCTAAGTACTTGGCATACATCGTGTCATCTGGCTTGTTCATGAATTTCTCTCTGTCACTGAATAAATAGTTCTGTTGTTGACAGTTTACCCACTCACCTACTGACGGCCACCTTGATTGCTGGCGTGTCCTGGCAGCCGTGACTGGTGCTGCTTCAGGCGTCGCTCTGCAGGGTTTTGTGTGGGATGATTCTCAGCTTCTTTGGGCAAGTGCCATGGAGTGCATCACCACACCCAGCCGTGTACAGATTTCTAACTTCAGTGCTGTCCCTGCCTGATTTCTGTGGCTGGGACACACTGACAAAGCGAAGCTCGAGGGAGGAAGGGTTGATTTTTAGCTCTCACGTTCCATCACAGAAAAGTCAGTGGGGGCGGGGACTTGAAACATCTGTTTATATGCACAGCTGAGAGTGGAAAGAGATTAGTACATACATGCTCTCTTGCTTATGTGTACTCAATAGCTTTTTTTTTTTTTATCTGCAGTTCAGGATCCCTCGCCTAGAGAATGGTGCCACTCACAGTAGGCTGTCTTTCCACATAATTAATTAAGATTGCCCGCCCTCCACAGGGGGCTGGAGAGATGACTCCAATGGTTAAGAGCACTTGTTTTTCTTGCAGAGGACCTGGGCTCTATCCCCAGAACAACTGTGTGTAATAAGCTCCAGGGCATCTGCTACCTCTTCTGACTGTGTGCTCGTGGCGCACAGAAAAAAAGATGTTCCCCACAGACCCGCACACAGGTCAATCTCATATAGAGAATGCCTCATTAAGACTCTTCCCAGATGATTCTAGGTTACGTGAATTTGGTAATTAAAGCTCGGCTGTTAAGAACACTGGCTGCTGTTCCAGAGGACCCAGGTTTGCTTCCCAGACACGTGATAGCTCACAGCTGTCTGCAACTCCAGTTCCTGCATGCGGTGTCCAGACATACAGAAAGACAGAAGACCCGTACACATTAAATAAGTTAACTGATTGAAAAAAAGAAAGGAAGCTAGCCATCGAAGGGGCCAGCCAGTCGCCGCGCCTTTCCTTTGCAGTTTGTGCCTTTAATCTCGCATCTTTTACAATGCGTGCAGGTTTGTGTCTCAGTCCACAAAAGAAGCCTACGTGATCTCACTCTACATCAACAACCCGCTGCTCATCGGCGGGAGGAAGTTTGACCTGCGTCTGTATGTCCTGGTATCCACGTACCGACCACTCCGCTGCTACATGTAAGAGCCTCTGCTTCCATGGGGCTCACTTCACAGTGTTATCAACGACACGGTGACTTGGGGGACATGGGAGGTACCATGTCTGGCTCAGGGTTGGGTTATCAGGTGGGTGGCTCTTGTTTAAGAGCAGTTGGCCAGGGCTGGCACAGTGGTTAAGAGCACTGTCTGCTCTTCCAGAGGTCCTGAGTTCAATTCCCAGCAACCACATAGTGGCTCACAACCATCTATACTGGAATGTGATGCCCTCTTCTGGTGTGCAGGCGTACATGCAGATAGAGCACCTATGTACATAAAATAAATAAATCTAAAAATAAAAATAAAAAGAGCAGTTGGCCTAGAAGCTACCGTAAGTCTTACAAGACAAGAGCCCTGCCCTTTTGGATGTCTGAAGCAAGTGGGAATGTGGTGTGTGTTACCCAGCACTCAGGAGGTAGAGATGGAAAAGTCGTGAGTTGTGAGGACGGCCTGGGCTACACAGTGAAACCCAAAGCGGACAGCCTGGACTACACAGTGAAACCCAAAGCACTGGACGCTAACGGCCAGTCTCCTGTCAAGTGGGCGGCGTGTTCTTTCTCTCCTCTTCTGTGACCCGGTGTGGGTTCCCTTCCAGGTACAAGCTTGGGTTCTGCCGCTTCTGCACAGTGAAATACACGCCAAGCACCAGCGAGCTGGACAACATGTTCGTCCACCTTACCAACGTAGCCATCCAGAAGCATGGGGTGAGTGTCTCCCCCTCGAGCTTCAGCAGCTAGCCTGGCTTTGCAGGATCTTCACAAGATGGGACCAGGCTAGTTCTGGGAGAGCCATTCACCACCCAGTGGCCTGAGACCCAGACTCTGAAGGGTCCTAGAGTAGCAGGCATGGTTGTCCCGGGCACATTACCTGAATGCCGGCATAGGGGTGTAGGAGTAGAGGTGGGGGGTGCCGGAGTAGAGGTGGGGGTGCTTAGAGAAACAGAGGTGTCAGTTCAAGCCCCACCTTTCTGCTGCTGTGATCGTGGGTAGGTTGGCTCGATTTCTCCGTTAGTGAAAGAAGGGGCCTTTGACCTAAGATATTCTGTGTCCTCATAAACCTGTTTCTCCCTGTTGGTTGTTATGCTGACATTGGCCTGAGGGCCTGGTGTGCACTGGCGCCTGTTGGGTAAGCCCTCTTCCACTGACCAAACCTCCTATCCCTCTTCTTGCTTTTGAGACGGTATCTCACTAAGTTACTCTGGCTGGCCGTGAGTAGTCCAGCCAGGCCTTGAACCTGTAATTCCCAGTACCTGGATGTCTGAGTAGCTAGAGTTACAGACTGGCACCAACAGGCACAGTTTAAGCCTGTCTGTTATTATTATCACTATTATTTTTTAATGTATATGTGTGACATAAGCTGTGTGTGTGTGTAGGTGCCCACAGAGGCTAGAAGAGGGCCTCAGATTCACTGGGACTCATGTTACAAGTGATGGTGAGCCACCCAACATGGGTGTTGGGACCCAAAACTTGAGTCCTCCCGAAGAGCAGCAAGTACTCTTAACTGTTGAGCCATTTTTCCAGCCCCAAATGTCTTAAATTGAAAATACTGTAGGTGGAAAATGTATTCGGTTCGTCTAACCTATTGAACATCACAGTGTATGTATGTGTGTATGTCGCCTCATGAAGCGCTTTTGAGTGGCAAAGCGCTTCCTTTTCTGAAACTGCAGCTTGAACTTTGAGTGACATTTTCTCACTGCCCCTCACTAGAACTAGAAAGAGAACAGACGTTACTCTGAACACTGCAAAGCTGCGCCTTCTGCTGGTGAGAGGAGTCAGTGTGGCCAAGGACTGGCTGTCCCAGAAGCCTAGGAGTCTCTGTGCTGCTTGCCAGGCGGGAGGACTATCAGGCAATGCCCGTGAGAAACGGGCTCAGCAGGCAGAGAAGCGAGAGGCAGCTGAGCCTGAGGCCTGCGACACTTGCAGGCTGCTGGGATGAGATATTTTGAGGCACCTGAAAACCAAGAGACATGCTTCCTTTTCACATCTACATCAGGGCAAGATGGTGACTTGCTGGAAATACTATATCCCTCAATTGTTTTTAAAATTATGCACTACAGATTTAGACATTTTAAATGTGTTTTTTGTTTGTTTGTTTGTTTTATTTTGAGATAAAGTCTTGCCTTGGCTGTCATGGAACCTGCTCTGTAGAACAGGCTGGCCTGGAAATCACAGAGCTCCGCCTGCTTCTGCCTCCAGAGTGCCGGGATTAAAGGAGTTACTGTCATGCCTGGCCCTGTCCATTTCACTTTTTGAGACTGAATCTCAGTCTCAGCCCAGGCTGTCCTCCCGCCTCAGCCTCCCAGCACACACGTTTGTCCTACTTAGGGTCACCTTTGCTGTGGTGAAGCACCGTGACCAAAAGCATTTGCCCAGGGCAGCTTCCGGGGAGGGGACACAGGAGGCCACTGCGTGTAAACAGTTCCGAGACCCGTAGAGGGTGGAGTAGACAGCACAGACCACCCTGGGCAGGGTTTCCCCTCTGTCTTGCTGCTGCGTACCTGTTTGGACCCAGGAGGCGCTTGAGGGCAAGTGGCTCCTCCAGACTGTGCCCTGAAGGCCGCTTATCCTCCTCCCCACCCCCTCACCAGGAGGACTACAACCACATCCATGGCGGCAAGTGGACCGTCAGCAACCTGCGGCTCTACCTGGAGAGCACCCGAGGCCGAGAGGTGACCACCAAGCTGTTTGACGAAATCCACTGGATCATCGTACAGTCGCTCAAGGCTGTGGCGGTGAGTGACAGGCAGGGGGCAGGGCAGGTGGGCCCTGGAAGCCCAGTGGGAGGCTATGGGCTAGCCAGCGCTGCTTCTGTTCTCTCATCCCTCTCTCTCTCACACACACACACAGAGAACGTCCTGGCTGCAGTTTCCTGTCCCTCCACTCCTCCCAGCCCTGGCCCTCAACTTCTCTCGCCCCTCAGATCCACTGCCTCTCTGTTTCTCTTCAGAAAAAGAGCAAGCCTCCCAGGGATAGCAAGGGAACACGGCCTAACAAGATGCCGTGAGACTAAGCACAAACCTTCCTATCAGGGCTGGATGAGGCAACCCAGGAGGAGGAAAAGAGTCCCAAGAGCACACGAAAGAGTCAGAGACACCCAGCTCCCACTGTTAGGCTTCCCATGCCAAGCTAACGGTCATAGCACATATGCAGAGGGCCTGGTGCAGATCCGTGCAGGCTCCATGATTGCTGCTTCAGGCTCTGGGAGGCCCCGTGAGCCCTGCTTAGTTAATTCTGTGGGGACATCGAGACGTGGTCTCACAGTGTCATCACGGCTGGCCTGGGAGCATCTTCTATTAGACCAGGCTGGCCTAGAGAGTGTACGTGGACCAGGCTGGCCTGGAGAGTGTACGTGGACCAGGCTGACCTAGAGAGTGTACGTGGACCAGGCTGGCCTGGAGGGCACTGTGTAGACCAGGGTGGTCTGGAGCTCACAGAGATCCATCCGCCTACATCTGTGTCTCCCCCATCAGCCTTCTTAGTGGGTACTTCTTAGTGGGTACTTTGGCATGAGATGATATTTCTGGGGACGGGATTCACAGCAGCTTTCTCTTCAGGCAGCTTAATGTTGCTATTTCATGGGTATTTAAGTTTGAAGCTAGCCTCCTTCTTTGTTCCTAACCTTGTCTTGGATTTGCTGGGTGGTTTGCAGTTTTTAGGCAGGTGCACTTCTGTTTTTGAGCGATAGGAAGGGATAAGCATATATGCTGCCTCCCTCTTCCCAGGACTCCACAGGTGGTGTATCTGGGCTGTCTTTGCTTCCCCATACAACCTGCAAGAATATGGGGGATCTGACCCCATAGCTAAGGAAAAAGGAAAAGGCTCCTGTCCCATTCCCTCCATCAGCAGGAATGGGAAGGCAACCAGCCTACTGCTGATGTCACCTGCAGGACTCCAGAGTGCCTCAGCTCAGCCACTGAGGGCAGTGTGGGCTAGGCTTCTGCTGAGCTGGCCCCTGACAGACCCACCCACTTGTGTGGGACCTAAGGACACAGGACCCAGGGACATGAGATAGTGACATGTCACCATGGAGCATGTGAGAGACAGATGCAAGCTTCCCAGGTCACACCCGCCTTCCTTCCTGAGAAAAGCTGTCGCACAGTTGCCTCACAGATGGGCCTCTGTTCTGGCCCTCAGCTCCTTGGGGTAGCCTGCTCCCATTGGGTACCATTCTTGGACCCTTTGAGTGGGTGGTGGGCCTCAAGCCTTTTAAGTAGTCAGGTTGTTTTGTTTTGTGTTAATTGAGCATAGGTGTGTGTCTGCCTGTGGGTATGTGCAGGTGTCCACAGAGGCCGGAAGCCCTGGATCCCCCAAAGCTGGAGATACAGATGGTTGGGAGCTGCCTGATGTGGGTTTCGGGAGCTGAACTAGGGTCCCCTGGGAGGGCAGGAAGTGCTGTTAAAAGCTGAGCCGTCTCTCCAATACCCCTTGGTTATCCAGCACACAACGAAAGCGTGTTTCCGTGAACTGGAAATTACAAGGGAAATCCAGAAATTGAAAGAAAATAGGCCTGCTTTTCTCATTGGGTTATGATCGGGTTTGCACCTGGTTTCATAGGGTAAGAGACAGCCTGCTGGTGTGTGTGTGTGTGTGTGTGTGTGTGTGTGTGACAGAAAGTCAACAGTGTGGGAGTGTCCCACTGTGCTGTGTATGTGTGTCTGTGTGAGTGTGAGAGACAGCAAGTCAGTGTGGGAGGATCCCACTGTATTCTGTGTGTGTGTGTATGAGAGAGGAAGTCAGCAGTGTGGGAGTGTCCCACTGTGCTTTGTGTGTCTGTGTCTGTGTAAGAGACAGTAAGTCAGTGTGGGAGGGTCCCACTGTGCTTTGTGTGTGTGTGTGTGACAGGGAGTCAGCGGTGTGGGAGGGTCCCACTGTGCTTTGTGTTTGTGTGTATGTGACGGGAGTCAGCGGTGTGGGAGGGTGTCTCTGAGGATGTGGCTTTAACCCGCCGGTCACTCCGCAGCCGGTGATGAACAACGACAAGCACTGCTTTGAATGCTACGGCTATGACATCATCATCGACGACAGGCTGAAGCCCTGGCTGATTGAGGTAACTCACGGCCCTGTCACCCTGGCCATGGGAGACGGGAACGTCCCCACTCGCCTCCAGTGCGTGTTAAGGCATCATTTGGAAGTGGTTCCATCTGCTTGTTGAAGCAGAGAGGGTGTGTGGAGTGGTGGCCGGGGTAGAAACAATGGGATGTGCACACCCTGTCACGCAGCAGGTCTCCTTCCTGGCCACGGCCACGCCATTGTGCGGTATGATTTCTCGGCACTGTGATCAAATACCTGACAGAAAGACAACTTCAGGGAGGAAGGCTTTATTTGGTACGCAGGTTGAGGCCACAGTCCTTTGCAGTGGGAAAGGCGTGGCGGTGATTGGGCGAGGCAGCGGTCACATATGCCCAGAGCTGAAGCAGAGTGAGAGGAATGCTGGTACTCCATCGGCTTCCCTTATTCCCTCAGCCGGGGTCCCCAGCCCGGGCGATGCTGTCACTCCCCCAATGTTACCCTGAGGCGTGGCTCCTGGGTGGCTGCAAATCCCATCAGGTTGATGGAGATGAACTGTCCGGGCCTCTTCAGAGAGCTGGGCGTCCCTGTCCGAGGCCATGGTGGCCCGGAGGACAAGGAACCTCTGGCCCCTCAGGAAGCCAAGGATGGAAGATGGCCTGAGCACGCAGTGACCTCCGTCGTGTTGTTCCAGCTGATGTGTCACTCTGGACACCTGTCCACTCAAAAGGCTCTTTGGGAGACACAGAGCTCAGGCCCTTCAGTCCACAAGCCAGGAAGCCTAGGCATCTCGTAAATGCACCAAGTAAAGCATAGGCCCCTGGAGGGGAGTCAGGGAGACCTCAATGCAGAACTCAGGCAAATCAAGTTGTCAAGAGCAAGCTGGCTCCATAATGGAAGCCCGCTGCTGGAGGGGGCGGGGTGCTGAAGGAGATGTGATATTTCCCTCCTTCCACCCTCCCTTTCTTTTTTTCTTCTGAGAACAGGTCTTGTGTAGCTGGGTTTTGAACTCATGATCCCCCTCCATTAGCCTCCCAGCGAGTCATAGTTAGAAGTGGAGAGGTCCTGCATCTCTTGTTTTGTTTTGTTTTGTTTCTTTTCGAGACAGGATTTCTGTGTAGCCCTGGCTGTCCTGGGCTCACAGAGATCCACCTGCCTCTGCCTCCCGAGCGCTGGGATTACAGGTGTGCGTCACCATACCCAATGGCTTTCTGCTTAGACACATTAACTTGAAGCCACACTTTCCTTGATGAACTAAGATCCTAACTGTGGCTATTATTTCTTCTTTCTCCAAGATTTGTTTTATTTGTTGCCTGACAGCCTGAGTTTGATTTCCAGGACCCATGCAGTAGGAACAGAGCCAAAAAAAGGGCCTCCTAGGTCAAGCCCACAGGCTAATCTGGTCTGAGCGCTTCGCCACCAGACAGCTGTAGGGTTCTGTCAGACTGACAGCCAACTGTGACAGCTTCCTATGTGAGGTGCTCGGCGGGTGTGCAAGGCCCGTGTTAACCGGCGACCAGCACCTTGAGCACATAGCCCACCCTGGCTCCTGGGCCTCGCAGCCTGCAGGAGGAAGCGTTACAGCCAGGCCCTGTATTGTTCTTGCAGGTTAATGCGTCCCCGTCCCTGACCTCCAGCACCGCCAATGACCGAATCCTCAAGTACAACCTGATCAACGACACCCTCAACATCGCGGTCCCCAATGGCGAGATTCCAGACTGCAAATGGAACAAGTCACCCCCCAAGGAAGTGCTTGGCAACTATGAAATCCTGTAAGTCTGCCTGTGGTTCTTTGGAGGTCCTGCGTTCTAGACTGTGGCGTGATGAGGCACCCTGTGGATAGTGGGGGATTCTGGGCAGGGGGGTGGGGCCATGGCTTGCTTTTCTTGGGCAGTGTGTCTGTTTGTTGATGCTGGGAGAGACGGCTGTTGAAGAGACAGAAAAGTGGTTTGGGGTCTGTTTGGTGTAGTCGATACTTATGAAGCATCCATCACATGTCAGCTGCTGGGCCGGGTCTGAGCCCAGTGCTTGTCGCCTGTGCGGGCCGCTGAGGCGCCAGGAGCAGTGTGCACACAGTGCTGGGCTCTTCCCCTAGCTCTACCTGGGTAACTCAGTGGGCCTCAGTGGGAACAGCTCAGGAAGCCAGGACTCCCAGAAGGGCTCCCCACGCTTCCTGTGTCCTAGGATCTGTCGACACGCCATCCCATTCCTTTACCCTGCGCCTTGTGAGCTGAGAACTAGCTCAGCGCTGTCTTACAGACTGGAAACAACACAGGGCCTGTTGAGGTGGTGGGGTGTCAACAAAGCAATAGTAACCAGGAAGACAGTGGTTGACCAGAGTGTCGTCTGTTCCTGCCGTGGGAGGCTAAGATGGCCCTTAAAAAGATTGGCTTAAGAGGCAGCGGCGTCACTCTGCCCTCAGTCTGTGACACGGACACAGCGCAGGTCAGGAAGTGATAGCACATGGATGACTCCTGGAGCCTGGCAGGGCCAGAGTTGCCCCCTAGCAGAAGTTCTCACGCCTGGAGGGAGCTCTCTGCGCAGCCTCCTTCCACTAGAGGGACTGGCTACGCGCTCACGGTGAGGTTTAATGCTGAGGCGTGTGCATGCCGTGATGCAGTCATGAGACTCCCTCTCCAGTGACTCTGCCGAGAGGAAAGCTGTCAGCCTATTAGCTCTGGCTCTCCCTGGGCACCATTCAGAGAGCGGTCATCCATCAGAGGAGGCCCTAGTGCAGACCCCACACCACCCGCAGAGTCTGGCTCTGGACGAGAAGCTCTGAAAGAGAGGAAAAGCCTGCTTCTGCAGCAGAGCAGAGCACCATGGTCCGCGCAAACCTCTGCATATAACTCAGTTCCTCAGGCAGAACAGCAGCAAACCAAACAGCAACCCCGGCTGTCCTGGGACTCGCTCTGTTAGACCAGGCTGTCCTCGAACTCAGAGATCCGCCTGCCTCTGCCACCTGAGCGCTGGGATTAAAGCTGTGCACCACCATGCCTGGCTAGAAAACACTTTAAAATGGCCAGAAAGAAGCCAGACATAATGGTGAACGCCTTTAATCCCAGCACTTGTGTGGCAGAGTTGGCGGAACTCTGTGAGTTCGAGGCCGGCCTAGTCTACACAGCAAGTTTCAGGGCTACCAGAAAGGCTGGCAAGATGGCTCAGCAGGAGAAGGCACTCGCTGCCAAGTTTGACAACCGAAATTTGATCCCTGGAACCTACATGGTCGGAGGAGAGATCTGACTTCCACAAACTGCCCTCTGACCTCAATCTATACATGCCCATACGTGTCCTCAATCAATGGATCGATCGATCGATTGATCAATGTAATAAAAAAAATTTAAGGGTCATCAAGATGACTCAGCATGTAAACGTGACTGTCACCTAAGTTCTGTCCTCAGGACCCACATGGCAGAAGGAGAGACCTACAACTTGCTCTTTGACCTCCGTATAATAAACAAACTCCTCCCCAACAAATAAGCTTCAGTTCAAAAACAGTTTAAATGCCCAAAAATGCTCTTTTCATAGCTCAGCTTCAGGGTGAAGCTTTGGATTAGGCAATCAGGAGGCCGAGCGTTAACCTCTGCACACCTGAATCTGGAGCCAGAGGCTGGTAGGAAGCCCTGGTGAGGAGAGACAGCCTCCTTCGAGGAGTCTGTCCTGGATCTCAGCATTCTCAGGAACCACAGAGAAGGTGCCCCGCTGATGGGCGCCAGGTCTACATCGGGTTCTTCAGATTTGAGGTCCAGGGTGTTCCTCGGCACTGCACAGGGCTGAGATACAGTCATCGGCAGGAAGTCAGGCTGTGGGAGGACAGTGGCAGAGCGGTGACATCATGGTGGAGGAGGCTTAGCCTGACCTGGCCCTTTTTGGTAGTCCGCCGACATGAGGTTCCCTGTCTGAAATGGGATTAGGTCCTACCCCAAGTGGTGTGTGAAGTGTTTTGAGTCCTCTCGCTGCCCACCATGGGCCGGCTTTCTCATTCTCTCCTCTTGAGGCCTGTGCCAAATCCTGCCTGGAGGCCTCCTGAAATAGCATCAGTCTAGGATGGGCGGACTGTCCGTGGTGGCAGTGTCTCCGGTTCCTCTCACAGGCTCTGTGGCCCTTCGTGGTGTTCGGTGGACCCCCTTGCAGGCTTGTGGGCTGGAGAGGAAAGGGGGTGCTGAGAACCTGGAGCTAGGTAGCTCTTTCTAGTGACCCGTTTGTTCCACAGCAGCCCAGTATGGCCCCTCTGTCACAGCCGCCCCTGAGCAAGACCTCCTCGTGATCTGTTTCAGGTATGATGAGGAGCTGGCCCAGGGTGAGGGGGTCGACCGAGACCTCAGAAACCGCCCGGGCCAGCCAGTTGGGGCCAGAGCAGGCCGCTCGAGGGACTCGGGGAGGAATGTCCTCGCAACCTGGAAGTGATCAGTAGTGAGAAGGACCTCGGCTCAGACCATCCCACAGCCGCTCCATCCAGATCCTGCTAATCATCCGCTTTGGAATTTCCTTTTTCTAGAATGCCTTCCTAAGCCCTTGTAAATAAAGACACTCGGCAAGGTAGAGGAGTCCAGGTCATCGGGGCTCACATACACGCATGAAAATGACAGCTTCAGTGTGAGATACGACTTCCTTTTTTTTAAAGATTTATTTTATTATTTTTATTTTTTGAGATAGGCAGCCCTGGCTGGTCTGGAACTTGCTATGTAGACCAGGCTGGCCTGGAACTCAGAGATCTACCTGACTCCCAAGTGGTGGGATTAAAGGCATACACTACCACATCTGACTTCATTGTTTATTTGTGTGTATGTGTGTGAGCATGTGCATGCTTGTGCGTGTGTGTGCATATGGGGAGGGGTGTGGGTGTAGAGCACTCAAGGAAACCAGTAGAGGGCATCAGATAGCTCTCTAAAGTGGATTTGGGGAACCAAACTAAGATCCTCTGCAAGAGCAACATGTGTTTGTAAGTGCAAGCCATCTCTCCAGCCCCTAATAATAATGCTGTTGTTTCCCCTCCCCACTCTGCTGCTGCTGCTTCCTTCCTCCCTTCCTTCCTCCCTTCCTTCCTCCCTTCCTTCCTCCCTCCCTCCCTCCCTTCCTTCCTCCCTCCCTCCCTCCCTCCCTCCCTCCCTTCCTTCCTTCCTCCTCCTCTTCTCTTCACAGGTTTTCTCTCTGTATCCTTGGCCCTCCTGGACTCTGTAGACCAGGCTGGCCTCAAACTCACAGAGATGGCCTGCCTCTGCCTGAGTGGGCTGGATTAAAGGCAGGCACCGTGATACAGCTTTTTAAAAGCTGTTCACGTTCATTAAACTTTGCACTTAAAAAAAGGCTAAACAGGGGCTGGAGGGATGGCTCAGTGGTTAAGAGCACTGTCTGCTCTTCCAAAGGTCATGAGTTCAATTCCCAGCAACCACATGGTGGCTCACAACCATCTATAATGTGAACTGATTCCCTCTTCTGGATAAAACACTCATATACATTAAATAAATAAATAAATAAATAAATAAATAGACAAAAAAAAAAGGCTAAACAAATATCGTGTATTTCATGGAGCCGTGCTGCCGTGAAGAAAATTTAATCTAACAGCCATTCTGTTTCATTCCCTCTTGCTTAGTCACAGAGCAGACAGGCATTTCTTTCTCCGAGGCCCCTGCCGCCATGCCCAGGGACCAGTTTCTGTCACTTTGGTTTGGAGACAAGGCTGTCACAGTGAAGCAAGTGGGCACGGATAGATCCCGAGGGGATGCTGCTGTGGCCCAGGCATCTGGTCTTTTGAGACAGGATTTCTCTGGCTGTCCTGGACCTTGCTCTGTAGACCAAGCTGACCTCTGCCTCCCAAGAGCTGGTATTAAGGGTGTCCGCCACCACCACCTGGCACAAGTGGGATTCTTAATGACAGCCTCTCTCTGACAGTCACATCCGACACCTATCAGCTGGTATGCCAGTCACTACCTGGAATTTGTCTTGAAAGACCCCTGGGTTCGGCTGTGCCAATCAACAGTAGATGTCCTGTCACGTGTGCCCATGTCTCTCTACACACATGTCCGTGTTTTTAATATGTCATTGCTAATAAAGGGAAGGTCCTCTGCAGTATGCTTGGTGCCATGTAAGATGAGAGGAGCAGTCATACAGCAGATTCGGCTAGAATCTGAAAAGGCTGCAGTTGGGACAGGTGATTTTTCTTTGTGACTTCCTGGTCAGGCAGGACCCTGTGTGCCATGTGTCACCTAGGTGCAGTGCTATGTGTTGGTGACTAGACTCAGGCCTGGGCTTTAAGGTCTGGCTTTGTGTTCATTAGTTGTGATCTGCATGGTCCCATTGGCTCTTGGAGCTTTGATTTCTTACAATATAGAATGAGAGATCCTAGTGGGACCTGACAGGACAAATGGCTAACTATGCTTCCTGTTAGCATACCAAAAGCACATACTGGCTGCCAGGCTCACTCAGTACCTGTGGCTCCTCAGCTCTTCATACCCTGGTGCCTACCCTAAACCCCTCCAGTCTCTCTCTCTCTCTCTCTCTCTCTCTCTCTCTCTCTCTCTGGCTTGCTTTCTTGCTTGCTCGCTCGCTCTTGGCCCTTTCCTCTCTTCCCCTCTCACCACCTTCTCCCATCCCCCCATGGCCAGGTTCAGTCTGCTCCTTTCTCTCCCCGCTCTGTACTCTTCCTCTGGCTATCCTCTCCCTCATATCTACCATAAGAACCGCCACTGGGCGGTGGTGTAGCAGCCAGCCCTTGAGGAACCATGAGCTGGGAGACAGTGCTGCTTATCGTGGGGCCCAGGGCTCAGGCACTATCCTCCTTGGGACTCTCGGGGATGACAGCCCTGTTGCCCTCTCCTCGTGATGGGAGGGTCCCGGTTATTTCACGACTTACAATACGTGTGAACTGTCCCAGGGTTAACCTGTCTACCTGCTGTCCCCAGGGACTGCTGTGGTGTTTGTGCTGTGGCCCCCAGGCCCTCAGCCCCCTCACTCTGCCTCCCCTGTCTAGTGCCCAAGTCTCTGCTAGAGTAACTATCTGTCTTGGGACTACTCTTGTCCAGCAGGCTTTTTCTACAATGTGGGCCTGCCACCGTCCTGTGCTTGGGCCAGTCCTAGGCCATCTGGTCCAGGTTCCGGCCCAACTGGCTCCCTGCACAATGTCATCGCCCTCAGACTCACACACCTCCTCTCGCACTCGGTTTAGGGCCATCCTTCTCCAATAAACCAGCAGGCTCCCTCTGCGTGACACTTTCACATCCTTGTCAGGCCATAGGGGAGGGGTGGGGGTGTAGGCTGGGTCTGCTGTGGCGCTGGAGTGCTGGGCCACAGGGCCCTGGCCTGACGCCTAGCTATTCACTGTGAGCTCAATGTGAGCCGTGTCATCCAAGTGCCCTGTGACCTTTTAGGACCTGCTGTGAGGTAACAGCTCCCTGGGGTTTCCCTTTTTCTCACTTAGGAAACTTTTCCTGTGGGAAAATACTTTTTTTTTTTTTTATCTTGTATCGTTCTTCCTAGCTTCAACTGTAACTGCAAGGCTTTGAAGTTAGAAACAGCATTCTTCAGGAACGCATTCTGTCTCTGCAGCTCTGAAGTCAGCTGCGATTCACTGTTGACCTTCTCTCATAGGCCCACCTTCTACTGCTAATGCTGGCAGCTCATGCTTGGTGTCACTGCTCTGGAACCTGTCACTCTCAGCAGCCGGTCCATTGGTGCCTCTTGCCTTGGGTTTCTGGGATACACCCCCTCCCCTACCCTTCCTCTCCTCTTCCTCCTCTTTTTCCTTTTCCTCCTCCTCTTCTCTCTCATACACACACACCTCCAAATTCCATCTAGGAACTAAGTGTTCTTGATTTTTATCACCCCAATGCTGTCCCTTCTGTCACCGTCTCTCCATTGGTCTATCTCCGTGTCTCACCTCTCCCGTTCCCTCCAGCCTCACCCTTTCCCTTCTGAACAGCATACCTGAGGCAGGGCAGGCCCTCCTTCTGTGACACCTGGTGGCACTCTTGCAGTTTGTAGGCAGAGGTGGAGGGCACCGAGGCCTCCGGGACGACAGAGGGCATGGGCAGGAGTGGCAGGCTCTTTCCTCCCTGAGGGCACCCCTCCTGCTGTGGTTATTGGCTTGGCAGGCTGAAAGGAAGCTGTTAACAGGTCAGTCTCACCCAGAACCTCCGGGCCTGTTTCCATGCTGGCAGGTCACGTTGCCTAGCATACTGGGCACCTTGCTGCAGCTATGCCTCATGGCATCTCAACGCCCTCCCCTAAATTCCATCCAGGAACAGGTTTCCTTGATTTTTTTTTTTACCACCCTAATCCTCTCCTGTCTGCCACCATGTCCTATTCAACCTTTTTTCTAGATCTCAGGCTCTAGCAGCCTGAAACTGCCACAAACAGTGTCAGGTGGTAGCTTTAGGGGAAGACTAAGAGGTCCTATTTGGGGCACCATAGGCTGCTCCAGGTAAGGAGAGCATGGGTGGGAGGCTCCTGGCCTCTGACATTGTTCCCAAGAAGAAAGCACTGAAAGCCAGGAGTCAGTCATGTTGAACAAGGCTGCCCTGGGACTTTGGTTACCACCTGAGAAACACCCTCCAACCGTCCTGGGATTCTTTTTTTTGTTTTGTTTTTTAATTTAAAGCTGTATTTTTATGGGTGTTCTGCATGCATGTATATGTACCAGGCTCATGCATTTTCTGCGCAGGCCAGAAGAGAGCATTGGATCTGGGGCCAGAGTTATAGACAGTTGAAAGCCATCATATGGGTACTGGAAACTGGACCTGGGTTCTCTGGAAGAGCGCTCAGCACTCCTAACTGCTGAGCCGTGTCTCCAGCCCCTAATCCAATTCTTCTAAAGCAAGGGAACAGTGTGACCACTATCCAAGTCATGGATTGCCCACTGCACCCCGAGTAAGCTAACTGGGACCACAGCTGGCCTCCCAGTCAGGTCTCCGCCTCGTTCCTGGGCCTCTGCCCTGCGGGGTAAGGTTGTCAACAGCCCATCAGAACCTCCTGCCACTCAGTACCACCCAAGAGCAGAACCCCGACTTCTCGGAGCTCGAGAGTGGCTACTCTAAGCCTCCTTCTCCCGAGACACCCTGGTTTCAGTCTTTAAATTCTCACTGCTGTCTGCCGTGAGGCCACTGCCCAGCGATCGTTCAGAGAGGAGAGGAGAAATCAAGAACCTTTAATGGTCCATCCTGGGAACGTGGTGTTTGGACACCAGTGGGTTTTAGGAGAGGTTTAATCCCTCGTGGGTTGACAGAAGCCTTGCCTGATCTTAGCTTGCAGGTAGACAGATTTCTCCAGCCCGCACGTCAGGGGCTGGGAGGGGTGCATGACAGGTGGGGACAGTTCCTCAAGGCAGCCAGCCCTGGGCACTGTGCCCCCCACAGTGAGGTAGGGCTCCACAGACCTAGTGTCGCTGGACTGTGCTGTGGTGCAGTTAGTGACTTTTTTTTTTTTTTCCTTTTGGAGACAGGGTTTCTCTGTAGCCTTGGCTGTCCTGGATTCACTTTGTAGACCAGGCTGTCCCGGAACTCACGGAAACCCTCCTGAATGCTGGGATCACAGGCATGCACCACTGAGCCAGGCTACAGTTAATGACTTCTACAGATGCCATTTCTCAGAGCCTTAAGGGCACTGAGTGAGAGGTTCAAGAACTTGGAGTTAATTCTTGGGACTGGGGCAAAGTCACCAGAGCACAGTTCTTTCAGAGCAAGGGTCCAGCAGTCCCCCACCCAGATTAACCTTGGGATGTGACTAGGCTCATGCAGCTCCTAAGGAAGCCTATGGAATGTGTTAACTCCCTCCCCCTTGCTACAACCTAACCTGCACGTAACAGGTCAGGTGTCCCCCAGGTAGCCAGACCTGATCATTTGCAATTTTGGCCCCTGAAAACAAACCAATCATTTTAAGGTCAACCCCCCTAGGGACCCTTTCACCCAATCCTATAGTGTCAAGACTTGCACTTCCCTACTTTCGTTTTTGCCCCCTTAAAAACCCTGTTCCCCCAGAGTTGGGGGTCGCTTACCTCTTTGTTCTTGCAAAGGGCAGCCACCCAGCTCGAGTTTGTAATAAAGGCCCTCGTGTGTATTGCATCGGACTTAAAGCCTGTTGGTCATTTGGGGACTCGCGATCTGGGTATTTCATGAATTAGACAGAAATGCAGCCAGCACCAGAGGCACGACATCACTGGGTCCAGGAGGACGCTTTAACCCTTACACATTCGTCCTTTGCTGAACAAGAGGAGAGAGGCCCAAAGAATGATGGGGACTTCTTGCGGGTCACACAGCCTCTGAGGGGCAGAAGGTGCTACTAAAGGCGCTACTAAAGGCACCACGTGACTTCCTGAGTGGCTCCAGGCAGGAGACTGCTTTCATGTGGAAAAAGCAGAGAGGGAGTGTGACAGCAAGGAAACACCTGGTCACAACAGTGGAACAATGCCCAGGGCGGTGAGCCTGGAGCGTGGAAATGACTCTTATCACTCTCTAGCTACATGTGAGTTTAGGAACTGAAAGACACTGGGGAAGATCTTAGTGCCTATGGCTCCTCAGTGGCAGGATCAGGGCTCTAATTTAGCTGCCTTGCTGTGTGACTACAAGGCAGTTACTGAGCCTCTCTGAGCTTTGCTTCCACATCTGCCAGATGGTAGTTAGCCTCCTGCCTCCTGTGGCTGAGGAAGGGAAGATACTGGGTTAAAAAGTTCTAGAACAGGCCTGGTGGTGGTGGCACATGCCTTCAATCCCAGCACTCAGGGAGGCAGAGGCAGGTGGCTCTCTCTGAGTTCGAGGCCAGCCTGGTCTTCAGGGCTAGTTCCGGGACAGCCAGAGCTACTCAAAAAAAACACTGTCTCAAAAAACAAACAAACAAAAAAGTGAGAGAATGGTGTTTGTTAACATTGCTGCTATAATGGGAATGTGTGTGTCTGTGTTCAGAGAACAACCTCAGATGTCTTTCTTGAGAAGTCATCTACCGTGTGTGTGTGTGTGTGTGTGTGTGTGTGTGTATGGTTTTTTTAATGTATATGACTGCTCTGTCTGCATGTACACCTGCATGCCAGAAGAGGCCATTAGATCTCATTATAGATGGTTGGGAGTCACCATGAGGTTGCTGGGAATTGAACTCAGGACTTCTAGGAAGCACAGCCAGTGCTGAGCCGTCTCTCCAGCCCACTTTCGTTGTCTTCACTGACTTTATCTGTGGGCATGCTCATGCCAAGTGGCTTGTGTGGAGCTGGACTTCTACCTTCTGGAGTCAGTTATCTCCTTCCGCCAGTGAGTTCCCGGGACTGAACTCAGCTTGGCAGGCTTGGCAGCGAGCTGTACTGGTTTTCTGAGACAAGTCTCTCACTGGGGCCTGGAGCTCAGTGGCTAGCCATAGAGCCCCCCCCCCCCCTGGGATCTGCCTGTCTCCACCTTCCCAGAACTGTAAGCATACATCACCATTCTTTTTCATATGAGGTCAGTGGTTCCAACTCAGGTCATATGCTTGCATGATGAGTACTATACTGAATGCTCTAAGTCCTCAAACCCAGTTACTTTTTTTTTTTTTCTGTACCTTTTAAGACCCTGCTGCACCTGCTCTTAGAGTTCAGAGACCAGGCCAGAACAGCGGGGATGAGGTGTTCCATCCTTTCTGATACGGGCTGTGTGGAGTGGCTTCTGCACAGAGCTGGTTACTCGAGCACGGCTCTCTGCCTAACAGAGAACAGAAACAGTATGGGAAGCTAGGAAACGGTGTGGGATCATTTCGAAAAGATGGCGGCGTGGGGCAGATGATAAAAGATGCTGGAGGCCTGGCTGAAGAGTTTGGACCCTTTCTGTAGGCGCTAGGCAGCCATTGAATGCTTTTGAGGAGCAACAGTCATGGGGGCGGGGGGGGGGGCTCCTGAGGTGCCAGGCAGTGAAGGCAGCTGGGGAGCTGAAGGAAGGAGAAGCGAGTTCCACACAGGAAGGTCGCAGACGAGCAGGGAGCAGCCCTCGGCTGCCAGCAGAGGGCAGGCTAGGGACTTTCGCAGAGGGACTTCCCGCGGAGAGATCGTTTGCTCACCACTGTAAAACAACACTGTTTCCAGGTAACAACTTAATGACAAGGCAGTCACCATCCTGTCCCAGTTCCCTCATCTTGTGCTAATTAAGATGAAATCAGTACTTTCAGAGCGAATGGAAGGAAGTCTAAATTGAGCGTGGTGGCTGACACATGCCTGTGATCCCAGCCACCTCCTACCCCTCCCACCCTCCCCTTCCCACCCCACTCCCACGCTCCCACTCCCACAGGAAGTTCAAGGTCATTCATCTGTAAGGCTACTGAAAGCATGAACAAAACAGTCTAAATCCAGACCCAGTGGCACACACCTTTAATCCCAGCACTCAGGGAGGCTGAGGCAGGCATATCTCCGTGAGTTTTTGAGGCCAGCCTGGTCTACAAAGGCTACACAGAGAAATCCCATCTGGAAAACAAAACAAGACAGAACAAAACAAAACAAAACAAAAACAAGTCTGTAGAAATCTGGGCTTGTAGGAATCCTTGCCCTGCCAGCAGAAGGCTGAGGCTTGTTTTTCGTTTTTTTGTTTTTTCATTTTGTCAACCATGATGCCAGGGTCATTCACCACTTAGCCCAGCTGTGGACAAGCAGCCAGGTCTTTGCTTCTAAGAGTCTGGGGTAGAGGGAACAGGTGAGAAAGGAACAGCTCAGAGGAAGGAAGGGAGGGAGGAGACGGCTGTTTGAGGGCTCCGCGCATGACAAACTATGGAAGGTGCTCTAGAAGGGCCGGCGGCAGGCCGCAGCTTGCATCCTGCAGCCCTAGCTTCCTGGTACCTTCTCTCTGGTCCTCATCCTAACCATCAGTGCCTCCTCCTGCTACTCCACTCCCATGGATGTCATCAGACATCATCCAGGGAAGTCAAGCCAGGAGCTCAAACAGGGCAGAAACCTGGAGGCCGGAGCTGACGCAGAGGCCGTGAATGAGTGCTGGTCACTGGACTGGCTTTGTTCATAATGGCTTGCCCAGCCTGCTTTCTTATAAAACCCAAGGGGTGGCCCCGCCCGCAATGGGTTGGGCCTTCCCCCATTGCCAGCACACAGTAGACTGACTGGTCAGTAAGTATGACTTCAAAGCCTGGACCCTGAAATTAGAGACCCTAAAAGAATCTCTGCCCCCTTCTTGCTGTGTGACATCCACCACCCCCCCATATCAATCTGGCTTCTTTGAGCCTGTTTCCTTGGGGAGGGTCAGTGACGTGAGAGTGACAGTTATCCCTGTTTGCCATTAGGGCAGGAGCAGCGGCTGAACCTGAACAATTGGGCCCGGGCCCAGGGTTTGTCGTCTTGATGCTATTCTTAGCAGAGCAAATGACACACCTGCCGGTAGGAGCTGCTCCCTGACTTCCCATTGTCCCCTGGGCAGGCAGTTTCTAGATTCTGCCCACAGCCTTTGGCTTATGAGGAACAGTGGGTATGGTGGAGCCAAGGGAGTGTGTGCCCTGTGCTGGGAGAGCCCTGGACTGGATGAAGGCTGAGTCATAGCCATAAAGATGGGGGTGTGTCCCAGTGACACCAGACACCCACATCCGGCCTGGAGGGTGCTGGTGTTTCCTGCCCTACCAGCAAGGGCGCTCAAACAGAAAGGCTTTGAGAGCTACAGGAAGCAGGGAGACAAGTGGAAATTTTTGCCCAGCAGCTGCCCTGGCTTAGGCGCATCAGCCCACAAGCTCACACTGGGCCTGGCGGGGGGGGGGCGGGGGGAGGTTTGGGGGGGACTCGGACTGGCCTTCCCAGCTGCAGATACTCTTGCAGCATTCCCCTACCTACCCATCCGTGTCACCAGCACTCCCTGATGCCCTGCCTTGAGGCCTCAGCCCACACTATCATCTTCCTGGAGTGTTCTCCCCTCCTCCCACAGAATCCCGCTCCGCCCCAAGACCCAGTTCAAACACAGCTTGCTGTTGAGGCTTTCAGCTGTCTTCTGTCCAGGAGCCATTGCCACCGTCCCTACCTGTCCTTGTCATTTCAGACATGCCAGTGTCCAGATCAGACTCCACTTTGTCACCTTTTCCTCGTGCAAGATAAATCATCCTTCATTCCCTACCCCAAACCCAAAGAGCTTTAAATTTTATTTTTCTTTGTTATTGTTTTTTTTATTACGTTATGTATTTGTGTGTGTGTGTGTGTATTCATGTTGGCGACCGAGTGTGTGGTCAGAGGACAGCTTTCCGAATCAGTTTTCTCCTCCTGTGTCTTCCTGAAATCGAATTCTCGTTGTCAAGGCTTGTACAGTGTCTTAGGGTTTCAATTGCTTCGGTGAGCAAAAGGAAGTTGGGGTGGGTTGGGGGAAGGGTTTATTTGGCTTACACATCCACTTCACTGTTCATATCAAAGGAAGTCAGGACCGGAACTCAAACAGGGCAGGAACCTGGAGGCAGGAGCTGATGCAGAGCCCGTGGAGGGGTGCTGCTTACTGGCTTGCTCCCCATGGCTTGCTCAGCCTGATTTCTTATAGAACTCAGGACCACCAGCCCAGGGATGGCACCACCCATAATGGGCTGGGTCCTCTCCCACTGATCAGTAACTGAGAAAATACCTTACAGCTGGATCTCATGGAGGCATTTCCCCAACTGAGGTTCCCCCTCTCCTATGACTTTAGCATGTGTCAAGATGGTATAAAACTAGCCAGCACACACAGCAGCTTTTACCCACTGAGCCATCTTGCTGGCCCATGTTAAGATTTTTGGTTTTACTTATTTGGTTTTGGTTTTTGTTTGTTTGTTTGTTTGAGACAGGATCTTACATATCTCAAAGTAGTTTTGAACTTACTATGTGGCGAAGGGTGACTTTCAACTCCTATTGCCTTTATCTCCTGAGTGTTAGGATTAGAGGCATGCACCACCACATGCCTGCATTTTAATTCTCAGTTTTACTTCACAAATTGTCTTCGTAGAACTTTACTACTATGTAGCCTAGGCTGTAGTGAACTCGTGACTCCTGTCTCTCCCATCCCACTGCTAGGATTAGAGCTGTGAGCGCAGAATGCAGATTTTTAGGGCAAAGGAAGGACTCTGGAGGGCAAGGTAAGGCTAGATCCACGAATTGGTCGAACCCCATGGAAAACAACACAAACAATAACCCCTAATGTGGGCTGTGAACTTTAGTCAACAGTGTTATACTGGTTCTGACACGTCTATTGGTCAATATACAGTCTATTGGTATTTGTAACAACTGTGCCCACTGACCTATGAGCTAAGTGATACGGGTGATAGGGGTAGAGGGAAGGTGAGGGGAAAGGAATGCAGGCATGTGGGAAATCACCTCTATGTCCCCTACCTACCTCCCCTCTACCTTCACCTCCCACCCCCACCCCACATCAGAAACAGAGTCTCAGGTAGCCTGGTGTGTGTGGTGGGGGATGGGGCTTGCACTTGCTATGTAACCAAGGATGACTTTGAAATCCTGTTCCTCCTGCCTCTACCTCCTGAGAATTAGGATTGCAGACATCTGCCAACACAAATTAAAAATGATTTAATTTACTTAATTTAATTTAATTTTAAAAATAGTTTAATTATATGTCTAGGTAGTATATGCCTGCAAGTGTCCATGCCTACAAAGGCCAGCAGAGGGTGCTGTGAGCTGTCAGACATGGGTGCTGAGGGGCAAACACTGGTCTAAGAGCAGTAAACGCTCTTAACCACTGAGCCATCTCTCCAGCCCACTTAATGGACTTTTTAAAAGAGCAGTGTTAGGTTTACAGAAAAAATAATGAACTCACAGAGCTCCACCTGTCTCTGCCTCCAAAGTGATGAGATTGAAGGCGCAGGCTACTGCGTCCATCTATAAATTGTTTTAAAATGTCCAGTGATAAAGGAAAAATTGCCCAGTTCTCTACAGCAAGAACACTTGCTCCAATCATGCCTGTGTCTTCTGAGGACGTGTCCCCTCCACAGTCCCTTTCTTTCCCCCCCAAAGGCCTCCGCCATAGCAGGCATGCAAGAGCTTTCCCTGAATTCCCCCCATCATGGAATTCCTAGGCGCTATGCTAGCCGGTCACAAGCAACAGGAACAAACAGTTCCCAAAGCATCGTTTGGCTGACTGTGCTGGATTAGGAGACTTAGTCTAACGATGGTGCAGAGGGCTCTTAAAGGCTAGGGCAGAGCTGACTAGATTCGGCCTCATTTGGGGGGGGGGGGTCTTTGATAAGGAAA
The DNA here is from genome assembly GCA_028658305.1 of Pachyuromys duprasi. Classification (NCBI taxonomy): domain Eukaryota; kingdom Metazoa; phylum Chordata; class Mammalia; order Rodentia; family Muridae; genus Pachyuromys; species Pachyuromys duprasi. Next base: position 18,164,128 of record CM053752.1, read on the forward strand.
TGTCAGTTGCTTTGTGTCAGGTTCTGACTGTGTGGGCTGCCAAACGGGTGCTGGGCACTGGGTGGTTAGCTCCCCGGGCACACTGTAGGAATGCTCTGACCTGTGATTAGCCAGGCCAGGCTTGGCAGCGGCGCCGCTCTCCCCGGTGCCCACATGATACTCCCATCAGCCTTAATGAGTGCACGTGCTGCAATCTGAAACCGGGAGCCACGGCTGGAACCAGTTGCACAGAAAATAGAGCTGTCACAACAGGAAGGGCACGTCCAGAGCCTGCCAAGGGACAGCTGGGGGGGGGGGTTGGCCTGCTCTTCTGTCTCAGGGCCACCTGGGAGCTTCTGTGATCCAGAAGCCTTAGAGGAAGGCTGCTGAGATTAGCCTGCGCTGGAATTGGGCCCTCCTGGCCTCCTCAGCCTTGACCTTACCCTGGAAGGAAGACCATGAGCTAGAACGCCAATTCGACGCATCCTCATTACCAACCCTCAAATGCCTGCTTATCTTTGAGGACCTCCTCTGGCGTCTCCCAGGACCCAGCGTGCTCTGCTCAGGTGTCTCTTCTCCTGCCTGCTCCCATCTTTTTTTCTGAGGCTCCATCCAGCAAGGGGTGTTGGGAGGAGGGGTTGTGTAGCAGGGGACCTGGCCTTATGTGTCTGTTGAATTCAATTACAAGGGGAGAGGGGGAAAAACACTGAAGAAATTGGGAGGTGGAGTTGAGCTTGAAAGGGGTCCCTGACTGCTGGGTGGGGGGTTCTGGGGCAGCTCTCCTGACTTCCCCAAGCTTGACACTTCCTCAGCTTGGAAGAACAAAATGCCCCATCTGCCTTTTTATTTTTTTAAGATGTATCTAATTTTATGCCTTTGAGTGTTTTGCCTGCATGTGTGTCATGTAAGAAGCTTGGTGCCCTCAGGGGTCAGAAGAGGCATTGGGTTCCCTGAAACTGAGTTATGAATGGTTGTGAGCAACCATGTGGATGCCTGAACTGACCCAAGACTTCTGCAAAAGCAGAGAGTGCTCTTAACCATGGAGCCACATTGTTGCCCATTCGCCTGAGGAGAGAGGGAGAAACCCACTGTCACCATCCTGCTTGGGCCCCCTAGCCTTGTTGGCAGTCTCCTCTTTGTTCTCTTCTTCCTCTTTCCTTTCCTTTTTCTTTTCTTTTCTTTTTAAGAAAGGGTTCTTGTATCCCAGGCTGGCATTATCTTAACTTGATATTTATCCAAGGATGACCTTGAACTTGTGATCCTCCTGCTTCTACCTTTCAAATGCTGGGATTACAGGAGTGGGAGAACAGGCCTGGTGTGTGTGGTGCTGAGGGTAGAACCGGGCTTTGTGTGGACTAGGCAGAGACCCTACCAACTGAGCCACAGCCTCAGCCTCCATTAAAAAAAATCTTTCTGTATGTGAATGTGTGTGTATGTATGTATCTGTGGTGTGTGTGTGTGTGCATGTGTGTATTTGTCTGTGGTGTGTGTGCATCTATGGCGTCTATATGTATGTGTGCATGCGTGTGTGTATCTGTGTGTGTCCATATGTGTTTATGTATGTGTTCACTGTTTGGGGGAATGCCTGTACACAGGTGTATTGTGTTATGTGGGTGTCAGTCCTTGCCTTCTGGCTTGAGACAGGGCGTGCTTGTTACTTGCCTCTGTGTTTGTTTCACAGGCTCGCTGGCCTGGGAGTTTGTCCTGGGTCTGCCTCCCACCTCCCTCTAGGAGCACTGGGATTGCAGATGCTCTTTACTCTGCCCGGCTTGTATGTGGGTTCTGGGAAAACAAGCTGAGGTCCTCAGGCTGATTTTACCTGAGCCGTCTCCCTGACCCAGGTCCACCATCTTCCCCAGACCTGGAGAGAAATGGAAGCGGGTGTCATACTGCATTCATGCTTGCAGAGTTGCTCAGACTTGGAATAGTGTTGACCTCACCCATTTGCTGCCCCCACAGGCTGTTTGAGGTGGAATGTGGATGCTAAATAGTCCCAGTCTGGGTGGAGGCTCCCAAGGGGAGTTGAGGTGAGGATGGAAAGGGAGCCTGGGCGGGACAGAGGTTTGTGGGAGTGGGAATGCAGATGACAGGGCAGGGCGGGCAGGCTGGAGGAAGGGGAGATGGGTGGCGTCTCTGTGGTGAGAGATATTAGCAAACAGGTGGTGCTGGCTGAGCCAGGACAGCTCTGTCCATTCTTAGGAGGAACAGAAGACAGGTGAGGAAAGGGAGGCAGGGACCTTGGCTGCTTGCTCTGCCTCTGTACAGGCCAGGAGGAACAGATGCATGGCTCTGAGGAACAGATGCATCCTGGCACAGGCTGGCACCCAGCACTGGTGGAGGGAGCCTTCCCTGCATGGTGGGCATGGCACTAGGCACTACCCCTTATATGTGGAACTGCATTCAACAGCCACCCTGAGAAGGAAGGCTGGGCTGTCCTCATTCTCCTGATCAAACAAGTCTACTGAGGCTAAGAAGTGTCAGACTTGCCCAGAGTCTCCTGGCTTAGGAAAGGAATGATGGGGGAGGCTTTGAAATTAACCTTTGTCCCAGAATGTCTGCTAAACTCTTGGGCATGGGCTTATTGGGCAATTTTTCTCTTACTCTCTCTCCTTCCCCCTCCCCCCCTTCTGCCTTCCTTCTCTAAGGTATCCTTATGGCATTTGTGGGAGATGGAAAAGCAGACAGGAGAACAGACACCTGGCTTTCCTCCTGTTGCTATGCTGTGGCAACCGTTCCCTTCAGCTGTCCAACAAAGGAGGCAGCCTCCACCTGGGTGGTTTGAAGCAATGATGTTTACTCTCCTGCACTGCTGGAGGCTTAAAATCAAAGTGCTGGCAGGGAGGGCTGATATGGAGTTACGCAGGAGAGGGAGGGTGACCCACCAACACAGATTCCATTTTGAATCTGAAGTGTCATTTTACAACATAAAGGCTCCATATTGGATGGTACAAAGAGCATCTTCAATTGCTGTGAATGTAAGTGAGGAGATTGTTCCAAACTTAAAAAAAAAAAACAAAACAAAACTGTGTGCCATGTGTGCTTGGGTGCCCTCAAGGCCCAGAAGATGGGACCCAGCGGTGGTAGTGCATGCCTTTAACCCCAGCACTCAGATCTCCGTGAGTTCAAGGCCAGCCTAGTCTAGAAAGTGAGTTCCAGGACAGGCAGGGCTACACAGAAAAAGCCCGTCTCGAAAAACAAAACAAAACATTTAAGATAGGGTCAAGGGGCTCTCAGCCCTGCTACGAAATGGAGAATGACCTTGGGTTCTTGGTTTTCCTGCCTCTGCCTCCCAAGTACTAGGGAGACAGGCTTGTACTAGCACATTTGATGGCTGTTTGGAGGTAGAGTCTGGCTGAGGAGTGCAGGGTGGCCTCAAACTCTTGTTCCTCCTGCCTCTACTTGTGTGGCGCTCAGGTTAAGGTGTGCACCTCCCTGGCTAACTCCTCGGGAATTTATATTTGGAATTTCTCTCTTATCAAGTAAAGTTTGGGCCTTGTTGAGTCTTCAAGTTTTATTTGGTTCGATGGCCCAAATGGTAACACGGTGCTGGAGACCCTTCACATGGCTTTTCTACTTAGTAGACTTAGTAGGAGTCTCCATCAGGATCCATGCCCTGAGGCAGGAGGTATGAGAAGTAGTTGAGATGGTGGTCGGGCATTCCATGTAATCCCAGCTCCTGGGAGATGGGGGCAGGAGGATCAAGAGTTCAAGGTCATCCTTGGCTAGCCAGTGGGTTCTGACCAGTTTAGGCAAACTGGAGAGGTTTTTGTTGTTGTTGTTTTGTTTTTTTCCAGAAGGCAGTAAGATGGCTCAGCAGGTAAAAGTGTTTGCTCTCTAGTCTGATGACCTGAGTTTGATCCCCAGGACCCGCCAGGTGGAAGGAGTGGACTTTCTCCAGTGGACTGTCTCTGACCTTCACACTTGTGCATGCACAGGTACAGATCAGTGAGGGGTTAAAAAAAAAAGAACCAGTTGAGGATTGTGTGCAAGTGGAATAACATTGCTTCATCAGTGCTGGCCACACCCTCTTAGGGATATCCCATTCATAGGCCATGCAGTGTCCCTCCACCTCTAGACTGATGAGGGCAAGCACCTGGAGCACGTGAGAGCAGAGTGTTGTACCTGCCTGTACAATTATGTGTGAGTCTATGTGCACAGGCCAAAGATTAAAACATCTAAATCCGTGAGGGCGGGGTGGCTTCCTCCTAATCAGTGACACATTCATTTGGCAGGAGGTGCCTGATTCCTAGGTAGACCTAGGAATGTGCTCTTCTGGCCCCGACAGTTAATACTGTGGTGTCTCTAAACTGTTAACAATTTGTTGGTTAGTGCTGGAGATGGGTCCCAGGGTCTTGTGTTTTAAGCCATATCCTTATGCTCTAATGGTGTGTGTGTGTGTGTGTGTTTCCAGGGCCCTGACCTTTGTATGCATGTATGGAAGCCAAGAGATTAACTTTGACCTATCTATCCTCTTTCACTCTTCAAAGTTTTTGTTTGTTTGTTTATTTGAGACAGAGTCGGGGCTGGAGAGAAGGCTCAGAGGTTAGGAGCACTGGTTGTTCTTCCAGAGGTCCTGAGTTCAATTCCTAGTGATCACATGATGTCTCACAACCATCTATAATGAGATCTGGTGCCCTCATGCAGACAGAATACTATATACACAATAAATAAATAAATCTTAAAGAGAGAGAATCTCTCACTGAATCTGGGGCTCATTCCTTCAATTAGACTGGCTAGAAAGTCCCCAGAATCTAACTCCTCTTTCCCAACCCTGGGATTACACACGCCTGCTACTTCATCTAGCTTTTTACCTGGTTTCTGGGACTCAGGACACAGATCTCCATGTTTGTGCCATGAGCACTTTTACCCAGTGAGCCTTTTTTCCCCACCGCCATCCCAGTTAGAAAACAAAAGTTGTGTGGAGTTTGGTAGCGTGTGTTCCAGCAGTTAGGAAGCAGATCTCTGTGAGTTTGAAGCCAACCTGGTCTACACAATGAGACCCTGCCTCAAACAAAATAAATAAACAAAACAAAAAGTGGGAGTAGTTTCACAGAGTATAGGGATCCTGGGACATAGCGTTCACGGGCCACACCAGGCTACCCTGAGGCCCTGGCAGGCTCACTAGTCCTGGATTTTCCTGGACTTCTGTGTTTCACAGTTGAGAAAATCGAGCACCAAAGAAGGGAAGAAACTTGCAGGGTGGAGTGGCCGTTTGCTGCCAAGCTACCCTCCCTAAACCATATCTCCTTGCTTCTTGCATGCCTGAAATGCTCCAGCCAAGAGGAACCCCTTTCTCCCTGTGGGGCTCATTGCTTTCTGGGGGAGCTTTGCTCTCTGTCGCTTTCTATCCATCTCGGGACAGTAAAATGTCCCTGTGTTTATTGTTGTTGTTCCTTTGCTGGGTTCACCAAACACATGAGAGCTAGGCCCCTGCTCCCTTGTATTCTTTTGTTTTTTTTTCTGGTGACAGGGTCTCACTATGTAGCCCCGGCTGTCCTAGAACTCACTGTGCAGACCAGAATGGCTGCCTGCCTCTGCTTCCTGAGAGCTGGGATTAAAGGCGTGTCTCACTATGTCCAGCTCGCTCGCTCGCTCGCTCGCTCGCTCGCTCGCTCGCTCTCTCCCCCCCTCTCCCTCTAAACATTAAAATTGCTGCTATTTTTTTTTTCTTGAAAGAGTCACAAACACCATTGTTAAATGGCTATTTTTACTAGCAATACAGCTGCCTTTGAAAATTTTTGGTCACTGTGAAGGTGTATTTTTTTTTTTGTTTTTTTTGTTTTTTTTTTTTTTTTTTTTTTGAGGGGGTTGTGTTGAGAGAGTTGCTGACTTTGAATTGTCAATGTAGTTGCAGATGACTTCAAATTCCCTGTCTTCTTGCCTTATCCTAAGTGCTGAGGTCGCAGGCAGGCACCACTGTGCTCAGCCTGAAACTGTTTTTATTTTGTTTTAGTTTATTGCGTTTTACTTTATTATTTATTTGGTTTTCTGAGACAAGGTTTCTCTGTGTAGCTTTGGCCATCCTGGACTTGCTTTGTAGACCAGGCTAGCCTCAAACTCACAGAGAGCTGCCTATGTCTGCCTCCCTAGGAATGGGATTAAAGGTGTGTGCTACAATTTTTAATTTTAAAAATGTATCTATGTATCTATCTATGCATCTATCTATGTATCTATGTATCTATGTATCTATGTATCTATCTATCTATCTATCTATCTATCTATCTATCTATCTATCTATCTATCTATCCATCCATCCATCCAAGACAGGATTTCTCTGTAGCCTTGGCTGTCCTGGAGCTTGCTCTGTGGACCAAACTGGCCTGGGACTCACAGAGATCCTTCTGCCTCTGCCTCCTGAGTCCTGGGATTAAAGGTCTGTGCCACCACTGCCCGGCTATTTTTTTAGTGTGTGTATGTGTGTGTGTGTGCCATGCACATACTACAGTATACTTGTAATAGTCAGAGGACAGCTTGCATGGAGTCTGTTCTCTCCTTCCATCCAGTTGAGACCTAAGAATCACCTTAGATTGTTGGGCTTGGCAGCAAGTGCCTGCACCTCTGAGCTATCTTCACAGCCCCTTGAAAGTATGTTTTAACCTGGACTTTTTTTTTTTTTTAGATTTATTATGTTCATAAAAGTGCTTGGCCTGAACCCATGTCTGTGCCCCACATGTATGCCTGATGCCCAAGGAAGTGGTGAGCTTCCATGTGGGTGCTGGGACTTGAACCTGGATCCTTTACGAGCGTAGGAAAAGTGCTCTTAACTACTGAAGCAACTCTCCAGCCCTTTACCTGGCCTTTTAAATCCACGCTATGTTGTCTAAGATGGCAAATAAAGGACTAACCTGGTCATCTGCTGACCCCGATAGCTCTATGGTGGTGGATTCTTTGTGTGGGAAGGATGGGGCAGAGGGTTTGAGGGTGTGGATGCTCTGCTCAGACACAGGGCAGTCATGGCGGTAGATCTAGAGCCATTCGCCAAGCTTCTACTCACTACTCTGAGATGCTGACTTTATCCTTCATCCGAGCCAGCTTTGGTGACTCACGGGAAAGCCTTTGTTTGGAGAGGGGCAGGGGTAGACCTGTTTGGATATGAGTAAAGGAGGCTGGGACAAAACTGTGAGATGTGTATGGAGACATTTACAGCTGACAGAGGAGGTGCTATCCAAGTCTGGTTGGTGGGCAGTGCCAGGCGTAGTGCCTCTCTGTGGCTTCCAGTGTCCAGATGAGGCTAGACTCACCAGGGCTTGGTGTGAAGCAAGATTAGGTGTGTGTGTAATGGGAAAAGGCATGATGAATAGATAGGCATGGAATGGTCACTTCTCTTAGAGATCTTGGGAGAAACTTTGGAAGTCCCAGGACAGGAATCTGCATTGTCAGCTGACCTTGTCCAGACTGGTCTCAAACGCAAGATCGTAGGCCTGCCTCTGCCTCTTGAGTATTAGGATGGCCTGTGTGCTCACTCCACACAGCTGAGCTTTACCTGTCTTTCCTTTTGTGTGTATATGTGTGGTGTGCGTTTGTGTGTACATTTGCATGTGTACATGCATGCCTGTGGAAGCCAGAGGTTGACACTGCGTATCTTCCTTGTTGGATTGGCTCCCCAGTCACTGAGACAGGATCACTTGTGGAACCCAGAGCTTCTTGATTCGATTTGGCTAATCCAGCTGGCCAGCTGTGTCAGCCTCTTGAAGACTGGGATCGTAGTCATTACCCGCCACCATTTACTCTTTGCTCCACACAGTGCCCAGAAAGTTACCTGCTGTCAGCTTCTCAGACCCTCACCTGGGCATCTCTTCCCGACCTCCCGGCTGGGACTGTGGGAGGCAGTGCTCAGCAATTTATTAGCCACTTTGACTCATTATCATTTCCTTTTGCTCGTTGGGCTAACACCCTATCAGGCAGGGCAACTTTGAGAAGCAGAAAGTCTATGCATTGCCTGTGCAAAGATGCCCTGATGGCCATATCTGTGTCCTCTGGAGGAAAGTCTCTCCACCCCACTTCCTCTTTTGTGTGTGTTTAAGACAGGGCTCGCTACGTAGCCTTAGCTAACCTGGACCACACTATGTAGACCCCAGTGGCTACGAAAGCAGAAAGCTGCCTGCCTCTGCTTCCTGAGAGCTGGGATTAAATGGGTGCACCACTCTGCCAAGTTTGGAGGAAACTTTTTTTTTAGGTTTCTCGAGGTAGCGGGAGAAAACTTTTTAAATAAGAAAAGAATTCTGAGTATGAATGTTTGGTTGTATGCACGTCTGCACCACAGGCGTGCCTGGTTCCCACGAAGGCCAGAAGAGGGCGTCGGATCCCCCCACCCGACTCCCCCAGACGGGAGTCACAGACAGTGGTGAACCCCCGTGTGGGTGCTTGGAATGGAATCCGAGTCCTCTGGGGAAGCAGCAATCTCTCTAGATCCGAGAAAACTTTCTGAAAGTCCACCTTATCTGAATTCTCAATCAGGCACGGCAGCGTTCCTGGGTGCTTGGAGAACCGCAGCAGTCCGGTCCGCCTAAGGAAGTCCCGCAGACCCGGACCTCTGGGCGGCTCCCGGGGAGTGACCCGCGCTGGCCTCTCTGCGGCTTAAGTAGGCGCTCCTCATTTGACTGACAGGGGAGGCCGCTAATGCTCGCCTAGGGTAGTTCCCTTGAGCGCGCTGGGGGGGCGTGCCGCCTCCGCTCCGGCCCGTCCAATCCAGAGCGCCAAAGGGGCCGGAGGGCGGGGTCCGAAGCCCCGGCAACCAATAGGACGACCACGGCGGGCGCGGCGGGGGCGGCGCGGTCTGGGCTGGCGGCAGAAGCGGCCGCGGCGGGTCTGGGCAGGGCCGGGTAAGGCGGCCGGAGCGGAACGGGAAGGGGTCGGAGTGGCGGCCCGGCCGGGGCGGCGTAGGCAGCGGGAGCCGAGGCGAGCGGCGGCGGAGGTGAGGGGGACGCCGCGACGGTTGGGACGCGGGGTCTGGGGCCGCGCCTGCCCCTGTCAGGGCCGCGCCGGGCCGAGCGCGCGGGGCCGCGCCGCTCGAAACTTCTAGTCCGCGCGCGAGGGGCCACGCGCCGGCGGGCGGAGCCGGGGAGGCCCGAGGGGCGGCCGGAGCGGGCGGGACCCCACGCGGACGCGCTCGCGGGCCGCTTTGCCTTCCATTTCCGTCTTTCCCACCGCTCGGCGCCCGCGGTGGTGAGAGCCGAGCCTGCCCGGTGAACGTGACCTAGGGGTGCGTGGCGGGGACAGGAAAGGCTGGATGCTGTCCTTGTGACTTTCATAGTTTTCTAGACTCACGGGATCCCGAGTGTCAACTCCCTCTCGCCTCCCGCGGGGTTCTGTAACCGCGTTCTTCTCTCCCCAAAGACCCCGGGCTTGCGTGCCCCCCTTTTCTCAGACGGTCGGCTTATTTATTTATTTTCCAGAAGTGGAGCGGAGGAGCTGGTTGGGAACCTCTCGGCCTTAGAGGTTAGGACCTAGAAGTAGACACGCCCCAGGGATGCTGCGTTCTTGTTGGGTCCTCTAGGGAAGATGGCCTTGGTCCGGGGTGCGCACGCTTCTGGCTCTCGCCGTCTTTCCTTGACCGCAGCTGTCCTGAGGTTTTGTGATGAAGCGGAGTAGATTGCTGACAGTCTCCAGGGCTACTCATTACGCGGTTTAACAAAAACACTCCTGCTCAGCCCTGATGTAAATCTGTTCAGTCCTGAGTTGTGGACGGTGAGCTCACACCTTCTCCCCTAACCCCCCTGCAGGTTTTTCAGTTAGCTTAAATTCTGTTCTTGGGCCCCTGGCAATGGGATCAACCAGGTGGGCTGTGTTCTGTGTTCACCTTCCTTTTCCGACGCAGGGCGTTCAGATTGACCTTTTTCACAGAAGCACTGAATGAGCGTCAGTGTAGGTGGGATTCTCTTGACTTCCCTGGAACGCCTTGGTCTGTGCGTTTACACTTTAGAGTTTGGCAGTCTCCTTGGTGAAAGCTATTCTTCTTGAGCCATGAGGCCACTACTTGAAAAACTTGTATGATGTGTGTCCCCCCCCCCTACCCCACCCCCGGTAGTCTGGAGGCTTTAAAGAAACTGGCCATTAGGCTGATGAGTTTTTATTATTTGGGAAAGTAACTGACACAGAATAACAGACTGGTTAGGTCTGTTCTCTGCAAGATTTTTAAAGAATAGCAACTCTGGAATAGAAATGGTATTTCTGTTATGGGAGCTAGAGCTTGTTACTTTTCAACATAATATTGAACCTACAAGTCTGTGTATGTAAGAAACATCTGGGTTTTTAGGCTGCCCGGTAGAGAGAGGAGAGATTGGGTTTCTCCCAGTTGAGTCCCAGTACAGACTTACTGGTCAGGTATTTCTAGGCGGAGCATAGGAGCACTTGCCCTTAGTTTTATGTTTGTTTGTTTTGTTTTGTTTTGTGTTTTGGACACAGGATTTCATTATGTAGATCAGGCTGGCTTGGAACTCACAGAGATCTGCCTGCCCCTGCCTCCTGAGTGATGAGATTAAAGGAATGTAACAACCATACCTGGCCACCTTTACTCTATTTTCTCTTTCCTGAAAGTCCATGCTGATGGGTTAAGGCCTGCTTCTTAGGCTTGCTGCTTCTGAGAGGGGTCATCATGCAATCTTTGCAGGATGTTATAGAATATCAAATAATAGTAGTAGAATTATTAGCTATCGTTGCACCTTGTGAAGCGTATGCAAGTTCTCTCGGCCATCCTCACCTGAAAGCTCCCAGCTGACTCTGGCCTGCCTTATCTACCATCCCACTGTACTCGCTTCCTGGAGGCCAGCCTTTAGATTATGTAGTTAATGACCATGTTCACATGTGCTGCAGTGCCTGCTCAGTTTTTTTCCAGTTGTTTGGAATCACAGCTGCATACCTGAAGGCAGTAGGTGGGGGGCAGGGCCTAGATACTTAAGTCAATTTGCATACGAGGGGCAGAGTCCTTTATGCCAGTGCACAATCTCCTCACGCCCGAAAGCTGACCTGAAAGCATGGTCTAAATGGGGCTGAACTTGTTCCTGATGGCTCTCAGTGGTGGTTGGCGGTCTCTGGGATGGCTGTTTGGGCACTTTTTCCAATGTTTAATATTCAGGTGGTTGTACTGTCAGCTGACTAGAGACCATCTTAAAAGAATAGGTCACCTGGAGCTGGGAGATAGCTCAGTCAGTAGAATACTCAATGGTCAAACATAAAGATCTGAGTTTGAACCCCCTGCAAAAAATAAGGTGGGAGCGGGGAGACAGCTCAGTAGCCAAGAGCATTTGTTATTCTTACAGAGGACCTGGATTTGATCCCCAGCACCCGTGTGGTACCACAACCACCTGTAACTCCAGTCCCAGGGAATCTTACACCCTCTGCTAACCTCTGAGGACACTAGACAAGTACATGGGGTGCATATGTGCAGGCAAACATTCATAACCTTCGGGGAAAAAAAAGAAATCTTATCAAATATAAATTGGACAGTGGTCAAGGGTGGTACCTGACATCAGCGTCTGGCTTGTGCTTGCACACTTGTACACATACAGGGTGGTTTTCCCACTGAGCGCTTGCCTGTAATACTACCCTTTGGGAGGCTGAGGCAGGGAAATCTCTAGTCTGAGGTTAGGTTTGGGCTGTGTAGTAAGACCCTATCTCAGCAAAAGATAGTTCTCCAAATATTCTGCACAAGCAGACTTTTTTTTAGCATTTGTGTGGTTACTAACTAACTACTTGAGAGACAACTGTCAAGGAGCCTTGCTGGAACACTGAGTCATGGTCTCATCTGGAATTCACTGTGTGGCTGTCCTTGGCCTCAGAATCAAGGCAGTCTTCCTGCCTCAGCACTCCAAGTGCTGACGTTTCAGGCTTGAGCATTAAATCTGGCTTTAGTATAATTTTACTCCCTTCCTAGAATACCAGACGACAGAGTAGGAGATGGATGGGGACCAGGGGACTTTCCCTCCACCAACTCTGAGGCTAGGATGTGCAGATTGCAGTGTCTTGATTTTCATATTTATAAGAAAGGCTTAGAAAATCTTATTTATTTAATGTATATGAGTGCTCTGTCTACATGTACACCTGCATGCCAGAAGAGGGCATCAGACCCTAGTGTAGATGGCTGTGAGCCACCACATAGTTGCTGGGAATTGAACTCAGGACCTCTAGAAGAGCAGGCACTGCTCTTAACCTTTAAGCCATGTCTCCAGCCCAGCCTAGAAATTCCTAACCTTTGAAATTTTGAGAATAGCTATGAAACACCTCTGCCTCCACCCCAGGAAAGAAAGTCCACGTGTGAACAACTTGGGGCCAGGGTGAGGACGGCCACACTCCATCCGTAAGCTGTCTCCCTCTTGATGTGGTAGGGTGCTGAGCGCAGCCTTCCTGAGCTATCTGCCTCTCGACTCAGAGAATCTGTAATCCTATTTCCCCGTGTCATATTGGAGCTAATAATAATGGTGACTACACATACGGAGGACACATCTGAAGTGCTTTCACTGCAGATTTTCTACTCAAACCTTTGAGGGACGTGGCCAGATGGCCTTCCTGGGTCCAGAACTTGGGCCCCTGGATGCTAGCATGGGGTTTTTCCTTTAGGTTCTGCTTCCTTGGTGGTTATCATGAGATTTGTTGGCATTGTAAAGATCTGGTAATATCACTTGTGGAAGAAGTTTTGTTTGTCCAGTAAAGGACTGTTTTTCTTTTGGAATTTGAATTCTTAAACACCTTTCTGTCCTGACTGTGAAGATCTTGCTTTTTAAAAAATGTTTTGATCTTTTATTTTTTTATTTGATGTAAATGGCTGTTCTGCCTACATGTGTCTGTATACAATGTGTGTGTTGGATCCCCAGGGACTTGAGTTGCAGACAGTTTTGAGCAGTCATGTGGGTGCTGGGAATTGAACCTAGGCCTAACCTTGTGCTCTTACTGGTGAACTATCTCTAGTTCTTTGTTTTTGTTTTTTTGCAACCCTTTTCAGAGGGGAAAATTTGTAGGATTTGAGTGTTTGGGCAGACTTATTTAATGTTTATTGATTACAGAGAATGTTTAAATTCTCAGTTGCTTAGCACTTGAGAAATCTGTGAAGTAAATAAAAGTTAAGTAGAAATTAAAATTGAGTCAGACCTGATGGTGCACGTCTTTAAAGCCCATTACTGGGGAGGCAGAGGCAGGCAGATCTGTGAGTTGGATGCCAACCTGGTCTACATAGTAAGTTTCAGGATAACCAGGGCTACACAGCCACAAGACAAGACCTTGTCTTGAAACAGAAAATCCCAAATCATGGAATTGACTTATCTAAGTATGTCCTCATTGATGAGATGCTCCCTGTAGTCTGAAGTTGGATATGAACTGTGTTGGTGACTGTCATGGTTACTTTTCTGTCGCTGTGATAAAACACCAAGGGTCAGAGCCCATGGTGCCCAGCAAAGGCGTGGAGGCAGGAGGAGATAGCACTTACTCCATGGTCAGAAAGGAGGCGGCGAGGAGAGAGCACTGGGAGCGGCGTGGGCTTGTGAAAGCTGAAGGCTCTCCCCCAGTGGCACACCTCTTCCTGTGAGGTCCCGTCTCCTAACTCTTCCTAAGCAGTTCCATACACTGGGGACCAAGCATTCAAGCATACCGGCCTAAGGGTGCCATTCTAATTCAAATGACGACAGTGACCATGACCGTCCAACAGTGGCTTCTTGTGACTGTGCCAGGTTTCAGTTGCTTTATGGATTGTTTATTAGTAGCATAGAGTCTCAGTTGTATAAAGAGCAAGTGTTTAAGAAAGGACAAGAAACTGAAAAAGTGCACAGGTTAGATGGCTTTTTTTCCCCTTTTTTTTCATTATTCTGTGTACATGTGTCTGTACATGTGCATGGGCACACGTGCTTTTCCATGTCAACCATCTATGGTGGCTTGAATAAAAATGGCCCCCAGAGGCTCATATATTTGAATAGTTAGTTATCAGGGAGTGGCACTATTTGAGAAGGCTTAGAAGGTATTGTTAGAGTAGGTGTGGCCTTGTTGGAGGAGTGTGTCACTGGGAGTGGGGTTTTGAGGTTCAAAAGCTCGTGCCGGGGCCATTGTCAGGCTCTGCTTGTGGATCAGGATGTAGCTCTCAGCTACTTCTCCAGCAAAATACCTGCCATCGTGCTCCCTGCCTCCGGGTGTCCTGCTATGATGAACATGGACTAAGCCTCTGAAGCTGTAAACAAGTCCCCAATTAAATGCTTTCTTTTATAAGAGCTGCCTTATAATCTGTGTCTCTTCACAGCAATAGAACACTAAGACATCATTTCATTGGCTTACTTTTGGTTTATTTCTGATGAAAATAATAAACCTGGTCAGTTATGTGGTTAGCAGGCATTGGAATCTATAGAAGTACGTAGAATGGGGTATCCCTCAAACATGGCTGCACTTTCAGAGAACTAGGGTTCAGTTCCCAGCACCCATATGGTGGCTAACAAACCTCTTGTTAACTCCAGTTGCAGGGGATTTGATGCTCTCTTCTGACCTCTGTGAGTATTGCATGCATATGGTACACCAACATACACATGCAGGCAAAATACCCATACACATAAGATAATTATATATATATATATATATAATATATGTACAGACATACAGGGTATCTGTTCCTTTCAGGTGGATTCTTTAAATACTGGAGAGGACAGAGCAATGACAAACAACTCTGCTATATGAAGTGTCACGTTTCAGCCTCTCCAGTGAAGGATTTACCTTGCAGAGAAAGTTGGTAGAAGTTAATGGCAAACAGTCAGTTCTGAAATGGTACGCAATAGAAAATTATTAAAAGTAGAAGCCTGATGAAGCAGTGAGACCAGCGGACAGTAAGACCTGAGACGACCTGTGAGAACCAGGCCGCTGTTCTCATGTGGCAGGGTGTGGAATACGTGAGTGCAGCTGCCTCGTACCTTTGTGGACTCTGCTAGCATCCACAGTGGCTTACCCTCACCAGAAACTGACACAGTACATCGGTCCTTTCCTTCCATTGGCTTCCTGTCTGCTACTTAGATACTGGTAGGAGCAGCGTTGTCAGCTGGGGCTGGGGAATTTCACTGAGCTGCCATGGAATTGCATGAATTTTGTTTGTTTCTTTTATTTTTAAATTATGTGTGTATGTGTTTGTATGTGTTCATGTGTATATGTTGTGTGAGTGACTACAGAGGCCAGAAGAAGGCATTTGATTTCCAGGCGCTGGAGGGATTAGCAGTTGTGAGCCACCCAACATGGGTGCTGGAAACTAATTGTGGGCCCTCTGGAGGAGCAGTACGTGCTCTTAACTACTGAACTATCTTTCAGCTCTTTGTTTCATTCATTCATTCATTCATTCATTCATCCATCCATCCATCCATATTTATTTATTTATTTGTCCATCTATTTATTTAGTTTTGATCTTTTGAGGCATGGTCTCAATGTAGGCCTGGTTGTCTTGGAACTCCCTATGTAGACCATACTGGTCTCAAGCTCACAGAGAACTGCCTGCCTCTGTTTCCGGAGTGCTGGGATTAAAGATGTGTTTCACCATGTCCAGTCCTTACTTTCTGTTTTTAATGTGTGTGTGTGTGTGTGTGTGTGTGAGAGAGAGAGAGAGAGAGAGAGAGAGAGAGAGAGTGAGATTGAGATTTCCTGCAGACAAGCACTTGTTGGGGTCTGAGACAATTCATGGGAACTTGTTTCTTCTGTTACCCAGTGGGATCCAGGGCTCAAATTCAGGTTGTCAGGCCTGCATTTGAGTACCTTTATGCTGAGCCATCTTAATAGTCCTGTTCTTTTGTCTTGCTTTGTTTTAATATTTTATGTGTGAGTGTTTTGCTTGAATATATATGTGCACCACATGTTTGACTGGTGTCCAAGGAAGTGAGAAGAGGGTGTTAGATCACCTGGAACTGGAATTGCAGATAGTTGTGAGCTGACATGTGGGTGCTTAGAATTGAACCTGGGTCCTTTGGAAGATCAGTGGGTGCTCTTAACCATTGAGCCATCTTTTCAGTCCCAATAGCCCTATTTTAGAAAGGATGTAGCCTGGCAGGCTTTGAACTCATTGTCTTTCTGCCTTAATATTTTTAGAGTTTAGATTATAGGGGTTTTACTTCACATCTTTTCTGGGATGAGAGCATTTGGAATATATCTTAATTGTCTGGGACATCTGTAGGGGAAGGGAAAATAGGCATTGAAGGGAGAACATTGTAACTACTGTTTATATAGAAATCTTGGTGCCTAGTTCAGCTTACATCTTTAGGATTCCAAGATTAAAGATCTCCTGCTCTATAGAAACAGTTGGGGCAGAACTAGAAATAATTGTGTTTCACTGTGGCAGAACCAGATAGAAGTACGTTCTCATGTAGAAAGGCACACAGAACAGGGCTGTCTGACTGCTCTTAGCATGCTGCAGCACTTAACTCCAGGGAGGTGGCCATTGCCAGAAATGAGCTTCCAGGTCATGAAGAATGTGGGTGCTAGCCAGGTGCCTTTGACCCCACTACTCAGGAGGCAGAGGCAGGCTGATCTCTCTGAGTTTGAGGCCAGCCTAGTCTACAGAGGTAGTTCCAGGATGGCCAGGGATACACAGAGAAACTCTGTCTCTCAAAACAAAACAAAAGAAGACTGTGGTATGTGTTGCAGAAGTGGGGCTGTTGAGTGTAGAGGGAGTGAAGACTGGGTGGGCAGCTTCAGAATGAGCTCCTTGTTGGCCAAGGCTAGGGTCTAGACTCTCCTCTGGAATGAATGAATGAATGAATTCAGTGGGGAACCTTCCAGGGTATGAGCAGGATGATCTTGGCAGGAGTAAGAGTCAGTTGAGAAGTCGGGGATGTGGGTGGGAGAGGTGTGATCTTGTTGCTCCTTTTCAGAGGCATCACCAGTGTTGTCCAAGGCTTGAGGCTTGCCTTTGGCTGTTCCTAGGAAGAAGTAGGTAAAATTTGCAAGAAAGGGTCTTAAGGGAGGGCTGGCCTCAGTCATTGGTTCAGCTCCATTGTCTAAGTGTTCACTAATGCTGTGGTGGTGGGGGTATTGTCGTATACGCTGTGTCCTGTTTTTGTTTTGTTTGGCTTATTGTCACAATTCTGTAAGGCTAGTTCCTGCAGAAGAGAAAAGGCAGTACTGCAGCAACAAACCAGAGATCAGAAGCGTGTGTGTGGAGCCAGACCGCCCTGGTTTAGGTCCTAGGTCTACCACCAGGTGATTGCACATCCGTGCTGCCTGGTCAACATTTCCAAGACAAGGTGTCTTTTTTTTTTTTTTTCTTTAAAGACTTGTTTTTAACTTATTTAATTTTTTATTTTATATGCATTGGTGTGAGGGTATCAGATCTCTTAGAACTGGAGTTACAGACAGTGAGCTGCATGTGGGTGCTGGAAATTGAACCCAGGTCCTTTGGAAGAACAGACAGTGCTCTTAACCACCGAGCCATCTCTCCAGCCCCTAAAGATTTGTTTTATTTATATTTTTATTTTATGTACATTGGTGTTTTGCCTATATGTATGTCTGTGTGAGGGTGTCAGTTCTCTGGAACTACAGTTACAGACAGTTGTAAGCTGCCATGGGGGTGTTGGGAATTAAATCAGGGTCTTCTGGAGGAGACACTAGTGTTGTTAACCATTAAGTCATCTCTCCAGCTTGAGACTAGGTGTCTTATTTTTAAACTGCAACATAGTGCTCTAGGCATTTGCTTACAAAGAACAGAAATCTTATTCCTCAAAGTTCTGGAGTCTGGAAGCCTGAGGTGAGGGTGCAGTAGTATTGGGTTCTCTTCTGAGTTACAGATGCAACTTCTGGTTGTACTCTTACATAGCTGAGCGTGGTTAAGGGAGCCCTCTGGCTTTCTTAAGGAGGACCACTAATCTTATTCTTGGGGGCTTCGTCCCTATGACCTAATTAGGTTCCTGAGGCCCCATCTCCTAATATGATGTTGACACTAGGATTTAAGTATGGGAATTTGGAGTGGATTCCTTCCTCTGGAATGTGCTAGGTGCTGTGCATTCTTGGACCTAGAGCTCAGTCTATAGTACTTATTTTGTGTCACTCAGCATGATGATTAGGTGAATTTGTAAATTAGGCAAAACCCTAAAGTACTCATACTGGTTTTATTTTATCCAGTTCTTTCAGAAGTTTTTCACAAACATATTGTTCTTTCCTCAGCCAGAGTACTTGTTAGGACCTTCTGTGGTGACTGAGGGTCAAAGGGTTGCTATCAGGGGTCACCAGTGTGGGTGAGGCCTTAAGCCCTTTGTGCATAAGTCTTCTTTACTACACTCTGAGGTTTTGCTTGCTTCTGTCCTTATTGTGGGGGTGAGAATAAGAATTTGTGTATCCTATTTGTGTGTGGTGTCACACATCTTTAATCCCAGCTGTCTGGAGGCAGAGGCAGGTGGATCTCCTGAGTTGGATGCCTGATCTACAGAATTCCAGTCTTGACACAAACAGACCAACAAAGAAAGAATGGGTGCATCCTGCTTGTGTTTGAGGGCAACCCTGCCCTGCCTCCTGGCTTGCTGATGCTCTGCTTGAAGTTAACATGACAGTCATGCCGGCCTGTCCCTGTGGTGAGGAAATGTTGCTGTGACTGCACCTAGTGCTCAGAGGGGGAAAGGAGCATGTGATGGGGAAAAGGACTTGAGAACATTAAAGATCAAGTTGTGTGCACAGGGATCCAGGGGATAGCTCAAACTGTAGAATTAGGGGGCGTTCTGATCTTTATTCTTGCCCTTTCCCTGTCAGAATTAATATTTAAGTTTTAATTGGCTATATAATTAAGGTGTGTATCGATGCAACTTGGCTGTGCAGATATTTGTAGTTGACCATGAGCTTTCCCAAAGCTTTCATTTGTTTTCTTAACAGCTTTGTTGTTTGTTTCCCTTGTCCTTGGTTCAGAAGTAAGAGAAAGAGAAAGAATTGGAAGGGTCAGTGGCTTTCCAGGGGCCACTGATCTAGACCCCACTTGAGGGGTCGGCAGTCAGAGGGCCTGCTATCGAAAATCAGTTGTGTCTGGTTTTCTAAGTTGTCTCTTGAATGAAGTGAAATTTTATTATTTTAAAATGATGCTTAAATTGTAGTTTGTGAACATTTTCATACTTCAAACTATGTTGGTGTTTCATTATATTAAATTATGTTGTCTCTAGCTGAGAGTGCCAAGAGTGTGAATTGTGGTCAGGCTTTCTTCCCACACAGACCTCCAAGCCCGCTATTAGTGGATTTTGTAGCTCACTGATTTGCTGAAGCTGGCTTGCCTGGGCACCAGTTAGCTTGAATATAATGTTGTTTTTAATTAAGCACTTGTGACCTCTGTACCAGCAAATACATCATCAGATAAGGAGGCTGGGAAGATTGGCATGGCTGGTGGTAGAACCAGTGGTCACGGGGCACACTGAGCGACCATGGCTGGTTCACATTTCTGCTCATTGAGTTCTTATACCCAGTTGGTGTTAACTCCACGTTGTCTGGCATCCTCAGCCCAAGGTTAGAGAAGCGGCCTTCAGAGGCCGAAGGCCGCACCACGGTCCTCTTATCTTGTCACCTTGAGTAAGCAGCTTGAGTCACTTGTTCTTAATTTTACAATTAAGAACAAATTTTCCTTTTTTCTCTCTGCTTCCTTCTGAGAAACATAGAAATGGTTCAAATTATGTGTCCTTTGTTTAAGGTAGGAGCTAAGTTCACAACTAACCCAATTAAGAGACTGAACATTTGCAGTTTACAGCGCCGGGGAGTTTATAAGGGCAGGAAGGGAGCTGCCACAAGCTGGAGTGTTGTCAGAGGACTTCAGTCATCGCGCACATGCTTCTCTCCTAGCTGACAAGTCAGAGGGTGGAGGAGCAGGGCTCTCAGAGCTCCAGGGGCCTGGTGGGTCTGTTGCTCCATCTTCCAAGTGGCCTTAAGGAGGCAGTAGAGGGAGGTACCTGAGAGATGTTCTGATTGTTGTTTTTTGTTTTTTTTTTTTTGTTTTTTTTTGTAGACACAGGGATTCACTGTGTTGCCCAGGTTGGCCTCAGATTACAGATTCTGCTGCTTAGCCCCCAATGCTGGGGTGACTGACCTGTGCCATCAGACCTGGCTCAGATACTTGGTTTTTATACTTATGCTAATTACCATTTTTATGCCATTTGACTTAATGTAAAAAATTATTTTCACTACCCCTCTGTATATGTTTGCTCTCCTGAGTGCACGTGCGAACACACACACACGCACACACACACGCACACACACAGAGATTGAGAGATTGAGATCTGTGAGTGATGTGTGGCTGTCAGAGGGCAATTTGCAAAATGTTTTTGTTTGTTTGTTTTGTTTTGTTTTTACTATGTGGGACCCAGGCCTCAAATTTCTGTTTTCAGGCTTGGGCACAAGTACCCTTACCTGCTGAACCTAGATCCTAAATGGCCCATGCCTTGTTTGTTTGTTTGTTTCTTCTCCCATGTCACCGTGTCTGACCATGTCCTCACTGAGTATTTCTGTTGGAGTTCTTTCTTCCTTTTCTGGTGTTGATTAGCCCTGAGGCCTGGTTCATGCAAGGCAAGCCTTCTGCCAAGTGAGCTATGTCCCCAGCCCTTAAATGATTTCCAGTGTCACAGTGTTGACGGTATGAGTCTGAAACATCTCCGGTGCTGAGTGTATTAGCTTATCTCCACCGGTTTGCTAATTAGGGGAATTTGTAGCTGACAATTTGAGTTTTCTTCCCTCCCTCTTTCCCTTCTATCCTGTCTGTGTAATTAGTTCCAGAGGAGAAATCCCCCAGAATGGCTTTAAATCTGTGAACACTTTAGAGTGTTTTGAAACTTGTTTGAATTCCTGTTAAGTCAGTTTTTCTAGCATATTAGGCAAAAGAGAATCCTGGGGAATTCCTCCTGTAAGGCTTCTTGGTCTTTGGAACTTGTCAGTGTCCATGAGATAAACTCTCAGGAGGGGTTTCTTGAATGAGTCACATTCCCTTTCTAATCTGGGTGGCTCCTCCTTGCACGGGATGCTTTCCTTTCACGAATAAGCACAAGCCCTTACTGGGGGCTGGGTCACAGTGCAGTGTACTCAGGCCCTAGGTTCAGTTCCCAGCTTGAGAGAGAGAGTAAAGCAGGGAGAGAGAGAGAATCTTACTGCCCCTCCAACTTGTCAGGCTGCTTGGAACCACAGTAGCTGACAGGGCTTGTCCTGGTTTGCTTTTGCACATTTGTAGTGTGTGAACTGGGAAAAACTGTGCAAGGCTGTTGGCACTAGAATCAGAGATCATGACAGCCTGGGGTCACTTGATCCTTTGGACTTTGCCTCTGTGGCTCGGGTGCCATTCTCACAGGTGCTTCAGCCAGGCACTCTCTGAGAGTTATATAACTCATTCTTGTTTCTGTTGTTACTGTTTGTTCATTCTTTGGTGAAGTCCACTGTGTCCCTTCCCATTGGCTGACTGACTTGTTCACCTTTTACTGGCCTATAGAAGTTTAGCAGAGTCCTGGTTTCCTGGTTGCTCATTTCTCAGGGTTTGCAAAGGACGAGGTGCGTGCGTGCGTGCTTGTGTGTGTGGTGTATGCACCCATGTTCATGCGCACTCATGGATGGATGAGATAGGGCTCCTGTTATGGGGGGGCGTCATGGCCAGGCTAGCCCACCTCCACTCTTACCTTGGGCAGTTGCTGTGTCTCTGCCATATCTGCCCCTCCCCTAGAAGCTGTTTCCTCTTCACTTATCTATCTAGCCTCATCATGAGCGAAACTCTCATTCTTAGTTCCTCTTCTAAGAAAAGCTGGTGCCCACAGCTGAACCAAAGCAAAAGACTTTACTCTATACGGAGGTAGAAATAAGAGGAAATCATCTCAGACAACACAGGAGCATAGGAGGTATTTTGTTGTCTGGTACAAGTGGGTTTTTTAGTGCTGGTACTCTGGGGTCAGCCTGACTGTTGGCTCTGCCAGGCACTGGGAGTTTGTGCTTCCCTTCCCCACCCCTGTTTATTCTGTCAATAAGAACAAAATTTAGAGTAATGTTTGGCTGTGTGCTTGGCGGCCTGTGTTTTTATCACAAGTGTAGAAATTGTACTTTGGATTGGCTTCTGCAGATGCCTAAACATGTCTGAGTTGCTGTTGCCTTAGCAACTGGCTGAACTTTGCTTGTGTGTGGCAAAGGCTCTGGCAGGGGCTGGGTGGGAGCTTTTCAGCCAAACTAGATGACCAGTGCCAAGCCCCAGTGGCACTCCCTGTGGCTGTCCCTAGAGCCTGTTTTATTTTCTTGAGAAATCCCTGCTTGGATGGCCTAGCTCAGCAGGGTCGCATGGCATGGGACAGGGCTAACCCAGTCCTCCATAGCTTCTGACCTAGGCTTTGTTCCTTGCTGGGGCTGAAGCCTTTGTGCTGCACTGTGGCCCAGTTTTCCCTGCTGTCCTGTGAATTTACTTATGTTTCTTACACCTGGGCCTAGAGGTTGGGTCTGTCACAGAAACAGGGGCTTATAAAGGGCCAGAAGGGTATACCTGAGTACCATCTGTCATGGGGAAATGCATGATTTTCCCATGCAAGTATGATGCATGATGAAGTTGAAGTGGTCGCTGTAATAAACATTACCTTTGTTATCTTGTCTTTAAAAGCTTTTATTTATTTATTTATTTATTTATTTATTTATTTATTTATTTACTTACTTACTTACTTACTTACTTACTTACTTACTTATTTGTGTATGTGTGTAGATGAGGGTGTACCAGGGCTTACATGTGGAGGTCACAGGACAGCCTACAGGAGTTGGTTCTTGCTAGGGATCTAATCTAACTCAAGTCATCAGGGTTGACAGCAAGTCTTACCTGCTGAGCCCACTTACCGGCCCTGTTATATCTTCTGGTTTTTTAAAGTGTAGATCTGAAGTTGCTTGGTGGGAACAGGAGCTGAGAGCTATTTATCAGCGTTCTTTAAAGCTCAGCCAGCCCAGCCCACCTTCGCTGACGTACTTCTTGTGTTCATTTCCAGAATGGCTGTCTTGGACCTGAGCTGCTCTATCTTCTATTTCTTCTGGGAACATCCAGGTTCAAGACATTTAGAAATAATTTAAGATAGATATGCTCTTTCTTTTGAGTATGGAGGGACTTCTCATAACCCTGTCTTCCAAAAGCTCCATACTCGCCATGTGATTGATATCAGGGAGCACACACCCAGCCTACTGGGGACTGTAGGGATTCCCTTTTGGGCATGGAGTTTGCCAGCCTTGTCAGTACCTACAAAGGCTGCAAACCACCCCCTGTGCACACACCTGCTGCTGGGAGCGGAGGAGTCCTGATTAGGGGCCTGGGTTGCTTACCTGTAGGAGGGCCACGTTCTCAAGCAGGTAATAGCTGCCTCTGAGTTTGGGTCTTGCTACAGCAGGATGCTTTGGAGTGTAGGAGTGTGTGGTGCTTCATTAAGATGCTCTGCTCTTAGATTGCTCCAGCTTCACCTTGGCTCTGCTATTGGTTGTCAGATCTTTTTATCTGTGTATTTGTAATTCTGTGTATATGTATGTGCCTGTGTGAGTTTATGTGCATGGTATTTGTACATGTGCCCAAGGAGGCCAGAAGAGGACCTCTTACTCCTGGAACTGGAGTCAAAGGCAATTATAAGCACCCGGATGTAGATACTGCAAACCAAACCCATGTCCTCTTCAAGACCAGCAAACTTTCTTAACAGCTAAGCTACCTCTGCAGCACCATCCCACCGTTGCAGTGGGAGTGCTGATGAGATTGTGGTATGATTGGGTGAGTGACGGCTGGACCACACTTAGTATACCGCTGCCTGCCGTGTGATTCCACAGTGGAGCACACAGGAGTAAAGGAGTTCCCTGACTCTTGGGACCCATGTACTGTAGTGCTCCTGGCTCCTTGTGGCTAAGTGAGTACCAAGGGTTTGGTCCCTCAGGGCTATGCCCAGCAGTTATAGGTTGGTCAAGTATGTCCAACCTTTTTTTTTTTTTTTGAGACAGGGTTTCTCTGTGTAGCCTTGGCTTTCCTGGACTCACTTTGTAGACCAGGCTGACTCACAGCGATCCGCCTGCCTCTGCCTCCCAGAGTGGTGGGATCACAGGTGTGTACCACCACACCTTTTAAGCTAAGATTAGGTAAGGCTTCTGCCAATCCAGGGAGAGATTAAAACTCCTAAAACCCATCAGTGTCCAAATCCCACATTTCCAGGATGGACCATTAAAGGTTCTTGTTTTCTCTTTTCCCTGAGAGATTATCTTGGACTTTAGTGGTCCTCAGTCTCCTGAGTGCTGGGATTATAGGTGTGGAGGTGTGCACCATCACACTGGTCCCTGAGCTGGTCTTCATTTCACTGTGGTTGTCACAGTCATTTTCAGTTTAGTGTTTGGTGAGGCTGATGTACCAGGTCCCCTATTACTTTTCTTTGCCTGGTTATGTTCATCCGCAGGACAAGTGAGGAAGCTGAGGGTTAGGCAAAGTGCCAAGCCTTATATCTGGAAGTGTGGCACATGCTTGATATCTGAGTGCTGTTGTGGAACTCAGAAGCCAGACCTGAGGATGAGTCAGAAATGCCAGCAAGTGTGCACTGTGTCAGTTTTGTCCTAGACCAGCTGTATCTCTGTAATCAGGAATTGTTATATCAAAGGGAGGGAATGTGTGAGGTATGATTCAGTCCTTGTGTGGTGGGCTGCAACACTTGATGATGCAGATATACCTGTTTGCTGTTTATAGACTTGCAGAGCTTCCTTCATGTCCTGAGTGTATTCCTTGTGGATGGTGTATTGCTCCTTTCTTGGCTTCAGGGCTTTGGGTACACACCGGCTTTTCTCCAGGGCTGTTCTCTTGTTGTGACTGGATATAGTAACTTTCTAAAAGCTATTTTAAAAGTCCCCCTTCTCTGCTAAGGATGGCAGGAAACAGTTCGCAACGTGACTCAGCTCCTGATACAACAGTCATTCTGACTGGAAGTTTGCAAGCTGTTATCCCACTGGCATCTGCAGCTGCGAAGTCTTTAAATATTTGCATTTTATCACTGCTCAGCTCTTCTGTAGGGGAGGGAAGTCGCTGTCCTACCGTCCATGTGGCCATCTCTGATGGTGCTTTTCCAGGAGGAACTATGGGGTAAAGATAGAGCAGATTCCCTGGTGAGCTTTGCTCAAGG
Source organism: Pachyuromys duprasi (assembly GCA_028658305.1). Classification (NCBI taxonomy): domain Eukaryota; kingdom Metazoa; phylum Chordata; class Mammalia; order Rodentia; family Muridae; genus Pachyuromys; species Pachyuromys duprasi. Next base: position 18,189,147 of record CM053752.1, read on the forward strand.
AACCTAGCAAGGTGTGAGCTGTGCAATTCTGCCCAGGAGTCCTGGAAAGTGAGCCCTCCCCAGTGTGAAAATGACGGTGGGATCCTAGGTGTGTCTTGGAAGGGTTCTGTTTGAGCAGAAAATGGAAACCAGTGTTTTGTTTCCTTCCTTCCTTTCCCTCCTTTCCCTCCTTTCTTTTCTCCCTACCATCTTCCCTCCTTTTCTTTCTTGAAATGGAAGTTGGAGTACAGTGCAAGGAGGAAAGGGCGTAGCAGTGGTCTGGACAGAAACTAGAGCACTGCTCACAGTCACCAAAATATTAAAAAATAAATAAATAAAATACCCAGAGGCAGCTGTATTGCTGGTAAAATAGGCTTTTAACAATGATGTTAGGGACTCTTTCAAGAAAAAAATGTCCCAGTGGAGCTGGAGAGATGGCTCAGAGGTTCAGAGCACTGGCTGCTCTTTCAGAGGACCTAGGTTCAATTCCCAGCAACCACATGGTGGCTCACAACCATCTGTAATGAGATCTGGTGCCCTCTTCTGGTGTGCAAGCATGCATGCAGGCAGAACACTATACACATAATAAATAAATCTTTTTTAAAAATCTCAGTAATTCCACTGTTTAGAATAAGTAGAGACAGGTGGTCATGGTGACACACACCTTTAGTACCAGCTCTCAGGAGGCAGAGGCAGGCAGGAGGATTTCTTTGAGTTTGAGGCCAGACTAGTCTACAAAGCAAGTTGTAGGACCACCAGGGCTGTTACACAGAGAAACTCTGTCTTGAAAAACCAAAAGAAGGGGTGGTGGTGGTGCCCTTTTAGGCATAGGAATAGGGTAAATAGTATTTTCTGTTGCTGCTTGTTTTGTTGAGATTGCTCTCACTTAGTTCAGGCTAGCCTGGAACTTGTTGTATAGCTGAGGATGACCTTGAACTCCTGATCTTCCGGCTGTAGCTCCCCAGTGCTGGGATTACAGGTGTGTGGCACTGTGCCCAGTTTAGGAGCTGGCTTTTGAAGCCTGTTGTTATTTGAATATAAAAGGTTAGCACTTTATGTTGTCGCCCCCCAATTTTCAAACACTGAGTTGTCATAATGAACAGACAGTACTAAAGTGCACAGCTTGATACAGTTTGACATGTGCATACCCTGTTGCCATTTCTACAAACTTCTTCTTCTTCTGCTCTTTGCAGCCCCTCCACTCATTCCTTAACTCTTATTCCTCCCAGGTAGGAAGCCATTGCCCTTTCTGCTTGCTTTAAAATGCAGAAGCCTTAGGAGTGGATGAAGTGGATGTTTGTAGGTTTGTGCATTAGGGGCTAAGTTTCAGGTGTAAATTTTTCACTTAATTCAGGGTCATGAACATTGTCTCTTGCTGGTCCCACAGGTCTGGATTTTACAGTTGGGTCTGTGATCCATCTGAGCCACTTTTGTTTGTAGTGGGAGATATGTAGAAGGTCCCCTTGCTTCCTGAAGTCATCTAATTGTTTCAGGACCATTTACTAAAATGTTCCCCATATTTTAAGGGAAAATTTTCTAATTGGTCTGGGACTTGTGGTTCTGGGCACTTGGTTTCTTTCTGTTCTTGGCTGCGTATTATTCTCTGTTCCATGTAGCCTGGGTGTCTTTCTTTCCTAAGTGTTTTTAACTCCTGGTGGCATAATGTGGCAGGTTATAAAGGGGAAGGTGATGCTTGGCCAGATCAACACGGGCTTTTTCCCTACTTGGGGTTACACAGAGCCCTGAACACAGAAGCTTTATGGGTATCCTGGTTGGTGGCTGCTGGGCAGTGTCTCATTTCTAGAGGTGACTGTGGAGGCCTGCCAGGACAGAGAAGTGAGTGTACAATGAGCCTTCTGTGCCTGGGTAGGTAGGATGGCACCTAGGCTGGGGATGTGGCTATGTGGAGGCTACCGTGTGTGGGAGGGTTCACCAGTGGAGTGATGCCTCCTGTTGGCTGAGGGAACCTGGCTCCTCTGTGGTCTGACTGTTCTTGGCCAACTAGATGACTGTATAAGTAAATAGTGGTGTTTCCTCTCAGTCACAGAGAGGCTCTGAGCAGTCTAGACTTGCCATTTCCAGGAGGCTGGAGGTTGGTCTGCTTTGGCCTGTATGGTGTGGCTGTGGGCCTACCAATGCCACCATCTTTTGTATAGGGGCTTCCCCTTTGCTGTAAGAGCCCAGCCAGCTTCATATGGCCCACCAAACACATGACAAGGAAACTGAAGCTTGGAAGCCCACATGTCAGTAGCGTTTGGCCTGTGTGTTTGTCTGTTAAAGTTTGAAGGATTGGTTGGTTTGCTATTCTGGCATTCCTCCTCTTCAAAAGAGTGGTTTCAAGGCCGTCCTCTTCATTGTCCGCAGCGGAGAAGGGTCAGATAGTCGGGATTACAGTTTTTCAATGGCTCCTGGTAGTCCTTACAATCAAAGCCCAGATTTGTAGAATGGCCCTTGCTTACTTCATTTCTTGCCACATTCCTGCATTTCTCCTTCCAGGTAAGAGGCGACTTCCTGTTCTTCCTCTGCCTGTCCTTTCAGTCCTTGCTCTCACTTCACCTTCCTCTCCCAGGGATACCCATCTTGTGGTCTTGTAGGATGGTGCTCCTCACTTCCCAGAGGATTTCCTGAAGAAGGTGAGGGCCATCAGGAGCTGTCTTTTTAAAATGCGGAGTTTTTACCCCCGCAGTGGCATAAGCAGATGATTATGGAATCCACAGATGCATGCTTGGGAACCATCTCACTGAGTAGTAGTTGTCTGGATTGAGCTGGTTTTGTTGCTTTTTTTCTTTAGATGGGAATTAATTGACTGATTTCTTTTTCTCTATTTTTATTTCTTCCTCCCACTTCCCTCTCCTCTCTTCTCTTCGTTCCTGTTATTGAGACTGTGTCTTGCTCTATTATATGGTCTGGCTGTCCTGGGACTCACTGTGTAGACTAGGCTGGCCTTACATTTGTGACATTCTCTGGCCTCTGCTTCCAGAGTTCTGGGATTATAGGTGTGAGCCACTGCACCCAGCTCCTGGGCTGTCTTTTTTGTTTTGTTTTGTTTTTTAATCATGGATTTTTAAGCTTATACATATTTTTTCTCTTATAATAATTAAAAAATTAGTATCCTTAACACAAACTTGTGTGTGTGTGCAGGATGTATGTGCCTCTGTTTGCCTGTGCCAGTTAAAGGACAGCTTTTGGAAGTTGGTTCTCTCCTGCCACCTTGTGGGATATTGGGATTGAACTCATGTTGTCAGAGCTTCCCACCAGCGGGTACCTCACTCACTGAGCCATCTCACTGGTCTACCATTGGAATTTGAAGGTTAAAGACTGATTTGAATTTTTGCAGTGATTCTTTGGAATGTGGGGGATGGGCCACGGTTGATCAGAGTGGATCAAGGCTGCTGTCACTGGCACTCACTGCTTTGGTACTGAGAAGCTCAGGAATGTTGCTGCCTTCACAGGTCTGCAGACCTGCAGCTGCATGGCTTGTTGGTTCTTGTTCGGCTGTAGTTCAGGGATGCCAAGGGTGGGGGCCTGGCTTTGCATACCTGAGGCATGCACACTCCTACAGGCTCTTGGGGTTCTGACCTTAGAACCAGATTATTTCAGTTCACTATGTAGTATCTTCTTTTATTTACTAGGAGACAGGATTGAGCAATCTCATTTGACTGCCTGGTGTTTGAGGTAGGCTAAGGGGTATAGGGATGTAGAAAAGGAAGGGGACATAGGAAGGGTGGAAGGCCATAGAAGGTTGGTGTATGAACATGAGTTCAGAGTTACTTCATTGGCAGCTTCTGCTTCCAGCCATGCTTCCCTGGTTAGTCTGAGTGGGTCTCTTCAGCAAGTGCCTTATCCTTGAGAGCCTTTTGACTTACTAGGGCATTTGGCAGTGGTCATGAGTGAAAAGTGCTTGGGAAGGACTCCCCCTGAGTTGTCCTTTGACCTCTGTATTTGTACCCCACAAGCAAACAAGTAAATATGAAAAAAAGAAAAGAAAACCACTTCCAGGCTCTCTATTCTCCATGGCTCACCAAAGTTTCTTGTCCTCACAGTGCTCTTCAGAAATGGGTATTTAAAATAAAATTCTTCGAGGCCTTAAGGTGTGACTACCGCTGTCTAAACTTGATGGCATGGGTAATGGGTGTTCCTGAAAGGGAAGTGGACTGTCTTGAGTTACTTGGGAGTGAGGGGCCAGTGAAGACCCAGAGGGAGAAGCAGCTGTGCTGAGGACTGTGGTCTAGAGGCTTGAGGCGGAGCTCTCCCTCTGGGACTCTGAGCAGCCTGTGGGCAGCCATGAGTGTTGGGCTCTCATTTCTCACTGCAGTTCTACTTGGTCAGTGTTGGTATTGTATATATATATATATATATATATATATATATATATATATATATATGGGGCCTCAGAGAGGTCATAAGTACTTGGCCAGGGGCTGAAGATACAGCTCATCAGTTAAGAGCCTTGCCTCTCTTCCAGAGCACCCAAGCTTGGTTCCTAGCACCCATACTGAATGGCTTATAACTACCATAACTCCAGCTCTGGAAGATCCAGCACCTTCTTCAGGCCTCTAGGGCCATACACATGAATACATAAATAAAAAATCTTTCAACTTACAGTCTAGTAAGTGGCAGAGTGAAGGTTTGAACTTGGGTTACTCTTTAGTATGCAGGTTCAGGGGTCCATCTTGTCCCATACTTATGAATTATGGCCTTTGTGGGCCATAAAGTAGAGATTGGTTAGTCAGGGCCTTTGTGGAGGGAATATGTATATGGAGCTGTGCATTTGTATTTATAAAACTCACACAAGTAGTGTGTGTCCTAGATGTCCAGGCTGTGGGAATCTGGAGATTTCTGAGCAGAAGAATGCGGTAAGATCAGACCTGAGCCTCAGGAAGGTTTTCTTAGATGTACAGGCGAGAAAAAAGATGGGATGCAGAGACAAATTGAGTTTCACAGCTTCTACCTCTTAGCGTCTTTGCACATGTGATCCTTATTCCCCGGAGTATTCTTTACCTGGCTGGTTCTTCTCAGTCTTCAGGCCGGTGTGGCACTGCTCAGGGCCCTATGTGGCCATGCAAGCAGGGCCTGTTTCCGTGTCCTCTGTTCTCTGGACAGTATGGCCTGGAAAGTCTTCTGTGAGCACACAGTATGAACAGGCGGTGCGGCTGTGAGAGCATATTGTTTTAGCAGTAGGTTACAAGGAGCAGGAGGCAGGGTGGCAGAGTGAAAGGTCATTTTGGTATGTTTAATTTCATTTGACCAGATTAATGTTGCCATTGGCTCATACTTGTGGCTGTTTAGTTGAGTGACCGCTACTTTCTCCCAGCTAGCTGGGGTGCACAGAGTGACAGCCACTTTCAACAGCTGCATGGCTTTGCTGAGCCTGGTCCTTTTCCTCTTTTGTTGGGCAAATCCTTTTTGGCAGCATCATTTTCCTCTTTCATAATCTCTAGGGTAGTTTCTGGACTTCCTTTTTTCATGTTTCCCCTTGTCAAATGCTCACTCTTTCTGTAATAATTCAGAGAAAAGGGAGACCAGCTAGAGGTCGCTTGCCTGGGACTATATGGCAATGGATTGTTGACCTTGAAAGGAAAGCCTCCGATTCAGGACAGTTGAGTATGTGTGGGGGTGGTGAGGTGGTGGGTGTCGGTGGTGGAAGGGCTGGGTAGATAGGTGGCACAGGACCAAGGCTCGGGCAAGGTGACTTTGATGACTTTGATGTGTTCTTTGCACTGTGCACTGTTGGTATGAGAGTGAGGCCAGTGGCTCTACAGAAGATCTCGGTCCTGTAGTCAGCAAGGGAGGGGCCAGTAAGGTGTGTGTGTGTGTGTGTGTGTAGTCTGAGACTGTAAGAATGCATCCGTGTGTTTGTGTATGTTTGTATCTCTGTGTGTATATGTATGTATGTATGTATATTTGTATGTATGTGTTAGTGTGTGTTCCGCTGTTATTCTCTGCCTTGTTCCTTTGAGATAAGGTCTCTTACTAAACCTGGAGCTCACCTTTTTTCTGCTGGACTGTCTGGGCATCCATCTCTACCCATCTTCCTGTTGCTACCTCCCTTCTCCACCTTGTACATTAGTGCTGGGGCTATGCATACACTTGGGCTTGCAGCTCAAGTCCTGTGCTTGCACAGGGAGTGCTCTCACATGCTGAGCCGTCTCCTAGCTCCACTGTCTATGTATATATTTATATGTGGAGATTTACACTAGTGAAACCTGTCACAGGCTGAGGTTTAGGGACAACATGGAAATATTTTTGTTCCATGTGATCCATAGGCTAAGGGGATTCTGTCCATAAGAAGTTCCATACCTCATGGGCAGTACCTAGACCACAAGTGTGTTAAGCAGATGCCTTAAGTCAGTGGTTCTCAACCCATGGTTTGTGACCCCTTTGGGGTGTTGAATGACCCTTTTACAGGGGGTACTACCAGAGAACACAAATATTTATGACATTTTACAATTCATAACAGTAGCAAAATTACAACAAACGTAATGGCATGGTTGGTGGGCACCGCGATGTGAAGAACTGTGTTAAAGGGACTCACTCAGCGGCAGGAAGGTTGAGAACCCTGCCTTAAATGCATGCATGCCCTCCCAGCAGGAAGGGTCGCAGCTCATGGTGAAGGAGCACTGGGCAAGGGCTATTGATATCTATGCTTAGTTTACTGTCTTTATGTTTAAATGAGTATCATTTCTTGGGTAGAGATGTAAACACATGTTGCTGTCCTCGGACATTGGACATTGGATGATCTGGAAGCTTTTCTATTTCAGTTCTTTGTAGAGGTCTGTAGTCTGTGCTCTAGTGCAGAGAGATTGGTCAAGAGGGTCTAATTCTACTTTGCAAGAATACAGTAAACTGTGATCCAAGCGAGTCTGAGCATAACGCCAGTCCTTGGAAGACACTGGGTATGGTGGCTGCACAGATTCAGGAAACCTGAAAAAGAGACAGGCAGGGACTATTGTTTACAAGAGGTGGGAGATTCCCTAAAGTCCAGCTGAGATGCTCTTGCTAGGAGAAGAGGCCCTGCTGGGCATGGAGCTACTTTTGGGAATGTCAGAGCACCCTGCAGCAGGTGAGACATAACAGACAAGGCCAGGCTGTGTCCAGGATGCTAACCACCTTTGTGCCTAGCCTCAGGTGAGTCCACTAGAACTACTTCAGGCCAGAAGCATAGTGCATCATCCTTAGGAATGCCACAAACGTGGCCAGACTGCATTCCTGAACTTACTGTCAGTGCACACATAAGAACCTCCCTGAGTTCTGCCCACTGTGGGCGGGTGAATTCAGGACAGAGGAATGTCATTGCCTGGAGCTAAGAGCCCTGCTTTGCTGTCTGCAGAAGAAAGTAGACTCTTAGCCACAAACCTCATGTGTCCCTTATGTCTTTTTTGTTGTTGTTGTTGTTGCTTGTAAGCAAAGGCTATTTGCAGTGTTTTTCGTTGCATTTCTTAGCTACAATTTACCACATTTGTTACTATGTGCTTGTGCCAAATAAAACAAAAGATGAAGGTGGAGGTGGTAATGATAATATTGCCTCAGACTCGGCTCAGATCAAGCCAAGCTGACTGCTTGGTGTAGCAGAGCTGTGGGTGTCTTTCTTCAGGTTTTCACAGCTTACCCTCCTTAAAGAGGAAGCTTCAGTGAGCATCGCTGTGAAACTCAATGGTTCCACTTCCTTGTGTTTGCATGTCTGTCTCAGTTTAAGATATCAAGGACAAAGATCTTATGCTCATGCAAACAATCCTAATTAATTCAGTGAGGAATGAATAAATAAATGAATGAGACCTGAAAGTAGATTGTCTCCTGACCCCCACACAAGGGGTGCATGTTTTTAAAATGAGAGAGGGGAACCTGGAGAGGTGGCTCAACTGTTAAGAGCACTGGCTGCTCTTCCAGAGGACCTGAGTTCAATTCCCAGCACCTGTACACGGCAGCTCACAACTGTCTGTAATCCAGCTTCAGGTAATCTGACACCCTCACACAGACATGTGTGCATGTGAAACACCAGTGCATATAAAAACCAAAACCAAAAAACAACAACAACAAAAAACCCAAATTATGTTTAAAAAAAAAAAAAGGAAAGAAAAGAGGAAAAAAAGGAAAGAAAAAAGGAAAGAGGGGAGGAAGGCCTAAGAGACTTAGAGGATTGCAGACAAATAGACAGTCAGATTGGCTTGAAAGCTATGGTGGGTGAGGAATGGAGAGCTGGGGCTAGGGAACTGCCTTGCATTTGGTTCTGCACTTGCTCACCAGGCTTTTCTTCTTGTGTCTGTCTTGTGACATAGTTTAGGGATGCCTTGTTTAATACAACTTAAAACTCATCTAAAAGAAGAGAGATGCTATGCCAGGTGTGTTTCCTTTACCGTTGAGATGCATGTGGCACTGGGGACAGACTCAAATGCCTGGGTGCGCTAGGCAAGCATGCTTACTATTGAGCTGCATCTGTAGCTCTGGGTAGCTAAATTTTGAAGCATGTCAGTGGATTCCTGAGGGTCAGCCTCCCAGCTTTAGAAGGAAGCCACTGTGTATACTTCAGGGAAGGTGGTGCATCCTGCTAGGGATAAGTGTGTGGTCTAGATTGTTCCTCATTCTCTTGATTTTTTTTTCTCTCCAAAGAATACTATATATGTAAGTATATATCTGTAATTAAATTACTATATTTAATGTTTTATATGCTTTATAAAGCAGGACTCATGATTGTCTTTTGCATACATTTATATTAATATTCTATGTAGAAACAGAGCCAATTGTTTATATGTGTGTGCTTGCACACATGTATGTATACATGGGATTTAGAAAAAAAATGTGCTCATGCATTTATGGAGGCAAGTCCCAGTGTGCACCGCGGTTCAGGAGAGCCAGTAAAGCAGCTCTAGCCTTAAGTGGGCAGGCGGTAGCCATTTCCTTACTGTTTTGCTCTGCTCAGACATACAGCTGATTAGATGAGGCCCACCCACATTGGAGAGGGCAGTCTAAAACCAGATGATTAAAGGTTGATCTGAAGGAGCTGGAGAGATGGCTCGGGTTAAGAGTACTGGCTGCTCGCTGGGCATGATGGTGCTCGCCTTTAATCCTGGTACTTGGGAAGGCAGAGGCAGACAGATCTCTATGAGTTTGAGGCCAGCCTGGTCTACATAGTGAGTCCAGGACAACCAAAGCTTACAGAGAAACCCTGTTTCCAAAAACAAAAACACTCTACCCCCACCCCCCCCAAAAAAAATGAAAAGAAAAGAGAGTGCTGGTTGCTTTTCAGGGGGCACTAGTTAAATTCCCAGCACCCACATAGCAGCTTAGAACTGTCTGTAACTTCAGTTTCAGGGGATCTGACATCCTCATACAGACATACACACAAGCAAAACACAAACGCACATTAAAATGTTTAAAAAGAATTATTTAAAAAATTATTTGAAAAAGTTGACCTCATCTCTTATAAAAGTATTCAGAATATTTGATCAAATAATTGGGCATCTGCTGGTGAAGTTAAGTTCACAAAAATTCCCCATCACATGTGTAGACCACAGTTTATTTTCCTGTCTGTAGACACTGGATTGCTTCCGTGGGCCAAACCACAATGAGTACTGTGGCTGTGAGCTTTCTTTATGCAGGTCTATGGGTACAGAGCAGGGGTGCATGTGTTTCTTATGGACTTTATTTCAGGGCAGAATCGCTTGTGGTGTGTGCTTGGTGTGTGCGGGATGTGGAAGACGGTAGCTCATCTGCAGTATTCATAAGTGGGTTTGTTCACTCCAGCGGCCACATCCTAGGCCCAGGCTCATCATTTTCAAAAGTCCTCTGGGTTCTCGGAGGATATGTGCTTGTCTCACATGGCTGCCTTGCATTGACAGTGGTGGAGAAGGAAGGAAAAGAAGCTGCACTTAGCTCCTCTCCGCAGTTGGATGACTTCCACTGGGCAGAGGAACCGTTCACAGTAGCTGCTCTCTGCCTTCTCCAGGAAGAACTCTACTACTCTCATGGAGGTGGGAGGCAGTATGGACAAAAGAGCGCTCAGGGAACCTTCCTTATTGAAATAATGGCATGGAGCAGCAGCCTTCTGTATCATTTGGAAATAGGTGGGATAGAAATAAGAATTACATCCAATTAGTAGGTGAGTTAGTTTGTCAGGCATGACGCCTATCATTTGGCGTTCACCGGAAAGTGCTGTGTCTGAGTTGGGTGTGGTGGCTTACATCTGTAATCTTAGCACTTTGGAGGCTGAGGCAAGAAGACTACTTCAAGTTCAAAGCCCACCATGGAGACTGAAACAAAGATGCTTTAGGTAGAAGATAAAGGTGTTGGATCCTGGGTGGAATTGGCTGTATGTCAGTTGTAGGATGGAGCCATTAGTAGGTAAAGTGACATTTTTTTGGCTGTGATAAAACACCATGACAAAGTCATCTTTTGTTTGTTTTGGTTTATTCTTCCAGAGGGTTAGAGACCATAGTGGCAGGGCCAAGGCAGCAGGTAGGCATGGATGCTGAGAGCTCATATTTTGAACCACAAGCATAAAGTGGAGAGAGCAAACTGGAAATGGTGCGAGTCTTTACACTCTTAAAGCCTGCTTCTAATGTCATACTTCCTTCAAGGTCACATCTTCTAGACTTCCCCAAATAGTACCACTAATTGGGGACTACATGTTCAAACACCAGTACCTGTGGGGACATTTCTCATTTAAACTAGTATAGTGGGCAAGGTGGAGAGCAGCCGGGAGCAAGTAGGCAACACAATTTGGAATGATGGTTTGGCCCCTAGCTGGTGGTGCTGTTTGGGGAGATTCTGGAAACTTTAGGGCACAGGGCCCAGTGGGAGGAAATTCATCACAAAGGACATGTTTTTAGGGGTTATATCTTGCCCTATCCCCTTGTTTCTTTGCTTCCAAGCTACCATAAGGTGAATAGCTTTGTTCTGCCACATGCACACGGTCATGATGCCCTGCCTTTCCACAGGCCTAGAAACAGAGCAAGAAGCTGAATCCTGTAGAATTATGCTCTGAAATCTTTTCTCCCTGACATATCTCAGAGAAATATAATGTCCACGATGGAATGCTAACTACAAGAGAGCACCAGGCAGTTTTATCTTCTCGGAACCTGGGAAGTAGAAGAGGCTGGTCTCTGTGATAGTTGAAGAAGCAGACTCACTGGTGAATGTGCTTATGACTGCACAGCCTATAATGCTGTTTGCATGAGTTCCAGAGAGGTGGTCGGCAGGTCTGTTAAAGGTGCTTATCTCTGTCTTGATGTTGGCCACAAAATCATCTTAAATCTAAGTTGGAATGAAGTCAGTCCTCACATGCTGTTCACCACTTCAAAATCCAGGTATATGCTTCCATTTCTCGAATTTTCCTATTTCACATGAGGAAGATGCTTTGTGTGAAGCTCATTCAAGGCCGCTTTATTGAAAGCATGACTGAATTCCTGACAAGGTTGAAGCAGCCGGTAGGCTTAGTGGTTCTGAGCATGATCTCTAGGTCAGAAAGACCAGAGGTGAAGTTGTACTTCAGTGCTTCTGTGTCTCCTGTGCAAGGCTATGGCTGCAGGGTTCCCAGGGCATAGTTATGATCATGGTTCATCTTCCCCTGGTTTAAAGCTGGACATGGAGGCACAGTCCTGTGATCCCAGCTTTCCAGAGGCAAGAGGGTTGTCTATCAGTTCAATATAGAGGGTTCTAGGATAGAGAGAGCTACACAGTGGGACTCTAAGTAAGCAAACAAACAAAAACCACACAAGAACAAAACAACATACTATGTAGTGCTCTTTTTTCAAACTCTATTTTTGGGGGGGGGTTCCTTAAAGCCTCTCCCTTCTAACCCCCCTCCCCAACCCTAAGTAGGAGAGAAAAGGTTATTTGGGAGAAAGGTCTCAGACCCTTTTACTTCTGATATTTAGGGTTGATGGGCTGTTGTCTCTGTCAACAGCCTAAGGAGCCTGCAGTCTCCTCAAGCTTTTGCGCCCTGAAGCATTTCTCTCCTGTCTGCACCAATTACCACACCTTCTGTCTCTGCTCTCTTCAAACTGCCACTGGCCACACTCCACACCAAACACCACACTTTCACTTTCTGGACTCTCATATTCATATCCTCAGAGCCCTAGACCAACCACACTCCTTTCTTTGCCGCATGTGGCAGGCATTACCAACTGTCAAAGACCATGCCCTGCAGTTATCAGCTGTGGACAAACTAAAGCCCAACTAAAATCCCACTTGGGATTAAAACAAAAACATATTTACATAACATAGCTGAATTTACAAAGAAAGCAAAACTTCCATTACACTACTACTGCTAAAAACAAGGATTGTTTTGTTTTGTTTTGTTTGTTTGTTTGAGACAGGTTATGGGGTGGTTTTTTCTTTGTTTGGTTTCATTCATTCATTCATTCATTCATTCATTCATTCATTCATTCATTCATTTTTTCTGCCCAGGAACTAACTCTAGAGAATAGGGTAGACATGAACTCAGAGATCTGCTTGTCTCTGCCTCCCGAGTGCTATATTAAAGGTGTGTGCCACAGCCACTCAGCTCTAAAACCAGCTTTTTATAAACTGGATGGCACGTGATATTTGAGGTACCAACTCTCTTTTCTGTTTTCAGCTCAGTGTTAGCTAGGTGACTCTCTGAAACTGGCGAGAGTGAAGAGTGCTGTGGTAGCACTGTGGGTAGGCGGGCAGAAGAGGTCTGGTGGAGTTGGGATGGGAGTACAGGGAGCCTGGGGTGTTGCTTGATCAGTGCCTACTGATTTGACCTCGTGCTTTGGAAGCTACTTAATGTCATCCTCATTAATTACTAGTCACATGCACTTGTTGATCACTTTGTACGGTTATGAGTTTACAGAGGAACCTCTTTCATTTCAAGGTCCTTACTTTCTTTGATATTTTCATAGATTTTTTTTGGGGGGGGGGCAAACTAGAGACACTGTGGCCATGGTCAGCACTGGTTACTCTATGAGTATGCTAGCCTAGCTAGGTCTTATTAGTTCTGTTTGTCCAGTAAAGTCAGACTTATTTATGAAAGTCCCCTTCTCACACTTAACTCTCTCTTCAAGGTCTTGAGATTAGGGAATTGTGCAGTGATGTGGCCACATGCCTACTTGTAAACAGTGTCACATGTGAAGTTGCATACTGGTCTAGGGTGTCTCTGCCTTGGGGTTTAGCTGAGGGTTTAACCTTTATGCTTCTTGCAGAAGGAGTCATAAAATCTCACACTTGGCTTTTTGGAGTAAATGGTGTGGAATGACCTTGTTCTTTCCCAGTGAACTATAGCACAGTCGGGGGCCAGCTGTGGTGACAAGGGTTTTCAGAATGGCAGGCTGAGTGACAGTGTCATCTGGCATTGTGGGTATTATGAGAGTCTGCGGGTGGGCGTTTGGCCTGTGGGCTTTGAAGTGCAGAGGTCCTCGCCTCTCTGCACAGTAACAAGGTTGACCTTTGACTTGATTTCAGTGTTGTCTGTCCAGTTAGAGAAAGGCTGCTATTCCTCCTTTCTAAAAGCAGAAAATACACATAAAATACAAATGAAGGAGTTCAAAAGAAAATCACCTTAGCGCCTTGACACTGTGGCCATGGTCAGTCAGCACTGTCTTTGTGGTCACACATGCAGACATGGTATAAAAGTTAATTCATATTTTAAATATGTATGTGTTCATATGTGTGGAGGTCAGAGGACAACTTGCAGGAATAGGTTCTCCCCGTCCGTCACATGGGTCCTTTGCAGCAAGTGCTTTTACCTATTGAGCCTACTCTCCAGCCCAAAATGTCTTTGTTATTAAGATCTCTTGAAAGATGAAATAATGGGAGGTAACGGGCTTTTGTTTTTTTGTTTTTGTTCTTTTCTTTTTTTAGTATCCTTATCGGGTGAAATAAAGTTGGCAGCTTTTCTTGCCTTCAATAAAAGGCACCTGCTAATAAAGTCAGAAGCTCCTGCCTGATGCCCTGCTCTCCCTTGGAGGTGGCTACTGAAGGTGATTCAGCTTAGGGGCTCACTTTTCTGGGGAGTTATTTTTTCCTTATTTCCCGGCGTAGCTTGGCTCCCTGCTTAGGTCCCTAGATGCAGTGCTTGTCACTCTTCATGGTCCTCTGGGCATTTGTCCATCTGCCCTGCCAGACTTGAAGCTATGTAAGAACAGAAATAGTGAGGTGCTTAGCCTTTAACTTTGTACGAAGTGTCAGGTGAGGTTTGCTGTCCATCACTTTTGACTGTTAGTGCAGAGCCAACTAGACAGGCTCTAGCATGACCTCTGGGTATGTATTTGAAGGAATTTCTGGATTGGATGACTGAGATGGAAAGACTGACTTTAACTGAGGGTGGCACCATCCCATGGGCTGTAGTTCTGGACTGAATAAAAGATAAAATGTATTCAGCTTTCTGCTTCCTGTCTGGGCCTGCATTGTGACTGGCTCATGCCATCCTGCTATGGTGGACTGTACCATAACTCTTTGTTAAGTTGCCTTTGTTGGGCATTTTTTTCAGCACTGAAAAGAGTGACTTCTATAATCACTGTAACAACTACCTGTAAAGAGGAAAGGGCTATTTTGGCTTACAAGTTTGGAGATTTCAGGCACAGTTGTCTGCCCCGTTGCTTCTGAGCTTATGTTGAGGCTGTACCTCTCGGTGGGAGTTTAGTGGAGCAGACACCGTGTGGATGGACTTCAAAAGGGAGGAGGAGATCAAGGTCCCACAGTTCCCTTTGAGGACATGCTTCCTCTGAACGTTTCTACAAGTCCTCGATAGTGACACAGTGAGGACTGTCTTTAATGCATGATCTTCAGGGGACATTTGACAGCCAAATGTAACAGATGGTGAAATTAAAATATAAGGAAATGGGTGAAAATCATACCAACAAAGCATTCACATAACGTGATCTACTTTTCGTCCTGAAAGTATCCCCAAACTCGTTGAACCTTGCTCAGTACTTGTTTTTTGAACTTTAGATCTTCCTTCTTGGATTGTATTCCATCTTCAGTTATCTCCCAAAGAATGCTCAAGGTGTTCCCAGGGTCATAAGGAGTGGACATCTTAGTCTTTAAGAAGACATTTTTACCTCCAAAATGTTTGGTTAGAAATCCAGGTGTTGGGCTAAAATGATAGCTCAATTGGCAGTCCTTGCTTTGCAAGCTGAGAACCTGAGTTTGATCCCAGACCCCTTGTGAAAAAGGTGGATGTGGTGGCACGTGCTTGTAATCTTATTGCTGGTGAGGTAGAGATAGGCAGATCTCTGGCGTTCACTGCCTATCTAGCCTAACCTACTAGTCAAGCTCCAGGCCAGTGAGAGATGCTGTCTCAAAATAGATGTCAGACACGGTAGCAAACATCTTTAATCCTAGCATTTAAGAGGCAGAGGCAGGCCAATCTGTGAGTTTGAGGCCAGCCTGATCTGCATAGACAGATCTAAATTAGCCAAAGTGTCCACTGTGGGACTTTGTCTCAAACAGATAAGATGGCTATTGATAACCTCACACATATGTGCACACATACATGTATTTGCAGACATTTGAATTTATATACATGTATATATATACAACATACACAAAACCCAAGTATCACTTCTTTTGATGGCATTTGGAGTTTTTTTAAAGCTGTGTATGGGCGGGGGGAGGGGAAGCCAACACATTCTGTTGGTGCTTTGAAATTTTCCTCAGTTGGGCTGTCAGCTTTTATTAACTTGGTGTTGCCGTTTCCCTTTTCTGTTTTTTTCTTCCCTCTCCTTCTTTGTGATTGGACAACTGCCAGAAAAGCAAAGAAGCTTATGTAAGAGACTTTACTTTTTTTTTTTTTTTTTAAACTTTGCCAAAGATAGTTCAGCTTTGTTCTGGTGCATTTTCTGATAGAGGCTGTTAGAAATTTGGCATAGAAGTGGAAGGAATAAAGCTAGATGACTCATTTACATCTTGGTTCCTGAAAAAATAGGAAGGACTAACATTAGGATTTGAAATTAGCCACTACCCTCCTCTCTCCAAATGATCTAACACCACCTGACTTTACTTAGTATTATAGAAGTTTCTGAAATTGAATATTTACTTGATATTTGGAGATAATAAATTAGCACACTTTGTTGCCTGCCCAGCAGCCATTGAATCTGTCACTGAATTCTGCCACTGCAAGGCACTCTTGTGACAGTGGAGAAAAGCTGAGTGGTGCTGGCTAGAAAGTGGACCATTTGGTTCATCAGGGCCATTGATGTACAATAGAGTCAATTACCTTAAGGTTTGAGTCTCAATAAAATATACTTAGGCTAAAATGTTTGGGCGTTTAGTTCTTGACTCCAGCAGTGTGTGGCTCATTTCATAGTCAGTGTTGTCTGCAGTGTGCTGCAGAAGTGGCAGTGGCTGGGAAGTCCTGCTACTGGAGGTGTGTTCCCTCTGGTGTGGCCGAAGCCATGTAGGAGCCCAAGAAGAGCCTTCTGCTTTCGCAGACTTATGCTGTTAGGATTCCATTCTCTGTATCTGCAGAAATGCAGATGCCAGTGTGAAGGCAGGAGGATCACATCTAACTTGGGCGTTGTGGCTAGATTATGTTTCAACAACAGAGACTGCTTTTTGAAAACCATAGGTCAGTGTTTGCTGATCTGTCAAGACAGGGAATGCTGTAAAGGGCACAGGGAACTTGGGAGCTGGGAAATGTTTTGTCAGTGCCGCCAAGAGATGCATTTAGTTCTATGCAAATCAATATCTCAGTAAGGGGAAAGAAGGGAGGAGGAGGAAAAGCAGATAGGGAGGAAAGATGAAGAGCAAAAGGAAGGAAAGACAAAATTATGTATTCCAATTCCTTCTAGATCAGTGGCCCTCAACCTTTCTAATGCTGTGAACTTTAATATGGTTCTTCATGTTGTGGTGACCCCAAACCATGAAATTCTTTTCTTTGCTACTTCGTTTCTGATTTTGCTACTGTTAATCATAGTATAAATGTTTTTGGAAATAGAGGTTTGTCAAAAGGGTCACAGCTTAATAAGTTGAGAACCACTGTTCTGGAACAACTATTATCCTGGTGGCCCCTGCAGGGCAGCTGGGTTGATCTTTCTGCAGATACGGAGATTGGAATGCTAATAAGTAAGGCTCTACAGTCAGAGGGCTCTTCCAGGACTTCTACCATCAACTTAGCTGAACTGCCTGGCATTGTGTCTTGGGCTTGCTGAGTTCAGCGATCCGGATATATGGGAAATATGGAGCCTGTCGATGCTGGGCTCCCAGGTACCCTTGCTTCCTCTTCCCTGTCTGCTGCCGAGATCAAGTGACAACTTCTGTTGATGTGGTCTTTTCTGATGTTTCCATTAAGAGATTTCTAGTACAAGATTTCAGAAAGAGATTTGTTAACTGCTTTGTACAAGGTGTGACTAGGTGACTTTTGAGTGATATGCCCAAGTGCACAATGACATCGGGAACGTTGACAAATAACTAATGTTCGTGTGCATCATTTTCCTCTGCAATGTATTATTTTATCAGTCACATAATATTTTACTCCATTCTTCCTCTTGATTCATATTTTAAGGTAGGAACTCCTAAAGTGACCCCTTTCTAGCCAATGCCACTTAAACACAGCATCCTAGCTGTGGGTAGGACCTCTCTAGGAGGGAAGCATAGGGAGTCAGTTTCCTGGCTAGAACAGGTAGCCAGGCATGTGCAACAAGCACCTTTACCTGCTGAGCCATCTTGCATGTAATTAAAAAAAATCTTTATTGGCAAATAATAGGTGTGCAAAAAGTGTTCAGACATAAGTGTACTTGGATTTTTCACATGCACAGTGTGTATGTAATGAGTTCAAGAACCAGAAAACAGGCCTGGCTGGGTCAGTCGTGCAGTTATAGCGGTGCTGTGTAAGGTCCTAGGTTCTATTTCAAGTACTAAAAGGAAAAACAAAAGGAACCAGAAACTCAGCAGTTTCCTGCTCCTTCTGTTCCTTTCCACTTCACTGTCCTGGTCTGACTGGGAACCCTAGTTTGTTGGGGTTCCCCCCTTTTGCTTTATCTAGGGGACCTGTGGCTGTGCATTCTTGAGCACACACTATACCCAAAATTTTAACATTGTTTTTTTTCTTTTACTTCCAGTTCTTTGTTAGAGTAGAAGAAATGGGGTGGCTTTTGTTCACCTTGCATATTTGTGTGCCTCCTTAAGAGGCAGTTGCCTCATGCCTGTTCCCTGTCCTGTCTTTGGCATCAGGCTCCCCATTGTCTTCCCCTAACAAGGCACTTTGCCTTGGAGAGTGCAGCAAGGGAGCAGCGTGGATATGGGGACACTAAGATTAGACTGTCCACACAAGCAAGCCCAGGAACACAGGCCACTTTACACCTGCCCCAGAGCCACCAAGCATGCCTTTATTCTGTCCTAAGTAGAAGGACCCTAAAGACAAGGGGAGTCTGTCATGTAAGTTGGTGAGTACATACTTTGGTTTTGGAGAAACAGCTTGAATTTGTTGCCAGACCTTCTTTCTTTGGTTTTTCATGGGAATGCTGAGATTCCTGGGGCCAGTTTCTGAAAAGAGAGCTGTTCTGTGATGGCCGAGGCAGGCAGGAGCCAGCCTCACTCAGAACCTGAAGCTTGTACTCTGAATGCAGCAGTGTGAGGAATGACCTTATCTCAGCAGCCAACAGGAAATGATGAAATGTGCTGGGAGAATTCGGCTGGGAGAGGGAGGTCAGACCTACCAGCAGGGTCGGAAGGAGGCAGGTACTGAGCAGATCTGCAAAGTTAGGCGGCTGCAGCCAGCATTTGACAGAGAAACGTGAGTGTGCTTTAAGGTAGACCTGTCTGAAAATAGAATTTCCCTACTTTTTTTTTTTTTTTTTGCCTGTGTGATTAACAGCAGTCTCACCTTGAAAGTAAGCCTACCTAGTTTGAGAGGTTCTTGACGGAAGTGTTCAGCCAGTTCCACATTAACCAGCATGGAATGTTTTGTCCCGCATGCCCTGGGAAAATGACAGCAAGTGCTTGATTCTTCTGTGCTAGATTTTGACCAGAATGAAAAATGAAGACTTGGGCTTTATAATTTTCGACTGTGGCTTGGAACACGTACGCCTGGTTCCTTTCCCCGGGGATCACTTTGAACTGCTTCAGCTTGGTCTCCTCTGGCTTGCATACCTCTAGTGGAATTTTTTTCTAACTGCCAGCTAGTTACCTGGGTTAACTGTTTGTTACTAAAGGGGTCTTATTTCCTTACTTTCAGATGGCTCGTTATTATGTATGCTGTTTCGTTCTTAAAAGCGAGAGCGAATCTATAGGCATGGAGAGAACAGCCAGCAGATGAGCTTTTCCAGTTGACTGTAATTGCCGGGGGTGGGGGTGGGCGCTCCCTGAATTAGCATTCTCCTGGCTTGTGGCCTGAGTCAGCTCTTTCCTCATTTCTCTTATCAGACCTTATGCCATGTCTCTACCGCTAGAAACTTTGTTTTTATCCAATACCAAGTGTTCTGTTTTAAACTTTGAGTACCCTCATGCACATTTTAAATTTTTTCTTATCTCAGAAGTCATATTTTAGAACTGAAAAATTATGAAAAATTACCCCTCCCTTATTTTTGTAGCGTTGTAATTGTACTTTAAAGCTTAAAAAGGGAAAAAACCTAAAACTCCTGCTGCCTAAGTGACTCTCTATGTGATTTATTCTTACTGGATTACGTATTGCCATGAACATTAACCCAGGCAGTGGCCTGGTGTGGTTCTTGTAAGCACTCTGCTGGTGCATTTTCTGCCACCACATGCTTTCTTGTTAGATGTCACCTGCTGCGGTTTGCACATGTGTCTAGCACTTTTTGGGTCGCAGAACTTCCACAGTATATAATGCATGTCTTTTAGACTTTAATCAAACCCTCTAGTTTTGCTCTTATAGGTTTGAATGGCTTTCCTCAACTCTTCTAGATCATAGGAAATTCTACTTGAATATTCTTTAAATACTGCATTTGTAAAAATAACAAAGTTTTGTAATTTCAAGCCAAAGCATGCCTTGCAGGTGAGAGCTACACCAGTAAGAATAAGCCTTCTTTGTTGTTTTTTTTTTTTTTTCTTTTGACTCTTGCAGTTATTTGGTGGCTTAGTATCAAAGGTGGGAGCTTGGTATTTAGAGGTAGAGGGCACATGGAGTAGCTTTAGCCAGGCCCTTTGTTTTGACAAGGAAAAGAAAACTGAGAAGTGTAGTGACTGGTTCAAGGTCACACGGCTTGGTAGCTGAGTCTAGAAGCCAAGGTTCCTGCTTTCTTGGTCAGTTCTTTTTGTAGGGTAGGTATCTGCTTTCTCAACCTTGGATCATCCCCTCTTCTCTTAGACCAGGTGCAAGGTGGGAATGCTCTCTCAGTGAACTACAGCCCTGGGCCCAATAGTTAATTTCCTTTTTCTTTTTTTCTTTTTTTTAATTTCCAAACATTCGGCTTTTATTAAATAACAATTTTTGCTGAGTATTATTTGGCATAAATGCATAATGAATAAAGTAGATTAATATAGAATATAATGTATAATGAGGTCATTATCAGTACAAAGGGCACCGACAGCACTGTCTCTGAAAGACACTTTTTCTGAAAAATAAAGAGTTCTCTATTTTGTAGTTTTTCCTGCCTCTTTCCTAAATTAGTTCCCAGCCAAGTGAACCCCTTATATATTATCTGTAGATGAGACTGCCAGACATGAAGATCACATCTAGTGAAAGAAGTGGACAAGAACTTCGTTCTTCTTTGAAAGAGGAAACATGACAGGAAAACCCCGAACACAGCTCCTTTTTCTTAGTATTTCTTTGTTTCAGTTCCTGCATGGGAATACTGACAGCTTTCAAGATTTGAGACAGGTTTTACAACATTGAGAGACTTTTCAAGATTATAAAGTAAATAAAGAAAGGATTTAATTAATTAAGTACAATTTACACACAGCTTTTCAGAATCTTTAAACATAGTCTCTTGGGGTAGACCAGTGCTTAGTGTGTGTGGCCCTGGCATCCAGCCTTCACAAAATTCTCTGCTAAAAACTGAGTTCAAGTTCTCATGAAACTCAGATATAAGCAGAGATTGGCTGAGAACATTGGATGACTGTCCATGCAACTTGGTATGGCTCCCTGTTGCTGTCCAGAGCCTACTTACTACCCTGGGGGAGGTTTGTAGATATGTTTTTATTTTCTAAAATAGTTGAATATAATCTTTAAGGATTTCTGAAATAGGCTAGGTGTAGTGCTGCAAACCTTTAATTCCAGCACTTGGGAGGCAGAGGTCCAGGCCAGCCTGGTCTATATAGTGAGTTCTAGAACAGCCAGGGCTACACAGTGAGGTCGGTATAAACTGATGACATGCCTGCTGCATGGTAAGGGTAAGGCTTTTAGTGTAGATACGAGAGAGAGAACAGCCAGAAGCATCTGGAATAGTCCAGAGCAGAGAGAGGAAGAAGTACATTGAACATGGCAAGCAGACTGGACTTGGCCAGGGCTATCTGTGAGAGAGAGGAAAATATCAGGGGAGAGAGAATGGAGGAAACAGTAAAACGGGAGCTGGCCATAGAGTAAGAGGGAGAGAGGGAAAGAGCAAGAGAGCAAAGGGGGCGAAGCATATCAAGGATAGTAGGGTTATATGGAGACTTGAGTAGTTGGGGGTGGGGGAGCCTATGAGCTGGAGGGAGTTTAGGGTGGGGGGAGGAGATGAGAAGGGCTGGGACACCAGTGTGGACTTTGAAATGTGCACCGGGTACTTGTGACACCAGCATGTGCTCTGATACGCTGATGGGCATCGCAGGTAGCATTTGTCCCTTCTGCCGGAGGCGAGGGGATAGCTCCTTTTGATGGAGGGGAACTAGGTTCATAAGTTCCTGAGGGGTGTGGGCTTTGTCTAACTTCCAGAAATCCTCCTCTAGTCCAGGTTGAACTCATTTCTGGACAGTTGGACTGCCTTTAGGTTTGGTGAATTGGAGCTTTCTTTGGACCTGACAAGACTATGATTAAATAGTAAACAAACAAATAAATAAAAATTTCTGAAATGCATGTACTCCAGGAAAATGGGTATCTTTATAAATATCTTATTTGTGCTTAAAGTTGAATTTATGCTCAAAACTGAATTTAATACATGTATACCTCCTGTAATCTATAGAAGCCAAGAATGAATTGGGTTCCGTGAGTTTCATTTTCATACTGCGGGATAGAGCTGTGACTCCCCCTGCCATTGTAATGGGTACCTTTTGATAGTATTCCTGAAGAAGTTCTTGGTTCCAGATTGTGAGCCTGATGGTAATGCCTGGGCCTAAAGAGGGAGGCTGCAGGCCAGGAGCAGGCTGCTTCTCAGTACATCACTGCCCCCACCTTAGTGACTTTTGTTTCTCAGTATTTTAGACTGTCTGTCTGTCTGTCTGTCTGTCAATCTATCGTGCCAGTGTTTTGTATGTATATTTGTGCATCACATCCATGCTCGGTATCCTTTTAGCCCAAAGGAAGGCACAGAATCCCCTGGTACTAGAGTTACAGATGATTGTGAGTGAGCTGCCATGTGAGTGCTGAGACTTGAACCTGGGTCCTCTGCAAGAGCAACCAGCTCTCTTAATGTCCGAGCCATGTCTCCAGCCCTTCTTGTAGTTTCAGTATGTGTTTAGCATAGACTATTTCATCTGACTTCCTTTCCCTAACAATGTAATTGATTTTTCTCTTGCCAGAGTCAGCTGGTACTACTTGACACACATTCATTCTTTCTGTTACAGCTTCTGCCCACTTGGTCCCATACAAGTCAAAGACTTGAGGGGCTGGGTATGAGGTTCCTGCAGTGCTGGTTCTGCTGAGGGCAGTGCACAGTCCCAAAGCTGCTACTGCTTCAGACAGAAATCACTGAGAGTTTATGTTCCTATTTAGGCCTTTCTTCAGACTCAGTTCAGTGATTACTTCAGAATGTCTTTTCAGTATTTGGAGGAACTTGCAAAATTACCTTACTTCAGCAAAGTATGCTTGTATGTCAGATAGTAACAGGAAAGACAAAAGTCAGTGATGTGGATAAAAGAATGAGAGTGAGCTAAGGAATCATAGTATTCCTCTTTTTGTAGAGATTTAAGGGTGGTGTGTATGCATGTGCTCACGTGAATGTGTGTCTGTGTGTATGTTGGGGAATAAACTCAGGCATGTTAGGCAAGTGCTCTACCACTGAGTTACTGCAGAATTCTTAAAAAATAGTTTTGAGGGTTGCTGTGTGAGGCAAGTCTTGAATTCTAAGATAACCCTTCAGCCCCAGGCATGGATTTTTTAAAATTATTTTTATTACTTGTATGTGCATGTGCCTTGACAGACATGTGGAATTCAGAGAACAGCTCACCTTCTACTTTACTTGGGCTCCAGAGATTGAGTTCAGGTTGCCAGACTTCCATAGCAAGCAAGTACCACAGACAGAGCATCATGGTGAAGGGACCCTGTGGTATAAATGACTTTGTGTTCTTTCTTAGCATCTGAGAACAGGTGAGGGCCAGAGCCAGAAACTGCTCCTGAGGGCATACTCTCCAGTCACCTACTTCTTTAAGACCCTCCATCACCGCCTCCTAATACACCATCAAGTGACTATCCACCGATCAATTTGACATCGTCTTCTGGCCTCTGTAAATAGCACACACATACTAACACCTGTATGTATATCTGTGCATCATGTAAGAGCAGAGGCAAGGAGATGACATCAGATCCTTTGGAGCTGAAATTATAGAAGGTTGTAAGTCACCATGTGGATGCTGGGATCTCATTGGAATTAGGCACATTTTTGGGTGAGTGCTATGTTGGATGGCCCAAGTTCTGATGCTGGAGACTGTTCTCTACTCTGTCCAGGGAAACATTTCTCTGTGGGCTTCTGATCTAGACCATCCATCCCCATGATGTGAAGAAGGCCCAGAATCCTCCTTGGTATGCCAACTAGGGCTCTGGCTTGGTGGCCCTTCTTGTCTCTTACTGTCTAGCTGCAGGCCCTCCTCTCTCCCCCTGCTCAGCTTTAACCCTGTCCTCTCTACCTGGAGGACATCCTTACTATCTCCAGAGTGACGCTCCTCTCATCTGGGCACTCCCACAGAGAATTTGTCTGGAGCACAGCCTTTGGAGGTCCTTTCTGCAGGGCTTCTGGGTGTTACGCATGTCTCAAAGGTCTAACTCTTACAGACTGGTTTTGCTGGGTGTGGGTTCTTACTGGGCAGTTGTCTTTGCTCAGCATCTTGTATCTTAACATTCCAGTGTTTTCTGCCTCTCACTCTTGATGTTGGCCTCCTTGACTCAGGATGAACTGTTATTTTTCTCTGACTGCTTTTGTGATTTTTCTCTGCATTTTCAAGGTTCTGCAATTTAACTCGTCTCAGTGCAGCTATTTTAAAGTCTATTTTTGGGCTTCTTCAATCTATAATTTAGTGTCTTTGATTATTTTGAAAAATTATCCTTAAATATTGCTTTTTCCTGCTCTTTTTTGTTTTGTTTTTCAAGACAGGGTTTTTATGGGTAGTCCTGGCTGTCCTGGAACTTGCTGGCCTTGAAGTCACAGAGATCCATCTGCCTATGCGTCTGGAGTGCTGGGATTAAAGAGGTGTGCCACCACCTGTCTCTTCAGCTCTTTACTGTGTCTCTGTTACTGTTGCTGCCCTTCTATTTCTCCCTTCTCTATTTTTGAGGGTTTCAGGATAAATAAAAATTTTCATTGAAAATATATAAAAATTGGGACACATGCTATTTCTTTTCTTTTCTTTGTTTGTTTGTTTTTGAGACAGGGTTTCTCTGCAGAGCCCTGGCTGTCCTGGAACTCACTATGTAGATTTATTTGTCTGCCTTTTCCTCCCTAATGCTGGGATTGGAGGCATGTGCCACCATGCTTGGCTCAGTCTGCTTAAACCAATATATTTTTTATTGAGTATGGGGAAATGAGTAGGAAGAGAGGGGGATAGGAAGAAGGAAGAGATGTTTATTTTAATTGAGGTTGTAATAATAATCAAGATACTTTCTTTAGGACTCTTCAGATGCTACATGGTAAGGAAAGTATGGTGATTAGACATTTTGCCATGGATGGAAATGAAGTTCCTTTTTCTTCTTACCACGATCACTAGAAATGTTTGCTAGAGAGGCAGAGTGTGAATTGACAGTGAAGGCTTATGTCTGTAGTTGTCATCATGCTGTCAGTGTTTAGCGACAGTTGTGCTTTAAAGGAAATAAGGAAAGTCTACACTGAATCAATCTGGCCTGCTATGGATGCCATGTGTCACCATGGAGCAGTGGACCATCAGTACATGTACTGGTTATGTTGGCGGGAGCATCAGGTAAGGCAGTCTACAGCCGAGGTGAGAAGTCTCTTCTCTAGGTTCTGGATGCCATAGCATCCTCAGCTTTAGGCTTAGAGGCTAGAGGACTAGATCTATTGATCAGATATGCTAAGTCAGATATGAAAGTATCTCTTAAGAGAGGTGACCACTAAAGGGCCTCAGATAGTTCTGGGCCTTTCTGTACCATCTCACCAGAATCACAGTGCTCTAGCCAGCCATGCTCAAGCAGTCTGCATGAGTTAGAGAGGATCTGTGGGTGCAGCTTCTTCAGAGAACCTTATGCATGGTGCTTATGTACTGCTCGCTAAGCTACATCTGCCTTGTAGGTGGGCCAGGTCAAAGGAACTGACAGGAGTTATGCTAAGGATAAGCAGGTTGAGAGCATAGGGGACCAGCATTTGTGGAGTGCCTCAGACATGTGGGCATTTATGCTTAATGTGCCAATTCAATTTATAATTTTCTCCATGAAATAGAGCCTTGTTTATCCCTATTTTACAGATGGGAATGAAGCTTAGAGGTTAAGCCCACACCCATCATTGCTGTTGCTAGGACTCCGACTCCTGTTCTTCCCAGTTTCCTCATGCAAAGGGGATTTTACTACTACTTTATGCTTTGGTTAGGCTGGTTGCAGATTATTGCTTGATAAAATGAGTTTCTTGTTGTCCCAAACTGCTGGTTTGGTTTTGTTTTAACTAAAATCAGTATCAAAGTATCAAATTAGAGTTCTCCCTCCCTCCCTCCCTCCCTCCCTCTCTCCCTCCTTCTATCCCTCCCTCCCATCCCTCCCTTCCTTTTTTTTTCTTCCTCTCTGTCTCTATCTCTGCTTTTGTCTCTGTGCCAGCCCCTTCTTCCCTCCATCCTCCAGTTTCCAGTGTGCTGTGATCACCAGCTGCAAACTGGCCCAGTGCTCTTCTCTGGAATGGACTGCTGTGCTCTCCAGCTCTCTGCTCATGAGCAGACTGGGTTCTTGAAAAAGTGGCATTGAAGTTGAATGTAGACAATGCCTACACAACACTTAAAAACCAATCTTCCTGTGGTTTCTGTGGCTTTTTTAGCTTCAAAGGTATGTGGCTAGAAATATTTGAGCAGTTCCTTTCTGGATACAACTTCTGAAATGTGTGGTATTGCCATGATTTTTGTGGCATTTTGTAGCATTCTTGTGGAAGTGTGCGTTGAACTTTTTTTTTTTTTTGAAAATTCATGATAGGTAGATAGGATATAGGACAGTTGTGGTGGCTTGAGGACTCAGGCTGGTGTCTGACCCATGTACATTGTTATTTGCAAATAATAAACTTCGTCCCTACCAAGTAGGCTTTTAAAAAGCCAGCCCAAAACAACAACAACAACAACAACAAAAGCCAGCCCAACTGTGTGCTAAGCACAACTTTTGTTGTCACACAGATTCCTTTCCCTGGGACACCTACCCCTCCAGTGTGTGGCTTCCCTGCGAGATTCCTGTCTTGAGCACCTTGTCTGTGTCCCTTTGGCACAGCCCTTTCTTCATTGGAAGGGGTTGTCCGCTGTGTTGGAGAAAGGCCTTTCTGTGGTTGTGAGCCCCATAAGAACAGAGCACCTTCGTGCTGGGGACCTTGCCAGAGGCATGGTCACCCAGCTGCCACCACTTAGGAAGATTCCCTCTTCACACCCCAGCAGAAAGCTGCTGGTTGCACACAGCCCTGAGAGCAGATTGAATTCCATTTTTCAGATGAACCTTGTCTCACACTTCAGAAGTATTTTGCCTGCTGTGATCAGACCAGCAGCAGGTATGGTCTTGTGAAGAATCAGAGCCACAAATCTCAGAGACTTCACCTGCTCATGTGATATGGCATTATCATTCTGTTGCTGTTTCAAATCTGCTCAGTGACTGTCTAAGTCAGGGCTGCAGCTCCTAGAGACGTCTGCTTTTCTGTGGGGAAGAGCCTCCGAAACTGCTGCTTATGCACAGGAAAAGCATCCACTCCTCCTCTGTGTACACAGGACCACAGAGGCCCTTTGTGTGGCCGGAAGTTCTCCTCCTAGAGGGCGGTCTCAAAGTGGAGGGCTGCAAGGAGCTGGAGGGGCTGACCTGGGACTCTCTGACTCATGTGTTGTTAATAACATCCTGTGTCCATGCTTGGGAACCTGCTTCAGCAGCATCCGCTCCCATCAGACAGAACTCTAGCCCTTGTCCCCTCATGCCAGCCCTCGGTGAATGCCTCCATTTTCTGTCCTGAACAAAAGACAACCTCCTGACCTGTTCTGTATTTTTTTTTTTCCTACTTTGGCCAGAAGAGTCCTTTTGACTCATATGGATCTGTATGACTTTTCTGGGAGTCGAAGTACAGCTCTTGAGTGGGAGCTCACGTGGCAGGCTCTTCTGACTGGGAAAGGGTCCAGGAGAATGTTTGATGTGGCTTGACAGTGGGCTGTGGCAGTACCTGTCAGCCTGAAGCAGAGGAGAGTGGACTACTGGAGAAGCACAAAGAATGCTTTGAAACACTAGCACCCCAGTTGCCAGCCTAGATCTCTCCTGTTTTGTGACATGCCTCTCTGTACCTGGAGCTATCTGTCACTTGGAGGCTGTTGATTCTGATGTTAAGATGCCCTAAAGTGAGAGGGAAGTCAAGGCAGAGCTAAGCCGATGCATGCTTGTATGCTGTCTAGTTCTGACCCTCAGTAGATATACATTCATTCATGGTGACAGGACCCCACACCCCCACACTCCTTCCGTAGGGCTTCTCTGTGTAACAGCCCTGACTGTCCTGGAACTTGGCTTTGTTCGGGCTGGCTTTCAACTCACAGATCCCCTTGCCTCTGTATCCAGAGTGCTGGAATTAAAGGCATACACCGCCACAGCCGGCCAAAAGGATGCTTTTTTATAAAAAA
Source organism: Pachyuromys duprasi (assembly GCA_028658305.1). NCBI lineage: Eukaryota > Metazoa > Chordata > Mammalia > Rodentia > Muridae > Pachyuromys > Pachyuromys duprasi. Next base: position 18,217,179 of record CM053752.1, read on the forward strand.
TATTTATTTTTATTTATGTGTATATTAATTATGTCATATAGGCCAGTGTCCCTGAAGATCAGGTGGAGTTAAAGGCAGTTGTGAGACACCCAATGAAAATATTACAAACCAAACTGAGGTCCTTTGCAAGAGCAGCAAGTGCTCTTAACTAACCACTGAGCAAGTGCTCTTAACCATCTATCAAGCTCTGCCAAAATTTTTTTTAAAGATTATTTTATATACTTGACTATATGTGTCCTATGGTGTACCTGAGGCCCACACTCAAGAGTGTGTTAGAACCCTGGAAGTGGAGTTTTCCTATGATTGTAAGCTACCTAGGACTTGAACCTGGATCATTTGCAAAGGCAACAAGTGCTCTTAACCTCTTGAGTCATCTTTCTAGCCCACTGCTGAAGAGAATCTAATACCACCTCATCATTCTATGGCTGACTGCTTTGCACATTGTCACATATCTATGTGGTTGTGGTAGTAACCCAACAGAGCAGTTCTTTAGGCTTAAAGCAAGCCTTTGTTGAATGTGGCCACCCAGGTTGCTTGTATAGGATGCTTATGGAAAATCCCATCAGTCAAGTTTGTTGCATTGAAACTAAGAAAATATGGCATTGAGAGTTTGGTGCCTCTAGATGGGAATATCCAAATTTACATGAGAAAAATCACAACTGTATAAACATCTAGCCTATCCCCCACCTTGTGCAGAAGTGTCAGCAAGGTGTGGGGTTGAGAAGGGAAGCTTCTGGTTTAAGCAGCTTGTAAGTGCTGGGATCATTTCCTGATACTTAAATGACCCACTGTCTGGAACAGATGGGGAAGCAGAGTTTACAGAGATGTTAGAGAATTGAATAGACACGTCTAGAAGGCAGTTGGATGTGTGAGTTTGAGCCCAAGAGCAGATATTGGGGCACAAGGTTGAAGGTGTTTGATGTATAGGAATGAAGGGATTTTATCAGATAGAGTGTGCCATGGGAGACAGGGCCTGTGGCAAGAGTGGAAACTAACATAGTCTTGGCAGTGGGGAGTGGGAAGAGGAGAAGCTGTTTGTCCTCTGCTGAAGGTGAGAGGGAGAGAGAAGAGGGATGAACCACAAAGGTCTGTAGGGGTTGTGGGTTGGTTAGCTGCACGCAGGACTTGACAGCATGCAGGGAGGGCTGTCCTCGGGGGGCCAGTTCTCCAGGGCTGCCAGGGAGCCAGCCAGAACACAGCAAGAGGCTCACAGGTGGATTGGTAGCTTTTTTCTAGACAGGTCAGAAAGAGCTGGACATAGGAACTCCTGTGCCCTGTGGCTGGAGGTGAAGATGTGACAGTAGCTAGCACAGCGCTACTCAGAAGAAATGCAGTGGGTTCAAGGCCACAATGTCAAGCACTGAGGAGGGTCTGTGATGAAAGACTTCACATTACAACCCTTTGAATTTCTGGCCACTCTTCCTCATGAATGTGAAAATTCATTTAAAAGAAGAAAACTTGTTTTCTTCAGTGACAGAAGCAGGCTCTCTGACTATCAACAGGATTCCCCGGAAGCACATACTAAGGATTTAAGACAGTGTCTGCAGAGTCTGAGCGTCTGAGGGATGAATGTCAGTTGTATGTGTCCCGCATCCTGGGAGGTACTTTGACATTCACAAAGCAAGTACCCATGGAAGGACCTCCCACAGCCTGCCACAGGCCCCACTTCTCCCTTTCTAGCAGACACTGGCAGGTGTCCTGGTAGACCCTTTGAACCACAGGCATATGACTTCTCTGTGGAAAGTCATGGCTTATCTTGTTGAAGCATCCAGTTTTCTTATGTGAAGGAGGAGTATTGCTTCTTTTTCTTTCAGACATGTGCACTTCGTAAGACACACTGGATCATTTTCTAGGACCCAGGCTAAGGAGCCTTAGTTTTCTTCCGTACATGTCCCTCCAGCCCTTGTCATTCATGTACTGAGTTGACTTGTTTATTGATTCAGACATGTAGTTACTCGGCTAATATTATTGTGTCCCTCATGCCAAGCACTGGGGACAAGGATGGAAATTTGCAGCCCTTGCCCCCAAGTAATGGACGTTTGTGCTCTTCTGTGTATATCCAGTTTGAAATGTAAACCACTTTCCTGCCTGTCCCTTATGGTGGCTGTGTGTGTCCTGTCGATTCACCATTGTTTTCTTAACTTTTGAGTATTTGACTTGTCTCCAGTTTTCGTTGTTATAAATACTACTGGGATGAACATTTTGTTCAAGCTATTTTTTTCCTTTGAGTTTATTTGCTTGGGGCATATTCCCCAGAGTGGGACTACAGAGTCAGAGGTTGGTAACTGTTATCAGCCTTGTTCTGTATTTCCAGATTTTTCCATAAAGCCTTTTGGCAATACCAGAGTATATTTCTGTTTCTCATAGCTCCATCACAAAAGATTATTGACCTGTTTTAAGGAAGTCCTGCTCCTTCCTCTCATAAGTCATTGTGTTTTATCTGTCTAGGCTATGCCTCACTAGTAAGCAATGCCAGTTTTTAGGGACTAAACATGACAAAAATGTTGGCCTTTTTAGCTCCCCTCCCCCACTTTCTGACACATTCCTGTGTGGTGACTGGGTGTGCAGTCCTCTACACAGTAAGAACCCTAGGGTCAGGTTGCTCTAGGAGACCCTGTTCCCTATAGCTGCCAGTTGAGGCCTCCTCAGTGGTGGACACAGCAAAAAGGACAGTGTTAGGACTTCTCCTCATGCAGCTGGGACAGCTTATGCTGCCTGGCTAGAGAAATGAAGATGTCTGCACAGCTGTGCAGAGGCCTGTACACAGGTGTGCATTGCAGTACTTTTCATAACAGTCCAACAGCAGAACTTGTTAGTCATAAACAATAATTTTGATGCTATTTAGTATTAAAGCAGAATGAAATTCTGATGCTACAACACACATTAACATTCCACAAGGCATGCTTAGTGAAAGAAGCAAGACTACATCATGATCCCTTCAATATGAACTGTAAAGAGAGCCAGTCCTGAGACAGAAACTAGTTCAGTGACTGTCAGGGGTAGGGATAGATGGAACAGAGAGGACTGCTACAGACTGTGGGATGTCTTTGGTGTGACGGAAATGTTCTAAAAATGGGCTGGTGATGCTGCCACAACTCAGTGGACTTGGTAAAATTCACTTTATCAATTTTAAATGCGTAGATTATGCATAAGTTGTATCAAGCATTGTTCTGAAAAGTAGCCATTTTCAACAGTTAAGCCTTTTACCATCCCCAGCTCCCTCCCCTGCTAAATAATTTCCTTCCTTGTTCCCTCCACCCATGGTTCTGGAGATTGAAGCCAGGGCCTTAGCTAGGCAGTCGTTCTAACAGTGAGCTCTGCCCCTATCCAACTTTGTCTCTGCTAGACAGATGTGTATGGGACCTTTTCGTTTATTATATACATAGAATTCCAGTCTTTTTGCACCTCTCAACTTGTGATTTCCAGTATTAAGCACAGTGCTTCAGTCAATGGCAACAGAAGTGGGCAGGGCTTGGCAACTACAGGGGAGCCACCAGGACGGCTTTGGAAGCCCAGCTTGTGGAGTGGGACCTCTACAAGCTGTGCCACTGTGGACGCTTGTATCTTTTCTGGCCAGAGTGCTGGTATTGCTTCCCACTTACTTGCTTCCCACTTGTTCGCTGGCCTTGAGGGCGGCCCTCTTCTATTTCCCCAGCAGTAAAAGGTGTAGACATTAAGGTGATAATGGTAGGTGAGGTGGTTGATACCTCTGGCATATGTGTTCAGGCAAAGCCCCTGCCACCAGGAGTGAAGATGACATGGATCCACATCCTAGGGATGTGATCTCCTTTGCAGAGGAAAGTGACAAGCCCTGGATAGTTAGGAGCAAGTTGGGGTTTTAAGTGAGCTTATGCTTCCCATTTTGTTTTAGCCCTTACTCATCCTGGCTGGCTGAAGAGTGATGGCACTGGGTAATTAGGTATAAAGCCCATTCACACTCATTACCCTGTGTGAGTCAAATCTCCATCTTTAAAAAAAAGAAATCACCATTGTTTTGATGCTAAGTAGTTTCCTGTAGCAGTTTATCAAAGGTCTGGCAGATGCTCACAGCACTCGAAGGCAGGCTCCGTACTCAGTGACAGAGTGAGTGGCAAGTTCCTCTCTGCAAGAGGCAGTAATAGTGACCTTCCTTTTATATGCAGGGAGCCAGGCAGAGCAGGTATATTTCTCCCTTATGTAGGAGGTGAAGAACCTGAGGCTGCTGGGAAAGTGGCTTCTTAGGCAGCTTGTGAAAGCCACGGTGAAGCCCTGGAGTCCAGGTTTCCTGATTTCTCTCCACAGTAGGTTCTAGTCTCTCTCAACCTGGAGAGCAAAACAGTTGCGTATTTCTCAAGAAAGCACTGTCTAGGGTGCATTAGCCACTTCCTCATGGGGGTGGCTTTTCAGGAGCTGTGGGCATCCATTGAATTAGTCTACTTTCCCAGCTGGATCATTTCTCACAATTTTTCTTTCCAATCTTTACATTCCTTCTGTGTGTTTTCTTACATTGCTATTGGCATTCCTATGATAGTATCAGATTTGAAAATGTGTCGATTTTGTCTTTTTAAAAGTAGTTCTAATTTATCCCTGTGGAGTATTAGCTGGTATTCAGGTCTAGGAAATCTACAGTCTTAGGGCACTTGCCAGCCAGAGGCATAGACAACATTGCCATGAGACCTGTTCCCATTACAGAATGAAAATGCCTTTTGGGGACTACATGTTGTGAACCTCAGACCTTCACTAGTAACATCTCTGGGTGAACTGGTGGCTGACAGCTGGCCTAAGACCTGATTTTGAACTTCCTCCTACCTCTGTGACTCCTCCTTTGTGACCTGAGACAGTCATTACCCTAGAGCAGGCCATCTGAAAATGACCAAGACACCTGGTCCTCAGCTTATTTCCTTTGTGCTGTTAGGATGCAAAAGACACCAGGAGCCAAACAGGTTACTGCACAAATCCACAACTTTTTTTCTGAACTGCTATCTCACAACCTGTCACCCTCTGTGATTTCTGGCTCCTCCACGTTCCATTTCCTTCATGCCTGATATTTTGGGTCCTGCACAGACAAGCAGCTCTTTTTCATGGGGCTCAAGGTACAGAATAAAGACAGGCTGCAGGGTAGCTGGGCAGGCACAGCCCAGAGGTGATGCCAACTGTAACAGCTGTTAGGAGGAGATGGTAGCAGAGCCTGGAGGACCTGGCAGAGCAGAGCCATTAGTGTTTTTACACTCTCTGCTTGGTGTCAGCCTTGGCACATACCACAGTCTGGCAGAAGGAGCTTCACTGACGTCCACTGAAGCCTGCTGGGCAGAGAGCAGCAGCTGTCCTGTGATGCCTTCCTTTCCTGTAAGAGCCAGGAAAAGGAAGGTCAAGTCTTTCATTGCCTGTGGTTCTAAAGGTGAGGAAAGTACTTTGTGCTTCAGGCTTTCCTCCTGGGCTTCAGAACCATCTTCATTGTCAGGCTTCTTGATCACCTCTGCTGCTTTCTGACAGGAAACAGTTTAGAAACCAGAGCTCTAATGCAGACACAGAGGTGATAGCTACAGATCTTCTCAAACCTACCTCACGTAATTATTTGACTGGTTTCAAAAACAATTCTGTTCAGTTTAAATGCCATCGGTCGGTTTGTAGTATTGATGTGATTTGACAAGCATTTCACAAAATGAGGTTGTTTATTCTCTGTATGTGTATAAGTTGAGGGGGTAGGTGAACTGAGGAATGCTGGGTGAGTGTAGCTTTATTTTGAAGGTGCTGGGAAGATTGAAAATTCAGTCCAGGACTGTCTAACCTGAGCCAGCCCCATGCCTATGTGATTGGTCTCTAAGGGGTGCTGGACCTTCCTGCTGCTTGGATCTGTAGGTTGAGTTGGGTGTCTTGCCTTGGGATGAGCTCTTTGTGCTAGCATGGCTCCCAGCTTCACTGGGATGGTAGAGGAGGGATTGACCCTCACACCAGGCCTTACAGGGTGAGTCAGAGGTGACTAGGAAGGGCAGTCTGGGGTAGTGGTGTATCACATTGGTGGTTGTTCACAGAGGCTAAGGCCCCTGGGCAGGTAGGGCTGGCCATAGTGTGAGGCCTCTAAGGGTCCTCTGTCATTGAGAGCAGTTAGAGAACATGGAGGCAGATGTGTACATGGCCAAGAAGAGGTCATCCTGGCAGTGAGTGTACAAGTGCCTTCAAGGTTCTACCTCTGGCTGAGCCTGGGCTGTCAGATTCACTGTGTGGGTGTCCTCAGGATAGCACTCGCAACCCTGGATCTGCCTTAGAGTTTCTCCTTTGTTGAGATTCTTTGCACGAATGTTCGTCTCTGCACGCCTAACTCAGTAGACATGTAAGATCTTACTCATGTGGTGAAATTAGAGCTCAGGGCTTCTCTGTACCCTGTCTTTTTTCTCCACTGGGGAAAGAGCCTGGGAGACAAGTGTGTTCAGGAGCTGCTGTCTTCTCAGTACTGAGGACAGTATGAGTCACTGTAGCTCTTTGCTGGTATTTTAGTACCAGTTTATTTTTAAACAATTCTGTGCAAGCAGAGTTTCCTCGTGGTTTCTGTTACTAAGGCTCCATAATATTTCCTTAGGTCTGTGTGCTCATGCTTTCACATGCTTGCTGTGGGCTGTTTGCTCCCTCGTGCTGAGTCTCCTGGTCAGAGTAGCCAGCAGTGTTCCCCAGCTGCAATAGCAATCTCTCCAAGTGGGAAGAGTCCATTGTTGCAGCACTTGCACATGTTGGGAAGAAGGGGCTGCAGTGGCTCAGGGCTGTGAGCCCTCCCTTTGGGACTGAGTGGACAGATGTCCCCTCTGCCTTGAGCCTGTACATCCAGGTCTCCTGGTTTAGGGCACAGCCAGGCAGGTTGGCTTGGGAAATGTTGGTGCTGCATGCCTAGCAGGATCCCTTGGTTCTTGGGATCCTCAAACATGAGGGGTTTTTGTTTTGTTGTGTTTGTTTTTTTTCTCCTGTATTTTGTTTAGAAACAACCTCACACTGCAGTCCAGGCTGGCCTAGAACTCATTACGTAGCAGAGACTAGACTCAAGTTTGTGGAATTTGTAGCAATCTACTGCCTCTTAAGTGTTGGGATTGCTAGGTCTGAGCCACTCTGTCTATCTACTCTTATTAGCCATTTCTCTTTGGATTTTATCAAGATCATAAAGACAGCCTGTGTGCTAGTCCTGGCATTCTGACTACATTTACTTTGCCCTCTGTTCCATAGATTTGGGATTATTCTGTAAGGTTCTTTTTTGCACTGCAGCTCTTGAAGAAAGTATATTTCCTGGATGATTGCCCAGGGTTTAAAGATAGTCCCAGAGGACTGTGCATGGAAGGGAGCAGCTCATGTCCATCTCAAAGTCTTATACTTTAGAGGTAACTAGTTTAGGGATAGCACATAAAGTCATCTTACCCTAGGTTCTGAGCATATGCTTGTCTTGAGGGAAGCCGTGCTGGGTTCCATGCTCAGGTTCTGCTGTAAGCGTGCATGATGACAGAATGGTTTAAGAACTGGAAGACTGAAAGTTCAGTGTTAATTGACTTGACTCCTCCAACGTATGATTCCTCTGATGCACAGGTGACTCTCCGAAGAACAAAAACAGCATAGCAAAGTGGCCTTCTGCTGTATCGGGTGCTCTGTGCATGCCCAAGAGACTCCAAGTGTGGGACGTTGTGCTGACTTAGTGGATGGACCAACAGACCATTGTAGACTTGCCCCTCACCTATTTTGTTTGACATTTTTGGTTAGTAATCCAAGCAATTAATCTTTTTTCTTTCCTGTGTACTGTAAGACATGCTAGTGTGTGGACTTCATGAATGAAATTAAGGGAATCAATACCCACAGACCTGCCCAGTGTATTGCAGAGCTGGAGCCCTGGTGAGTGCACCAGCTTCCTTTAAACCCTCCTTCTCTGAGTCAGACTCTGATTTGTACCTGTTCCTGCTGCACCTGGAAGAATGCAGCCTGGCTTTGAGTCTCAGTTCTGCCGATTTATTTCCTGGGCAACCTGAGCCATGACTATACCACCACCTTACTTCTTCATCTTCCAATGCTTGACAGGGCTGTTGGAGAGTGGGTATGCTCCAGCATTGGAGCCCAAACTCAGTAACTATTAACCGCTGCTGTTTCTGTTATTCAGCAAAGGCAGCAGCTGCACTGCACACAGCCTGGAGAGCTCATCTCCCCAGCTTTCTTCTGCTTTTTACATAGGGTGTAAGGTGCATGTGTCAGTTTTAAGCACTGGCCCTTTGATTTTTAGCATGAGTTTACACAAGACTTAGTAGAAGGCTGGGATCCTGTGTTAGCAGCGTCATGGGCAATTTCTGTGGTATGAATGGCCTTGGGAAGTACAGACTGTGACTTGATTTACAGCAAGATCATGGGAAAGAGACAAGCTAGTAACTGGACGTTGGTAAGGATGCTCAGGTCTGATGAAAAATGGGAAAGCACTTGCAGCCTTGAAGATCACTACAAATATGCACTCTTAATCTCTGATCTATGCAAATTTCCTCATAATCCCTTTCTGGTGAGGCCAGTGAGGGATTAATTCTATTCTCTTTTTTTTCTTTTGGTGTTTTAAGACAGGGTTTCTCTGTGTAGCCCTGGCTGTCCTGGAACTGGCCCTATTGGCCTCAAACTCAGAGATCCTCCTGCCTCTGCCTCCTGAGTGGAATTAAAGGTGTGAGCTCTCATACCTGGCTAATTAATTCTATTCTCCAGTGATGATAGCGAGCTCCTTAAAAGGAAAGGGACTTACATGACCAAAGTCCCACAGATGCTTGAGGGCAAGTTTTTAATGAATCTTCCAAATTTTGACTCTGAGATCACTTTGTGAAAACTGGCTTTTGGGGAGCCTGGAGAGAGAGCTCATCAGTCAAGAGTGCTCCTTGCTCTTCTAGAGGACCCAGCTTTGGTTCCCAGCACCCATGTCCAGCAGCTATAACTTTAGCTCTAGGGGTTCTGATACCCTCTTCTTCTATTTTCTGAGGACACCAGCATGCGTGTAGCATACATTCACACAGACACATAAATAAAATCTTAATTTTTTTTTGTATTTGTATTTTTGACTCATCAGACATTATGATGGTTTTGTTTGTTATGGCTTTGTTGGGTATTTACATCTTTAAAATTTTTTATGTGTATGGGTGTTTTACTTGCGTATATGTCTGGATACCATGTGTGTTCAGTGCCCAGGGAGGCTAGGGAAAGGCAGTGGATCCCCTGGAACTGGAGTTAGAGTTGTAAGCTACATGTCATTGCTGGGATTGAACCCAGGTCCTCTGACAGAGGAGCTTCCAGCCCTAAGACATTATGATTGGTGTAGATTTCCTGGCTTTGTTTGTTTGAGGGCATACAGATGTCTAGGCCTTTTTAAATTGCTGTTCTGTCTGGGCATGATGGTACACACCTGTGACCCCAGTACTTGGCAGGCTGAGGCAGGAGGCTGTTTGAGGCCAGTTTGAGTTATTTAAGTGCATTCCAGCCTGAGGTACATAGTGAGACTTTGTATCACAAAACACATGTAAACTTGACATTTGAGACAAGGCATATGAAGTGATCCCTTTCAGCACACTGAATAAATTTTCCCTTTGACCTATGTGACTATACTTAGTCCTGTGTGGACACCTCACTGAATTGAGAGAACAGTGGTCCTTAAATATGCACAGGGTGATGTGCTTTTACAGTTCTGTTCTAAGTGATGGTTCATATCTAAAACAAAACCGACCTGATTTCTGTATGCTATGAACAGTGAAATCAGGAGGCAGTTACAAAAATGTTTTGTTTACATGTATGTATGTACATATGTGGTCATGTGTGCAGATGCCATGGAGGCCAGAAAAGGCCATTGAATTCCCTGGAATTGGGGTTAGATATAGTTGTGAGTCAGCATATGATGCTGTAAACTGAACCTGGATCCCTGTAAGATTAGCCAGTTCTCCTAACAGCTGAGCCATCATACTTCCAGCTCCTACAATAGGGAAACTCTAAGGCCTCTCTGTCTGCTCTTGCTTTCATACTGCCTTATTCTATTTTCTTTTCTGTCCGTTCTTACTTATCTGTGATGTCACAGGTTATCACTTGTACTTGCTCCGATATTCTCAGCCTTAGTACATAACACAGACAGCGAACCACAGGGCTGTAAACAGGTTGTGAACTGCTCCAAGGGCTGCAAGAGACTGCAGCATTTAGGTAATCTCTCAGGGTGCATTCTGATCCTTTCTCCCGCCAGTATAACCTGCCCTTTAAATGCAAGAGGAGAATGTGACTTGGAAGCGTGCCCTTTAAACTGACAGATTTGCCAACAATCTGGAGTGCTGAAGCCAGAGCACCTGGTGAAATAATAGGACACAAATGGGAAGTTGGACAAGCCGGGACCGTCCCAGCCTTGGTGCTGACTGGGGGTGCCCTGAACTGCGAGGTGGAATCAAGCCTAGGACCACAGCATGATGGTGGTTTGGAACATCACAGGGAGAAATGCTGATTTGTACAGTTGAGGAGCAACTAAAGTTGGCTAGGTGGTTGCGATTCAGCTGTAGATGGGCTGAAAGGGCCAAGTTATGAGAATGGAGGGCCCATGTTGGTGTGACTGTTCCATGCTGACCAAGGAGTGTCATTTGGAATTAGAGCTGTCATGGGCCTAGCACCATGGCGGTGTGAAAGAGCAGGGAACCATCAAGAGAGACATTTGGTGGTTCCTGAGTGGGAATTGCATCTGTGGCAGGGGACACCTTCATTGCATTAGTCAGTTTAGGGAAGGATGGCTTTCCCCAACCTTCTTGCTGGCCCTCCCTCATGCTCTTACTCCCCTGTGGGAAGAAGGCCCCTGAGTGGTGAGTGAGACCAAGTAAGCCAGCTCCACCTGCCCCTTTCCTCTTCATTGTTTTTTGTTTGGTTTGTTTTTTTTGTTTTTTGAGGCAGGATTTCTCCGTGTAAACCAGGCTGTCGTCCAGCTCACATAGATTAGCTCTCCTGTGCTTCTGAGTGCTAGGATTAAAGGTGTGTGCCACCAGTTCCCAGCTTTAATGGGTGTGTGTGTGATGATTTTGGTTTTGTTTGTTTGTTTTGAGCGAGGGTTTCTTTGTGTGGCCCTGGCTGTCCTGGAATTCAGTGTGTTGCCCTCGTTTTTAAACTATTTGATTTGGGGTTCCTTAAAGCCTCTCCTTTCCAACCCCCCAACCTTAGGTAGGAGAGAGAAGGTTAGTGGGGAGAGGGGCTGCAATCTCTTACTTCTCCCAGCTGGTTAGGGTTGATGGGTTCTTTTGGGGTTATACCAATTCTCTGCCAACGGCAAACTCCACACTTTCTCTTTCTTGGCTCTCATCTGTATATCCCTCAGAGTCCACGCCCCTTTCTGTGCTGCACAAGTTAGGCTGTTTCCAGCTGGCAAAGACATGCCCTGCAGGAGGCAATTATCAGCTGTGGACAAACTAAAGCCCAAACTAAATTCCCACACTTGGGATTAAACAAAACCAGATTTATATAAAATAACTGAGTTTTTAAAGAAACCGAAACTTCCATTACATCACTCTGTAGACCAGACTGGCCTTGAACTTAGAAATCCACCTGCCTCTGCCTCCTGAGCGCTGATTGTTTTTGTTTTGTTTTTTGTTTTGTTTTTTTGAGACAAGGTTTCACTTTGTAGACCAGGCTGCCTTCAAATTCCACCTGCTTATGCTTCCTTGAGTGCTGGTATTACATCATGCACAACCGTGCTGGATACTTGGGATTTTAAAGAGTGTTTATTTTTAGGAAAATGGTTCTGTGCCGTCATGGAACTCCTAAAATTGCCCGCCTCTTACCAGCCTACTCTGCAGTTTGATGGGCTAGCCTGTGTCATATGGTGGTTTGAAGTCTTCTTCTAGCCAAATTGGTTTTCAGGGCCACTACAAGTTCCTGTCTTCAGGAAGAGCTTCTAGGAAGCAGAGAATTAAAACTGTGCTCCCACTGTTTAGACTGGAATGTATTTTGGCCAGATGGAAGGCTGAGTACTGGGCCTCAGGCAGCTCCCCTTGAAAAGCAGGCTTTAGAACCCAGCATCCTGTGATGGACACAGCTGTTCCTGTGTGCTCTAAAAAGCGTTCCAGAGAGAAAAGTCACTTTATTTGCTGATCTCTATCACTTCCTTTAAGGAATGTTCCCTTTTCCAGATGAAGTCATTGGAAACAAAATAGGTTGTGGCAGATAGCTAAGTTGAAACACGTGTTTCTGCTTAACCAATGGTGCAAGGCCATGTGTTAGCTCAGGCCTGAGCAGCCAGCATGTGCAAGGTGGCCTGAGTGATAGAGGTGGAGGACACTTGACCTTCTTATAAGGGACTGACAGGACACACACTGAAGCTGGCAGCTGAGGGCATCAGTGGGACTGTAGGGAGCAGGGCTTGAGCTGCCTGTTCATTGAGCTGATAAGCCCACTTGTAAGGAGTACAGTAGTGCTGGACTCCAAGAAAGAGACCCCAACAACCTTCAGAAGGATTTGAAGAAAAGAATATATGATAAAGTGGGAGGGGTAGTCTAGCCATGATTTAAAACTTCACATAAAGGCTCCCGCTAGTTTCCTTCTCTGGATCTCATCTCCTTGGGTCAGAATCACTCAGACTCTTGAGCTCAGCTCACCCTAGAACTTCTGACAAGTTTTAACAGAGTAACTGTACCCAAGGAAATGTGGATGCTAGAATCAGGGCAGTGATACAGACCCATGCTCTCTCAGAGTCCGTTTGTGGAGAAGTGGCACGGGCCTTTAATCTCAACACTCAGGAGGCAGAGACATATGAATCTCTGTGAGTTTGCGGTTAGCCTAAGTTACACAGTGAGTTTCAGGACAGCTAGAGCTAAATAGAGAGACTCTGCCTCAAAACAAACAAAGCCCACAATGCAAAAAGCCAGTTGTACTCTGTTATTGAAATCAAAATCGAAAGTGCTAAGGAGTTGGAGGTGCTAGGGTGCTGCCTACCTTACACAGGTCAGTAGCACAGGAAGAAGGATGGTCCGGGCAGGATGACTGAACTGGCTACACCTGGCAGTGCCAGTGTCAGTGGAGTACCTGCCTGGTTGGAATTGTGTGGGGTGGAAGGGTGAGACTTGAGGACCAGACAGTTTGATGGGAGTGAGCAGGGTGCTGGCTGTGGAGGCCGCTGGAGGGAATGTGCGCAGTTATGTGGTGGCTACTAGGCTGACTTAGACTTGAGAGAGTCTAAGACTGAAGTGAAGTGTGGTGCTGGGAGGACCACAGGAGACAGCTGACAACACCAATGCAGGGCAGAGCTGACAGTGGCAGTGATCCCAGAAGGAAATGGGGAGAGGAGCTGGGCATCTCTCTGGATTTGCAGAGGGAAGGGAGCCAGCCTAGTAGTGCATAGGAAAGTTTTTCTTGAAGCTATGAGAGTGTCCTGGAATGTGGTCCTGTGGGACCTTCATCCCAACATGGCATCATTCATGAAACAAATGGTTTTGTTTGTTTGTTTTGCCGTATTTGTATTTCAGAAGCATTCTGTGCTGTTAGCTGACATTCATATAGCTTAGGAGGCTGATAACAGTAGGTAGACACTCCTTTCACCACCAAGGGCACATGAGGATTTTTCATCAGTGAGCTTGGAGAGGTCAGAGCTGCTGCCAGACTGCCTGTGTGCCCATGTCTGCAACCTTGTGCTGGTTGCCTGCCGTTCCAGGCTTGAAGTGTATTTCCACTTCTTTTTAATCTCTTCTCATCTTTTCTTTCCTTTTTCAGACAGGAACTGGCTGGTAGGAAAAGCTGGCCTTGTCAGTCCTACTTCCTCTGCCTCCCTAGGACCACAGTCACAGGCTTGTGTCACTTCTCCCAGCTCCAGAATCAACATTGGTTGGGCACTGAAGTAGCTTTCGCTTTTCAGTTTTGTATTCTGCTGCTACAGACAGTCCCATAGTGAACTCCTGCTCTTGGCTGTCCTGGCTTAGCTTATGTGTAGGGTAAACTTGGAGCTGCAGCAGGTCTCAGGATAGTTGGTAATACCTCACATTGAGGTGTGACAGTGTGCAGAGCTAAGGAAAGATACAGAACACATACAAGCTTGGTTTTTGCTTTTTAAGATTTATTTTTAATTATGTGAATGTATGTGGGGGAGGGGGGAGATGTGTGTGTGGTACAGGTGCCCGAGGAGGACAAATGCATTGGCTACCCCTAGAGCCTAGAGCTCAGGTAGGTGTGAGCTGCCTGACATGGATTCTGGGAACCAAACTGGCATCACCTGCAAGAGCAGTACATGCTCTTAACTGTCCCATGCTTGGTTTTTAATACATGTCTTAACTGTGAGGCTTTAGTTTTGGAAAGCAGAGTAAAGAGGTAAACTCTTGAGTTGCTGGACATCCTGTCGATCAGACCTCATCGGTCCTGTCTGGAGCTTTTGGTGCTGACCTTCGTGTGCCTGGTACAGGGTAGGCTGTCAGTCTCCTGTTCCTCTACTAGGAATCACCTGTCTCTATTTTCCGTCTTTCTAAGTCCTCAGAGGCCATACTTGATCTCAACAGGTCCCTGCCCCTCAGACTCCTTTCTCTAGCATCCATATTTCCTCTGTTGTAGAATTTAACACACTATGTGGCCATGTCATTTAACTGCATGTCAGGGTACCCTTAGGGGAATATCAGCCCCAGGAAGGCAGGGATTGAGTTTGTCTTGCTTATTGCTACTGTTCTATCATTAATTTATGCCAATTGCAGATACATGGTAGGTGTTTGTGGAGTGAGTGGATAAATGTGTCCCTTGTTTAAGGAGTAGTGGCTGTTCCCCTCACCCTCTGGCTTGCACAGTGGCTTAGAAGTCATTTTCTAGCTACTGAAGAATTTTCTGTGCAAGTGATGAGTAAGAAAGAAGCCTGTGAGCCGAGTGTGGTGGCACACAGCTTTAGTCCCAGCACTTGGGAGGCAGAGACAGGCAGATCTCTGTGAGTTTGAGGCCAGCCTGGTCTACAAAGTCCAGGACAGCCAAGGCTCTGTTACACAGAGAAACCTTGTCTTGGAATACCAAAAAAAGAAAGGGGTTCGGGGAGGCCTGTGTGAGCCATGGGGCTTCAGAACAACCTGGAAGGCAGGGTGTAGGCACCTCTGCTGTTCTCTGTGGCTAGTGGCTGGCAAAGATTAGAGAGGAGGGCCTCCTGCTCTTCTTTCAAGGGAGACAGGCAAGCACAGTACTTGGACCGTCTTGCTTTCTGCAGTAGCCTATATGCCTCAAGAAGGGCTTCTTGGTTTTCCTTTTGGAATGTACTAAGGGGATTAAAGGGAAGCTAGAGGTTTTATGTAACACATTCCTTGTTTACCTGATACCTGTTATCAGGCCAGAAATGGTAGGAAGAGGTTGTGCCAGCCTCCATCTGGGGCCACGGACAACTGTCACCTCCTCTGTTAACCTCTAAGCTTCCCCGTTCTTATTCCTGGATTCCTAAGGAGTGCCTTTTAAAACAGGATTGTTTAGTGAGCGTTGTTGGAGGGCTGACTGTGTGATGGCCTTGGACAGGGTCTCACACTGTGGCTCAGGTAGCCTGAAACATGTTCTGCAACACAGGCTGCCTTGAACCTAGCAGTCCTTTTGCCTCTCTTAAGTGCTGGGATTATCAGCACTGGCCACCAGCCTGGCTTTTTAAATTAGGATTTTCTTGCTCTAAGGTTTCATGTTTGTTGCATTGTCATTGTCAGCTTGACTGGATTTAGAATCACCTAGGAGACATATATCTAGCTGTGCCTGTGAGGGCGCACCCAGGTTTAGCTGAGAAGGGAAGGCCCATCCTAAATGTGGGCAGCACTATCCAATGGGTGGGGAGGGGTAAAAAAGAGATGAATGAAAAAGGAGAAACTTAGCTGAACACCAGCATTTGTTGCCCTGTGTTTTCTTGCTGTGTCTGCAGTGTTACCAACTGACTGACCATGATGGATTATATCATCAAACCTGAGCCCAGCCAAGCTCTTCATACCTCAAGCTGGTTTTGTCAGGTATCACATGACAGCAGCAAGAAAAGTAACTAATACCTCCTTTTTGGCCTGTGCTGTCCTTGTCCCTTTTGTAACTGGGATGTTAAGGCTTCTGGAAGGAGCTGAATTAAGGCACTGTCCACCGCCCCACCTCTGACTGGTAGGTCACTGAGTAGCTGCAGAAGCTCTGCGTCCAGAAGGAAGGAGGCCTTACCTGTGATTCCTTGTGCCTTCACCAAGTCACTCACTCACCTGCGTAAACTTGTATTGAGGCTCTCAATGTGCAGTGTGTGTCTTTGTCGTCCTGATTGATGTGATGGGAGATCCCTGTGTTTTTGTCATTTAGCTAGCTTCATCTTTAACGTTGAATTATTGGAGTGACCTCCCTCAACAGCAGCAGCACTGGAGAGTCCTCAGAACTCTGAACATTCTGCTTAAGCATTAGAACTCAGTTTCATTAGGGAGAAGTCTCCAGTCACTTTCTGAGTGACTGTGAGCTGCACAAACCATGTGCCAGGCTTAGCCCAACTCTACAAAGAGCAGTGACAGTGGCTTGTTGTTTTGTGCTTTTCCAGTTATTTAGTAATCGTTATCCCCAGTTCCCCTGAGCCTAGGCCTCCACTTTCCCACTCAGCCACACCTTAAAGCCCACCTGAGCCTCTTGATGCTGCAGGAGGTGGTCTGTTTTGTCCTGCCCTGCAGAGGGTGGCTGTGAATCATGAGGGCACACTCTTTGGCAATCACTGTCACTAGAGAAGCCCCAGAGCCATAGCCACTGCTTCTGAAGGAGTGATCTCTAGGCCTGAAGCAGCTGAGCCTGAGGAGAACAGGTAGACATACAGTAGGCATTGCGGAGTGAACTTTTGCTGATGTAAGGCCGTTAGGGTTTTGTTTTTCCTTTTCTTTTCTCCCCTTTCCCCTTCTGCCACTGTGACAGATATCTGAGAAAACAATGTGATGGGAGTAAATGTTTGTTTTGGCTCATAGTTTCTGTTCATGGCCATGGCTCCATTGTTTCACAGAGCATCACAGCAGAAGGGTGTGGTGGAACAAAGCTGCTCATCTCCATAGGGTCCCAGAAGCAGAGAGAGAAAGGGGTGGGGGCATGTTTCCAGTGACCTCCTTCCTCCAAGTAGATCCTGCCTCTGTGATGCCATTATGTTCTCAATCTTATATGGCAAAATAGTTTTGGGGGATTAATCTGATTTCATCAGAGTCCTCTCACTGATTGGAACTACCAGCTGAGTAGCAAACCTTCAGCACAAGAGCCTTTGGGGGACGTTACATGATACCCAACCACAGCAGGTACTAGACTAGTGGTCTGAATCCTACACATTCAGTTGCCTGCCTGTAAAGTGAAGATAGTAGCATATGTGTATAGGGGTTTTGAGGAACAAGAAACCCATCTAAAATTCAGCACAGACTATCTGCTGGTACTAAGAGGTATGCCCACCATGACCGCTCCATGTTCTTACCACGTACTCCCTCGTAGAACAAAAGACATACCTGGCTAGAGCAGGGTTGCTGTATTTGACACAAATATGTCTGCCACCGGAAAAAGAGCCTTCTTTAGAAGCATAATTTGGCCATTACTTAATGACTAACACCTGTGCGACATTGTCAGTTCCTTCTTTGGTGGTATTTGACTATCTGTGAAGTTGAGTGCCACTTACCTGTCCTTGTTAGAAGCTGGTTCTGACCCAGGAGAGATGGCTCTCATATTAGGATCCATGCTAGAAGGGAGAGCCAGAGTTTGGACATTAGGAGATTTTGTTCTGGAAGCCCTTTTGGAGTATGGTTATTTCTGTGGCCCCCTCTCTTTATTTTAAAGCTGTTTCTGTGCAGCTCTAGGTGTCCTCAGTTACAGGTCTCTACATATTCCTAGCTGTCCTGGAACTCAGTATGTAGACTAGTCTGGAGTCAAACTCAAGAGCCTCTACCTCCTGGGTATTAGGATTAAAGGGGTGTGCCACCATGCTAGGCTGAGAGCTTACATCTTCATCCACAGCCAGAGGCACAGAGAGAACACTGGGAATCTTTTGAAACCTCAAAGTCCACCATCAGGGATATATTGTCTTCAAAAAACCATACCTAATCCTTCCCAAACAGTTCCACCTACTGGGAACCAAGTGTTCAAACTTGTAAGCTTATGGAGGGCATTCAGATTCAAACCACCAGTTTTTTGTTTTTGTTTTGCTTGTATAAATATATAGCTTATTCGTATAAATAAGTTTATCTTGTATAAATAGTAACATCCCTAGATGTTTTTTTCTTTTTTTTATGTATTGGTGTTTTGCTAACATGTGTGTGCTTGTGCACCACATGCATGCCTGGTGCCTTTGGAGGCCAGAAGAGAGTGTTGGATCCTCTGGAGCTGGGGTTATAAAGATAGTTGTGAGCCACCATGTGGGTGCTGGGAGTCAAACCCAAGTCCTCCTAACCAGTGCCCTTGCTGCTGAGCCAGCTCTTCAGCCCACATTCTTAGATTTTAGTTCAGTGGTTACCAATACTTACCAGTTTTATTTAACTTACAGTATTGAAAGGCAAAACATTTCTTCTGCATTCTTTTGCATTTAACTAAACTTAACATCTAGTCCTTTACTTAGTTCCCATTGTAGCCCAGGCTACAATGAATATTACTAAGAATCCAGTAGTTGTTTGGTCCGCAAGGCTGGTTGTCTCAGCTGGTCTTTAGTATACACCAGAATCCCAAAGAAGTAGACTCCGTTACCAGTGAGGGAATGGGCTTGTCAGCATAAGGAATGGGCAGGCAGGCAAAGAGCAACAGCTTCCTTCTTCCATGTCCTTTATATAGCCTGCCCTCAGAAAATGTAGCCAAGATTAAAGATGGGTCTTCTCATTTCAAATGACTTTAATCAAGGGAAAAAAAGTGCTGGGTGTGGTGACGCATGTCTTTAATCCCAGCACTCAGGAAGCAGAGGCAGACAGATCAGAGTTTGAGGCCAGCTTGGTCTACAATGGTAGTTCCAGGAAAGCCAGGGATACACAGAGAAATCCTATCTCTGAAAAAGGGAGGGATGAAAGAGAAATGAGGAGGCAAGGGGTGAGAGAGAAATCCCTCACAGGTACACCCATCCCCTTGGATTTTAGTTAGTTCCAGGTGTAGTCAAGTTGACAACCAAGAATAGCCATCACACTAACTTCATGCAGTTGTGAGTAAAGCAGCCTCGTCCTCATTTGACTATGGCTGGCTCTCAGAGGAGCTGCTGTGCTGTCCCGTACACTGGTGACACTGGAGTCAGTTGAGTTCCCGAGTCAACTCTAGGAGGTACTTGTGAACAGGAGCAGACCGACACTGAGTGGCAAGGCAGGAAAGAGAGGCTAGCCTGATGCAGGGCAGAAGAGACCAACATGCCGCGTTTGGTGCCACGTATTCAATAGAGATACCTTGTCTTTTGTTCTGGAAATGTAAAAACTACAACCGTCTATATTTTTTCTTTCACAGGTCTGTCGCAGATTTTGAGCAACTGATCTCTGAACCGGAGTGTCTGCTGCCATCCCCTTATTCTTTGCAGAAATGTCTGTCACCTACGACGATTCTGTGGGAGTGGAAGTATCCAGCGACAGCTTCTGGGAGGTAATGCCTCTCCCCTTCTGATGAATGCAGATCTGAGGTTGCAGGCATCCAGCATACCGTTGTGATTTTGGTAGAGTCAGGAGAGGAACATAACAAAATCAGCTGCAGGAATGCTCTAGCCCTCAGTGGAGGAGGGAGCTTACTTGCCTGGAAAGCCTGATCTCTCACAAGCCGAAGGGCATTTGTGGAAGGTCTTGATAGTTTATGCTCCAGTGTTTTTGGGTGTCTAGACCTGTGTGATGGGCAACAACACACAGTAGTGATCCGGCTCAGTCTTACAGGCAGCTTTTACATATTGGTGACTATGATAGCACATTATTTTCATAATGCAGGCAATTGGCCAGAGGGCTGCATGAAGGGCCTGGATCTTGATAGAGCATCTGCTTGCAGCTTGTGTCCTGGGAACACCCTTCCTGATGAAATTATCATGTGACTGGTTTTGTTTTCAGAAGTTATTCTTCCTCAACCCACTTATTTTTCCTGTCCACTAAAGAAAAGCCAACTGTATTCTTGCTGTCGTTGGTGATGGTAGCACTCTACTCCTCATGCATGCCAGGCAGGGCTCCTACCACTGAGTTTAGACTCCAGCTGTGAAAGTAATCTCAAGACCATATTTTATCCCCATGGAAAAAACCCCTAGACCTTTTTCCATTCTGGGCCACGTGGGACAGAGTGAGGAGAACTGGGCTTGCAGCTGAATGGCATTGACCTCAACTGTGCTGTCACTAGCTTGTGTGACCTTGGGCACGTCGCCCACTTTACCAACCCTCTGACTCTCTATCTTTAAAAGGGGCTAATATATCTTGGCCCCCAAAGAGGCTGCCAGATGAGATGGAATATGCTCTTCAGCCTGTGTGGGCACCTTCCTGACACAGGAGCTCCCAGAAAGGAAAAAGTGAGTGTGTAGTCCTGGTGTTTGCTGGGGCTAGCATGTCTGAAAAACTTGTCACCTGCTGTTGTAGGCTAATGGAAACAAGTGGTCACTAATGCCCTAGCCTTGAAAGATAGCAGAGGGCTCAAACTTCATGAGCCTTTTCTCTCCTGTGCTCCAGGTGAGAAGGCTGTGAATGAATATAGCTGACTACCTTATTCTCCTAGAAGTACCTGCATAGCTAGGTGCAGTGGTTATATGCCTGTAGTCCCTAGCACTGGGAAGACTGAGGCCAGAGGTTGCTTCAGCCCAGGACTGGGAGACCAGGCTGGACAACACAGCAAGATTCTAGCCCTAGAACAAAATAGAATAGGGTATGTATTGCCAAGCAGATACTGTGTGTATGCTCCTGTGAGGATATGGCAGGGCATGTAGAGAACAAGTCTGGGAGCTTAAGGAGCATCTCCTACAAGTGCAGAGATAGTGGACATGAAAGAGCTGGTATATTCTTCCCAGACTGGCTGGCAACAGTGTTCTTGTGAGGCTGGAGGCTCTAACTAGAGTCTGGATGACAAAAGACACCTCTGTCCTTGAAACAGTTAAGGCAGCAAGGGTCACAGGGACAGGACAGGTTACTTGCTGCTCAACAGTGGGGTATGCAGGAAGCTGCCTTAGAACTGTGGCTAAGACATCTGGAGCAAGGCTAGAGACAGGTGTGTGGGCAGTCAGGCCCTCTTGCAGAACCCCAGAGAGGCTATGGTCACAAAAGCACCCAGGAAGCTGAGTCTATGCCTCTGTGTATCTGCACTAGGTTGTGTGTACTCCCATCAGCCCATTAGGCATGTGCACAAAGTGTGCTTATGATCTCTCTACTTTTCTGCAGCCATGTCAGACTCCTATAGAACACTTAGAAACTATGAGTGACTGCCCAAACCCTACTTTCAGTCCTCAAAGCTGCCTCCCTGGTAAATCTCTGCTTATAAGCTTAAATGGATGGGAAAACAAGCTCCAAGTGGGTTAGAATTGTCAATTTTTATAGTATCTTGTAGCAGGGCTAGGATGTCGCCACTGGGATACAGGGCCTGTGCGCCTGCCTTACTTGTGGCCTTCTGGAACTCCATCCAGACCTTTTTCCTCCATACTCTCTGAGGTGTTTCCTCACTGTTAGTGCTGTCTGGTGTGCCTACTATACCTAGATCCCTAGGGTCACAGAGCTCTTCAGGGCTAGGGCCTCTTTAGTGTCTCTGCATTATCTAGTCTTCAGCTGCACTCAGGAACATTGCACACACAGAAGAGAAGGCAGATGAAGGAGGCTCCATCTTTTTGCTGACAAGTCTCTTTACTGTCAGAATGCCAGTCAGTTTTTTAGGGGACTGGCAGGCTGATCTTCAGTTGCTTTGTCAAGAAGCTCATCCTCTGAAAAGTCTTGCTTTATCTTTGGATTTCAGTCACTTGACTAAGCTGTTGGAGGAACACATTTCACATAGAACTGCAGAATTTGAGAGCAAGAGGGGTCTTTGGTATTGACTCGTTATAGCAGCCTGGCTCCATGAGACTTTGAAGACAAGTGTTGGTTGTCTTCCCTGGCGGGGCAAGAAGGGAGCTGGGTGGCCAGACACAGCCTGAGAGAACAGGTAGTGAGAACTGTAAATCAGGCTTGGGCCAGAGTGGATTACTATCAGGGTTGGAGTAAAGAGACTGGGAGATTGAGTCCCTGGAAGGACTGCTACCCAACCTCGAGCTCACTTTCCATCTATTGATTTCCTTCCAGGACACTGGGCTCTTTATGCCAGGCTGACCTGTTTCCACATAGCTCTTGACTGAAATAGAGGGCTCTGTGGGTCTGTCCTTCCTTCACTGGAGTGCTTCTGGGTTTTTCTTAAGAGCTCTGGTAGTCAGTGAGTACATCAGGAAGAGCTGTGGCTCAGGTTCTGGCCATTTTCTAGGCTGTATGCTGAGGATGAAGACCTCACACCACTGTGTGGGAGCCTGGAGTTCCAGGAGGGACCTTGGGGGCAGTGGCATGCAGATCTAGTCCATGTTATGGGCACAGATGCCTATGGGCCAGTGAGAGTCCTACCTTCCTCCATTGTATACTGCACATCACATGCACTGAGGACATGGGGTACAGCAAACTCTGCTAGCAGCCTTATGGAGAAGCTTGGTTAAGAGTAGGTTCATTGAGGCTGAAGCTCAATGATTAATAGCTCTGCCTGCTCTTCCAAAGGACTCAGATTCAGTTCCTAGCAAGCAAGTGCCAGTTCACAACTTATCTGCAATTCCATTTCTGGGGGATCTTATACCCTCGCACAGATATACACGAAGCCAGAATACCAATATACATAAAATAATAAATAAAATAATCACCTTTGGGGCTAGGGAGATGGCTCGTCAGTTAAGAGCAATGGCTGCTCTTTCACAGGATCTGGGTTCAATTCCAAGCACCCGCAAGGTGGCTCACAGCTGTCTGTCACTCCAGTTGCAGAGAATCTGTTACCCTCACACAGACATACATGCAGACAAAATACTAATGCACATGAAATAAAAATAAATAATTTTTTAAAAGTTTAGGGGTTCCACTTTATCCATTTTTTAAGTTTGTCAGTTTGAACATCTGATTAAAGTTCTCTGATGTTTACACTTTTAAACTATCAAAGAACAAGGAATGCTTTTACTGGGCAGTGAATTCTGTGTCCTTTCCTTTGCTGAGTGGAACCTTTTTCTTTCCCTTCCTCTGAAGACCAGTTACAGACAGGACGGCAGCAGCCAGTGTGGGGTGGGGTTTGCTGGGGCAGAGGCTGCCTGTGGGGAAGCGGTCGGTCGCAGTACCAGCTGACCCAAGCATGAGCTTCAGCCTTGGCCTCCTAGGGCTCAGCAGGTAAGGAGGGAGCATTATCCCATGTAGATGGGAAGCCCAGTAAGGTGTGATGCAGGCCAGTGGTTCAGGGGAACACCTGCCAAGGTACCCCAGATTCTCTGCTCCAAGGTGGAAACACATTGAAATACAAGAAAATTCAGGGTGAAGGTAGATGTGGGCACAGTTTTCCAGTGTTTCCCATTATGTTTTGGTGTCTTCAAGCACAAGTGCCACAGAATTAATACCCAAAGATGAGTAGAAAATGATAGGAACAGAGCAAACAGAGAACTTGTCCCTGTTGAAGGGTCAGAATAGGGGTGGGAGACCCTGCGCTTTTCCAGAGGTCCCCTGAAGGTGTGGATATGATGATGTGCTGGAGGTTGTAGTCTTATCCTGCGCTCCTCCCCGCCTTGGTGTGATACTGTGGGTTTGGGGTAAAATAGTCAGGCCCTGGATGTCACGGAACATTTTGTAGGCTGCAGTAAGGGGTCAGTCAAACCTTCATACTGGCATGTGCCCTCACTTCTCTTCTAGCAGTGTGGAAGTTGTAGAAAGGCTTGCTCCTCTTTATGGATGTGCTGGCTACTTTTATGTCAACTAGACACAAGCTAAAATCATTTGAGACGAGGGAACCTCAATTAAGAAACTGCCTCCATAAGATCGAGCAGTAGGCAGACTTGTAAGGCGTTTTCTTGTGGGAGAAAATGCAGGCATGTCCTAGTGGCCAGCCTCCTTGGCACACTGCCCCAGAAAGGCAGAGCACTGAATTCGGGAATGGTGTGAGTCTAGTACTAGATGGCCTGCAGGCGAGTCCTCATTCTTCACTTCTCCAATGTGCTTCTTTCCAGTAGAGACCTAGTGTTCACTATCCAGTCTGAGGTAATGCGCTAACCAATCCCAGTTGATAGCTTTCGCTGTGTAAGTGGTTCACATGTAACAAAGCGCTTGTTCCCTGAAACTGTCTTCCAAGTGGTTTATCTCTGAACATTTTACTGACTCACAGCCATTGCTGTCTTGTTGGGGGACACCTCAGTAACAAAAGCAATTTGGTACTCCAATATGGGAGACATGAGTACATAAGGTAAAGGGACCCCTGGGTTAAAAACAACAACAACAACTGGGTGCAGAATGGGTAATTTGCCATCATTAGGTCAAAGAGGGACTCAAATGCAGGTGATGAAGTGCCTGCTAAAAAGAAAGGAATTAAAGTACAAATGCTTGAGTTACAGAAGTTTTGGTCTGAGTTCCAGAGATAAATCCTTTGTTTTCTGTAGAGAGTTGTTGTTTTTAAAGTTAGCACTGTGGAAGAGAGCTTTGAGTAATTCACGGCCTTGGCTTCCTTGTCTGAATATTTCTATCATATTATTATGGCTGCAATCGGTGCTTACCTGGGGTGGGGGAGGGGAATAGTTAAAGTACCTCAAAGTTTCCTAGAAGCAGATAAGGATAGAGTCAGTGGGAAAAAAAGGAACAGGGAGGAATTCAAGATGATGCTAATAGAATAGGGCACTTCTGGCTAGAAGGCCTCTCAGCACTCTCTTCCTTATATCCTTCCTCAGATGCATCGCTTCAACAGTATACCAGAGACAGTAGAGACCTCAGCCGCAACCATGCTTAGATCCTTTTTCATGGCTTCATGCTGGTCATGATGACTGCTGGTCAAATGAGCAACCCATAGTCTCTGCTTTTCCAGTAAAATTAAATCCCGCCCAGCAGAGGCCTTTAGGGTTTTATCCACATGACCTTAAACCATCCAGCAGTTGCGGACTGCTTGTTAAGATGACAGGTGTTAGTCTCCATATGTAATGCAGTTATTAGAATCCATAAACATGAATGTAAACACACCAGAGGATTATAAACAGCTGGCCTGAGTGTATGAGCCCTCAGGATTTTTTTGTTTTTAGTTTGGAAGGCACATTATTATGATCAATGTGGATGTCAGGCTGATAGAAATCTAAATCAAGTATAGTATTGAATGTGGAGACGTTACTGGGGGAAGGAGCATTCTTATCACCTGCTAAACAGGCTTCTGGACCTCCTCAGTATTTTGACCAAGTCCATCTGTGTGCCCTAAGAACTTGGAAAGCTATGCCCTCTTCAGGGGTCACAGCAAATTTCAAGATTTAAGACAGGGACCTACTGAGCCTTTTACTAAATTTCTGGCTTGAGTACAAAGTCCCATGGAACAGAAAATGCAGCTCCCTGAGGCAGCTAATATACGTGCACCAACTTGCTTATGATGAGGCCATAGCAGAGCTTCAGAGGGGTGCTAGATCTGATGAAGAATGCCTCTGTGAGCTAGGCATGGTGGTGCACGTCTTCAGTCCCAGCACTCAGGGAGGCAGACGCAAACGGATCTCTGAGTTTGAGGCCAGCCTGATCTACAAAATGAGTCCAGGACAGCCTAGGCTACACAGAGAAACCATGTCTTTAAAAAAACAAACAAAAGAATGTCCGTCTGGATGACTGGATCCTACCATTTCAAAAAATAGGAACTTGGGCATATACTTTGCAGAGACACTTGCAGCTACCCCTGAAGTGGACCTTTATTTCACTTCCTTTGCCCATAAAAATTCAGTGCAAAACAGATGAACCTGTTTGGGTGGAACAATGGCCTTTATGTGAAGAGGAACTGCAGCATGCTCAGGAATGAGAAGAACAGAAACATCTGAGACTGAGCTCAGCCTCAGCCCCTGGAACTCTCCTATTTTTGTCATTCAGAAAAAAGCTAAAGAAAAAAAAAAAGGAGATTATTATATGACTTAAGAGCTGTTAATTAACAGTAATCATTCTTTGTTTCAAGCTAACATATTTGGTTTTCCAGGAAGGCTGGATAATTATTCTCAATGGAAGCCCATTCAAGTTTTACAACAGATCACTGTAAAGAGCTTTTCTCCTGTTCAAACCCTGTTTTTGGACCGGATGTAATAGTCACTGTTGCCAGTTCCCATGAGGAATGGCTTTTGTAATACTCAATACTACTCCAAGAGTTTAAAATTTGCAAGACTACTCTGGGGAGAGTTCCGCACAACATTTCGAGATGAAAATTGTACTCAGAGCCATAAAACACAATCTCCAGACTGTTAACATCTATACCGACAGTATTTACTGTGTTCAGCTGATTCCTAGATCACCTGCTGCTTTCCTAAGACTAAAATTACTTCTTTCCTTGACTTCCATGTTTTAGCTTTGCAAGCTCTATTACAGCAGCGACAACATCCTGTCTTTAGATCACGTATCAGAGCCTAGAATTCTCTTCTGAGGATGCTAAATAAAGGAAATGCTCTTGCTGATGAGGCATCACGGCCTCTAGTGGCCTCCCTCTGGCAAGATGCAGTAACTATATGCATAGTCGCTTTCAGTCTGCATGGTCCTTAAGTGTCCTTTTTCCTGCTTTAACTCATCTCCAAACAAAACAGATTATTCTAGGATGTAATGCCTATACGCTATTTCTCCCTTTAGGACCTTGCAGCCAGCAGGGGTCATCCCCAGGGTCATTACAGCAAATCGAGGTCAAACACATTGCCTCATTCGGTTAGCATAAATATGTTCATGTCACAGTGGACACTTGTCACTATTTTATGGTCACATAACGATTTGTGGTGGCAGGGGTGCCCTATAGTATAAACAGGGAATGGCCTTGCTCATCTTCCCTCTGAGTTTAAACTCTTTTGTCTCCAATGGAAAATTCAACATGTGACTGGGATTTCTTATAACCCCAAGGTCAAGTTGTAGTGGAGAGAGCACACAAACAACCCAAAGAAAAAATTGATAGATTGGGGGAGGGGTATGGGTCTGAATAAGGTTCACCCTCAACATCTTATTAATATGGCATTATTTACTTTAAATTGTTTGAAAACAGATGACAAGGGAAATACTGCAGCTCATAGACATTGGGCACCTTTTCCAGGACCTACAAGGTTACCTCTGGTGACCTGGAAAGATGTAATAACAGGTAAATGCCAATCACCAGCCCCACAGCCTACCATTGGGAAAGGTTTCCCTTGTGTTTTTCCAGAAAATAGACTGCAGCCGATCTGAATCCACTCCCTGCTCACCAGACCCTGGATAGCTGAGGCTAGCAAGGAGTCAGATGAAATTGAGCAGCCACAAGAGACAGCAGCAAGCATCTATCCTGCTCATGTGTTTACTTAACTGCACTAAGTAATGCCAGTGCTGAAAATTATTGGGCATTGGTATCTAAGCCTCCCTGTTATTGTAGATGGAAGGCAGAGGACCTTGTCCTTAGCTGTTTGCTAATGGCTCCAAGCTATTTCCTGATGGGCCCTGTAAGAGAAAATTCTAAAACTTGGAATGATACCATTCCCATGCCCATAACCCTTATATTTACCTGTGTTATCTCTTTAGTTGTAATATATTAGTTGGCACATTCCACTCATTGATCAGGATGTTATGCTCTCAGGAAAGCAAAATGATATAGAGGGGGACCTGTAGGAGAAAATGCAGGCATGACCTGGCGTCCAGCCTACTTTGCACACTGCATTTCTAAATAAGAAGCATGGCACACCACAACAGAAGTCAGAACACTAAATTTTGAAGTAGCGTGAGTAGCCAAACGCCTTACTGACCCATAAGCATTGCTGTCTTGTCAAGGGGTGGCATATTCTTAATTGGTGTTTCATGAAAGAGGGCCCAGCCCATTGTGGGTGATACCATCATCCCAGGGCTGGTGGTCCTGGGTTCTATAAGAAAGCAGGCTGAGCAAGCTGCAAGGAACAAGCCAGTAAGCAGCACTCTTCCATCAGCTTCTGCCACTGGGTTCCTGCTTGAATTCCTGCCCTCACTGCTTTTGATGCTGAACTGTTACATGGAACTGGGAGTGAAATAAACCCTTTTCTCCCCAAGATGTTTTGGTCATAGTGTTTCATTCCAGCAATACTAACCCTAGTAATCTGCCAACATGCTAGTTAGTTTGGGCTGTTACAGGAAGGGCTCTTACAGCTCCCTGGGTTGAGAACTTTGTGAATTAAGGACTCCAGACTGTTTCAGTATCCATGATGGGAAGTGTCCTAGCAACTCCTCAGACCTCTTTCTTTCCATGTGGAATGTGAATCCAGATCTAGCTACCAGCCAGATTTGGACTCTGAGAAGACATTATGGGGTGCCCAGTCTACTGGCATGGAGAATAGAGAGTAATGACGTTATGTTTTGTATGTAGCAGATGTTCACACAAGGGTGGCTTGAGCTGCAGGATAGATGTCAGAGGAATGGTGCTATGCATCGCTTACACTGTGTGGGCCATGACCTGCACCATGACTTCCAGAACCCTGAGGTCCTTCACTCTTACCTCATGTCTCCAGGCCAGCTCTGACCACCTTGTTTTTCTTTCCAGAACTACGGAAAGGCCTCATAAAGTCACATCAGGCTAAAGTGGTGATGGTTTATTCACTACGATACCACTCTGCTTTACATAGTCCTTAGCACATAGCCGGTGTTTATTAACTATTTGTGGGTGGCAAGAAGATGTTGCAGAGCATCAGATGCCGAGAATTGAAAATGCCTGGCTGGCTATTTGGAACTGGCTGACTAGTGGTAGTGGCAGACAGCTCATTTCCAGATTCCAGAACCATGTAGGACCTCTGGAGGTCACCTAAGCTGCTTCTCCCTCCTTCCCTTTGTGGACAAGCTGAAGAAATAGCCAGAGAACTTAGACCCTGCCATACAACTTATGAGAGTGTAGTTGGCAGGGAGAGGCCCAGCCTACAGAGTGAACTTCTGGGACACTTGTTACATAAGTGCTCTGTTCTCAACACCCCCCACCTCCCGTCAGAAACGCAGAGAAGAGGCCTGTCCACATTGCATGCTTTGGGGAAGAGCCAGATCTGTACTGTTCCCCTCGTAAGATATAGTGGAAGAAAGAGGGCCAAGAGAGTCTAGGGGCTTGAACACAAAATCAAAAGGCCTTTTAGTTGAACCTGTCACCACCTGCAGAGCTGTAATTAAGCACCGCGCCCCAAAGGCCTGTCATTCCTGTGTCTCCCAAGCCAGCAGAGAAGGTGCTGCAGCTTCTAGCATCCTTTATCAGTGTTGGGACGAACATTTGAGTTCTAGAACATGGACTTGCCTGGAGGGACATTGGCAGCCTTCTGCTGAGCAATGTGGCACAGATGCCGTTCTCTTCCAGGGATGAGAGGAGCCAGATAAGGTTCTTGAGCCTTCATTATGAGGATAAAATCAAGGTTATTAACCTTGGCAAGTTGTCTTAGTGTCATACAGTTTTGGGGCTCCTGGGATGAAGCTGCATTGGGATACAGTGGAAACAGGATTGGGGCCTGGCCCTGCTCTGCAGCTCTTTACCCCCTTGATTGACCCAAGGGAGCCATGGCATGTGGGCTCTGTCTCTTCCTGTCTGTGTGCTCATGAGTGACTTCTACAGTAAGATGGAAACACTAATATTCCCCCCTGCTAAGAGTGCACGAGAAGGGGTATCACAGTGGGACAGTCACTCCCTGCCTGGCAAAACATAAACATTATTGTGATGTAATGCTCAATACTTATTGCTAAGAGCATCTTGTCCAGCTATGGGCCAATGTGTCTGAGGTGACTCAGAGAAACTGTTGCTATGGTGCTATGGGCACCATGTTTGCAAGGGCAAATGTGACCCCCAGCTGGATCATCTGTCACGACCCAAGCTGGAGAAGTCAGTTCCAGCAGCCAAGGGGGGCAGGCGATGCAAGTGCTGGCAGGTGGTCCCGCCAGGGCGTATGGGGCCAGGGAGGAATCCATGGGGAAGACTGGCTAACCCATTTCTCAGGCAAGGTATTACGGTCTGGGCAGTGCAGGTCCCACTCTGCACCTCTCTACTTCCTGTTCATGCCCGATTGTCTCATTCCTTCTGGTGGTACCGATTTTATTGTTGTGCTTCTGAAGCGTTTTATCCCTGCTTCATGTACAAGATTTGTCATCTATGCAGGCAGTTCCTAGAGAGAGAGTGGAGAGTCTCCTCTGATCCTCACATCTGCCCGGGACGTGAAGGTACAGCCTGAGACCAAATTGCCAAGAGGACAAGGCGACTGGTGCCTGACAGCTTCAGGGCCCTGGTGTTGACAGAATCTGTTTTCTTCTGCTTTATCCAGCAAGAGCCTTTTCCCCACTCTATCCTGCACTTGAGATCCCCCCTCCTCTGGGGTTTGCTTGTCTCTGTTGTGAAGAATTCCCTGAGTGCTCCATTGTGTTTCTTTTCCCATCTGTCCTTGCAGCATCCCTGTCTTTCTCATGGTGGTTAGGACTTGTAAGATTTTCAATTTAAGTCCCTTGCCATTTTTAAAAAAGAAATTTTGCTTGTGTGTGTGGGTGGGTGGGTGGGTGGGTGGGTGTGGGTGTGTTGGTAGGTAGGTGGGTAGCTAGCTAGCCAGCTCTGTGTACTTTAGTGAAGGTGCCCACAGAAGCCAGAGGGGATCCTTCTGGAGCTGGAGTTACAGTCAGTTGTGAGCCTGAGAATGGAACATGGCCTTCTGGAAAGAGCCCCTAACAGCTGAACTATCTCTCTGGAACCCCTGTTGGTTTTAGACATAACAGTTAGGAGACAGTGGTTATAGTCTGCAGTTGTTCAGGGTGTCTGTTTCTGAGCAGAAGTCTTTAGTTTTTGGAGGGATAGCAGGTGTGCGTTCATGCAGCTTTAACCCTTGGAATGCTGTTTAAAGAGTGCCACCCTAACTCGCAGAGGTGTACTGGCCTACATGCTCTTTGGCTTCTCTGTGGTTTTACTGCTCATGTTTTTCATTGAAAGCCTGCTGTGGTAGGCCTGTGGAGGCCTAGAGAAAGAAGAATGGTCCACATGCTGTAAGCCATTGATGCCTTGTGCGTTGTCATGCTTTTTTGCCTGATCTACCCAGAACCAGCATACAAGAAGTGAGCCTGCCTGTGGCAGAGACAGTGGTGGCCATTGCCTGACCAGAGGAGAGCAGGGCAGTCTGGGGTACAGATCCAGGACCAGTGCCTCAAGAGAGCTTTCACTCCTCCTCTTATTTGGGGGTCAGCCTCGTGACAGCTAAGCCTCTCTGGGGTCCCAGGAAGCACTGTCTGTTCCGGTTTCTTGTGAAACTGAGGTCCTCTCTGGGGAGGGCCAGGGTAGGAGTTTCTTCAGTACCTCAGGACCAAGGCAACTCAGGTGGGAACATGAGCTTGGCTCATTCTCGCTGTGGCCACAGGCTCTCCCTGAGTCCTTGGCTATATTTGAGTAATGTATTTGAGGTGGAACATATAACCTGCTATCTCCCTTCTCCCCTCCCCTCTGCTTTATGCCTGTCTATATTGCTGTCTGTCCCAGAAGCAATCCCAGGACCAGTTCAGAGTTCTCTGCCACCTCCAGGCCCACTGACAGCCTGAAATGTCTGCTTGCTGAGGCAGCCTTCCGGCACTGGAGGCAGAGTTCTTATTTGAGTGTGGCCACAGCTGCTGTGTGTGCCATTGGGCTGCATGGTTTGTAGGTTGTTAGCAGCTGTTCTTTCCTTTCCTGAAATCTTTGCCTCTTGGCTATGACTATTGAAGAAGTGAGCAGGTCTTGGGCTGAGCACTGCCGTGACAGATGAACACTGTGTGTGTGTTTCCATGTGGCCACTGAGACAGTCAGGTTGACTCTCTGTTCCTCTTGCCATCAGCCCAGCGGTACTGAGTTCTTTTATTATTATCTTCTTCCTCTGTAAATGGCAAAGAGACCACAGAGTCCTATTTGAAGAGGACCAAGTGTGTGTTGTGGAGACTGTTGCTGCTGTTGTTTCCTTTTTGTGGTAAGGAAAAGGAAAAGCTGAGTAACCAGGTCCCAGGTCAGCTGCTGAGCTACCAGCCTTGCTGAAGAGAACAGTCAGACTTTGCCTGGGCTGCAAGGGCTCTGTGGAAAGTATATGATTAGCAGTAGGGTTCAAGAGTTCTACCCTGTGGTAAGTGGCAAAGTCATACTGGGCCTCTGGATTCCCAGGCTGTCTGCCTTCTAGGAGTCTTAGCTCTTCAGCAGGATTCTGGGTCTTAAGGAGGTTGTTACCTTAGCCTACCTAGAGCTCTGGCCCTTTGTGACGGCATTTCTAAGTACTGTAGCCACCAGCTCTCACTCCTAGCATCTGTGTGAAGCATCTACATGTTTGTCCTTTTGCAAGGTATTACCTTTCTCCCTGTTGCAGGTCATCTTCAGCACCCCTTCTTCTCCCTTAGTTAGCTCAACACTGAAGAAGAGAGACTTGGAAGTGCCACCGCCCTGCAGGGAGGACTGCCCCTTGTGCAGAGCAGGCCCAGGCTCACCTTCCTCAGGGCTTCCAGGCTGAACAGTGTACTGGAGAGTCATTGGGTAAAGACTGCTAGAAAGCCTGAGAGGGCTTCAGAGTTTTGAAGACAATGTAGGAAGCTAATGAGAATACATACTGTCCTTTTTCTGTGCTATTTCCCCTGGGCCCTCCACAGTTAGCACTGGTAGCCTTTCAAAGCCCATAGCTTGAAGGATGAAGCAGGCTCAAGGTAGTTCAGTCAGTAAAGTACTGGCATGTAAGCATGGCGACCTGAGTTCAGATCTACATCATCCACATGAAAAGCTGAGCTTGATGGCACATGCCTGCAACTGGGTGACACAGGTGAAGACAGAAGGCTTTCTGGGTTTGGTGGCCAGCTAGTATAGCCAAATCTGTGAGTGAGCTCTAAGTTCATCAAGACTGTGTCTCATAAAATGAACAACAAAAGTAGAACAATTAAAGAAGATACATGACATTGACTTCTGATCTCCAACCCCATGTGCACATGTGTGTGCATATACCACACACAGAGTATGAAAGTATTTTCATAGCTATGTCTAACTTAGATAATCTAGCTTCTCTCTTTGTGTGTGAAAAAGAGTAGCCAAAACTTGCCCTTGACAAAGCAGTTTAGAAGCTGAGCTTTGCCATCTAGGCTGTTCTACCTAAAAGAATTTTACAAACTGCCCTAAGCTCCAGCCCAGACAGGGTGACTGTGTAGTCTTAGCCAGTTCTCAGCTACTCTAAGCCTCGATTTCCTCATCTGTAAAGTAGGGGACACCTGCTGCCACTTAGGGTGTGTGAAACACCTATCATGGTGCCTGGCACATAGGAGGCGCTCAGTAGGTGGGGACTACATGTACTATGTCATTGGGAAGTAGTAATACTCCAACACATGAGGATTTAGTTGCATGTTACCTGCTCAGGGAAGCCAACCCTGCTCCATCTGCCGGCCTCCCTCAGCCCTCCCCCTTGCTCACCTGCCTCCTTCCCTGACCTACCAGTTAGTGTCTGCCCCGGGACCTGACCTGGAGTGGTATACACAGAAGCTCCAGTTTGATGACTTATTCCTGATAGTAATAAAATGGGGGGGGGGAGATAATCTGGTGACATATGGTAACCATCAGTCTAGGGAGATGGCATGAACCTGAGGGGACCCCACTGGCTTATACAGGAGCAACAGATAGATAGGCTAGCCATGCTGGAGGGTCAGTGCACAGCCACCTGAGTGCCTGCCTCACAGCATAGTTCTCTCTCACAGGTTGGGAACTACAAACGGACTGTGAAGCGGATCGATGATGGCCACCGCTTATGTGGTGACCTCATGAACTGTCTGCACGAGCGGGCCCGCATTGAGAAGGCATATGCACAGCAGCTCACTGAGTGGGCCCGACGCTGGAGGCAGCTTGTAGAGAAGGGTAAGTAACCCTGGGCATGGGTACCACCCACTTGCCAGGAACCCCTGATGAATTTCTCAGGTCTGGGGCTGTGGGGTTTTTGTTTGTTTGTTTGTTTGTTTGTGGGGGAGGCCTGTGTGGTGCCTGTCACTTAGGAAGCACAGGCTTCATGAGCTTTTGCCCACCAAACTGCCAGTTGCAAAGATTCCTGATCTCTTGTTGCAGCCCCTGCCTCTCCAATCATTCACAGGAGATTGACAGCTTCTGAGGGCCTGAGGATGCCTATAGTATAGAGGACCATTTCCTCAGCAGAAAGGAAGTCTATGCTCGAAGAGAGGAGAGAGAAACTGCATAAGCCCACACAGAAATCTCTGGATTGTGGAGGGATACTGTTGTTATTTCATTCCTTTCTAGTTCTTGTTCCCCAGGGCTTAGGAGGGAAACTCTTAATCAGGACTGTCACTTTGATAAGGGGTCGGGGTAGGAAGGGCAAGGTGAACTGGGTGAGATCCGGCTGGATCATTGAGGCGCTCACAGCAGCCGGCAGTCTCTGATCAAGTCCTGACAGAGGGGAGTGGAGCTTGGGTTCAGTGGAAAATGGACTCTCTGAATCTTCCCTAATACCCTGGGACTACAAACTGTTCTCTGTCCTATCTCTATTGACAGTTATCCTCTGGGCCCACTGCTCATGGGTGGGAATAAAGGTGAGTTCATCTTGAGGGAGACCATTCAAAATTGTGGACTTTTTTGGGAGCAAGAGAATTTTTGGTTGAGAGTGGTGGGTAGCTCACTTCAGAGAGTTCTTCCCTTTTTGGCCACATCTAAACAAATTAAGATCTGCAGAATGCAGGAAGGGTTTTCTTAAAGACCTCAGAGGGATCAGGCTTAGGTGAGTAAGCACTTGCCATGCAAACAGGGCTTGATCCGCAACTCCTTACTGCATAAAAGTTAGGCACAAAGCTGGGGAGACAGCTCAGTGGTTAAGAGCATTGGTGACTCTTGAAAGATCAGAGCAGCTCAAAACCACCTGTAATTCAAGGAGGGGGTGGGGATATACCCTTCTAGCGTTCTTGGGCACCAGGCATGCACATATATCTATGTAGGCACTCAACGCGTTTAAAATAAAAGTCTTTCTAAAAAGCCAAGCACAGCCCTGCAAACCTGTAATCTGGTTCTGTGAAACAGAGTCTAGAAGATCCTGGGCAATTGCTGGCCAACCTGTCTAGCTGAATCTGTGAGCTCAGGTTCTATGCAACCTTCAAAAAAATACAAAGAGAGGTAGTTATGGAAGGTTAACATGAGCCTTGGCCTCCACATAAACTGTGTATGTGCATCACATGTACATTCATTCACACACATGCATGTAAAATGTACAAATCAGCTATCCATGCTCTCACATATACACATTACTCACATGCACACATATGCATGTGTACACACACAAGAGCTCAAAGGCTTTAGAAAAGGAATTGTCTGTAGTCCGGGCTGCTCCCCGGTGGACAGCTGTAGGAGTGACAGGAAATCCTGCTGCTAGCAGAGGCTAAGTTAACATGCTTCTTCTCCTGTGCCAGGTCCACAGTATGGGACCGTGGAGAAGGCCTGGATGGCTGTCATGTCTGAAGCAGAGAGAGTGAGCGAGCTGCACCTAGAAGTGAAGGCATCACTGATGAATGAAGACTTTGAGAAGATCAAGAACTGGCAGAAAGAAGCCTTTCACAAGCAGATGATGGGAGGCTTCAAGGAGACCAAAGAAGCAGAGGATGGCTTCCGGAAGGCCCAGAAGCCCTGGGCCAAGAAGCTGAAAGAGGTGTCTCCCTCCATCAGCCTTCTTACGGGCCCTGCTTTGCCTCTCTCCTGGTGGCTGCTCCATTGATAGGGCTCTCTTCCTGCACCTCCAGGAACTCACCTTAGCCATATATCGGGTAGAGAACAAGCCATCTCTGTTGCTAAGGAAGGTTGAGAAACCCTGATGTAAGCTCATAACTTTGAGACCAATATGGGCAATGTATGATGACCCTTTGTTAAAAGTCCTTGGAAATTGTGACTTAATCTCTGCCAGCCCACATTAAGCCTTTTACTCATGTGAGAGGTTCCCCCCTACCACCAGAATCTCACTTTTGACAGGGTATGACTGCTTGGCCTGGACTTACTGTGTAGATTAGACTTGCCTAGGACTCACAGAGGTCCATCTGCGTCTGCTTCCTGAGTTACTGGGATTAAAGGCATGTACTAACATGCCTGACAAGGATTTTTTTTTTCTTTTTGAGTTTCCATGTGTTGGCTATTCTGACATGCTCTTTCTTTTACTCCAAGCAATCTCAGGGAGTGTCTTCCTACCATTCCCTATAGAATTCTATCCCTGCACTTCCCGGTGTTACCAGTATCTCTCTGCTTGATTGTTCTCCATAGAACTCAACCCCTCCTAATTTACTCCATCATTTAATGATGCCTGCATTTGGCCACCTAATTTAAATCTACAAATTAAGACATGGGTTGATCTCTGTCCTGTGTGTGTCCTCAGTGCCTAGAACAATGCATGGATAAGTATTTACAGAGCAAGGCCTTTTGTTGGAGGCAGTTGTTAACAGTGAGGAGGCACGGACATTTGTCCCTGCCTTTCCCTCTCATCTGACAGCACATGCAGTTCCCCAGGCTGTGTAGTCTCTGAAGGTCTGCACTTGAAGCAGTGCTGCACTCACAACTTACTCTCCTGTAGGTGGAAGCAGCAAAGAAAGCACACCACACAGCATGCAAAGAGGAGAAGCTGGCCATCTCTAGAGAAGCCAACAGCAAAGCAGATCCATCCCTCAACCCTGAGCAGCTGAAGAAACTGCAAGACAAGATAGAAAAATGCAAACAGGATGTTCTGAAGGTAAACATGTACTTGCTTTGCTGAGTTGAATGTCAGTGTCACTTGTTCACCCATATAGCACATAAGTAGTGTTCTGGGAGCTCTTCTGCTTCTACTGTGAGGTGGTCTCCCTCAGTGGGTCAGTGTCAGACCACATGGTAATCTGATGTGCCCCACTGGTACGGAGAGGCCCCAGAGTCACCAGAATGAAATATTAGCTGACATCTTGTCGTTTAGAAGTTCCTGGGTGCTGGGCTTCTCTGTTCCCCTTCTTCTGCTCTATAAGTGATACCCAGGGCCTACCTCCCTGCCTCTGGTCTGGCCAGCCTGAGTCTGCAGGAGAAGATGGAGGTCACAGCAGGCTAGGTCCCAACAGGATTTGAGGCTGGCAGATGCAAATGCAGAGCTAATTGTCACCTACTTGACACCCTTGCCTGACTTCAGATGAGGCAGTGAACTGTCTTTGGATTGTGTGATGGCATTCCTGCTTTGAATAACGAGCCAAGGTCAGTTAGCATAAATAACATGCTGCTCTGTAATATGAGAGCAGGGCTTCTGACTCTAGATCCTGCACCCTGCACTGCTCTCCACACCTAGCACGGAGAAATGCCATCTCCATAAGGGTCTGTGGCTCAAGTGGGCCCTGACCCAGCTGAGGTCAGGAGCTGGGGGAGCTCTGAAGCAGCCTCAGATGAGGGAACTGTGCCTCCGTGCTAGAGAGGAGTGGGTGTTTGAGCTCAAGAAACATAGGGCCTGGGAAATGCTAAAAGCACCTGCCAGGACCACAGGAATCTGCTGCTCAGGAAGGTGCTTAGAAGAAAGATATAGCACAGATATAGCATATCCATTGTCTGTGTGTGTGTGTTTGGTTTGTCTTATCTCTCTCCCTGCCTTTTAGCCTCTATGTCTATGTGTTGAGGAAGGAGAGGTAAAAGCCTTGTTTTTTACCACGCAGAGCAGATCCCACCAGTCTGCTGCTTCTGCAGAACAGACCCAGAACATAAGGTCTGACTAAAGTGTGTGTCAGGGAGACAGACATTTGTAGTGGTAGCTTCCCTTTTGGAACTTTCCCTCCCTGGGTGGTCTGCCAGTGACCTCAGAGCTTGAGTCGTCCTCTGTGTAGCCCTAGAATGCTAGAGAGGAGTGCAAGCTAGCACCAGCTGTTGTTCACAAGACTGTTTCTTCCTGGCTAGGAAGCAAATGTGTCTTGCAGTGTTCATCAGAGAGGAGGCTCACATTGCAGCACAGCATTCTTCTGAGGGCCACCGGGGACTTTGTGTATCTCTGCTAGGGCTTTTCTGAATAGTGATGACCCTGCCTTGGTCATTGGTTGAATCAGAGGCAGGATATAGCCTCAGTATAGTCAAGCTGAAAGTGGGGAGTCCAGTAAGAGGACCATTTGCTACTCCAAAGGCTCCAGGAGGCATTGTAACTTGAAGGCCTCTGCTTCTCAGTGCTGGGGTCCTGTGATCTAGAGCTCCCACACAGTGCTTCCATGTTGGAGTACAGGATAGTGTTAAAGATGGTGGGATGTAGCCAGTGTCTGTGGAACTCTGTTCTTGCGTAAGTGACCTTTCTGTTCCTCATAGAGGACTCAGTGCGGCCATCTCTACATTCATAAGAGATCAAGGAACCAGAATCGAAGAGAGGGTTAAAACCAGGAATGGGGCCCAGAATGTGGGTGGAAACTCTACCTCATAGGTCAGGAAAGGCTTCCAGAAGAAGTGTCTCCTTAAAACATAATCTCTGAGCCTGAGTCCTGGGCTAGATGAGTAGATTTGCTGCCTTAGTGTGAGAAGACAGAGAAGTTATTCCAGTGTCCTGGATACCTTCCCTGGAATAGAGGGGGAGGGGTACAGAGAGCAAGCGTGTGTTGTAGAGTAAAAGTATTTTCAGACAAACCCATAGCACTCTTCAGTTCTCAGGGCCTTATAATATAGAACCTTGTAATAAACAGGTGGCCAGACCTTGCGTCCCTCACTTCACCT
Source organism: Pachyuromys duprasi (assembly GCA_028658305.1). Classification (NCBI taxonomy): domain Eukaryota; kingdom Metazoa; phylum Chordata; class Mammalia; order Rodentia; family Muridae; genus Pachyuromys; species Pachyuromys duprasi. The sequence goes on from CM053752.1 coordinate 18,255,879, forward strand.
TGGAAAACATCAATCAGCAGCACCTGGTCACTCAGGTAGTCAGTTCTTGTTACTGTGAAAAATATCAGAAAAATGTGAAAGAGAATCTGCTTATCTTGATTCAGTTTCAGAGATTTCAGGCAGGGCTGCCCGGGCTCTGTTGTACTGGACCTTCAAGTTAGAGCACCATGACAGAGGGCGCAGGTGGTAGAGAAAGTGGAAGCAGCGTAGGAAAGAAGAGTCCAAAGACAAGCCAGATTGGAGATGGGGCGATGACTCAGCACTGTCTGCTCTTCCAGAGGGCCTGAGTTCAAGTTCCAGCAACTGAATGGTGGCTCACAGCTTTCTATACTGGGATCTGATGCCCTATCCTGGCCTGCAGGTGTAAATGCAGATAGAGTACTCATACATTGAATAAATAAATAAAATCTCAAAAAAGACAAAGCAGATCCATGAGAGACTTGATCTCTGAGACTTCCTCTAACTGGGCTCTGCCTTCTAATAATCCATTAAGGTGTGAATTTTGTAATGAAGCTAGAGCCCTTGTTAACCTTTCAGTAGGCCATCTGAGTACAGGGGTGACCATCTCTCACCTACATACCTGTTGGGGGGAGGCAGTTGGCTAAGAAGCGGCAGGGCATGTGGGGTAAACAAAAGCGGGGTGGAAACAAACCTCTTTCTGTGCCAATTTTAACACAGACTAAGGACAAGTATGAGAAGGCCCTAAAGGAGCTTGATCAGACCACACCCCAGTACATGGAGAACATGGAGCAGGTGTTCGAGCAGTGCCAGCAGTTTGAAGAAAAGCGCCTGCGGTTTTTCGGGGAGGTTCTGCTGGAGGTTCAGAAGCACCTGGACCTGTCCAATGTGGCTAGGTAAGTTCCCCTGAGCAAAACCCATCAGTGTGAGTCAGGGGGAGGCTGGTATTGAGTAGACTCAGGTGATGCACAGCTTCCTTGGGAGACGGGAGGACAGCCACCAAGAGGGCTTGCATACCACATTCCGGATGCCCAGAGGCCTGTTTTAGCCAGCATACCACACAGCCATGGAGGCTTGAGCTGCGTAGGCATCGTGGGCTTAATGCTGACAGCTCTGAATGGCTCTGACACTGTCTGTTCTGGTGCCACAGCCCAGCCTGCCAGACCTGGCGTTCTAGAAAATCATCTGGGCTGATGCAGCATTGCCCAGGCCTCATGTTCTCTGCCTCCAGGACTGTCCCTTGTAGAATTTATGAGGCCTTCTCATCCCTGCTGCCAGCTTGACCATTGGCATTCAGGCTGTGGGTCCTGGGGAGGCCAGAATGGTGAGACACTCCAGTTTGGCTTATGACACAGTGTGTCTGCATCAGGAGAGACACAGGTGACTGGGGACAGAGATAGAAATCCTCTTCGTTCATTCGTCTAGCAGAACCGTTGAGAAATGAATGTCAGGTCAAAGCTTGTCAGTAGAAAATGGCAGCCCTCTGTCCCTTCTGAAAGGCACGAAGCAGTCCTCGCACAGCTGCTCTGCTGTCATTCATTTCATCTTGGTGACAGCTGGAAAGTGGGCAGCATTGTCCCCATCGTGCTGAGGAGGAAACTGAGGTGCTGCACAGCTGTTAGGGGACAGGGACAGGCACGGGACTGTGATATCCTCTGTGTGAGGCCCTTCCACTGTGTTTGTGCTTGGCGTGTGACAAAGCCCAGAATCAGCACACTTGTCTCTAGGTTCTAAGAAGCCACCCGGGGTGGTAGTGGTGGCACATGGTGTAGTCGCTCCTGAGGCTGCTGTAACAGAAGCTGAGTGTCAGGCAAGGGAAGCTCATACTCAGTTCTAGAAGACAGAAGTCATAAACCAAGGTGTGGCCACCTCCCCCTGAATACTCCAGGCAGGACCCTTCTGCCTCTCCCAGCGTGTGGGGCCTGCCAGAGTCCTCAGCTTCCTGGACATCTGACCAATTCCCTCCTTTCCTCTGGCCATCTTTCCCTGACTGTCTAGTGCAGATTTCTCCTTCTCTACAAGGACAGCAGCCCCGATGCATTGGGGCCACTTTATTGAACCCATTTTTAATTGTTCTCTCTAAAAGACCATGCTGTGCAAAGGTCACGTGTCCAGGTTAAGACACAGTTCAGTGCTTAGAGAGGAGACGTATTTCCTCCACTCAGGAGAGAAGGAAACTGAGACTCAGTAAAAGTAAAGAACTACCTCTACAGATAAGTGAAATATCAGGTCCAGCCAGGAGCCATGTCTTTGGCCCCAGGAGCTGGGCTGGGCTGGGTCCTACACTTGTGCCCTCCTCCCG
>CM053752.1:18258638-18276317 GCA_028658305.1 Pachyuromys duprasi
GGTGCCTTTCACATGGGGAAGGAAACCTCCAGCTCTCCTGAGAGAAATGGAGGAGGGGGCACTCTGACCCTCTTCTCAAATGGCTTCTTCCTCAACATGACCTGACTCGGTGGGACTGCACAGCTGCACCCACACAGCATACTGTGATCTGGGGGCAAGTCTCGGTGTGCAGCTTGTCTTGATGGGAAACTTACTTGTTGCTGGATCCCAGGTTCTAGAGGATGGTGACTGCATCTGTACATGAGATGGTCAGGGAAGGGTGTTCATCTGTATCTGAGAAACCGATTCATGCAGGCTACAGAGACTGTCATGCCGGCTACAGGGCCTGCTGAGGCTGTGAGGAATGGTGGCTGGCTACTGCCTTTTGTAGAGCTGTCTTTCTGCCTCTGATTTAGCTACAAAACCATTTACCGGGAGCTGGAACAGAGCATCAAAGCAGCTGATGCAGTAGAGGACCTGAGGTGGTTCCGAGCCAACCATGGACCAGGCATGGCCATGAACTGGCCACAGTTTGAGGTAAGGAGGTTTTGTGCCTGTAACTCTGCCCACCTGGGAAGAAGCCTTGACCCTCTAGTTGAACTATGAATGTTGTTCTCACTACCTGCTTTATGTATGCAAAATTGTCTGACTGGAGTGGTGTCTGGTGTCCCAGGCACTGTATCTGATTTCCTTCAGATACATCACTTATATTGGCACTCCCCTCTTGTCCAAGTGACAAAAAAAAGTTATGTTTATCCCACCATACAGAGTGCCCATTCTGTTCCCAGGCATCATTTTGGGCCACAGGGGCCAGCCAGTATCAATGAGTTGCTCTCCTGATTTTTTTTTTTTTTTTTTACCTCCTGAGGGTTTCTTTTCTGCCTTGGGCTGTAAAATTCAGTGAATCTTGGCTCAACATGAGTTTGCCTATTCTTCCATTTTGTGGGCCAGAGCTGTGCAGTGTCTTTATGTTATAAATACAAGGGCCTATGGATCTTGAAGCTAGGGTTTGATCAGCAGACCTACCCACTTTGCTGACAGCATTGTAGAAGGTAGTGGCCAAAAGCCCTACTAGCCATGCTCCCTGAAGGAAAGCATTGTCTCCTCCTCATTCACTTGGTGTAGTGTGAGTCCCAACACTTCAGCTACTGAGAAGAGTCCTTCAAGTCAGGCCCTATGGCTTCTCTGGCCTATTAGTAGCCAGAGATTGGGTGGCATCTGTCCTTACCCCTTAATAGCTTTGGGACTTGAAGAAGCAAGTCCCTTATGTGGCTTAGTTTTTCCATGTTACCGTATGAATAGCCACTTGGGGTTATTGCAGGGTACAACCTGATTATGCTGGGTTATCACATAAACTTGGGCTCCCCACAAGTTCCTCAGCCCTTTCAACCTGCATCTGTCCTCACCCGCACACTTCTTTTTCTGGAATTCATGATATCTCCAAATGGCAGGAGTTGAGCTGAACATCTCCTACATCTAACCATCAGGACGCTGCCAGAGCAGGCAGGCCCCTACAAGACATTGAAGTCCAGGGCCTTTTCTAGTAGAAGTGGCCCCAGAGGAAACAGTCCTTCTTTCGATGCCACAATACACCAGGAAGAAGTATGCTGAGTGGTATCTTAGGCATAGCTCACACTCAGCTCCCAGTCTGCTTGTTGCTCTAGGGTGGCACAGGGCACCATGTGCATGAAGTTTCCTGCTTCCCTCAGAGTGCCTGCTAAACCAAAGAGGGCAGTGGTGGAAAAGATCGGGCTGACTGTCCTCAAGGAGGGAGTATCCTGGCCAGAGTCTGCAGGCCCCTCTCTGGGGCCCAGCTCTGCCCTGCTCCGTGTGTTCACACTGATAGCTGTTACCGGGCTGTGTCTGACTTTCTCTAATGAAGCTGTTTTCATTTTTCATGCCACAAGGATGAAGTAAGTTTCTGTTTTATGATTAACTCATGGATTGCCAAGCTTCCTACTGCATGCACTCAGCCTACTGAGTTCCCTGTCTGTAGAGGCCTCAGTTCTGTGGCCCTTCCTTCCAGAGTTCCTGGTGCTGATCCCATCACTCCCCAAGAGCTGCCTTGTTAGAATCCATTTATAGTCAGAGGAAACATGGGGAGCATGAGGTTCCAGCTGAGTTCTTAGCCTACTTACTTCCATCAGGACAGTCATTAAAAGACAAGGTGACTTGGGTTGAGGTCTCTGGCCCAAGACTGTGATCCACTCTATATAGACCTCAGTTTCTCTTGGCCTCTGTATTTCCTCATCTGACAAATCAAAAGCTAGGCTTAATATATCTAAGATGACTGGGGGGTGGGGGGGGGTGGAATGAGTGTGTAAGCCAGAGCACAATTTTGTGGAGCTGGTTCTCTTTTTCATCTTTACATGGGCTCTGGGACTTGAACTTGGGTTGTTTTCCTTTCAAGGCAAGCATTTTTACCTGATTAGCCATCTTACTGATTATAATTACACTATTTGATAGTGGAGTTGGGAGATAAGGAGAACTCATTAAGTACATGAACACACAAGATTTTTCTAGAAAATCAAGACCTAGCGCCTTTCCAACTGAAGGCTTCTCGTTTGGAAAACAGAAAGGGTTTTGGGGACATAAGCCCTCTGTTCTTCTGTTAGCTGCCAGCATGTTGCTCTGATTAAAAGTGGAGTGACGGATCAGGATGCTACTTTGGAGACTTGAGCGTTCAGTGCCTGTCAGCTTCCTTTGTGGTGCTTTAGCCACCTAGGCCCTGATTTTACTTTCAGTCTTGGGTTTAGTTTTCCACGTGGCAGACTTGCTCAGGTCCCTTCAGATAGCTGTTAACTGCGTGACCTAGGGTGCTCAGGGATTAAGTGTCTCAGCCAGGCTCCCCACAGGGCTGGCGCCTGTCTCCTTGAGACCACCAGAGCTGTCGTGGGTGGATAGAGCCTGAGAGCCACGGTGAACAGGGAATGGGATTAGAAGGCTCTCCAGAACTGTAATAAAAGACAGTAAGCATCATCAGCTGTGGTTCAGGATGTTTCTGAGATTGGGTGAGGGTGGGGTATGGGTGTGGTATATGTGTTGTTCAGGATAGAACCTATGACCTTATGTATGCTAGGCAGGCATCTACCACTGAAGTACATACCCAGCTCTAGGACTAAGTTCTGCTGTCACCATCATGTCCTATAAAGTGCTACTTGATGCCAGGACCCTGTCATTACATGGGTGCCAACCTTCACAGCCTGTAGGCCCAAAAGGCAGCTTGAGGTTTGCTGGGAAATGGGAGAGCAGAGGCCACAAAGCTGAATATTACTAATTGCACAGAGTGGGTAGCTGCCGCCTGAGCAGATGTTTTGGACCATTGTGGTTTCCCAGAAATGAACCTCTCATTTCCTTCCCATGGCCATTGCCCAGGAGTGGTCTGCAGATCTGAATCGAACTCTCAGCCGGAGAGAGAAGAAGAAGGCTGCTGATGGTGTCACCCTAACGGGAATCAACCAGACAGGTGACCAGTCTGGGCAGAACAAGCCTGGCAGGTGAGCTGCAGCTACAGCTTGAGTCCAGAACTGACCATCTTGTCAGGAATGAGGATATCTGCTAGTTCTGGGATGCCACTAGTTTGGACACTTGGATGATTCCCACAAGTTCTGTGAACTCCCTGAGCTCTGGGTAAAGCCCATCTCTGGATTCTTTTTCTGCTCGTGCTAGAATGAACTGAAAGATCCAGAGAAAGAGCCCCACGCACATTGTGCCTGTCCTAGGAGAGGGGCTGCTGCGGTTAGCTGCTTGAGTTCATCCCCATGGTGCAGCCCTGGGTGGACACCGCAGATAGACATGATGTCCATGGCATCATCCTGTGGGACTTCCATGCAGGTGCAGGTGCCAACAGATGCAGGACAGCAGGGGATGGTAGGATGTCCTCCCGCTTACTTAGTGTTAGTTATTTCTTACTATGCTTGGGGTGTAACTCAACAGATCATTTGCCAGACAAGTAAATGCCCTGGTTCAGTCCTAGCACTCTGCATAGAGTACCCCCTTGTCCTCAATACAGAAATCTCTGACTTCATTGTCTAAAATGGCTTGTGGACAGAAGGGGTGCTAAGTGTGGTCATTAGAACTTTCTGGAAATAATGTGCTGTAGGCATTGGCTAGAGGCCTCTGCCATGCTTAGGTAATGGTCACATTGGCTCAGGTTCTAGTGACATGCTTACTGGCCCAAGCACTAAGCCCTCTACCCCGCTGGGCTCCCCAGTCACACATGGCTGGTGCTGCTTAGGTGCTGTGCGTGGCAGCTCTACAGAGAGCTCTGTTGGAGTGACCAACCTCAGAACCAACCTGTCTTCCCGATGTGCCTGGGGGTAGAAAGGAAGGAGCCTGGACTCAGGGGACCCTGTGGACTTGTGCTGGCCAGAGAGGATGTACCAGTTCAGTGCCCAGCACCAGGTCCCTCAGAGGTCAGCTTAGAGCAGGGAACTCAGGAGGGCAGAGGATCTGCTGGTGTCAAACACACTGCCTGGACCCTGACAGACAGCCAGGGCTACTCTGGCATCTGAGGGCTTTCCCACCCTCGCCTGCTTGGCTTTTTGGTGGTAGCTGCTCAGTTTTAAGAGTATGCTGCCCAAAGCCCTGGCCACTGATGTGGGTGCAGTTATAGCTGAAGGAGCACGATACATCAGCTTAGGGCACTGGTTCTCAACCTTCCTCATGCTACGGACCCGTTAACACAGTTCCTTATGCTGTGGTGGCCCCGAGCATAACATTATTTCATTGCTACGTTTATGAATTGTACTGTAAACATCTGTGTTTCCCAATGGTCTCAGGCAAGCCCTGTGAAGGGGTCACCTGACACCCCCTCAAAGGAGTCGCAATCCACAGGTTGAGAACTGCTATTCTAGGGTGACCCTTTCTATACGTTCTTCTTGTGGTAGCTTCGTGATAGTGTTCTATGCCCTGTGGCCCCTTCATCCTACTCCCAAGTGCCCAGTGTCTCTCTGATTAGCACTGGGCTGGGAGGTAATTGGCAAGTTTTGAGACTGGTTTGACTCCAGAGCATTAGAGGACCCTTCTGTGCAGCAAGCTTTAGTTTTGATTGTGGAAGCTTCGGCACAAATAGGGAGCTGGCCTATTCAGTAGTTAGCGGGGGACACTGGAGAGCTGGGGAGGCCCCTGCTCCAAGGGTACAGTCCTTCCTTTGCTGCTGCTTCCCAAGGAGCTCCACATCAGTCATTCCCACTGGCTAAGCCTTATGTGGGACTGAGGAGCTAGGAGACTGTGGGGAAACCCTAAGCCAGGAAGTACTTGTGCATGTGTGGTAGACAGTTAACTTGTAGATAAATCAAGGTGTGTTGACACACGTATAGCCACACATCCACCTAAAATCTTCAAGCAACCTCCTCCTCCTGTCACCAGATGAGGAGCTGCTGTACCTAGAGACACTGCCACTGTCTTCTGCGCTGGAGTCACCAGGGCCCTCAGGGGCCCCCAAGCTGTGATCCCTGAAAGCTCTCTTTCTCCCCTTAGCACCCTTAGTGTCCCGAGCAACCCCGCCCAGTCCACGCAGTTACAGTCCAGCTACAACCCCTTCGAGGATGAGGACGACACGGGCAGCACCGTCAGTGAGAAGGAGGACATTAAGGCCAAAAAGTTGGTGAACACACACTTCCCTCTGGCTTCCACCTCGCTCTCTTTGTGTCTCCTCTCTATATATCCAGGGGTCTCTTGGGATCTCACCCCTAAGCACTTCAGCAATGCATGGGTCCTGCAGGACCTGGGCACCTGCCCTCTGCATTCCAGGCCTGCTGGGACAGTGTCAGGCCTTTCCACCCCTCTGGGAGGGCACAGCTAACACTCTTTGCTTGCTTTTCCTGTCCCTTGTTAACCCTTTAAGGCCTGAACAGCACCACTACAGGAAGACAGACAGGCAGTCTAAGCTGGGGGACCTGCTGAAGAAGGTCGAGGTCAACCTGCAGGCATTACTCTGGGGTATTCACAGGCCCCCAGCTTCCCTTGAGGGCGCAGGATGAATGTGGATGGCATGAAGGCTCTGAAAGGCCTGGCTGCAGCTGCCTATGGGGCAGGAACTCTGGGTGGGGATCTCACATTCCTTACCAGTCCCACGCTAAGCACCTCACATCCTCCTCTTTGTTGCAGTGTCAGCAGCTATGAAAAGACTCAGAATTACCCTGCTGACTGGTCTGATGATGAGTCTAACAACCCTTTCTCCTCTACGGATGCCAACGGAGACTCTAACCCATTTGATGAGGACACTACCTCAGGAACAGAAGTACGAGTTCGGGCCCTCTATGACTATGAGGGGCAGGAACACGATGAGCTGAGCTTCAAGGCTGGTAGGTAACCTCCCCAAGTACCCACTGGGAATAGAAACGTCAGTCTGCTGTGGGGACTTGCCTTTTGTTCGCGAAGTCTTGTAGAGTTCCTGCTAGTTCCATGTGTGGGTCTTCACCACGGTACCTTTCCCCTACCCGATCTTTGCATGTCCCCCTGTTCCAGCCAGGGAGATGGGAATGTACTGTTTGTGTTAGGGCCAGAGCATTGCTAGCCATTGACCTTCACTGCCTGCTAGCTGCTAGCTAATGTTACTACCTTTGCCTTTGCAGGCAGCTCGTGTGCTGTTATTTATATTAAGATCTCTGTGCTCTCACGTTTACTCAGTCAGCAACAGAGGGTTAACTATTACAGCCACCAAGCTATCGCTGCAGTCTTTCTGGGTTACCTCTCCAAGCAGAAGCTTCTTGCAAGAAGCTGTGCTGACAATTTACCTGTCGCTTGAAGCAAGATTCTAAGAAAGGACAGTAGTGACTGTGTGTCCTCCAAAGGCTTTGGGGCTAGCCAGAGTGCCATCACTGCTCCCGAACTTTGTCCCTCCTCTTAGCTGTGTAGCTTGGTTATCTCATGTTGCCTACTGGTCTTTTTGTTCATCCTTTTTGGTGCTGCAGACTTTGCTGTGATCATCTTTTTAGCCCCACTCTGTGTCCTCACTGTGAGCCAAGACAGTTTTCACCATGGGCCCCTTCCCTTACTGCTTACAGAGTGAGCTCCTGTGTCATGATAGAACAGTATAGCACACTCAGGCCCTCTGTATCCAGATCACCTCATGTGCTAGCACTTGGTGGACTCCTTGTCTTCAGATGAAAATGTATAGGATGCAGACCCTGTTTGCCCAGGTCTCTGACACAGGAAGCAAAACCTCAAAGAGCCACAGAAGTGAGCCCTTAAGATACCTTGAGCCACCACACAGAATGAAAACATGGAGGCATGTTGCTAAGCAAAGCAGCCTAGGACACACAGGATAGGCCCAAGGCTGAGCCTGGTGCTCTCACAACCTGGACTGCTGCTTGCCCCAAGGTCACTCCAGAGCTGCCTTTTCAGGTCATAGTGGCCTCTCTGACAGAAGCTTTGAATACAACTAGTAGTGAAATATCCAGGGTCTTACCTCACATCAGGAGGATGCCTACTCTTCTGCTGCTCTGCACCCTCTGTCAATCCTTCTAGAAGCATGTTCCACATCCACATAGGATTTGGATGTGCAGGTGACTTTTTGTGATCAGTGTTACCTACCCTGTCACTAAGGCCACCCTCTTTTTGTCTTACAGGGGATGAGCTGACCAAGATAGAGGATGAAGATGAACAGGGTTGGTGCAAGGGACGCTTGGACAGCGGCCAAGTTGGCCTATACCCAGCCAACTACGTTGAGGCTATCCAGTGACAGACCGTGGGCAGGCTGGCGGAGAATTGGAAGTGGGCAGTTGAGGAGCTCCGTTAGCCTCGGCCTGGGCAGTGACACCTCCAGCGCCCCCCGCAGCTGTGTAGGCATCCACTTCACCTGCAAAAGATGATGGTTCTGTTGTTCTTGGCTTCCTGGTGTGCTTTGAAGGCAGATGAGCTGGTGATTTCATTGGGGACTTGGCCCCTTTCGAAGCACATCTGGGCAGATGTAGGCACAGGAAGACATGGTCCAACAGTGAGAGCCAGGCCCCTCCCCACCCTACCAGGTCTCTGTATCATGGATTTGCACCTTCTTGCCCTTGCCTCTCCCAAGTCAATGACGGTCACACTGATTCTTGTTCCACTGATTATTTTCTCTGATGAGTCCCTATTTGCAAGCTTAATGAACAGACTTACTTGCCATTTTCTGAGTAAAAAGTTTGAGGTTTTAATTTAAAGGCAATGTACAGTTATACTTTTTTATATGCTCTTCCAGTCAGTTAAATTATGGCCTAGATTGATCTGAGATGTTCTCCATGTCTTAATTTCTTTGTGCTGTGTTCAGATGTGGGGTTGCGGCAGCAGGAGTTTCATGGCAAGTGCCAGTTGCAGAGGTAACCTTGTGCAACGTTCTCCAGCATCACCATGGTTAGAAATTATCTTCACTCTATTCTTGCTTCAGTTTTTGCATATTAACAGTTTTGTTAGTGATTTGGAAAGTTAAACATAAGAAGACTAACTTTTCAAAGCAGCTGCATCTGTAGATGAAGATGCTTTACATTAGACCGTCGTGTCTTGATGTATATCTGTATATATTATTTGATATTCAGAGAATCTATAGAGTTCACCCACTGTTGAATGAGAGCTGGTGGCTTCTGACAGCAGGGCTTGTCAACTGCTTGAAGCCCATGGCATTGAAGCACAGGCATGGCTGGCTGTCAGCCTCCTCCCAGTTAAGATGTGGCTCTGGCCTCTGAGTGGGGCTGCTGAGAAGACAGGCTCGCTGGCCAGGCCTCCAGCTCCATGGCAGAGCACTGGAAAAGCTCCTAGGCCTTTGCAGGGGCCCAGGATTCACGGTCCCTGTGTCACTCAATGGAGAGTTAGAGGGGTTCTGTAACCCCCCCCCACACACACACACAAAGTCCCTCCAAGTACCCTTGTCCTCAGGTACAGTGGGACTGTCCCGAGCCCCAGGGATGGGCAAAGAGAGGGTTTGCTTTGTTAGCTCGAACAGTGTGCAGTATTGCACATCAGCAACTTGTGTTTCTTCGGTGTTTGCCATGAGTGCCATTTTGCTATGGCTATGTGTCATGACAATTTACCAGCAGAAATCCTTGTTCCTAAGCTACAAATTGACCAAAAGCTGTCAAGTCCGTAATGTTTAGAAATTCCTTTAAATGTATAGTATTTTAGAAGAGCAACAACAAATCAATAAACAGTTGATCTTGTGCATTTGACAGCCCCTTTGCCTTGCATCCAGCCTCTTCACACAGCTGATAGACCTGTCTCCTTGGGGTGCACCAGCTTTGGAACTGGGCAAGATGCAGTACACAGGATGCCTTCTCGGGGCCGTGTCTCAGTGTTCCTACCACCAGAGTCCAGGGCCTTGAGGGTCTTTGGGCATCCCTGTGGAGGGCATCCGTGGTACCACCCTCTTTCCTCAGACCTAACAGAACAAGACCAGCAGCTACTCTTTCCATAGTTTTCCTTATACTACTGTGTTGACCTGTGTGTGCTACTGTTGTGTTTCTGCAAGTAGCTGATCTCTGGGTGTAAGGTGATCAGTGCAGGTCCCCCTCAGTGCACAGAAAACCTCCAAGACTTTCTTGCCTCTTACTGGGATCAAGTGAGAAAATAAAGCCAGGCATGGTAGTCCTGACCAGTCTAGGTGAAAGGCCTGTTGCCGCCCTTGCACTCTGCACCAGTGAAGCTGCTCTCCGGCCTTCCTGCAGGGTAAACCGCCTAGCTCAGCAGGAGCAGTGGCTGAGTCAGTGTCCTCCAGCCTCTTTGTGTGGTAGGTGTCCTCTGTTCTCCTGGTTTCTGAGCAGTGGTTGAGCCCACCAGCAGGTCACCTGTACTCTTGGCCTCCCATAGCCCCTGTACTGGATCCGAGCTATTAAGCACACTTGAGGGTCACTAGGATTGCCGAGCTGAACCTAGGTGGAATGTACTGAGCCCCAGCCCATATGTGGGCAGGAACTCCATGCCAGCTAACAAGGAGGGATCTCATCCCTCCAAGCCTTGCTTCTCCCCACTGTAATGTAAACCTGGTCCAGTGACCGGGCTGGAGTCGGGCTCTGCTATGACCCAAGCTAAAACACTGGTCCTCAGAGGTCTCTGATGGATGACAGAGCTACCAAGTGGACCAGTCTTGGCTTGGCTTGGCATAGTTTGCCCCAAGGAGCCTGTGGGGTCATGCGATGCCAGTGCCTCAGGCTGTTGGGGTAGGCCTGTAGGGAATGAGGGAGATTTATAGGCACCAGAGCAAACTCCCTTATGGTTCAGAGGAAAACTCAGGCCAAGTGAGAGAAAGGTGAGACTTGCCCATGGACACAGAACAAGCCGCTAGGAACATATAAATCAGGTTACCTCCTGGTAGGGAAGAGATTGAGCCATTCGTCTACCAGGTAGTTACATACACACTCAAGCATTTATCAAATACCTACTGCGTGCTAGACTCCCAACAGCCCAAACAAAATAGAAGCCCTGTGTACTCTTGGGTACTAGAGACCAGCTCCAACACACAGGATGAACCAAGGTGGGTCACAGCATCAACGATGACTAGCTGGTGGCTGGTGTTTCTCTCTGAACTTTATACTTTAATCTTTCAGAGTGGTAGCATCGTTACTCTATATACTTTAACTCTTAAACTTCCAGGCTGGTAGCCTTGCTATTTGAGGCTCTCTTTACATACAGTTTAGTTCTATAGGTACAGTTTAACTCCCAGGGGCTGCTGGTAACGAGAGCCTCTCAAGGAAAAGACAGCAGAGGGTCTTAATCAGTACCTGTTCAGCCAGGTGGCTCCTTTAACTCAGAGGACAAGCAGTAGCAGCCCTGACAGTTTCTTCCCATAAATACAAGGGGTTGTAAAAAGAAGAACCTTAGTTCCTTTTAACTTAATGGCTCAGCGGTGAACAGAGGCTTGCTGGAAGGTAGAGCCCTAAGTAAGAAGGCCAATAAAAACACTCCAGACTGCTTATCACTTACTAAACTTAATAACTTAAAAACACGGAAAAGTGTATATATTTGCCATACAAAGAAGGCAGATATTTACAATCCTCACACATCCATACAATTAATAAAACAAGGGAGCCCACAAAGACATTCATCCACATATATGTAAATACATATACATACATATATATATAGAGAGAGAGAGAGAGACTTTTTTTTTTTGATGAAGCAGGTAGCCTCAAATGTTTAATTCTATCTTGGGTTTTTATACTCTCTAATATAGAGGTTCTCTATATGTGGAAAAATTATATCATTCAAAAATAGATACACAAAAGGAGTTAAAGGGCTAGTGATTCTCATATATCTAGATATTTTGTTTATTATAAGTTTAAAGCAGTGGTTTTATCTATATGCTCATGAGTTCAAAGCAGGGTTATTTCGAATATACACCATGTTCAAAGCAAGTTTTTTATGTGAAGGTTTTTCTAAGAAACAGGTCTTGTAGAGCTAACCATTTATTCTTTGTTTCTATATTCATATGACCTTTTTTAACTTTTTAAAAATCATTTAATTTTATGTGTATTAGTGTGATGATATCAGAGCCCATACAGACAGTTGTAAGCTGCCTTGTGAGTGCCGGGAATTGAACCCAGATCTTTTGGAAGAGCAGACAGTGCTCTTAGCCACTGAGCCATCTCTTCAGCCCACTCATATAACCTTCTTATCGTGGTATACACCTGGGCCTTATCCTTGAACTAAACCTAGAATGAATTGTTTCCTTGATTACTAATTTGTTTCAATCTTGTTTCCCCTCTTGGTGTAAGTCAAGGGCTTGACAGGTAGAGCTTCATAGAGCTCCTAGCAGTTTTTGCTACACTGCAGGACGGCTTTAAAATTACTTGAATCAATTCAGAAACTCTTTAAAATCATCTTCAGGGGTTATGAAATCATCAACTCATTTAAACAGCACTGTGAAGGAACATCTTCAAAACAGTCTGCCCAACAGACTGAAGCAGTAAGCAGTAAGGGTCTCTGCCATGCCAGATACATGAAACACGCATGGAAAGGCAGAACAGCCACAATAAGTAGTCTTGAGGGAAAATACTTGGGGCCTTGCCCACACCAGGGATATAACCATCCGTTAACAGTGCAAAAAAACGAGTGTGCTGCCTTGCTCGCTTCTGCCAATTCAGCATGCAGTTGCTCCCAGCACTTGGGAAGATGGCAGATCAGCCCCACATGGCGGCAGGAATGTGTCTGGTCATAAACATGTTGATGAGATGAGTAGATGACCCCAGTCCAACACTAGGTCAGATGACACAAAGCAGTCCCTGAGTTTTCCGCACTCCAGTCCAAAGTGTCCTGAGTTCTCACTCCTCCTCCTCCTCTCCAGTCAAGCACCCTGATCCTGGCAAATACCCGAGCCTCCTTACTGCAAAGTTGAGAAGATCAGTTAGGATGACTGTGGTTATCTGTAAGCCAAGAGACCCACAAAGCAGGCTCTCTCTTCCCCCATCTCCCTTCCCTAGTCCACAGGAGGTGGGAGCCCTCCTCCCCTACCATCTGACCCTAGCCTATTAAGTCTTACCAGAACTGCCTGAATTCTCTTCCTCTACAGCCTGGCAAGGCCACTCTGCCAGGAGGAAGTGATCAAAGAATGGACAACAGAATACATGTCAGAGACAGCCACTGCACCCCTAGGGAACCCACAAGGACACTGAGCTGCCTACCGGCTACATCTGAGCAGAGGATCTAGGTCCTCTCCATGCACAGTTCTTTGTTGATGCATCAGTTTTGCAGGCCGCCATGGACCCAGATTTGTTGGCTTTGTTGGTCTCCTTGTGGAGCTCATGGATTGGTAGGAGTAATATAGTAAAAATGGCCGTCCTACCAAAAGCAATCTACAGATTCAAATGCAGTTCCCATCAAAATGCCAACAGTTCTTTACAGACCTTGAAAGAACAATTCTCAAATACATGTGGAAAACAAACAAAAACCCAGAATAGCTGAAACATTCCTGTACAATAAAAGATCTTCTGGAGGTATCTCTATCCCTGATCTCAAGCTGTACGATAGTGCAGATGAGCAAATGCCACGTCTAGAGAAGAAAATGCTGGAAGCAGCTCAACTTGCCTCTCAAACCTGTTTTACTTCTATGGAAGCACTACCCGAGGGCACCCTAGTAAAGAGGCACGCGCTGTGCAGTTCTGCTCTTCCAGCTACTGATTTTCATGTAAGGTTGGGATGGAGCCCGGCTCACTAAACTTGCCAGGTGCTGGTGAGATGGCTCGTTGTTTAAGAGAGTATATGGCTCTTCCAGAGGACCTGAGTTCCTTTACACTAGCTCTGGGACTCCCAGGGCACTGAATGTGCATACACAGACTCAAATAATGTCTCATTGAATTATAAAAACAAACTCAGTGGTATTCTTGTGGGCCTTTTATTTTGCCTCCCCCCCCCCCCACACACACACACATTGCCTGTCTGTTTTGATTTTTGTTTTGGGGGTTTGGGGGAGGTTGTTTGCTTTTTGATAAGGAACAGAAAACTGGATGGGAAGAACTGAGGATCTCAGAGCAGTTGGGGGAGAGGGAAATGTGATCAAATTGTATGAAAATTTTTAATTAAAAAATCGGGTGGTAATACGTGGCTGTCATCCCAACACTGCAGTTTTGAGGGCAGAAGGATCAGAAAGTCAAGTTCATCCTCAGTTACATAATGCATTCGATGCTAACCTGGACTACATAAGACCCCCATCTCTCTCACATACGTATTGGGTTTTTATTTCCGTAAGAGTGCTTTGCCTGTATACCAAAAGTGTACAGTGCCTGTGGAGGCCCAAAGAGGGTGTGAAGTCCCCTGGAACTGAAGTTGTGAACCATTTTGTGGACGCTGAGACTCGAACCCTAGGTCTTCTGGAAAAGCACCCAACGCTCTTAATCACCGAGCGGCCTCTCCAGTAGCAGAAACAAACTTTTCTACAAAAACAGCAACAAACAATTTTATACCACAGATTCAGGGTTTGGCTTTAGCAAAGAATAAAAAAGAACCAGTGACTGTCCAGCGTGAGGACAGAGTCCGAGGTCACCCACCCCAGCTTTCTGCTGAAGCTGCTGTCCCAGGGAAGCCCAGGCGCCTCGCGCAGGCGCACTTGAGTACCGTCTCCGCGCCAAACCAGCAGTAGTGAAGTGACCTATAGAACCAGGAACTCTCAGGAAACGCCGTGGGCGGGGCTTGATGGGCGGGGCCAGAGCGGCCAGCGCGAGAGGCGGAAGGAGAGTGGCTGATGCCCTCGGTGTGGGCGGGGCGTGGTGGGCGGGGCGTTGGCCGGAGCTTGCTTCCACGCGCTGCCTGGGCGCGCCGTGGGCAGTTGGTCGCTCTGAGGGGGCTACAGTCTCTCGGTTTTCCTTTGGACATCCTGCCCGGTCGCAGCGCGATGCCTCTCGACCCGCGGGTGGCCATGGGGGACGCGGGCAATCAGGACATCCTGGCCGTCTTCCACCGCCTGCGCGTGTTGCTTAGCAACCAGATAGCGGCTGCCTGGCGAGCCCGGGACCCCTCGGCGGACGTGGGAGGAGGAGCCGCCCGGCTCGCCAACGGTCGAATTCGCCCGCGTGGGTTCTGAGTGACTTCACCGACTGTTCGCCCACGCCGGTGAGTAATCCCTCCGTCGATGTCCAGTACGCTCACTGGTCTCGCCGTGTTCGGTGAAATCGAGCTTCTGGCTGGGATTGGTGTCTGCCTGGAGTGATTCGGCATTTGGTGTCACCAGAAAAGTAGTAACAGCACCTCACTTGAATGGCGCGGCTGGTCGCGCACCCCGATAGCTAGCGCCGCACCCAGTTCCTTGTCACTTGAGTTTCAACACGGGGCTGTCCTAGTGTCCTTAGTACATGATTATTAAGTAGTGACCCGCTGTACAGAGAAGTCAGGATTTCTTTTTTAAGATAGTGTCTCGCTATGCAGACCAACCTGGCCTTGAGCTACCAATCTTCCTGCCTCTGCCTCCTGCGTGTAGGGATTAAAGATGTGAGCCACCACCACCCAGTCTACAGTGGTGTCTTTTATACCCTAATCTTGAAAGCGGTGTGCTATACAGTTTGCTGCCTTTTACTGGTCCTGTAGACTATCCTGGTAAAAGTGAGGCAGAAAGTGCACAAGAGGTGAGAGATGATTGGGCCAAATGGTTAGTGCAGAGGAGAGAAGAATCATGCCCTAGAGCCTGTGTGTGAGAGGCAGGAAGACTGGCACAAGTTTAAGGCTAATTTGAACTAACTAGGAAGTTTCAGGTTGGCCTAAGTTAACAGTGCCTGTGTAATCCCAGAGACTGCCCCTATAGAAGTCTGAGCTCCTTAGACTACGTGAGGGTCCAACCCCATTGTGAGGAAGAGGGGGCGACACTGGCGGTGACCATCTATGTGATCACTAACTGATGAGGTATGTCTGTGTTCTTGGGGTCGGGCAGAATGTCCTCAGCTGTGCTGTATATGCTAACGTACGCCATGCAGTATGTTATTGTACCCTGAACAGCGAGGTCAAAGCTTTGTTAAAGACAGCAGATTCCACCACTGGTTGCGGTTGCACATGCCTCTCATCCCCATCCATTGAGGAGGCAGAGGCGGGGGGGGGGGGGGGTCTCTGAGTTCAAGGCCAGTCTGGTCTGCAAAGTGAGTCCAGGGTTGCCAGGCTAGAAAAACAATTCCTCCTACTCTTTGGAGGCATAGATAGTGTAGTCCATGACACCTGTGTATTGTTTATCAGCCGTGACCTGCTTGTTAACTTGTCAGACCTGCAGCAGCACTTGACTTGCCTGATCAGGGACGTAGCCATCTTGGAGATGCAGCAGTGATAGCTGGAATCTGGAGTCAATGGTGAAAGATAATGGTGTTTCAGCATGGTGGCAGGGGGCAAGCCACAGGCAGAGAATGGGAGGAAGGCCACACCCAGCTCAGCCTGCTCCCACAGGCCCAAAGGAATAGGTTTGGTTCCTAACTATCAAAATTTAAATTGTAAATGTTAGACAGCTGTTAAGCTACTTGTGTACTGTGTTGTATAACACAACCTGCTAATATTATTTATTAGCAATATGTAACGTTTTTCTTTCAGATGTGTTTTGACTGCAGTGCCAAAACCACAGCTCGGTGAGCATAACCTGCAGGATGATTGCTTGGGGTCACTTGGTGTTCACTAGAGTTTTATCTGTAAGTCTTTCTTTGATTTCCGCTTTATGTTGACAGCCAGTAAAGTGACAGATTAATTGCCATTTAAGGAAGGTTTAAATCTTGCATCATTGGGGCTGGAAAGATGGCTTTGGTTAACAGTGCATATTGCTTTTCATGAAGACTCAAGATAAGTTCCCAGCACTCACATCAGGCAATACACAACTGCCTATACCATTGTCTCCAGGGGCATCAGTGCCTCTGTTTTTGTTCTCTGTGAGTACCTGAACTCATCTGCATATACCATATGTACACACATATACAAATAATTTTAAAAAATAAAAAATAAATCTTAAAAAGTGATCTTTCATTACCTAATAACCTGGGAAATGAGCCATTTTCTACTCAGGCCTCTGTGTAGCTCTTGTGGGAGAAATAAAGCTTTGATGTTGAAGACAAAGTCAGATGCCAGGTCTCAAAGCAACAATGCCTTCCCCTCCCGCGCCGCCTAAGAGAAGTACAGAGCACACCCTAGAGAAAAGGGCTTCCCTGGACACAGCGTACAAGGTTGAGAGATCACGGAAGGGTGGGAGTCCTCCTCCCACCAGGTGTGGCCTCCGGGGTGATGCTCCAGCTCCCGTTCCCACTGACACCAGCAGACAAAGCCTGAGTGGACCGATTTGTCTGGCTCTGAGCTGGTGGTGTCAGATGTTTCTGATACGCAAGCCTTTCTTCCCCCTTTGCCAAGGGCTTGGGCTCCACGGCCTCTCCCATGAGGAAATGTCCTCCCACTTGTGACCCCTGGGGCTCTGTGGGCGCCCGAGAAAGGTGCAGCCCTGTGGTGGGAGGGAAGGGCCCCTGAGGTGAAGTGGAATGATACATAGTAAAAGGACTGTAGTCACACTGGAGGCCCAGCAAGGTCTGGTCAGCTGGCCGCCTTGTCAGGGCACCTTCATCCCATGGGCTCAGGCGTCTGCTGGTGCGTCTCCTCCAGCAGCTGACCTGTTTCTGTGCTCCTTTTCTGGGAATGCACTGTGGGGAGGATTTTTGTTGTTGTTTCAATTTAAGGAATATTGCCACAATGTGACTACTGTAAAGGAATGTTGGTCCCCATAGGATAAAAACTGACAATGAGACCTTTTAAGTGACATTATGAAGACTAGCAATAGTCAACAATATAACTTTCTTTTTTGATAACTAAAACTTGTCACAATTTTATGAGTTTCTGCTGTTGTTTCATTTTGTTTTGAGACAGGTTCTCCTCTACATAGCCCTGCCTGTCCTGGAACTCACTGTGTATGTAGACCAGACTGTCTTTTAACTTACAGAGATCTACCTGCCCCTGCCATACCCACAGCCTCAGGTCACAGAGGAACTCATGTGGGGTTTATGTGTGCTTTGGAGCCTTTAGAAATTCCTCTTCTATGACTCAGTCAGAAGGGTCACTCCCAAAGGCTCAAAGGCCTCTGTGCCAGGAACCAGTTACTCAGTCTGAAACCTGGGCTAAACGGTGTTTACATGGAGAGCAGAGAGATTTTGGTGCCGTGTGGATGGGACCTGCACGTTGCCTAGGGACAGAAACATCCCTCCAGTTCACTTGATGACCACAATGACAAAGCAGGGTTGAATTAGGCGCTTTGGCACCAGAGATGAGGTGAACACACTCTGAAAGCCAGCATGT
>CM053752.1:18276817-18331820 GCA_028658305.1 Pachyuromys duprasi
CGGGAGGAGGGCACAAGTGTAGGACCCAGCCCAGCCCAGCTCCTGGGGCCAAAGACATGGCTCCTGGCTGGACCTGATATTTCACTTATCTGTAGAGGTAGTTCTTTACTTTTACTGAGTCTCAGTTTCCTTCTCTCCTGAGTGGAGGAAATACCTCTCCTCTCTAAGCACTGAACTGTGTCTTAACCTGGACACGTGACCTTTGCACAGCATGGTCTTTTAGAGAGAACAATTAAAAATGGGTTCAATAAAGTGGCCCCAATGCATCGGGGCTGCTGTCCTTGTAGAGAAGGAGAAATCTGCACTAGACAGTCAGGGAAAGATGGCCAGAGGAAAGGAGGGAATTGGTCAGATGTCCAGGAAGCTGAGGACTCTGGCAGGCCCCACACGCTGGGAGAGGCAGAAGGGTCCTGCCTGGAGTATTCAGGGGGAGGTGGCCACACCTTGGTTTATGACTTCTGTCTTCTAGAACTGAGTATGAGCTTCCCTTGCCTGACACTCAGCTTCTGTTACAGCAGCCTCAGGAGCGACTACACCATGTGCCACCACTACCACCCCGGGTGGCTTCTTAGAACCTAGAGACAAGCGTGCTGATTCTGGGCTTTGTCACACGCCAAGCACAAACACAGTGGAAGGGCCTCACACAGAGGATATCACAGTCCCGTGCCTGTCCCTGTCCCCTAACAGCTGTGCAGCACCTCAGTTTCCTCCTCAGCACGATGGGGACAATGCTGCCCACTTTCCAGCTGTCACCAAGATGAAATGAATGACAGCAGAGCAGCTGTGCGAGGACTGCTTCGTGCCTTTCAGAAGGGACAGAGGGCTGCCATTTTCTACTGACAAGCTTTGACCTGACATTCATTTCTCAACGGTTCTGCTAGATGAATGAACGAAGAGGATTTCTATCTCTGTCCCCAGTCACCTGTGTCTCTCCTGATGCAGACACACTGTGTCATAAGCCAAACTGGAGTGTCTCACCATTCTGGCCTCCCCAGGACCCACAGCCTGAATGCCAATGGTCAAGCTGGCAGCAGGGATGAGAAGGCCTCATAAATTCTACAAGGGACAGTCCTGGAGGCAGAGAACATGAGGCCTGGGCAATGCTGCATCAGCCCAGATGATTTTCTAGAACGCCAGGTCTGGCAGGCTGGGCTGTGGCACCAGAACAGACAGTGTCAGAGCCATTCAGAGCTGTCAGCATTAAGCCCACGATGCCTACGCAGCTCAAGCCTCCATGGCTGTGTGGTATGCTGGCTAAAACAGGCCTCTGGCCATCTGGAATGTTGCATGAAAAACTCAGAAGCATGGGTACTTGTCTTCAAATTTCACTACTTGAACACCTGTTCCATGTTCTGAGATGTGGTCTAATCAAGCTCTTTCTGGGACTTCTCGTACTTCATTCTGTGTTGGGAAATTGACACATGATAGAGGTTTGTTTCCATCCCATCTCTGTTTACCTCACAGGTCCTGTCACTTCTCAGGTCTCCTAATGTTCCAAACATGGGAGCAGGAGTTTCAGAGCCTAACATTCTCCAAGTTCAATCTAGTCCATGTGCTTCTCCATGGCAAGTCACTCTCTGTATCTGTTCTGCCTCTCACTGAAGCAAGACCCAAACAGGTAGACGTAGGTGAGAGGTGGTCACCCCAGGACTTAGTATTGGATCCAAGCGCTCATCTGTGTTGGTGTGAGTGCATGGCTGCCTTCCTCGTTCAGTACATACCTGTGTTCATTTTGTCAGGGGAGAGGGCTGTGCTATGCAACCATCCAGCCTAGATCTGGCCCCAGCAGCTATGGCGTGTGAGGTACTTCAGAGACAAGGTCAATAAGTGACAAATAGGCCTGGACCTTACTTTCCTTATAAGAAAATGAGAATACTTTCTGCTTCATGACATCTGTCCACTGAGCCTCTCTTACGAGGCTGTCTGCCAGAAGGCATTTAGATAAAAGGAGTAATATGGTCGAGCTTAAACAAGTCTCTGGACAGAATGTAGTAAATCCCTAGGATGTGGTAAGTGAACACCTGACAGGTGTGCTCAGGCTCAGAGAGCATATCCATCCAGACGCCACCATGTCTGCCCACCCTCCACACCATGCTTTCGTGGTTCCAGACAGTTTTGTTTGGTGATAGGAGTTTCTTGGGAGAGGCAGCTGGGTGCTGGGAATACCTGTTCATTACAGGGCTTTTCATGTGAGTCTAACAACTGAGGAGTGTTTGAGAATGCATGTGGGAAGCATTCCTAAAGCAGGTACTATACCAATGCTCAGTGTACCTCATGAGCCGGTGGTTAACATTCAAGAGTGCTCATTAGCACATGACCGCTTTCCAGTCTGCAGCCTCTCAGGTAGAGGCACGGCGGATCCCCTCTTCCTCCGCCTTTCTGGAACTGGCCAGCATTTCCTGTTTGTACACTGTACGATACACTCTTCTGCTTGCTTCCTACAAGTAGAGTGAGTGCAAATGATCACATTACGCAAAGCAGTTTTCATGTAGAAGACTCCCTTTCCCACATTCTTGTTCTGAGGACCCTGGGCTTTCTGAAAGCACTGAGCCACTTCATTTCCGTGAAATCTCCCATGGCTGTGGGAAAAACTTTCATTGCTATCTCTTGTGTGTGTACTGTCAAGATGAGGAGGCAGGTACAAACCGGATAAAATATCACTGCAAGGAGTTATCAGAAAAGGACCTCACTTGGTCATTTTTGACAGCTAATTTCTTTATACATAATGAATAGTTGCCTTGCAAAGGACCTCACTCCACAAGTACTTGCTGATAACTGTCCACCTGCCAGACACTCATGGGAGTGACTAGCCTGTCCCTTACTGTCTACAGGCTAATGCCACCTCCCGTGATCACCCTTTACCAGACAAGATTTCCTGCTTTTGTTTCCAACAGAGAAAAGTCATCAGATGGAGATTTTCTGTCTCCAGGCCAGGTACTGACAGAAACCAACTAGTAGTTTCGAGAGGGATGTGGACTAACAAAATGCAGCCTTGAGGGTGCCTGGCCTCTCATGCTGACTTAGGGGACAGGGACAGCTTCCCATAGTTGGTGACATTGAACTGAAGCCTTCTGTTTGCATGTTACCATACACAAGAATATTACTACTTTTTACTTTTTAGCTATCCTACATACTGAGCACCTCTCTTAGGCTAAGTACCACGCTTGTGCTTCAGCCCTTGAGTATTGCCCATTCCCAGAAAGTAGGAATAACTGTCCCCATTTCACAGATGAGGAAACTGAAGCTTAGGGCAGTCACAGCCAGGTACTATAGCTCAGTAGCTAAGCTGAACTGAAAATAGCTTTTTGTACAGTCCCTGGTAGGAACAGTCTGGATATCAAAACCTGGTTCTTCCCTGCTTGGTCAAAAGTATGTTGAGTATTGACTGCCTTCTTTCTCCCTCAAATTTAAGTTAGGAATATTTTTACTTAATGTTTCCTCCTTGAACTGCGGACTTTACAGGGAACAGGTATTAATACTGAGGGTCTCCCAGGAAAGAAAAAGGGTCTACTCTCATCTTTTTTCTCTCATGGTCTTCACAGGCTTAGCCAACTTTCTGTGTTTTTTTTTTTTTTAACTGTTTGCCGGGTGTCCATCCAGTATTTCTTTCTGCTTGTTCTTAGTCTAATACAGCAGTTTAGAGCTGCCAGCAAGAAAAAAGAAATCTACACTCTACCATTTATGATTTTCATTTGCATTGAGCAAAAGACCCTTTGAACCAATTGCTGACATCTTTGATGACCACCAAGGGATGCTTAGAGGGCCTGAAGAGGAGGACCAGACCTGGTGATGGTTGGTGCAAATCTACCTTTGTGGCTGCCTGAACCTTAGCTTCTATGTTAGCCATATCCAGTAGGCTCTCTCTCAACAGTTTGCCGTGTGCACCCCTGCTTACGACACGGCCTTCTCTGTCTGTCTGTCCTGTACTCTGTAGTACTCACTGACTGTCACAAGCTGTGATGGTCCCAGCTTTCCTCTTTGGACTGCAAGGGCTGCAGTACTGGAACACACTTTCGGCTTTGGTTCAGAAATGCATTTGTTTGAGACAGCTGACTAGTTAACCCATTCCAGTAGACTTTTCAGAAACTTTTCGCTTGCTCTGGTCTGTTGCCTGAGTGCAATCCTAGCTCTCAGGATACTGAAGTAGTAGCATTGCTAGGCTGCACCCAAACCTGAGCTGTGGGCTACATAGTGAGTTCCAGACCAGCTTGAGCTACAAAGGGACATCCTGTCTCCAAAAATATAAAGAAAAGGAAAAAAAAAAAAAAGGAAAAGATGTTAGGTAGGGCTGCTGCTCACATCTCTGCAGTGCCTCCTGTCCATGTCTGACATCCTCTGGGCTCTGTTTGGGTTTCTGATGCCCTGAATTTGGCACAGCTCTGCTTTGTGAGCACCTCTGATTCGAGTTCCTCCACTCTATCTGCTGGTCCTGTGCCTGGTTACCATTAGCACTTCCAGGGATGCCGTGAAAAGCAGCTCTGAGAGCCTTGAGGTTTCAGTTGCCTTTCTGCTCCTGCTTTTTTTTTTTTCTTCAGTCTCCTGGTTACACAGTAGGCCTGACAATCACATATGGGCATCTGAGTGTTAATGGAGTGTTTATTCAGATTCAAGAGGTTCAAGAAAAAGAATGATGACTTGCTGCTTTGTGTGGCATTAGTATGAATTAGATTAGAATACCAATTGCCTGGACAGTAGGATTTGAGTCTCCAATTAAAACTTTGTAAAAGGGAGGAAAAGTAACTCCTTTAATCTTTTGTGAAATCATACCAGGACCCTCATCCGAGAGACTCCTGACTAAGCTTCTAGGACTACAGACCCTGTGATCCAGACAGCTGAGGGAAGACAAAAGATTGAGATAGGACCTCAGACCCTGGGCAGAGGAGAGAAAGGATAGATAAAAGCCAGTACCTTGTGGCAACCACCTCAGGGTAATTCAAAATGCCCCCCAAATTGGTCTAATATAAATCAGGGCACCTGACTCAGAACTAGTGTATATTTGGCCAAAAGTAAGGACTATGACTCTAGGAATATGACTGCTTTGTAAAGGGCTAGCCAGACAGTAGCCCCAGCCCAAGTGTAGCCATGGTCTCCGTATGGGCAGTGTTAGCCCCTGGATCAAGGAAGCTCATGGACTTTGATGTCCTTGGTGGCACTTTGTGTGGCACTTGTGGCAGATTGCTATAGTTATTGTGTACTTTATGGTATTAGGGTTTACCATGAAATGTCACCGCAAAGCTCTGATAGTTGAAGATTCCTGTACTATTGAAGAATGATGGGATCATAGGGTGGTGACATTGGATTAATCCATTGACTTCATAGTTGAATGGACAGACCATCAGGCCTATTTGTAGGAAGCTGGGCGCTGGAGGAGTGCCCTGGGACAGGGTATATCTTATCCCCAACCCAGTCTTCTTTCACGAGGGAAGCACTCTGCCAAGTGTTTCTTTCTTTGATGTTCAGTTTTGCCTCATGTCTACAATGATGAAGCCAAACAACCATGGACTGAAGCCATGAGCCAAAATAAGTCTTTACTCTTTTCAGTTGTAGCAAGTATTTTGTCACAATAGTGGCTACTAGCACATGTGGGTAATCTTTTTCTGCCTATATGTATGTGTATAAAGGTGTTTGCTGTATATCTACATGTGTACTGTATGATCACATATTATATACATTGTACCAACTTGAGTTAGAAATAAACACTTGTTTACTAAAGAAACTGTTGTGAAGTAAACTTACCAGAGACACTCGGACACTTTTTTTCTCCTCCTGTGACAAGGGTTTCTGTAACAGAGCCCTGGCTGTCCTGGACACACTTTGTAGACCAGGCTGCCCTTAATTCAAAAAGATCCGCCTGCCTCTGCCTGCCCAGTGCTGGGATTGAAGGTGTGCAGCGCTGTTCCCAGCTTAGACACATTTGTTTACTTTGCCACTCTTTTGTTTTGTTTCCCCCTGTTTTGACACTTCTTTGTAACCCTGGCTATCCTGGAACTTGCTCTGTAGTCCAGGCTGTCCTCCAACTCAAAAATATGCCTGCTTCTGCCCGAGTTATGGGATTAAAGACGTGCACCATCACTATCCTACTCACTCAGAGACTCTTAAAGCCAAAAAGAAAACGTGTAGTGCTAGCCAGTGGCTGCCTGGGGAACTTGCCCAAATCTTATAGCCTTTTGTCTTTTATGCACAAAAACTACATCCTGGTTGTCATACTTCAGTTAGCAAAAAACAGAACTCCAAAAGCTAAAAATGCAAGGTTACTATGTTTAGGGACTTTCCTGGAACTCTGGGTCAGGTCTTTGATGGATTAGGTCTTCGTTGTGTTTTGCAGATGTTGCGGTGTGCATGCTGGATTTTAAGGTCAGAATGGCGCCTCTAATGTGGCGTCAGTAGTGCTGCGTCTGGGGCCCATTACAAAGCACAGTCCCGAATGCTTTGCAGGTTTTGTATGAATTGGGGAAGCTTGGGTGAAGACTGCTTTAATATTGACAGATGTCTGATGTGTCTCAGGAGGAACCAAATACTCATTTATCTTAGCATGTGGAGCTGTTGATTAGTAAAACCTTTATAACATTCATATGGAAAAAGTGTTAGCCAATGGCCCTGATAGCTCTATGTGGTGTCTTGGAATTTCAATAGGCAACTCAAACAGTAATAAGAGAATGGATTGGGAGCTGAAGTTATAGCTCAGTAGTCAAGTGCAGGCCTAGCATGAGCAAGATCCTAGGATCCCATCCCTAGTTTCCTAAAATAAGCTGGACAAACATAAACGGGACAAATATTTATAAGCACAGGTGAGAAGGAGAGAACTAAGACATGTGACATGTTGATTGCTGAATATAAGTTCAAGTCCTCTGGGGAATTTCTAAAATGCAAAGAACAAGCTACCTAGATTGATGACTGTGTCCTCGATATTTAGAATTCTAGTTAGCAAGTGTAGTGTTGTTTGTAAGGAATATAAAAATAAGTTGCGCCAAGTAAATTTAGGAGGTTTTCAGGAGCCAAGGGCATGCTTCAGTTGGTGAAGTGCTTGCTAACATGAAAGCCTGTTCCCCAGCACCCATGTAAAATGTGGGACATGACAGCATGTGCTGTAATCACAGCATGAGGGTTGCAGAGGGATCCCTGCTGTCCAAGCAGCCCAGCCCCCAGTCCCCGTGAGAGATCGGTCTCAAAAAGAAAAGAGACTGTTCCTGATGAGTGATAACCAAGTTGACCTCTGCCTCCACCTACGCATTCACACACATGCACACACACAAACATGCACGCACACACCAATAAATTTGTGTTCAGTGCACATGGAGGCCAGAAGATGGTGTTGGATCTTCTGGAAGAGCAGCCAGTGCTCTTAATCACTGAGCCATCTCTCCAGCTCAAAAGAATCTATTTTTGCCAGTGGTGGCAAACATTCAGGGAGGCGGGGGCAGGTGGATTGCTGTGAGTTCAAAGCCAGACTGGTCTAGAAAGCAAGGACAGCCTAGGCTACAGAGAAACCCTATCTTGAAAAACAAAAACAATCGATTTTTATGAGAAAGCTAAAAGGGAAAGGGTATGAGTAGTATGGGATTGTATGGGTCTGGAAAGGAAGCTCACCAGTTAAGAGCACATCCTGAATTTGGTACCTGGCACCCACATTGGGCAGCTCAAAACTGTGTGTTAACACCAGCCCTAGGGGATCTGATTCCTTCTGGCTGCTACAGATACTATCCTTATGTACAAAAACACACAACAGACACAATTATACATATCTAGGAATTAAAATAAGGGGCCGGAGAGATGGCTGGCTCAGTGTTTAAGAGCATTTGTTGTGATTATAGAGGACTTTGGTTCAGCTCCCAATATTCACACATTGGCCAACAGACAACTGGTTCCAGTCCCAGGGGACGGAGTTTCTGATCTCTGTGAGCAACAGACAGGCATGTGATATAAGTATGCACACATTCAGGCAAAACAGCCGTACACAGAAATAAATGTAAAATTTTGTATCTTGTTTTAAAGCGATAAGCATTGCAGGTAGAAATTCTGTATACCTATGTTTACCAACACAAGGACTTGAGAGAGAGAAAAGTACCGGCAAATGGGAGAACAGTAATTAACAGGGTTTGTGGTGGGAAAACAGTGCCGCTGCATAAACACGTTAAGTGATACTAAAATTGTCATTGGAGTGCATGGTTCCACACTTTGCTTCCTCCCTCGGGACGTCCAGGCGCGGCTGCACACCAACTGGGGAGGATAAAGCAGAGCCCAAATGAGGGAGTCAGCAGGATTCTAGTAGAGAGGGTGATAGCCACCCAGGGGCTGCTGCGGTTTCCCTTTGGAGCGTCCAAGCACTGGAGCATGCAGGCACCAGAGGCAAAGGAACAAAGCCTGGATGGGGCAGGCGGGTTGGAGGGTCCCAGCCCGGTGGTCCATGTCCAGAAAGAGAAAGCCTTCCCCGAAGCCATTCTTCAAGTGTTCCAGTCTTTTAGCTCAGGGCTCTTCCAGTGAACGCGGGGTCTATGAACCTTGGAGTGGGAAGGGATTCTGGGGTGGGTACAGCACACACCAGTGTTTGGGCTGGGATGCTAGCGATGCCTTATTTACGTGGAGCGGAATTACAGGTGACAGGTTATGTGACTACTATGGGAATTGCGGAGGAAGTGTGTCACGACTGTGTGCACCAAGCCATGCTGGCACAGAACAGGGAATGCGACTTCTGAGGTTAGGACACATCTCTGCCTCACTCTAGCTCCATGCCAGATTCCCTGGTGTCACGATCCACAGGCCCCACCAGAGTGTTGTGAAGGACAGAAGTCAGGGGGGCAGTGATGGGTGTCACCTAAGGGTCTGGAGATCTGGAGTTTAGATGCCTTGAAGGATGGAATTAAAAGTAGGTTTAGGGCAAAACGAAATTGGCAGAAGGGGACATGCCGTTAGATGAGAGGTGGCCAGACATTGGTAAGTGTGACAGGGTCTCAGCAGAACTTCACCATGAAGACTACTTAGAAAACATCAAAAGTCGGAGACTCGGGATCATGATTAGGACTAAATATGTTGGCGGTATTCGGGTAAAACAATCGTGAAATCAGATGGGGAAAAAAAAACTGAATAAGAAAGCGCCTAGAGGCACTTTGGTTTGGTTTTGGATTTTGGTTTTTCAAGACAGGGTTTAACCTTGTAGCTCTCGCTGTCCTGGAACTCGCTCTGTAGACCAAGCTGGCCTTGAACTCAGAGATCTGCCTGCCTCTGTTCCTGAGTGCTGGGATTAGGCGTGCTGCTGCCACCGCCGCCCAAAGCAGCTGAGAAAGAGCCCCTTTCGGAAGAAGACATCAGCAATCGAGAGAGGATCCAGGCAGAGGGCTGAAGAAGTGAAACACTAAAGGAGGGAAATGGAGACGTAAATAGAGCCATCTACCCTCCCCATCAGGCTTCATGGCG
The DNA here is from genome assembly GCA_028658305.1 of Pachyuromys duprasi. NCBI lineage: Eukaryota > Metazoa > Chordata > Mammalia > Rodentia > Muridae > Pachyuromys > Pachyuromys duprasi. The sequence continues at coordinate 18,286,229 of CM053752.1, forward strand.
CCCAAGAGGTCCCATTTAGGTCGCTTGGCAGGTAGAGCAGACTTGGTTGTCTTCTCTGAGTCCTGCTTTTAATCTGTCGTCTCGGTTGACAGATGACATTTGCGAGTGTTTAGTCTTAGCATTTCCACCCCATGGGAGAAATGTTGGAGAGAGAAAATACTGCTAAAGGAAGCCATCAGTTGTTAGTAACCTAGGAGAGTAGGAAGCCAGGCTGTGAGAGGGGTCTGGAAGGCGCCAGTTGCTATGGAATTAACTCAAGGGAAGACACACTTGGCCACTGTGTTCAGGAAGAGAAGGTAGTGAGTTGCGGTAGTCTCTTGCCACAGATAGCATCTGAACTTGCAGAGACCGCAACAGGCCAGCCAAAGAGTGCCTCAGGCCAAAGAGCAGCTGGCTAGCTGGGCCGTGGAGAAAACAGCAGCATGGGGTGAGTAATGGGGGAAAAGGAGGGCTGAGGATGAAGATGAGTACAGAGCCTGGAAGAGTCACCGTGTGAGCCACTTAGAAGAGTGAGGATGGTGGCCAGGAGTGATTGAAGTTCCGTGAAGTGCTGTGTTGCTCGGCCAAAAATAAGGGCTTTGGACTAGACTGATGAAAATCTACTCAGCCGGGGACTGGGGATGTAGCTCAGAGGTAGAGCGTATGTCTAGTATGTGTGAGGGGCCTGGGTTCAGACCCTGGTGCCACAAAAAGAACAGAAAGAAAAAGAAAAGAAAGAAAATGCCTGTGAATGTGATAGACAGTAGGTAGGGTTGATGAAAGCAATGTGTGCTTACAGCACCAATGAGGGCCCAGAGATGTTTCAGTGGATAAAGGCCCTCGCCACTAAGCCTGAAGATCTGATTTCAGTCACTGAAAGCCATTTGGTAGGAGGAAAGAACAAGTCCCAAAAGTTGCTCTCTGGCCTCCACAGCAGTCTGTCGCACACCCCAAATGCAATTTTTAAAGCACCGGTGATTCAACTACAGAATTCACAGACAGCTAACAGCCGGAAGAACAGTGAGTGGGAATGTGTGGGTTAAGTGACTTTTCACTTTGTGGAGAGGGGATGCGGACAGCATGTAGGAGAACAGGGCCAGAGAGGTGTCCCACTGGGCTGGAAGAGTGAGGGGGAAAAAGATGGGCCAAGTAGTTAAGTTAGGGGAGAGCTGAGGAGAGAAGCAGGTACTATATGAAAGGGCAAGGAGCAAGCAACATTGCATGGGAAGGACAGAGGAAGTTAGTAGAGATGGGAGAACACGGCTCAGCCCCGCTAGAACTGGAATGTGCTTAGGTGGGAGTGTGCTTAGCATATAGGCCAGTACTCGAGTTCCACCCTGAACGAAGAGACCTTACACTAACTTCCTACCTTGCCCATCCCTGCAGCTGTCTCCTTATTACTGGTCCCCTGTTGGGTTTTCTTATTGTCGTTTTGGGGTTTTTGCTGTGTTGTTGGTTTGTTTTTGTTTTTTTGAGATAGGGTTTCTCTGTGTAGCCCTGGCTGCCCTAGAACTCATTCTGTAGACCAGACTGGCCTCAGACTCAGAGGTCCGCCTGCCTCTGCCTCTGCCTCTGCCTCCTGGGGGTTGGGATAAAAGGTGTGCGCCACCACTGCTCGGTTTGATCATTGTGTTTTTAACAGTTTGTAAAATTGTGTCTTCTAGGCTATAGAAACTCCATTTCAAAACTGATAGTAATTCCAGGCTTCCATCTAACATCTTCAGGGAAGAGCTGGGGACTTACAGGTCATGAGAGTGGTCAGGGATGTTTTTATTCCTCTGGAGAAACAGAGGCTCAGTGCCCAGTCAGCAGGAAACAGTCACCAAAGATGGAAAGCTGTTCACCTATGGCTTCTTAAAGCTGAGGACTGACTCACTGATGTGTACTGGGTTTGCGTTTTTGAACAGCACTAGTGGCCTTGGCTGACAGCTATTAGGCTTCTCCACCACGGCTGACTGCTGTCTGAGCCAGCCGGTGGATGGGAGGGAAGGCAGGGATCAGCACTGAGGCTCTCTGGGTCTGAGGTGGGTCGCATTGTACACTGGCGTCAAAGGTCTGGCCCAAAACCTGCAGGGATCCACATCACCTGCTCACAGTCCCCGCCTGTGCCTTCCCTCATGGGAAGGTCAGGTTCTCCTCATTCCTCTGTGGTCCTAAGCAGGGGCCCTGAGGACCCAGTGTCAAGGTCTTAGCCTGAAGCCAGCCAGGACGCCCTGTGCAGGCAGAGCTGTGAAGAGGACCGGGGCTCGTCACAAGGAAGCGCTGTTCACACAGCACACCAGTCCCCTGTCCCCCCTGAGACATTCAAGGGAACTTTGTGCAAATGCCTCTCACAGGACGCCAGACGGAGCATGCGTGTATAAACACCACACAAATGCTTGGTGTCCAGGAAGATCAGAAGAGAGCATTGGATCCCTTGGAACTGGAGTTCTGGGTGGTTGTGAGCCACCCTTTGGGTGCTAGGAACCAAACCCAGATTATCTGGAAGAGCAGCCAGTGCTCTTAAATACTAAGCCTCCTTCCATCCCTACTTCAAGCAGCTTTACAAAGAGGATTCACATCTTTCCACATCTCTGTACCACCTGGAAAGTGTGTCCATTGGGAGGTGGAGTCTTGGTGGGAAGGCCTTGATTGAGCATTACTGTAAACTCTGAATAATGCACAGCAGGAAGGTGACTGTCATAAACTATGTTGTGAAGGGAGTGTGACCCTTTAAGGACAGAAGGCATTCTCTGGTAGTAATGTGGGGACGTCCCAGTAACTGACCGAAATGCTGTGATGTGTCTTGTAGGGAATGAAGATTGACATAATTCCACATTTCTGCCCGAGCCCAAAGGAACACAGAGCAAAGACAACTGTGCCTGGTTGGAGTTTTTCCATTGTGGCACACACAGGCTTCTGGGAGGCCAGTCTGAAAGAGGACGCATGCTCTGAGCTGACCAGCTAACCCAGCCAGAGGAAGCTAGCTGCCTGTCTTTCCCCATGTGGGAGCGGCGGGGTGAGGGGCCGCCACTGATGATATTGATAGAGTTTTAATGTTGATTCGTACCTGTATGTTTTCCTTTCTACCAAAAAATTCAAATGCAATCATCTACTTAGTGATTTATGTATTTATTGTACGTGGAGGGTGAGTGTGAGTGTGTGCATGCCACAGCGTTCACATGGACAGAGAACAGTGAGCAGCAGTCAGCTCGCTTCTCCTACTGTGTGGCGCCCGGGATGGGGCTCAGGTCCTCACTCTTGGTGGCAAGTGCCATCTCACTGGCCCATCACCTGTACATGTTCTTTAATGAAGTAACTGTTCAAATATTTTGCCCTTTATATATTATATATATGTTTATATGTTTACATGTAAATAAGCATGTATATATTATATATTTATTATATACGCTATATACAATAAACAATAGACACAATATATTCTATATGTTTACATATAAATAAACATTAATATATAACATTAATGTATACAATATATCACATATATTGTATATTTACATATAAACATGTAATATGCTATATTATAACACATATAAGCATATATATATATATATATATATATATATATATATAAACAAAAATTTTGTTTGCCACAGAATTTTGAGAATTATGTACTCTGGTATAAATCCTTATGATTTATCTTCTTGTTTTCTTAATACCCACGGGGGACAGGTGACCTATAGTCTCCTCTATAAGTTACATATTTCCATACTTAGATCCATGATCCTCTCAAATTTAAGGCCTTTTTTGTGGGTGTGGACTCTTGTTGTTTTTGAGGTGGGTGTTTCACATATTTGTCTAAATTCTATACTGAAGCAATCCTCCTGCCCCAGACTCCTAGCAAGCTGGAGTCATAGGCAACACACTCTCATGCCGACTCTTAAATTTGGGGCAGGGTCATGGGGTGGGAGGCTTCCAGACAGGGTTTCTTGTAACACAGCTGTGGCTGTCCTGGAACTCACTCTGTAGCCCAGGCTGGTCTCAAACTCAGAGCTCCGCTTGCCTCTGCCTCCCAAGTGGTGGGATTGCAGGCGTGTGCCACCGCGCCCAGCTTCTCTTAAGTTTTTCTCTTTACAGTTATTAGGTGATGAGTCGACCTTGAGTTCTCATTTATTTCTTTCCCCACAGACATCCAGTTCTTACAGCACCATTCATTGAGTCATCTTGGGGCCGTCATAAAAATCAACCAAACTGCCATGCTAACTGTTTTTGGCCTTTAATAGCTCATTAAATTTTTAACTGACTTTTGTGGTCAACCCCTATGGCAGCCACCTCCCTCTCCAGTGTTCTGCCCATGGTGAAAAGCTGTGTCCCAGTTCTCTACATTCAGCTTACTTGGTTACCTAGCAACCTCTGCTCTCGAATAGGCTCAGGAAGTTATGATCTTGAAGATTATGTAGCATTTTCTCTTTATTGCATCAGGAGTGATGTTCCTTACACTTTTATTTTTTTTTAAAGGTTTAAAATATTTTGTGCCTGTGTATGTGTGCATGTGTTTGTGCACCAGTGAAGGCAGTGTCTGAGGAGTCCGGAAGAGGGTGCTGGATCCCCTGAAGCCGGAGGGAGTTACAGTCTGGAGCCTCCTGATACGGGTGCTGGCAACTGAGCTGCAGTCCTCTGCAAGAGCAGTATGTGCTCTTAGTCATCTCTCCAGCTCCAACAGCAGGGTTGGCCTGGATTGGATGAAACTTCATATTCAGTTCTCTTTAAGCAACTTTTCCTTTCTTAAAAAAAAACAACATTTTTTTCAATTTCATGCGCATTGGTGTTTTGCCTGCCTGTGTGCCTGTGTGAGTGTGGGGATCCCCTGCAACTGGAATTGCAGACAGTTGTGAGCTGCCATGTGGGTGCTGGGAATTGAACTCGGGAAGAGCAGCTGGCGCTCTCGGTCACGGAGCCAGCCCTCCAGCCCTCCTGCTCAGCTCTTATCTGGAAAGAATTCAGCTGAGAGAAACGAGTTCCACAGAAGTTTATTGAGCAAATTATGCTAAGCAAGCTCTCCAGACAGACTGCAGAGGGCCATGCTGGAGTGTTCCAGCCACAGCGTCACTGGCGGCTTTTGAAGCCATCTTATAAATATTTATAAGGCGTGAGGCATATTCATGAGGTAATGTGATCCTTTTTCCCTTTCAAGTCAAAGGAACCTGGAAGTGCCTTTTAGGGCATGTTTCCACGAAGCTCTTGAAAAGCCTACAGATGGGGGTGGAGGGGTGTCAAAGGTAAATACAGACATGCAGGGAAGCTGGAAGGAGACCCTTCCTTAGCACTATGCTTACAACTGGGAAAGGGATCTGAGGCCTTAGTTTTTGATCCTGAGGCTTCCCTGCATCCTTCACAGTTAACTCCCGGTCTAAACAGCAGACCTGGCCATGATCTCTTCTCCTCCTCCTCTTCTTCTTCTTTAGTTAACACGTATTGCAGGCCTGCCTCAAACTATGTAGCCAAAGTTGATCTCGTGCTCCTGATCCTCCACTTCCCAAACACAGAGATTAAAAGGCTGTGCCCCCGTGCCTGGCACAGCTGTTTTCCAGTCTCACTTCATACCTAACTCCTACAAATCACCCTACAAATGACCTCCCACAAATGACTGAAGAGGAAGCTCCTTCAGGGGATGAGGTTGTCTGTGGAAGAAATGACTGCATGGGTTGCCTAATCTTGGAAAAGGTCCAGCTCTGGGTGATGAATGCACAGCCTGAAGGGATCTAGCAGGCCCGGGCATGGCAAACACGGCACTGTCAGGCTCTGCCCTTCCCTCTCCTCTCCTCCTTGCTAAAAACCGTTAGATTATATTCCTAAAGCTAGCCATCAAGGTCTGTTCCCTTATTTGGCTGCTTCCTCCTCCTGAGGCTGACCACCAAGATTCAGCTATCAAAGCTCCCGCCCTTTGGCTCACCTAATTAATATGTCCAATCAAACCAAATCATCCTAACATGGGGTTTCCCAATTCCCCTTAAACTGCTATTTGTCTATGGGCCATGGCTATCTCCTCTCTATCCAGAGGCAGCCCTTTGTCCCTCTGGGGCAAATGCCCCTTTCCCCTCTCCCTTGTTCCTTTCCTCTTCTCCCTAGCCCTCTAGTCTTTGTCTCTTATTCCCTGCCCTTTGTCCCTCTGGGGCAAATCTTTATGCTGAGAACTTGGTGTGCGTCCAGTGCCAGTTCCAGCCCTTTCACAGCCTGTGTGAGGCCACAACTTCCCCGATTCCCAACTTACACAGCAAGGCCCTTTCCAGAACATCCCTGAAGCTGCAGTGCTTCAGGTCAACATATTTGTCCTCCAACTCCCTCGCACAGGTGAACGCTAGGAAGCGGCTAAAGCCGCCTGGCTGGGCAGCAGCCAGCTTATAGGGAACAGAAGCTGAGGCACTGCACTTGACACCAGAACCTGTTTTTCTTCTACTGTGCCCCACCGGAGGCCATGTTTGCTCTAGGATGACCCTTGTAAAAGGAGCACCTGCTCCCTGAGCTCAAATCTTCTAGCTACTAATGTTATCCAAGGCTTACATGGAGCCCCAAAGCACCAAACACAGTCATGTTTCTGGTCTTTCTAGACTTCTCAGTTCTGATCGTGACAGACAGAATGTTTGGCCTAGAGGTGAGCACTGTCCATTAACAGAACAATGTATAATTACAAGATTACCAAACCGGTATGGCACCGTGCAGACCTGTACTCCGAGCACGCAGAAAACTTTGAGGCAGGAAGCGCTCTAGTTCAAGTCCAGCCTGGGACTGCACAGTGGGTGTTAGGCCACCCTGGGCTTCACAGAGTGGAGAGAGGATAAAATAAAACAGCGGTTTACAGCACAGATATTCGTTCAGGCCTTAGCTGAGAAAGAGTGCAAACAGATGTTCCTCTAATACTTCTCTCCAAGATCCCAAGAGAACGGAACCCAGCCACCCTGAGGGCCAGGGGAAGAGCCAGCAGCGGGATGCTGGCGAGCCCGGTGGGTACCGGCGATGCTCTCTACTCAGAACCTGGGGTTTCTACCCACACCGCGAGACCCTGACTATTGCTGAGAGCTGAGGAATGACCGCAGGAAGGGTGGGAGGTTGGGGAGGGTTAGCTGGGAGAACGTCCGCGCATGCGCCTGCCGCGCCCGGCTTTGAGGTTGGAACCGGGAGGAGCCTGAGGCCCTGCAGGAGCTCGGAAGTGAGGAAAAACAGCGCGTGCGCCCGCTTGTGGGCGGAGCCTGGGCGCGGCAGGGGCGGGGCCGAGCGTGACGACAGCCCCGCCCCTCGGTCTCCGGGAGGCGGCAACCGCTTCTCCTCGTCTCTTCCCGGTTGTCGGGGACTGCCGCACCTCGGTTCTAGGTGACCATGGGGGACCCCAGCAAGCAGGACATCCTGGCCATCTTCAAGCGCCTGCGCTCGGTGCCTACTAACAAGGTAACGGCCGCAGGCGGACTAGGGACCCCGCGGCCCACTGGACCCCGCTGTGGCCGCGGCCGTGGGAGGAGCCGCCCGGCCTGTGACACGTCGCACTGTGGGCCCGGCAGCCGCCGCTCCCCAACCTTTGCCAGCAAGGGACGGAAGAGGGGATGCACATCAGGGGTTTAGCGACGAAGCACGGGGTCCTGCGAGCGCCTCGCCAGAGGCCCTGGGGCGCAGGGAGGACTTGGGACACGGGCATCTGGGGGTTGTCCCCACCAAAGGGCAGAGCACTTCAGGAAACAGAAGATCGGGGCATGGACATCTGGGGTGTCCAACATCAGAGGGCAGAGCTCCTGAACAGGGAGTTCTGGGGCATGGACAGTTGGGGTGGCTGGCACTGGAGGCCAGACCGTCTGGGGTAGACAGAGGACTGGGGCATGGACATCTGGGACAGGAGACCAGTGCATCTGGGGGGCAGAGAAAGGACTAGGGTATGCCTCTCTGTGAATGCCCATGATCAGAGGCCAGAGTACCCAGGGGCTCAGAGAGAGGGCTGGTTCATAGCATTTGGGGGTGCCTAGGTCTGGGGACCAGAGCACCGTGACCCAGAAGCACAGGTATGGTGGGGTGGAGGGAGCAGGGAGTGGACGTGTGTCAGTGCATTGGGTTGGCTCTTGAGAAGGCTGCAGAGGCATGGCTTCATTCCATCTGGCCTCTGAGCTGAGGGTGAATACTTCAGCCACCTAGACCCAGGGTCTCAGGTCTAGGGGGTCAGAACTCTAAGCAGCGCTGGGAAAGAAGGACTTTTCCCCCACCATGGACCTTGTCTTGTGCGTTCTTCGGGGTTGGGGACCTGTTGGAGCCTGGTCCCCACTGTCCTTTGGTGGCAGCCTGTTTCTCCGTCCGGTAAAGCTAAGGTTCTCTGCCGTGGCTGCCACCCACTAAGGTTTATCCCCCTGGAGGTTGAAGTCTGCCCCTCCAATTTTCTTTTGCCCTAAGTGTCTTCACCTCCCCCCCCCCGTACCTCGTAACTTTCAGCATGTGGCTGGCAGTGTTATGAGGCACAGGGTTAAGGCGACGGCTTCCCTAGGATGACGGAGTAGGGTGGAAGCTGTTGAGGACAAAGGGCTGCCGTGTCACTGTGGACTCTTGCTGTGTCTCCACCCCCCTGGAGTTCAGTCCCGTCTCCACCTTCACCTCCGAGGAAACATCTGTTAACGGGCACAGCCACGAGTCCTGAATGGATGGCATAGAAAGTTCCAGGGCTTTACAGAAGTCGGGCGTTTTAAGCCTTGATGGTGGAAGGGAGCCATAAATTTTTATAGCCTTCTCATGGAGGAAATGGTTAATGGGGGTGATCATATCTGGTGGGTGCAAGAAAGAGGAGACAGTGCCTCCAGGCACTGTCCAGGGTCTGGTGCTTTACTATTTTCTTTTCAAATTTAGATAGATCTGTGTATAGCAAGGGCTTGCATTTTACCACACACAAGATTAGATCTGCAGCTGGCAGGGTGGAAAAACACATATGCTACTACTTTCTCTGTGAGCCACGTCAGTATGTACTCTTTGAATTCATCAAAAAGGCACTGCCAGATAAGAAAAGAAAAGGCAAGAAGCCACAACAAAAAGGGATGGTGCTCCTTTTAAATAAAAAAGTGCCGTTGATACCAAGAGACACTTTTAAGGACCCCACGTGGCCTTGCTTTCATGTTAAAATTTATTTGGGCATGGTAGCATATGCTGTAATTCCAGCACTTGGGAGGTGAAAGCAGGAAGATCAGGGGGTCAAGGGCAGCCTCAGCTACATAAGCAAGTTCAAGGCCAGCCTGGGCTATATTAGACTCTCTCTTTAAAAAAATTAGTTATTGTCCAGGTGGGCCTGAGGGCACATGCCTATAATCCCAGTGCTTGGGAGACTTAGGCAGTTGGATTTCCAGTAGTTAACGGCCAGCTTGAGCTACACAGAGGGTTTTTGGTTGGTCTGTGTTAGAAAGTGAGACCTGCCTCAAAATGTACACACACACACATACACACACAGTCGTGTGTGCTTTACTACCCTGAAGCAGATCCCTTGTTCACTTAGCACTTTATTTTCATCGACTGGAAATGTGGATGTGATGTGAACTGGATCTAACTGGAAGGATCATTATAAAGATCAGATTAGAAGATCCAAGAAAAGCCTGGCTGGACACGAATCTGCATGGACGCAGCCAGTTTTCCACTTTTTTCTGAAGAGCGCACCTGTGGAAACTCTAGATTGTGTAATACGATTTCTGAAGCAGGATTCCAGGAGCCTCAGGTTATGTCTCTGGGCACTTGGCTGTCCTTTTTGGTCTTGGCTTGAAAACATTGCTGGTTGGATGGCTTGAAGCCATGACCTGAACAATGGTGAAAGCTAGTTTGGTTTTTTCGGTTGGTTGGTTTGGTTTTTGTTTTGTTTTGTTTTGTTTTGTTTTCGAGAAAGGACTTCTCTGTGTAGCCCCAGCTGTCCCGGAACTCGCTCTGTAGACCAGGCTGGTCTCGAACTCACAGAGATCTACCTGCCTCTGCATCCTTAGTGCTGGGACTAAAGGACCACTGCTTGGCAAATAACTGAATTAAAGGCGTGTGCCACCATGCCCTGCTGATGAAAACTAATTTTAAAGCCTAGAAGGACTGGGCAACAATAGGCCCCCACCCTTTTGGTGTACTACTGGGGTTTGAACCTGGGACCTTGTGTATTCTAGACAAGTACTTTATTATTAAGCTATATATTTAGCTCTTTTTTTTTTTTCAAATAGGCTTTGTCTGTGTATCCCAGGCTAGCTTTGAGCTCACTATATAGCACCAGGCTGGCCTGGAATTTTGCAATCCCCTAACGCAGCTTTCTGAATGACAAAATTAGAGATGAGGATGGCTTCAATCCATCCAGTCATCATGCCTAGAGTAACAACATTTTTTTTCAATGCTTAGGTTGGAAGCATTAGGTTGGGGCTTTAATGGGGCTGAAGGCCTGATACACATCACACCTTTAATTCCAACACACGGAGGGAGAGGCTTCCAACACCCGGAGGGAGAGGCCGGACAGTCAGGAGTTCAGCGCCATCTACAACTGCAGAACAAGTGTGGTCGAGGCTGAGTTACAGGAGACCTTGTCTAAAAAGGGGGAGAGGTTGTAAAAATGGAGCCCCAAAAATATGTTAAGTCAGAAAAGGCAAAAGGAAAGCAGCTGGCTGTACTTTGCCTGGAATCCACTGTCCAGATCCCCTTAGAGAGGATAACAGTCTGCCTCAGCTCACAGGTGTCTTCTGTGCTGGGCTGCCCCTCAGGGTTCAGACCCTCAGTGCTCCGGGGCTGGGGAAAGCATTGAGGACACTACCCCTACTGACTGATTGACCAGGCTGGTGTCTCCAGGGAGCCTGCCGTAGGGGACAGAAAGTGGAAGAGGCAGGGCTGGAGAGGTGGCTCTGCAGGGAGAGCAGGCACCTGCTGCTCCTGCAGAGGGACTGAGTGAGGTTCCCCGCACCCATCCCAGGTGGCTCACAAGCGCTCATAACTCCAGCTCCAGGGACTTCGATGCCTCTGGCCTCTTCGGGCAGCTGAACGTATGCACACATGCGCGCGTGCACACACACACACACATGTTTAAAAATAAGATAAATATTTTAAAAAGCTGGGGGAGGCTGGAAAGATTGGCCAGTGGTTGAGAGCGCTATTGCTCTGACAGAGGGCCTGGGCTTGGTTCCCGGCACCGACCTGGTTGCTCACAGCCATCCATAACGCCAGCTCCCTCTTCCGGCATCTGTGGACATAGGCACACATGTGGTGCACAGATATCCATAGAGAAAACACACGCAAATAAGTAAAATACTTAGAGTAGATGAAGGACTTGATGACGGCATGCTCCTGGTGTTGAGATGGTGAAATGGCATGTTCCAAGGGCACAAACCGCTTAGGGTCCAGTTCCTACCGCTTTGGTTTTGTTGTGTTGTGTTAGGTACCCCAGGCTGGTCTGAAGTTCTCTGTGTAACTGGAGCACCTTGACCTTCTGATGCCATTGCTTCTACCTCCCAGGCATGCCCCACCATTCCTTCTCCGGTTCCTGCTTCCCAGCTGTGATGCCTGATTGAGTCCTTATTCCCTCTAAAGTGATGGCAAAGGCTTGCTATTATTTTTTTTTTTAAGATTTATTTCTTTTACATATGAGTGCTCTATCTGCATGTGCACCTGCATGCCAGAAGAGGGCATCAGAGCCCAGTATAGATGGTTGTGAGCCACGTGTGGTTGCTGGGACTTGAACTCAGGACCTCTGGAAGAGCAGACAGTGCTCTTAACCGCCATCTCTCCAGCCCCATCAGCTATTAATTTGTGAAATGCAGAAAATGGAGGGGTTATGCCCTTTTTTGAAAAGCATCAAGAGTGTAAACATGGGACTGTAGAACGTTCAACCTGCCTCAAAGGCCACCAAGGTGGCAGGGGATTTCCCTGGCATCAGGGTCAGAGGGGCTGCTGAGGTGATGACCCCCTTCCTACAGGTTTCTTCGAAGGTACCACATTAGCTGTCACCACTTCTGTGAGAAAATTCTTATCATCTGGCCTAATCCAGTCAGCTGAAAGCGGTTTCTTTTTCACCTCCCTACAAACTGAGTTCTCCTTAGAAAACCCCTACTTTTGCTTGGGATGACACATCAAGGCACAGCGCAGACCCCATTTCGTGATGTCCAGTCCTGTCCTGCCGTAGCCAGCCTTGCCACCACTCAGGCTTGCTGCTCAGCTTGCCTGCCCCGGCTGCCACCTCTTTCCAGGGCGTAGGGAACCTCATCTTCCATGCTCACCTAAAGCCACTCGATCACGTAATGAGCTGTCTCACCCACTAGACCGTGGGCGCACCCGGTGCCCCCTCCCCCCAAGAAACGCCGTTGCCCCGGCACTGTTTAATGTCTGTGCCCGTCTCTCCCCACACAGCCAGCGCCTCCCAGGCCAGGGCGTGCCTGGCAGAGACCAGGTAACAGTGCACTGCCGGAGTCTGCTGGAGTCTGTGGTGCCGTCCACTCCTCTGCACCTTGGCTCCTGACGGTGTCTGACACGTTGCCGGCAGTCAGAGGGCACCACAGTGAGTCACTGGCCGGCTGCTCTCCGTGCCCGCTGTCACCCCACACCCACGTCGCACCGCAGATCAGAGGAGGCCAGCGTGGCGGCGGCTTTCAGCAGCCTGTGGTTTCCCTTGTCTTGTTTCCCCGAGGCCAGAAGCAGCTCTTTCCTGAGGGTAGTTTTCACTTTATCAAATGTATCTAACATGAGCAGGGTTCTGAGAAAAATTAAATACAATTTTCCTGTTGTGGAAATTGTGTAATCCCTGCTCTGATTTGAATTAACTATAAATATTAAATTTCATGGAAGGCACTATGTATTTATTTTGTGGCGGTGGGGTCACGTGGTCTGCACTCCACAGCCTCCTAGTACAGGTCAGAGGACAACTGAAGGGATTCATTTCTTTCCACCCACCAGGTAAAATCTGGGAACTGAGCTCAGGTCATCAAGCTTGGCAGCACTCACCTTGATCCAGTGAGCCCTCTCAGTGGCCCAGCCCTGGGTATCTCTAAGCCCCTTTGTGCGTGTGTTATGAAGGGTGTGTTCTCTCATCATCGGAGGGTCTGCTGGCAGTTTTGGGGCTGGCCAGAAGCTGGTGTGCTGTTTACTTGGCTAACAAAGGTTTACTGAGCGCTAATGAGGAAGGACTACCTGATCAAGGTCCGTTGGAGCTGAACACCCAGAGCTGTTCAGCCAGCACCGAAGCAGCTGTGCTAACACCGAAGCAGGAGATGACCAGAAAGGCTCATCCTGGGGAGAGCTCTCGGTGCCCACAGAGAGAAGGACACATTCTGTTGGCGTGAGCTGGGTGTGCTGTGTATGTGACCTGGAAAAGCAGAGGGGGATGTGCCATGCCTCAGAGAGGAGCATTGGAGTAACCCCCAAATGGAGCATCTTCCTTCCGTGGGCATGCTCGCCTACGTGGGTTCTGAGGTCTGGAGCAGGGAGTGATCAGCTGGGCAGCTGTGTTGGACCTGCACAGCCACCGTCATCTGAGTGGAGTGGGCCCTCAGTCACTGCATCTGGTGGGATGGGCAGGCCTCTACCCTCCAAAGGCAGCTTGGCTGGGGCCTCACCCAGCTCCTGGCCACCCACATGAGCCTCTCCCCAGGGCAGACTGAGTGCCCCTGAGAAACTGTAGCTGGTTTTCCCCAGAGTCAGTGACCCAGGGACAAGGAGGCCATGGTGTCTTCGTCTCACCTCAAAAGTGATAGGTCATCTCTCCCACCTTGTTCTACAAGGCACCTTGGTAAAGTAAAGGCGTGAATATTAGGAGGTGAGGGGTGACTGGGCATCTGACAGACACAGGAGACTCACACCCAGGAGGCTGCCACGGGGGATACAGCCACTGTCCATACTGTGATGGTGTGGGACAGGCTGTCCCTCAAGGGCCACGGTCCTCACCAGCATGCGCTTACGTGCTAAGGGTCCCCACTGAGTGTTCAAAGGTGAGCTGTGTTTGAGATGGATGTATATTCTCTTCATTGTATTTAATTAATGTAGTTACAATCACTGTTATTATAAAAGAAATTTGAGATTTTGAAATCCTAGGTGACACCCTTTCTCTTCCTCTTTGTGTAGGCCCATGTGTGCCAGTGGATAGGCACATGTGTACTCTGTGTGTGTACATGCATGTGTGTTTAGGCCAGAAGCCATTCCTCACATGCCGTCCACCTTGTTTCTTTGAGGCAGGTTCTCTTACTGGCTCGGAACTTGGCAAGTAGGTGATCTGTCTGTCATTGAGTCCCTAGCCACATGCCACCAGCTGCCAGCTCTCGTGCTCCCTGCCCTCCCCGGTAGGCTCAAGGGATGGACCCACAGGTCTTCGTGCTGGCAAGGCCAGCGCTTGGTGGCCTGAGAGTTTCCCTGGGCTCTGGTGACACGTTCCGGAACCGCCAAGGCTTACAGGGTGACAGCTGCACCGCCTTCTCCCCAGCCTTGTACTCTGGCCTCCTGGATGACTCACCTGCTGATGTCAATTAGTCGCTGACCACCACATATAACAAGTGTTTCTGTTTTGTTTTCCTTTCAGGTGTGTTTTGACTGTGGCGCCAAAAACCCCAGCTGGGCCAGCATCACCTACGGGGTGTTTCTTTGCATTGACTGCTCCGGCTCTCACCGGTCACTCGGCGTTCACTTGAGTTTCATTCGGTGAGTGAGCTCTCCCTGGCCGGCTGGAGAGGTTGCGCCGTCACACGGATGTATGCAGCACCTGTTTGAGGGTGCCATGCAGCCGCAGGAGTGACGGGACTGCTCCCGTTGCAGCAAGTCAGGAAGCGGAGATGGAGGCTACTGCTCAGCTCAGTTTCTCCGTTTGTTGTTTTGGTTTTGGTTTTCTCGAGACAGGGTTCCCCTGTGGAGCCCTGGCTGTCCTGGACTCACGCTGTAGACCAGGCTGACTTTGAACTCAGAGGTCCGCCTGCCTCTGCCTCCCTGAGTGTTAGGATTAGAGGCGTGTGCCACCACGCTCGGCTTAATTTCCCCTTTTTATTCAGTCCAGGACCCCAGGCGGGGGACGGTGCAGCCCACATTCAGGGTAGGTCTAACCCCAGTTAAACCTGCCTGGGAACTCCCTGACAGGCACACTCAGGGCGATTCTGGATCCAGTCAGGTTGACAGCGACAATGTGAGTGGAGTCACAGACGCTGCTCTTCCAGAGGTCCTCGGTTCAATTCCCAGCATGCACAGAGCTGCTCACAACCACCTGTAACTGGATCCGACTCCCTCTTCTGTGCACAGATGTTCATGCAGACAAATGATCACACGGATAAAGTATAAATAGTCAAAGAGAAAAAAGTAGCCACGGACGTGGATGTCCTTCCCTTTTTATTATATTGACTTGATACCAATAAAATGAGAGCTAGTCATGAATGGGGGAGGGGGCTCTTGTGGGAGAAATAAAGCTTTGATGTTGAAGACAAAGTCAGATGCCAGGTCTCAAAGCAACAATGCCTTCCCCTCCCGCGCCGCCTAAGAGAAGTACAGAGCACATCCTAGAGAAAAGGGCTTCCCTGGACACAGCGTACAAGGTTGAGAGATCACGGAAGGGTGGGAGTCCTCCTCCCACCAGGTGTGGCCTCCGGGGTGATGCTCCAGCTCCCGTTCCCACTGACACCAGCAGACAAAGCCTGAGTGGACCGATTTGTCTGGCTCTGAGCTGGTGGTGTCAGATGTTTCTGATACGCAAGCCTTTCTTCCCCCTTTGCCAAGGGCTTGGGCTCCACGGCCTCTCCCATGAGGAAATGTCCTCCCACTTGTGACCCCTGGGGCTCTGTGGGCGCCCGAGAAAGGTGCAGCCCTGTGGTGGGAGGGAAGGGCCCCTGAGGTGAAGTGGAATGATACATAGTAAAAGGACTGTAGTCACACTGGAGGCCCAGCAAGGTCTGGTCAGCTGGCCGCCTTGTCAGGGCACCTTCATCCCATGGGCTCAGGCGTCTGCTGGTGCGTCTCCTCCAGCAGCTGACCTGTTTCTCTGCTCCTTTTCTGGGAATGCACTGTGGGGAGGATTTTTGTTGTTGTTGTTTTAACTTACCATAAAGGAGCATTTGCTTCTAGAGAGGAAAAATGTGTGTGTGTGTGTGTGTGTGTGTGTGTGTGAGAGAGAGAGAGAGAGAGAGAGAGAGAGAGAGAGAGAGAGAACATGCATGTGTTTGCCTATAGAGGCCAGAAGAGGGCCTCTGATCTTCGGGAGCTAAAGTTACAGGCGTTGTGAGTTAGGTGGGTTGTGGGAACCAAGCTCAGTTTCTCAGCAAGAGCAGTTAGCACCCCTAACCACCAAGCCATCTCTCCAGCCCTGCCTGGGGATTTAAAAAAAAAAACAATTTATAACAGTCTGGTAGTCTAACTATGTATATAGCTGTGTAACTGCATAGTTAGTTACTAAGAAAAAGAAGTTGCTTTGCATATTCCTTGCCTCAAAATATCAGCTGTCTACTTTTGTCTGAGATTCTGGTTCCAGAATGTTTGGAATTTGTTGTTGTATACTTGTCTCATTATTACTATTGTTATTTTTACTATTTTGGTTTTTTTGAGACCTGGTTTCTCTGTGTATCCCTGGCTGTCCTAGAGCTAGCTCTGTAGACCAGGCTGGCCTCAGACTCAGAGATCCACCTGCGTCTGCTTCTTGAATGCTAGGATTAAAGGTGTTTGCCACCATCCCCCCGCCCTTATGATTTGCCTATCCTAATATCTTCATGTTCTAGTTTCCAGTGATAAAAAACCATATCCAAAAGCAACTTAAGGAGTTAATTTTTGGCTCTGGGTCCCAAAGGGAGAGTCCATAATGGTGGGAAATCATCAGAGCAGAAAATGAGGCCAGCCCAGCAGTCAGGAAGCAGAAGGAGATCAGGAAGTGGGGCCAGGTTCTAAGAACTCAAAGCCACCCTGAGTGACACCCTCCAGCAAGGTTCTACCTCCTAAGGTGCCGCAACCTCACAGCTGGGACCTAGGGCTTGACCACACGAGCCTGAGGGACACTGACTCAAACATTCACCTCATGGCAGGATGGATGCCTGTCATTTTGCACTGACTGGGTTTGCTGAGCTCACTCTTAGCATCCAGTTGTCACAGTGAGTGTCCCCTTCTTTTGCTGAAGCTGAATAAGATCCCAGTGATCTGTAAACTCCGATTTGCTCATCTGTCCAACCACGAACAGACACTTGAGTTGCGCCCACATTGTAGCTGTTGAGGTAAAGCTGCGGTGAGCATGGGTGTGCGTGCGTCACTTTGAGGACCATCCTGTCCTTTTTGGGCCAGTCCCGGAAGCGCTGTTGATGGTGCAGGTGGGCATTATTGTGAGGAAGCCCTTCCTTTCACAGAATGCCTGCGCCATTTTACACTCCCTCCAACAGGGCACTAGGGGTTGTGTCTGCTCATGTTCTCTTCTTCCTTCCTTCTTGCCTCCTTTTCCTTCCTCCTCATCGTCCTCTTCAGTCTTCTTTCTCTTCTTCATCTTCCTTTCCTCCTCCTCTTTACCTTCCCTCGCTTACCCTTCTCTTCCTGCTCTTCTTACTCTTCCTCCTCGTTCCCTCCACTTTTTTCTCCCTCTTCCTCCTTTCTTCCTCCTTCTCTCTTCTCTTCCTCTTCTCCCTCTTCTTTTTCTCTTTCTCCTCTTCTTCTTTTCCTCTTTCTTCCTCTCCTGCTCCTCTTCCTGACCCTCACCCTCCGATGCCTGCTTTTTTTTTTCTTGTAGTGCTAGAGAGGCCAGGGGCCTCATGCATGCTGCACAGGCACTCTGCTGCTGAGCCAGCCCACCAGCCAGCCCTTCCTCCTTCCCTCCCCTCTCCCTCTCTTCCTTCATTCCCCCTCTTCCTCCTTTCTCTCTTTCTCTCTCTCTATCTCCCTCTCCCCATCTCTCTTTGGTTTTTTTGTTTTTGTTTTTTTTTTTTTTTTGAGACAAGCTTTCTCCATATAGCCCTGGCTGTCCTAGACTCACTTTGTAGACCAGGCTGGCCTCACAATCACAGAGATCCTCCTGCCTCTGCCTCCCTGAGTGCTGGGATTACAGGCGAGCACCACCATGTTTGGCTTCTTCCTCTTGTCTTTTCTCTCTCTCTTTTCAGTACCAGCTATTGGGGGTGAGGTGGTTTCTCCTATTATTTCTGTGAGTTTCCTAGTGATTGGTGCTCAGCATTTTCTCGTGCGCCGTGGACCATCTGTGTTTCTTCTTTAAAGGCTTTCTATTTAAGTTCTTGTCTGGTTTGGATTGAGTTGGTGGTTGTGTTAAGTTTTCAGAGTTCTTTTGTTTGCTGTATACTGGATCTCCTGTAACATTCAATTTGAAAGTGTCTCCACCCATCTGATGGATGTCTCCGTACTTTGTGTTTTGATACACCTGTTGGAAAGTTTCCTGATCTAGTTAGTGCGTGCCTTTCGGATTGTCCTCAAGGAATGAGCACCTGAGCCACTGCCATGAGGTCTTCTCCTGTTCTTTACCCAGAGTTTTAGAGTTTCAAGTCTTATGCTTATGTCTTTGACCCTTTTGAGTTTTCTTTTTGTTTCTTAGCTAGGGTCTCACTATGTAGCCCCAGCTGTCCTGGAACTCACTATGTAGACCAGGCTAGCCTCGAACTCACTGAGATCTGCCTGCCTCCTAGTTCTGGGATTAAAGGTATGCACCACCGCTCCCAGCTTGAGCTAACTTTTGTTTGTGGTAGTAACTAAATGTGTGCTGGTGTGTGTGTGTGCAAGCGCCTGTGGAACAGAGCTGAGGGGATGTGTGTGTGCAAGCGCCTGTGGAACAGAGCTGAGGGGATGTGTGTGCAGTGCCGCGCTACTGTCATCTAGGCACTAAGCTAGAGCCCCAGCTCTTCTACGTGGCCTTAAACTCCTCTGTGGCGCAGGCTGGCCTTGGTCTCCCTTCCTCAGCTTCCTGAGGCAGGAGGATTGTAGATGTGAGCCACCAGCACCGCCATCCCTCCGCCCGGCTTCCAGCTTTACTTTTGAGAATGTTTTTCCCAGACTGCTCTTTAGCCGTTCATACACAGTGCCACACCCAGTCCAGAGCAGAGGAAGGCCGGGCGTGAGGCGCCCCACAGCTGCCCATCCTGCTGCTTGGTGCTGGTCTGTCCTGTTCTCCTTTCCAGGTCCCCTCCTTATCTTCTGCCCTGTCCTCTTGTGCACCTCTAAGGCCTATGTCCACACACACCGAGTTCCAGGAAGCCAGATAGGAGGTCTGGCCCAGAGCCTGGAGAGCTGGTTCTTCTGTTAGGCCTGTGGGGGTTCAAACGTGTGCCTTTTAAAAGTCATAAATGCATGAGTCACACAGTTATGGATGAATCAAAAAATAACAACTGAAAAGCACTGAGCCAAAGGGCAGCTGCCTAGGCCATGCACAGCAGAAAATCCAAGGGCACATGTTACCCAGGACAGTCACTACTGAGTTCAAGGCTAGTCTGGTCTACATAGTGAAGTCAAGGCCAGTCAGGACTACATAAAGAGACCCTGTCTCAAAATCAAACAAGCAGAAAAAAAAGCCTGGCATGGTGGCACATGAAAGGAATCCCAGCCCTAGAGAGGCATAGGGAGTCACTCAAATTCCCAAGTCCAAAGCAACCTCGAAAGACCCAGCTCAAAAGACCTGATAGGCTAGGATCAGGTGGAAGGGGAGGAGGACCTCCCCTATCAGTGGACTTGGAGAGGGGCGTGGGAGGAGATGAGGGAGGGAGTGTGGGATTGGGAGGGAATGAGGGATACACCTGGGATACAAAGTAAATAAACTAATTAATATAAAAATAAAAAAAATAGAAAAAGAAAAATACAAATGCTCCCTGGGAAAAAAATCTAAGCAACCCCCAAGTATGTGAGTGAGGCATGGAAGCTCCTGCTCTGGGTCTCTTTCTTCGTTGGCCACCAGCCACACACATGCACACAGATGAGCATGGAGAACACACAGCCATAGCTCTCGATCCCTGTCCTTGGTGGGCGGCCAGCGACCCAAGTTAGGAGTATGTGTGTAGATGCAGCAGCATGGTGCTTGGGGCCCAGCACTCAGCCATGGCTGGGACTGCGCCGCCCCCGCCCAGCACCCAGGCCAGAGCTGTTCACAGCTCTGCTCAGAGTCAGCTCACGACCAGCTCAGGCTCGGCCAGATGCCTGCTCAAGGGAAGAGCCTTGGCATGACACCACATGGACAGGGACAGTCGGCCTTGAAGGAAGCATGCTGGAAGCAAATGACCTACCACAGCGCTCCTCATGCCTGTTTCATCCATTGTCATGTCTTTCCTTCCCTCTGACACACTGATTATGGGAAGTCTTGGTAAGCTTAGGGACAGCCATACAGCACAGGTTCTGAAGTCTGCTATTTACGCATGTTCTGGGTTCAGTGGCCGTTAGTGAAGCGAGGAGGCCACTGGCTCCTTACCTCACAGGCCACCCTCTTGTTACCTCGTTGATTAGCCAGAGCACTTTTTTCTCAGCGCTCAGCTTTCATAGGAGCAGCAGGGAGTGAGTGCTGCTCAGGGCTCCTGCCGGGTGTGCTGAGGCCTCCACCAGCGGCATCTTTTGTCGTGGGAGTCCAGGATTCCAAGGGGATTCCTGTGTGCTCAGTTTAAGAGCCCTGCTTAAAGGAGCTGGAGAGATGGCTGAGCGGTTAAGAGCACTTGCTCCTCTTGCAGAATACAGAGGTTCGGTTCCCAGCACCCACGTTACATCAGGTGGCTCACGCACCGTTAACCCCATCTCCATATATGTGACACAAATATACATAAATAAAAATAAATTGTAAAGGAGCAGAGAAGGGGATGGAGAGATGGCTCTGTGGTAAAGAGCACTTGCTGGTCTTCTAGAGGACCCAGGTTTGGTTCCCAGCACCCATGTGGAGTCTCATAACTGTGTGTAGCTCTGGAGGATCAGACTCTCTCTTCTGGCCCCTGAAGGGCCAGGCATACACATGGTGCACAGACACTCAAGCAGGCAAAGCACCCGCACAACAGCCACAGTGCGCCCTTACCCTGAGCTCTAGGGGGCTCAAGACCCTTGGGGTTTTTTGAAACAGGGTCACAAGAAACTCTGGCAAGGGTCTGCCTCTACCTGGCAGGCCTGAGGATTACAGGGCCTATGGGCGCACAGCACTGTGCCTGGCTACACAGAAGTCCCTAAATCCCAATGCTCAAGGAAGCAGGCCGAGAGCTTAGCTAGCAGTTTGCTTCTAAAGAAGCAGAGTTTCACATTGCAGAATCTTTTTCTCTTCCCAGATCCACAGAGCTGGATTCAAACTGGTCTTGGTTTCAGCTTCGATGCATGCAAGTCGGAGGGAACGCCAATGCTGTAAGTCCCCCAGACTTGTCCTGTCCTCTTCTTCCGGAAGTTCAGCTGCTATGTTTGGGAGGCTCGGGTGGGGGACAAAAAGCAGGCTCAATGGGCAGAAGCACCAAGGTGTGTTTGGTCAGAAACCCACTGAGTGCCAGTTGGGCTTGGCGCTGGGTATCCGGCAACAGAGGAGCCCCGCTCACCATAAAGTCGGAACACAGCTGAAGAACAGGTTGACAAGGAAATAACGGAGGGTGAGTGCTCTAGGGAAACTGAAAGCACGTAAGGATGTATAAGAACGGGCATGCTTAAAGACAAAAGGTTTTTACCCTTGAAGGGGTGTCCTCTGTGCTTACACTGGATTGTGTGTATTTCTATTAATTAGAGAGAATCAGGTCTTTCACGTGGTAGACCAGCAAGCTAGTCAGTGTAGCTAGTGGGGGGGGGGCGTTTTCTCAGTGGTGTGTAGTCACAGGATAGTTGTAACAGGCTCCAGTACCGGCCTCCACCCACACTGTGCAAGCGCCCCTAACTGGGCTCAGTGGGTCACACAAGAAAGCAAGCCTAACAGAAGACAAGAAAGAAGGGGGGCTTGCTGGGGACTAGCACTGAGGTGGTAAGACAGTGGAATAGAGTGAAAATGACCAGACCACAATAAACACGTGTATAAAGTTGTCAAAGAACAAAAAGAAAAACCTTTCAAGACACTGACACCCATTTGTTTCCAAATGATGAAGCTCGGTGCCTGGAGCCTTTATAGAGGCGCTGCTAAGCCAGGTGTAAGAAAACACATGTGGTCACACGTGGTGGCCACGCCTGTAACCCTGGCAACCCAGCAGGCAAGGGCAGGAGGGTCTCTGTGAGTTCAAGGCCAGCCTGGTCTACATAGGGAGTTCCAGGACAGCCAGGGCTACATGGTGAGATTCTGTCTAAAAAAGAAGAAAAAACCCCAAATGATATTAGTATACATCTCAAAAAGCATGCCTAGCCTTAAATACTTAAAATCAAAATTCTCAATCTATGATAGCCGCTTCCAAAATGTAAAGCTGCCTTGATCAGCATTTCTCGATTATATTCCTTATTGTCCCCAAGCAAAGAAAAAAAAGTTGTAGATTATTTCAAAGTTATGTTGGGTTCTATATTTCTTGATGAAAGATATCAAGTGCTCAGAAACGTTCTGTAGCCAAATGATGGTGGCATGTCTTTAACCCCAGCACCTGGGAGGCAGAGGCAAGTAGCTGCATCTCTGAGTTCGAGGCCAGCCTGGTCTTCAAAGTGAGTCCAGTACAGCCAGACAGCCAGGGCTACACAGAGAAACTATATCTCAAAAAAGAAAAGAAAAAAGAAAAAGAAAAAGGAAGGAAGGAAGGAAGAACGAAAAGACAAGACACATGATTCTGTGGAGAGTCTGGTCATCGCAGTAACGAAGACTTGTCATCCATTCTCTAAGACACCATGTTTGTCCTGCTTTGTTTTTCTTTTGAGACTCTGCAGCCCTGGCTGTCCTAGAACTTGTTGTGTAGTCCAGGCTGGTTGGTACTCACAGAGATCCATAGTGAGACTCTGCCCCTCACCAAGAAAACCTCCCCAAAATAACCACAAGTTGACAGAGATGGTTTGGTGGAGATACAAAGGGTACTGACCTCATTCTCATGTCTAGTCTTGTGTCTGGTTTTACCAAAATGTTGATATTAGGACCTGAGATAGTTCAGCTTGCTGTCAAGCGAGATGACCTGAGTTCCATACCTGGAACCCACTTTCTATGGGGAGACAACAAAGTACTCCAAGTTGTCAGATGACCTCCACGTGCACCCCCCAACAATCCATCCATCCATCCCTCTTCCATCTATCCACCAATAACTGTTAAATATAAAAATAGTGTCACTATATTTGAAGGGATTCTCTTTTGAAATTTTTTTATTACATTTGTCTCTTTGTGTGTGGTACCCACATGTCCTGGTACGAATATAGAGGTCAAAGGACAGCTTACAGGAGTTGGATCCTGCTTCCCACCCCATGGGTCCAGAGGATTGAACGCAGGTTGTCAGGCTTTGCAGCAGGCACCTGCTGAGTCATCTCATTAGTCCAAGGGATTCCTTCTTGTGAGGACAATTTATTTTAGAACTTTGATGATATCTAATTACTTTCATTTCCCCTTGTCTTTTGAAGTCCCTCATTTAGTAGCATTTCAGTCATAAGGTCAGAAGTCATGATATTTCTGTTGATTTTCCTGCTTTCCTCTGTAGTCTTCCTTCTTTCATCAACACGGGTGTGCCACCAATGACACCAACGCCAAGTACAACAGCCGTGCGGCTCAGCTCTACAGAGAGAAAGTCAAGACTCTGGCTACCCAGGCCACCCGGAAGCATGGCACAGATGTGAGTTCTTTTAGGGGAAGTTCAGTCACTAAGCACATTTTTTCCACCATCTTTCTGAAGTCTCCCGTGAGGAGGCAGGGTATGGTGGGCCCTATCGTAGCAGGACTCTGCTCTGTCAAGTCACATGTGACCCAGACCAGCAGGTTGTTCTGCAGTAACAGAGTCCAAAGCAGGAGGACAGGAGATGAGGAGATAAAGAAGCTAGGAAAGCTGGTCAGGAGTTCTTGCACAAGCTGTGTCTTAGGCCAAGCAAATTTATTAAGAAGTGCAGCATCTTATATATAGTTTGTGGTGGCGGGGGAGGGGGCGGGGGACATGTGACAGACTCAGCAGAAAGCTGTCACACAGTGCGACAAAGTCAGCAGGAAGGTAGTCAAACCATGTTGCACAAGTGTGTATCCCAAGTGTGTCAGACAGAGCACACAGCAGCCTGGCACTGATAACCACAGCCCTTTAGGGGTCAAGAGTTGAGTTCTCAGGTTAAAGTCACAGTTCCCCCAAGATCCTGACCCCAGGCTGCCCCTGGCTCTGCCAGTGATCCGGCTTTTAGACAAGGAACAGTCCTTCTGCAGATCATCCTAGCCCTCAGCACTCATGGACACTGAGGATGACTGCAGAGACTTTAGGTTCCTTCCAGCCTTCTTCACACAGCTCCTGTTGCCATTAACTAATCAATGCATAATTTGCTTAATGTGTGTTCCCAGTTAAAGATGCCTCATTTCAATATGAGGTGTGCTGGCTGACACATGGAATCCCAACACTCAAGAGGTAGAAGCAGGAGGAATCCAAGCTGGAGCCCAGCAAAAATAAGTGAACAGGGCAGCTCAAAGTTAGGATCTTGGTTACTCGGAAGGAAGAGGCAGAAGGATCACTTCAGTTGTGAGGCCTGTCTGATCTATGTAGTGAGTTCAGGGCCAGTCAGGGTCTTGAAAATGAAAATCATTCAGAGAACCTTATTTAATGGGCGTAAGCTCCGTCACAGAGTGCTTGCTGCCTAGTATGAGAAAGACCTAGGGCTTCAACGTCATGCTCCAAAGAAGTAATTAATTGCCAGCCTTATTTGATACATGTTGGTGGCATGTGAGCATTGACCACACACAGCTCGGGGCTGAACAGGAAGGTTCACAGCCCTCCAGAGCCTGGGAGCTCCAGGCAGCTGTCCAGCCTTGCCCCTGGGGCCATGTTTCACGTGGAAACCATCAGCAGAGTAAAAAGCACTGCTGTGAGGGAGGCAACCCCTGAGGGGCTCCTGAGGGGACAGGAGAGCCACTCCTCTGTGAGCACAGGACAGCGGGCCTGCTTCCAGCCTCGCCCGGGAAGATGCCTTTCCCACAGCTTGTTTTTACCACATGCCTGGAGATGGATTGAAAACCTCAGGAGTGCGCTGAGTTGAGGTCACAAGCAGCTTCAGTGAGGAGGGAATCCAGGCTGGGCCAGGTCGCTGTGGTTTAGAACCTGCCCTTAACTTCTGAAAGGGTTTCAGGAGCGGGGGTCTTTGACCCTGTGGGGGTGTGGGGCTTTCTGGAGTGATCCTTCTTTCCACAGTGTGCTCAGGGCCCTTTGTGAACACTCACTCTCTGATGCCCTGGGTGAGGGACTAGCCGCAGCGTCTGAGCTCCAGAGGGGAGTAGAGAGCTGAGGGCCACTCTCTGCTAAGCTCTGCTTTGTTTCTTTCCAGCTGTGGCTTGACAGCTGTGCAGCCCCACCTGTGTCCCCTCCTCCAAAGGAGGAAGACTTTTTTGCTTCTCACGCCTCAGTTGAGGTAAGCTTACTGCTTTGTTCTCAAAGTTTATTTTAAAGTATATATGTGTGTGTGCCAGGGTATGTGCATATGAGTGCAGTGCTCATGGAGTCCAGATCCTTGAGAACCAGTTCCAGGCAGCTGTGAGCCACTCTACCTGGGTACTGAACTTGGGTCCTCTACAAGAGCATTATAAACTCTTAACCACTGAGCCATCTGGCCCTGTGTCACATAGGTTTAAAATGTGCTCATTCTGAAAGTCGTAACATGCATGCATTTGAGATGTTTTAGTAAGACACAGGCTAAGCTACCGTCATAAGGAACCCAGGGTAAGGCTGACCTTAGCATTAGCCATTCATCTGGGGCCAGACTGTGCAGTGCCTGACAAGTTTCCGGTGCTGTTCTCCATTCATGGCTTCTGGCTCAGGGTCTAACATGGGACCCAGGAGTACACCCTTTCATAGCTCAGAGGAGGGGGGTGCATGTTCAGGAAAGCAAGGGCCCTGTCCCATTCCAGAGACAATCCAGAAGTGATATGCACACCGCCACTCCTATCTTGCTGCCTGGAACGTGGTCACCTTTGTACCTAGCTGAGACATTGTTCCACCACTGTTCTTTCTTAGCCAGCTCAGTGCTTGGTGACAGAAAAATAAAGATAGTTGTCACTGGGGGTTAAGTCTTAGTGTCCCGAGTTCATGCTACATATATCAAGGCTACCATGGAAATTAAATGGTACAAGTAAAAATACTTAGAAGTCAAAGCAGTGACAGTAAATGTTCCAGAGATGGCGGAAGTGGTTACATAGCAACAGTGACAACTGTCCACAGTGCTTTGGTGGTTTCTCCTCAAGTCACTTTGCTAAGAGAGGGCAGTGCCTGCAAAACCCAAAATGCTGACAGGGCCTGGGAAGCAACCCCCGCAGGCTTCAGGCTGTGTTCTCTGCTTTCCCTGGCCCCTCTAGGGAGGGGTTGCTACTTGCTCAGTTTCTAAATGATGGAAGTTGCGTCAGCTGCATGTCTGTCGCCTGTCCCGGTTAACACGCACCCGAGACGACCCGCTTCTCAGGGGAAGTTTATGTGGTACAGGTTTGGAGGTCACATGCTGGGTGCCTAGCCCAGTTGCTCCTCGGCCTGGTCAACATTTGGACACCGAGAGGAACATACAGCAAAGCAAGACTCATGGCTTGTGACTCATTTCTCTTGGCCAGAGGAACTGGGGTCCCTTTATCCCTTTAAGGACCCTAAGCCCTCCCTTTAGAACCCACATGTGTAGGGGGCCCAGGTCCAGTCCATGTTTGCTCTGTCCATCACCGTAAGCCCCCATGGGTCTAAGTTAGTTGACTCTGTTGGTCCTCCTGTGGTGTCCCTGTCCCCTTCAGGTCACAGACATGTAACCGCAGCATTCAGGAGGCTAAGGCAGGAGGATCTTGAGTTTGAGTCCAAGAGGTACTACAAGAGTGAGCTGAGGCCAGCCTGGGTGGGAAGGTCGCTATGGCTGAACATAGCACTAGATGCAGAACGTAGACCGAGCATCTGTGCTTAGTAGCTGAGAGATGGCAGCAACAAAAAGATGGGTTGGGGAAAGAGAGCCAGAAGAGCGTGGCTCGCTCAGGTTGGAAGATGGAAGACTCTAGATACAAGTGCATCAGGCCCGTGTCACCCAGCCCCCCCCCACATCCTAGCTCAGCAAGCCCCCCCAGCGTCTGATTACTTATGTATGGGTGTCTGCATGTGTGCGGTGCATGCATTTGCCTGATACCTTCGTCCGGAAGACTCACAGGGAGCCCGAAAGACCTCCCAGAGGTCAAGGCTTCGGCAGTCTGAACCATAAAACCAGTGTCGCATTACCATTCAGGAGTCTGCATGACTTGACGGGGCACAGCCAGATGGGAGAGGGCAGGTCATTCTCATGGGTCCTAAGCTGTGTGGCCTCTCTTCAAGTGCAGGTTGGGCCAGGAAGCACCTCCCAAGACTGGAAAGGAAGGAAACTGGCCCACTTCCGAGGGTTAGGGCCCTGTGTCCAGTGTTGAGTCAGGCAAGGAAAGAACCAGGCTGCACTCCAACAGCACCTTTCAGAAGTTTTGAGTCCACGAGAAATGATCACGAGCTGCAGAGGCGTTGAGAGCTTCTTGCTGGGGCCCCAGGGCCCCAGAGGAAGACGGCTGAAGCCCTGTAGAGCCTTCCGTGCCTACGGGGTGCTGAGTCCGTGATCATTGCCTACTCTGACAGGTGTGCAAGACATTTTCATGCCAGAAGAGGCTAGGTACACAGAAATGTTCTGTATGATCTGGATCAGTTTTTTGTAACTTTGAAATTATTCCAGCTGAGTATCGTGGCACACACCTTTAATCCCAGCACTCAGGAAGCAAAGTCAGGCAGGTCTCTGTGAGTTAGAGGCCAGCCTGGTCTATAAAGTGAGTTTGAGGCTGGCCAAGGCTACACAGTGAGACCCCGTCTCAAAACAACAAAAATTCCAAAATTTAAGCCCTAGAAGGGAGGAGGCTGGGAACACAGCTCAGTTGGTAGAGTGCTTGCTAGAAGAAGCCCAGAGCCCTGGGTCCTGTCCCCAGCGCTACATAAACTAGGTGCTGTCTTGCACATCTGTAATCCCTGAAAGGAGAAAAACAACAACAACAACAAAAAACAGAAATTCAGGATCATCTTCCACCACAGTGCCAAGTTCTAGGCTAGTCTGGGATTCATGAGACCCTGCCTCAAAAGAAAAGAAAAAAAGATGGGGAAAGTGAGAGCGCTGAGCTGTGAGGCAGGACTGAGGACGTGCTCAGAGGGGGCCCTGTGCTGCCCCACCCCCGTGTGGTTTGCTGGTTGTCCTTGCCTTCCTGCTGACGCCTTCTCTCCCCTGCTGCAGGTCAGTGGTGCCATGCAGGCATCGGCACAGCCGGAGCCAGCCCCTTCAACGCCGTGGGGCTTGGAAACCTCCCCAGAAAAGAATGAAGGTGGGTCCGTGAGTCATCCTAGAACACTGTTCTGTGGTCTAGGGCCCAAGATGAAACTGCCAAAATTACGATAGAAATCCTCTTGTGTTAGCTCATGGACTCAGAAGACATTGTAGAAGCCTCCCACCCAGATGGTAACTAGGAAATAGTTACCATCTGGAAATAGGAAATAGGATAACTGGGCTAAAAGTTTCTGTTTTGATACAGTATTGAAGTGTGGACTTCTATAATTAGAAAGCAAGATTTCAGGGTTCTTTTTAACTAAAGTTTTTTTAAAGCAAGGTCTCACTGTGTAGCCCTGGCTGGCCTGGAACTCTTTGTGTAAAGGCGTGCACCACCATGCCTGGTAAAATTTCAGTTTTAAAACTGGTGAGTAAGTACGTCACAGTTACCAAGTCACACATACTTGGTAGAACCTTATTTGTTTGTGTATGTGTTGTGTTTTTTGTTTTGTTTTGTTTTGTTTTGTTTTGAGGCGTAGTCGCATGTAACCCAGGCTGTTTGAAAATTCACTAGATCTCTGAGGACGATGAGGATGATTGAACTCCTGATCTTCTGCCTCTACCTTCTGAGTGTGGGATCACAGGTGTGCACCACCACACCCGGCTGTCTATTGTAAAAATGTTGTCAATCACTTATGTATTAGAAATGACCTAGGTAATGTATGTAGCTGCCCCTTCTGTTTTAAAGCTGAGCATCTTTCATCAGCCTGAATGTTCTAGTAAATTAACCACAAATATACTTTGACAGCCAAGCAGTGAACTTGGGGTGTGGGAACCAGGAAAGACATGCTGGCTCATGGAGGCTCAGTACCAGCCTTTGGGTTGGGGACACAGTAAGACAATGTCTGGAATGGATTCTGCTGCAAGGATTAAAGTCAGTGCTATCTGACATGGGAAGGGTGGCAGGAAAGAGCAGCTCCAGAAGCCCCGGTGCTGATTCTGTTTCCTGGGAGAGATGTGGGCGGTCCAGGGGTCAGACCTCTAACCCCAGCATGGTTGCCTTTCACCTATGGCTTACACCTGTGGATTTCATTTTCATGCCCAGTGATTGAGGTGCCTTGGAGGAAGACAGGAGTCCAGGCATCTTCCCCCATCCCTGCCCTGCTTTCTCTCCTTGGGATGCAGCTTCAGGTGTAGCCATTGGCCACGCCCAGCATAGCTGTCTTCTGTACTTTGCCTCCTGCCTAGCACATTACGCCCTTTTCTGGAGATTGCTGTGTCCCGTGGGTTGCATGTGACACGTGTTCCAGTGGAGGGGAGTTGTGTAGTCCATGTGCCCTCTGTAACTCAGTACCTCGTTGTGTACCACCAACGACGAGGCAGAATTCTGAGGTCAGGGTGGTGGTACACACCTCCAGTCCTAGCGCTGGAGGAAAGGCAGGAAGATCAGGCTTCAGTGTCCTCCTTGGCTACATAGGGAGCTCAAGACCAGCCCGAACTATATGAAACCCTGTCCAAAACAATTAAGAATGGTATCAGTTAAAAAGACTATTAATCCTCATTCTATAAAACCATTGTTTTAAACATGCATTTGTATTTTAATGAACTTTTCTTGTTGTTGTTTTTTTAAGATGGGGTCTCTATAGCCCAGGCTGCCTCATACTTGCTCTATAGCTGAGGATGGGTGTGACTATTCCCCCCTCCACCTCCTGAGGGCTGGGTCTGCAGGAGGACACCAATGAGCCCGGCTCCTACAGCACTTGTCAAACCGTTAATACCAGGGAGGGGCTTGTGGAGAGGGAGGTGATCACAGAGCCAGGGGTCTAGTTGGATAGGGGAATGAACTGCCATGCTTTCCAGCAATTTAGGATAACTGTAGCTGTCAGCACTGACGCTCTAAGAGCGAGCGCTCTCGAAGGTGAGCTCTCTCACAGAGAGACTGTAGCTGTCAGCACTGACGCTCTAAGAGCGAGTGCTCTCAAAGGTGAGCTCTCTTACAGAGAGAGATGACAGTGTATGCTAGGAGACATGGCTGTACACGTGTTGAAATGTCACAGTGTGTCCTATAAATACATATGACTATTATATGTCAACTGAAAAGGAAAAATATATTTTAAAAAATGAAGGTTGGCATGGTGGCCGACACGTTTAATCCCAGCACTCGGGAGGCAGAGGCAGGCAGATCTGTGAGCCTAAGGGCAACCTGGTCTACAGAGTGAGTTCTAGGACAGCCAGAACTACACAGAAAAACACAATATAAAAATAAAATACTCGAAGGTCCACATGGTGGCGCACACCTTTAACTCCTTCAATCCCAGCACTCCGGAGGCAGAGGCAAGCATATCTGTGAGTTCAGAGCAACCTGACTTAATACTAAAATCCTGTCTTTAAATGATGATAAGGGTGTGTAGCTCAGTGATCAGGTACCAACTTGGCATGGGCACCACAAAAATTTATGATGAAATAGATCATGGAGCTGACAAGAAAGCTGATTGCATAACCAGGTGAGACACACAGGCCCGAGCAACGTGAAATATTCCACCCTCAAAGGCAAATTTGCCAAGAATGTTTTCTGCATTAACATCAGTGTTTTACATTTTCAGGTGGGCCAGAACAAGGGCCAAGTGTGGAAGGTCTGAACGCCCCTGGGAAAGCTACACTAGGTAATGTGCTGACCTTGCGTCCGTCTTTGAGTTCTCTCTCTGTCTTGGTTCTTAGAGTGATCCAACATTGTGACTAAAGCCATTAGTGAGTGGTATCAGGAAAAGCTGCTGTTCCGTTTAGCTGTCATGACTATGTATCTCGCTGCTTCACAAACATGCTCCCTCTAAGCTGAGCTCAGAGCATACCCCTCATCAGGAACTCAGCTCCTTCTTCTTGTTCTGAACTTCAAAGCTAGTGCCTTGTTTTTAAGCAACTATAATCACATATGGCCATGCATTACATTTTTATATATTAGAAAGTAGCCACATTGATGGAAAACAACTAAACCTTCTGGTCATTTTCATCATGTGTCACACTCCTCAGAGTGAGGAGGTGCTACAGGAGGCAGGTGCAGCAGGAATCTAAAACAGCAATGCAAATAGAGAGTTCCCCAGGGTTATCCTTTTCACACGGGACATCTAGTGCTAGTCTCTTTCTCAGGGCTGCAGTGGGGATGTTCCCACCACGGAGATACGTGCATGCGTGCGTGCGTGTCTGTGTGTGGTGTGTGGTGTGTGGTATGTGTGTGTGTGTTGGAGTGGAATGTATATTAGGCAGTTATGCTAAGGGCTCTACCACTGAGCTCTGCCCCCAGCCCAAGATTTTATTCTTCCCAGGTCACTAAAACATAACCTAAGCCCAGATTATATAACTGTCTATTGAAAATGACGCAGAAAGTGATGTTTTAACGAAACTCCATAAAGCGTGTATTTTTGTGAAACTTAGAAACTGCTGATGTGGAGATCTTAGTGGAACAGAGGCAGCTCCTGAATGACAGGACGCTTGTCTTGTCTCAGAGGTGGGAGGAGAAGAGCTGTGTGTAAGCCCAGCCCAGGCGTTGGCTGTCACACAGTGCTGGACCACTTTCCTGTTTCTGAGCCGATGCTATCTATTCCTCAGTAGAGGAATAGGTAGAGCACTTGCCTACAGCCGCAGCCCAGGGATTGATTGCCAGAACCACAGAGCATTGGTGATGGTCATGATGATAGGTATAAGGATGATGGTAATAGTGTGGGGAGGGGCGGGGGAGGTTATATGCAAGGGGGACAGTAAGAACTGCCAGCACCGCCACTCTGTGGTGTGCTTAAGGGAAAGGTTTTCAGTGTGAATAAGAGCAAGGGAACATCAGAGGCATCTGGAAGAGTCCAGAGCAGAGAGAAAAAGAAACAGACTAGACATGGCCAGGGCTGTCTGCAAGAGAAGGGAGAATAGTGCATAGGGAGAGCAGGATGAAAGCCAGAGCAGACAGTTTATAAACTGGGGCTGGGATATGAAGACAGCAGGAATCTGCGGGGAAATGGGGTAGGGGTTTTGAACAAGTACTTGAGGGGCTTGAGGAAGCCTGGAGGCCCGCATGGGCTTTGGCATGCAAGCACAGGCATCTGTCAATGGAGCCATTGTCCCTTCTGCCTCAGGTCCAGCACATGACTCCTTTTGGCAGATGGGAATCATTTGAATGCTGGCTTTTATCTGACCACCCAAAATCCTCCTGTAGTCCAGTTTGAGCTCATTTCTAGACAGATGGACAGCCCGAGACCTTGAGACCTAACAGTGGTGATGAGGATGAGGGTGGTGATGATGGTGGTGGTGGTAGTGAGGGTGAAGGTGATGGAGGTAGTGAAAGTGGTAGTAAGAATGTGCTTTTATAACTCGGTGACAGAGCACTTGCCTAACATGCATAAGGCCCTGTTGTCTAAGCCTAGCAACAAAACTGCTAATGGAATAATAATAACATACAAAGGAAAAAACCACGGACATAGCTCAGCAGTAGGGTGCTTGCTTGTTAGTATTCCTGAGGTCCTGTGTTCATTCCCTAGCACCAGAATCT
Source organism: Pachyuromys duprasi (assembly GCA_028658305.1). NCBI lineage: Eukaryota > Metazoa > Chordata > Mammalia > Rodentia > Muridae > Pachyuromys > Pachyuromys duprasi. The sequence continues at coordinate 18,318,942 of CM053752.1, forward strand.
TTTTTTTTTTTTTTAAGAGAGAACCAAAGACAGGGCACAATCATTACCTGGTCACTAGATTCTCGACAGGGGTGGGACTTGTCACGTCAGGCCATGACCTTGTATACCCAAGAACAGCCCTGGGGGTTCCCCTGAAAGTGCGGTCACCTCTTCAACTGGATAAGACTGCACAGAAGGAGTGGAGTCTGTCCAAGCTAGGGCCAGGGAGCTGTGTTTTTTAACCACATAGGTGTGATCGGAGGGTTGAAGTTGGCCAGGTGCTAGGCTCCTGCTGTCATCCCCTGGCAAATGACAAAGGTCGCTGAAACCATCACAGACCGTAGCTGGAGCCCGAAGGTGGGCATGTGCCTGGGTGGGGCTCCTTTTGGCCGAGGAGAGCACACCAGGCTCCAGGCAGCAATAGAAGCCGGGAGGCCACTGGCAGCAGAGAAGTCATCTGGAACAGGAGCCACAGGGACAGGAGCCGGAGAGCTGACGAAGTGGTGAAGAGCACTGGCTGCTCTTGCAGAGGAGCCGGGTGCAGTTCCCAGGATGAGAGATGTAGCTCACACCATCTGTAACACTAGCCTCAGGTGATCTGATGCCTTCCTCTGACCCCCGTGAGCGCCAGGCACACAGACGGTACGCAGGTATACACGCAGGCAAACACCCACACATCTAAAATGGGAAGAAGGAACCAGGGGAACAGGAGGCCCGTCTGCCGAGCAGGACAGTAAGTGCTGAAAGACTGACATCAAGCCATGTCACACAGAGAAAGGAAGGACCCCCAGGCCTCTTCTCACCTGAATGGCAGCCATGCTGTAGGAGTTTTTGATGCATATGATTCAATAGAGTATTCCTTTAAAAAATTCTTTTATTTGTGGAGTGAGGTACATGTCATGGCATGCGTGTGGAGGTCAGAGGAGAGTTTGCAGAAGGCCACCACATGAGTCCTGGGATGGAACTCAGGTCCTCAGGCTTGGCAGCAAATGCCATCACCCCCCTGCTATCTCACTGTTATTTTAACTGCTGCCCTCCCAGAACGAGCCCAGACTGTTCCTTTCGTATGATGCTGAGAACAGAGGTCTGCTCTGAGTTGGGGTGGAATATGGTGATACCCTGAGGAAGCAGAGACTTGAATGTTCTAGACCACAAACAAATAAGGCATCTTATTTATACGACTCACTAGAACAAAGAGGTGATGTGGGATTTCTACATATCTGACTTTATTTTTTTTATTTTCTTGGCAGAGGTTTCATCTATTATAAAAAAGAAACCAAATCAAGCAAAAAAAGGAGTGAGTATGACGTTAAGTAAAAAATACACGGAAATTTGGCTCTCAAACTAGAGATCTACTTTCTCCTGTGATTTTTTTTTAACTGGAATATATTCATTGCTCTCATAAGCCAGTGTGGTGGTACAGGCAGATCTCTGTAAATTGGAGGCCGGCCAGGACTACACAGTAAGACCCTCTCTCAAAACAGACTAATTAACTGCGTTCGGATCCCCCCCACACTGAGTGAGTGAGCGGTACTCTCACTTATTTGGAGCCATAAGATAATGTTTTGTTTTGTTTTGTTTGTTCAATGAAGAATGTTATACTTAGTATTTTCTTAACTTTTATTTTATTTTTTGCTTTTGTTTGTTTCTTTGGTTGGTTGGTTAGTTGGTTTTCCGAGACAGGGTTTCTCTGTGTAGCCTCAGCTGTCCTAGATTCGCTTTGTAGACCAGGCTGGCCTCGAACTCACAACAGTCTGCCTGCCTCTGTCTCCCTGAGTGCTGGAATCATAGGCATGCACCACCGTGCCATATACACTCAGTGTTTTCTAGAAGGCATGTTCAACCTGGTTTTCCTTCTACCTGTGATGTTAAAAGCCATCTGTGTCCTGTGAGGACCAGAGGATGGTGTTATGAAGAATTTTCCATTAGAGTGATGCCCTACAGTGTCGTTCCTGCAGGCAGGGTTTGGGGTGGAGGTACCCCCACTCTCCCACTCCACCCCAACCCACTCCAGCTCCCTCACTAGGCGGTCTTAGCTAACACCTTGAATCAAGTGAATGCCGTGTGCTTCATTCAATGCCCTCATCTGTGGTGGGCTAAGGACACTGCCGGCCTCACAGGGCAGAGAGGACTAAGTGCTTGTCACAGGCTGGCCAGGTCCCAGACCTCAGAGTACACAGCTGCATTACAGGTTTTAACTGCCTTAGTGGAATAAAATCTTACATGTGTTCCAGCTTGGAGCCAAAAAAGGAGGCTTGGGAGCCCAGAAGCTGACAAATACATCGTTCACTGAGATCGAAAAGCAAGCTCAGGCGGTGGACAAGAGGAAGGAGCAGGAAGACCTGGCCAGGGGAACCCCAAAGGAGGAGTCCATGTGAGCTCTATTTGCTTGCTCTCACACAGCCTAGGGAGCAGAGCTATCTGAGCCTTGACTTGGTTTGTTTTCCAAACACGTTGTATTTTGGGTGAGCGTGCTATGCAGGGTGTAGTTTCTCAACACATTGTGTCATACTGGCATGTGGGTTGGAAGACACAGGACTGGCAGCTCTGCAGAGGATTGGTGGGCCCTGAAGGAGCCATGGGCAGGAAGGGCAGATGGGCACAATGTCAGTGAAATGCACAGCTAGTCTGTGTTACATGCCACCTCCTACCCAGGAAGGCAACTGTAACAGAAAAAGACAGGCTAGCCAGTACTTCCCACCTTCCACAGGGGTCGCCTCTGTCTCCCTGAGTGCTGGAATCATAGGCATGCACCACCTGAGCAAATACAGATAGCCACATTATGACTCATAACAGTAGCAAAATTACAGTTCTAAAGTAGCAATGAAAATAACTTTATGGTTGGGGTCAGCATGACATGAGGAACTGTGATAAAGGGTCGCAGTGTTAGGAAGGTTTGAGGCCCAGCCACTGGGCTAGAGGCACACTGCCTACTTAGCATGCAGGAGGGCACACAGTCTCTCCCCAGGACAGAAAGACTGTCAGCAATGCTGGTAGGACACAAGCGATTGTAATCTTGTTGGTAGCAATGGGGAAGCAATGAGGCTCAATTGTAGAGCGCTTGCCTAGAGTACAGGATTGCTGGAGGCCCTCATAGGCAGAGTAGAAGGAACCTGAATGTCTCTTGATGAATAAAGTACATTATAGCAGGACTTTTGCTCTACCCGTGGTCTAATGACACAGAGGCTTTTTAATAATTTAAAGCTTAGTCCTTTCAGCTAGGGCAATCTCCCAGCCAGCTTTCTAACTTAACCCAACTAATCCTACACCTTGTCACTAGCTCTACTGCTATGCTCTGCTCCGGCCAGCTGGCCGGTCACCTCATTGTCTGCCGGCCTTTGCTTTCTACTCCCAGGGTCTCTCTCTTTCCCAGAAGTTCCGCCCTCCACTTCCTGCCCAGATATTGGCAGTCACCAATAGGCAAGTGAAGAAAGATGAATATTTACAAAATATAAGACCGTTGATGGACCATAAAAATAACAATACCAAGATCTGGCCAATACCTAGCAATCAACAATTGATTGTGCAGGCACACCTTCACACAACGTACCCCCAAAGTGTCCTCATAGTGCAATCTAATGGAACTATGAAAAAATGAACACATGGATGGACCTTGAAAGTTTATACAAAGGAAGAAGCCACATGCAAAACTGCACAGGGTGTGGTTATCCCTACAGGAAATGTCCAACAGGAAGATCACAGAGCTAGAGGCCAAGGAGGGAGCTGGGTGCTGCCAATGCAGAGGTGACCCTGGGGGGTGAGGGTTTTTGTTGTTGTTGCTTTTTAAAAGTCTCTTTATTTGCATATGCAGGCACTCACATACTGCATATGCGGAGGTCCGAGGACAATATGCAGGAGTAGCTTCTCCGGATTGATCATGTGGGGTTCAAGTATCAACTCAGGTTGCCATACCCAGCAACCCCTTCCCCCACTGGCCAGATAGGAGTATGTACTATCTTCCATGGAGTCTTGTTCCTGTGTAGACTGTCTTCCATGGAGTCTTGCTCCTGTGTAGATTGTCTTCCATGAAGTCCTCTTTCTGTGTGGACCATCTCTTGTGGAGTCTTTTTCCTGGGTGGACTGTTTTCCATAGAGTCTGGTTTCTGAGTGGACTATCTCCTGTGAGTCTTGTTTCTGTGTGGACTGTCTCCCATGGAATTTCGTCTTTGTGTGGGCCACCTCCTGTGGAGCCTTGTTTCTGTGTGGACCACCTTCTGTGGAGTCTCCTTTCTGTGTGGACTTTCTCATGTGGGGTCTTTTTTCTGTGTGGACCATCTTCTGTGATGTCCTGTGTCTGCGTGAACTGTCTTCTGTGGTGCTCTGTTTCTGTGTGGACTGTCTTCTGTGGAACCTTGTTTCTGTGTGAACTGTCTCCTGTAGAACCTTCTTTTTGTGTGGATCATCTTCTGTGATGTTGTGTTTTTGTGTAGACTGTCTTCTGTGATGCCCTGTGTCTGTGCGGACTGTCTTCCGTGGAGTCCTGTTTCCGTGTGGACTTTCTCCCATGGATTCTTCTTTCTGTGTGGACCATCTTTGGTGATGTCCTGTTTTTGTGTAGACTATCTTCTTTGATGTCCTCTGTCTGTGGGGACTGTCTTCCGTGCAGTCTTGTTTTTGTGGGGATCGTCTTCTGCGGTTCTCTGTTTCAGTGTGGACTATCTTCTGTGAAGTCCTGTTTCTGTGTGGACTGTCTCTTGTGGGGTCTTCTTTCTGTGTGGACCGTCTTCTCTGAGGTCCTGTTTTGGGATAGACTGTCTTCTGTGGCGATTGTTTCTGTGTGGAGTACCTTCTATAGAGTCTTGTTTTTATGTGGGCTTTCTTCTGTGGGGTGTTGTTTCTTTGTGGACTGTCTTCTGCAGTGATTGTTCCTGTGTGGACTGTCTCCTGTGGTGTTTTGTTTCTATGTGGACTATCTTCCATGAAGTTTTGTTTCTGTGTGGACTGTCTCTTGTAAACTCTTATTTCTGTGTGGACTGTCTTTCGTGGAGTCTTGTTTTTGTGTGGACTGTCTTCCCTGGAGTCTCGTTTTTGTGTGGACTGTCTTCCATCAAGTCTTATTTCTGTGTGGACTGTCTCCTGTGGAGTCTTCTTTCTGTGTGGACTACCTTCCATAGAGCTTTGTTTCTGTGTGAGTTGTCTCTTATATAGTCTTGTACCTGTGTGGACTGTCTTTCGTGGAGTCTTGTTTTTGTGTGGACTGTCCTCCATGAAATCTTGTTTCTGTGGGGACCGTCTTCTGTGGTGCTTTGTTTCTGTGTGGGCTATCTCCTGTGAAGTCCTGTTTCTGTGTAGACTGTCTCCTGTGGAGTCTTCTTTCTGTGGGGACCATCTTCTGTGATGTCCTGTTTTTGTGTGGACTGTCTTCTGTGGTGATTGTTTCTGTGGGGAGTATTCTCTATAGAGTCTTGTTTTTACGTGGGCTTTCTTCTGTGGAGTCTTGTTTCTGTGTTCACTGTCTTCTCTGGTGATAGTTTCTGGGTAGACTGTCTCCTGTGAAATTTTGATTTTGTGTGGAGTGTCTTCTATGGAGTCTTGTTTCTGTGTGGACTGTCTTCTGCGGAACTTGTTTCTGTGTGGAATGTCTCCTATAAACTCCTGTTTCTGTGTGGGCTGTCTCCTGTAATATACTGTTTCTATGTAGTCTGTCTGCTGTGATGTCCTGTTTCTGTGTGGCCTGCCATTTTTGTAAAGTATCCTCTGTAGAGTCTTGATTTTGTGTGGACTGTCTCCTGTTATATCGTGTTTTATTCTTGTGGTTGTCTCCTGTGCACTCTTGCTTCTGTGTGGCCTGTCTTCTGTGGAATCTTGGCTCTGTATAAACCATCTTCTGTGATGTCCTGGTTCTGTATGGATTATTTCCTGTGATGTTTTGTAACTGTGAGTACTGTTTTCTGTGGTGTTCTGTCGACTTTCCTCTGTGGTGTCCTGTTTCTGTGTAGACTTTGTCATATGGAGTGTTCTTTCTGTGTGGAACATCTTCTGTGATATTCTGTTTTTGTGTGGACTTTGTCCTGTTATGTCTCGCTTTTTTGTGGATATCCCCTGTGGAGTCTTGCTTCTTCGTAGACTGTCTTCTGAGGTGTTCTGTGAACTGTCTTCTGTGGTGATCTGTGAACTGTCCTCTGTGATGTTCTCTGGACTATCTTCTGTGGTGATTGTTTCTGTGTGGACTGTCTGCTGTAGAGTCTTCCGTCTTCTTGGACTGTCTTCTGTGGTGTTCTGTGAACTGTCCTCTGTGGTGTTCTCTGGACTATCTTCTGTGGTAATTATTCCTGTGTGGATTGTCTCCTGTGGAATCTTCCTTCTTCGTAGACTGTCTTTTGTGATGTTCTGTGAACTGTCCTCTGTGTTGTTCTCTGGACTATCTTCTGTGGTGATTGTTTTTGCGTGGACTATCTCCTGTAGAGTCTTGCTTCTTCGTGGACTATCTTCTTTGGTGGTCTGTGGACTGTACTCTGTGATGTTCTGTGATCTATCTTCTGTGGTGATTGTTTCTGTGTGGACTGTCTCCTGTGGAGTCTTGCTTCTGTGTGGACTGTCTTCTGTGGAATCTTGGCTCAGTGTAGACCATCTTCCAAGACGTTCTGTTTCTATGTAGATTGTTTCCCATGATGTGTTGTTACTGTGAGGACTGTTTTTTATGGTGTTCTGTCGACTTTTCTCTGTGGTGTCCCATTTCTGTGTGGACTGTGTCATATAGAGTGTTCTTTCTATATGGACCATCTTCTGTGATACTCTATTTTTGCGTGCACTGTCTTCTGTTATATCTTGCTTTTTTGTGAATGTTTCCCATGGAGTCTTGCTTCTTCGTGGACTATCTTTGGTGGTGATTGTTTCTGTATGGACTGTCTCCTGTAGAGTCTTGCTTCTTCGTGGACTATCTTCTGTGGTGTTCTGTGGACTGTCCTCTATGGTGTTCTCTAGGCTATCTTTGGTGGTGATTGTTTCTGTATGGACTGTCTCCTGTAGAGTCTTGCTTCTTCGTGGACTGTCTTCTGTGGTGTTCTGTGGACTGTCTTCTGTGGTGATTGTTTCTGTGTGGACTATCTCCTGCGGAGTCTTGCTTCTTTGTGGACTATCTTCTGTGGTGTTCTGTGGACTGTCTTCTGTGGTGATTGTTTCTGTGTGGACTATCTCCTGTGGAGTCTTGCTTCTTTGTGGACTATCTTCTGTGGTGTTCTGTGGACTGTCTTCTGTGGTGATTGTTTCTGTGTGGACTATCTCCTGTGGAGTCTTGCTTCTTCGTGGACTGTCCTCTGTGGTGTTCTGTGGACTGTCCTCTGTGGTGTTCTGTGATCTATCTTCTGTGGATATTGTTTCTGTGTGGTTGTTTCCTGTGGAGTCTTGCATCTGTGTGGACTGTCTGCTGTGGAATCTTGGCTCTGTGTAAACCATCTTCTGTGATGTCCTATTTCTGTGTGGATTGTTTCCTGTGATGTGTTGTTACTGTGAGGACTGTTTCCTGTGGTATTCTGTCGACTTTCCTCTGTGGTGTCCTGTTTCTGTGTGGGCTGTGTCATATGGAGTGTTCTTTCTGTATGGACCGTCTTCTGTGATGTTCTGTTTTTGTGTGGACTGTCTTCTGTGGTGATTGTTTCTGTGGGGAGTATCTTCTATAGAATCTTGTTTTATGTGGACTTTCTTCTGTGGAGTCTTGTTTCTGTATAGACTGTCTCCTGTGGAGTCTTGTTTCTGTGTGGACTGTCTTTGGTGTCTCTTGTCTTCCTGTGTTTTTTATCTACTTTAGCTGGAATTGTAGTCCACTGTATAATGCAGGTTCTTTCAAAGTACAGCTTAGATGACATTTATTGAAATCCTGACAACAGTACCTGGAGCACAGTAGGAGTTCAAGCAGTGTGACAGCACACAGTAGGTGCTTGGCCAGTGTGACTTGTTCCTGTTAGCACTGATAACAGTTTGCTGTGTGACACTTAGACACTAAGTCCAGATGGATTGAGATTGTTATTTCCCTTTTCAGCTCTCAGAAGGCCAGGGGCAGCTCAGACCCGTGTAGACAGACTTTCTCTACAACAGGAGTGAGACGTCCGACTCGAATTTCTCTCTTTTCATTATTTCTGACCTGGGCAGAGGCAGGTTAGCTCAGCTGTTGGGAAGTGGCTCTGCCTGTGCTGCTGGGGCTTGAGGTAAAGTCAGAAGCCTGGTGAGACAAGAGCTGTGGGACACGCCCACGCCCTCCTTTGTGTGGTCAGGTGGCTGAAGAGACTGGACACAGGAGATTAGCCTGGGGTGCCTGCCATACCTGCCTTCCATGTGTCTGTCCCTAGGATTCATTGATGCGGGCTTGGTTTGTAGCTTATGCACAGAGCCTTTGCCAGGTATGTGAGAAGCCTCTGGGCAGAGGTGCATGGTGGGGAGGGAAAGAATGATTTCCTTGGAAACCCAGTTTGGCAACTCTGTTGCCTTTCTCCAGGACATCATGTGACTGACTACCTGTCACCGCTGCCTGTCTCAGCTGTACATACCTGTCTCATCCTTTCCTCAGCTCTGTGTTCACCAGGGGAAAGTAAGGGTGCTCTTCTGGAAGCTGGTGGTTCTAGTTACAGCTCAGGAACCGACGGAGAGTGGCTTCATGTCCTCCACCATCACACTGTGAAGCTAATGGCCCTCACAGAGCCTCATCCTGGGTGCCTACAGTGCTGGCTCTGAGTCCCCTACAGCCTTCGGAAAGGCGAGAGCGCATGCTTGTGAGCCCAGAGGGTCCTGTCAGGGGTCCTAAGATGACTTCTCCCATGGTCTTCCTGGCTCTTCCATTCACCTCCAGAGGATCAGCTGGTGCCGTTACAGACACCTGATAGCACACTGTTGACTAGCTGAGGACGACTATAGTGAGAAAATTGAAGAAAAATGACACCCTCCAGGTCAGAGCTAACCCAGGGAATCCCCTGGGGGGTCTTGTTACAAGGAGAGAGCAAAAACAGGTGTAGAGTTTCCGTAGTAAGAAACTCTCTGTCTTCCCTGCTGTGTCACAGGAGCCTCCTTTGCACAGGATTCTGGCAGTGGGGTAAGGGCTCCCTGGCGCTGTCCAGGGGCTGTGGGGGCAGATAGTGGGTAAGTCAGCACTTCCCACAGCACTGAGAATCACTGTCTTGCTTCTGGGGAGCAGAGCTTTCTTGATGAGCTTAGGTATAACTTGCGCGTGTGGAACCTTGGAGCAAGGGCAATGTCCACATACCTTCCAGGCCTGGTACCTTGTTTAACAGAGCGTGGCTGATAGCGTGGCGAGGCTGACAGCCTGAGCTCAGTCACCAGAATCCATGGTGGGAGGAGAGAGTCGACCCCACAAGTTGTCCTCTGACTTCCACACACACACCCTGGCACATGCGAGCCTCCCACCCCACACGCAACAGCTGTGCACACAATAATAATACAATGATTGGGTTGGGTTTCTCTGTGTAGCCCTGGCTGTCCTGGAACTCACTCTATAGACCAGGCTGGCCTCGAACTCAGAGATCTCCCAGTCTTTGCCTCCTGAGTGCTGGGATTAAAGATGTGTGCCACCATGCCCACCCTAATAAAATTATTTTAAAGCTAAAGACTGTGCCCGGGTGGGTAGTGACTGTCCATTTCAAATATTCTCGGAAGCCTGATACATAAAGAGACCTATGGGAAATTGTTTGTGATACGATAATCATTTATTTATGAAATCAATTTTAGACATAATTAAAAAGAATTAACTGAATGCTGTCTATTTGTATGTGGGAGTTTGCATGTTCATGCAGGTGCCTACAAAGGTCAGAAGAGGGCGTCAGATCGCCCGGAGCTGGAGTTACCTGGTGTAACTTCCCTATTTCCATCTTTACACAAACAAGCGGGACTAACCGCCTACACTGGTATGTCCTAGGGAAGTGTAATCAGATGTCAGTCGGAGAGAGGATCCTTTGGGGAAGTAACCGTGATACCAGACAATCAGAAGAACAGCTGGAAAGTCCTAAGCTTGTATTTGAGAGATTCAAAAGCCAGTGTCTGTCAAGAGTGCCAACCAGAGAAGGGCAGAGAGCTGCCTGAGGCTGATGAAGGAATCGCTCCTCTCCGGCCTGTCTGTGATTCTAGAGTGAGGCCACAGTTCTAAAGCTGAGCTAAGGACACTGTGCTTTTCCCAGCAGCGTTTCATCATTGCGATTGGCCTACAAGGATCTTGAAATTCACATGAAGAAAGATGAAAAACTGAACCTGAGAGGCCAGAAGAAGGTGGAAGCCGAGAGGCTGGGCATGGGCTTTGGAAGCTGCAGGAGGTAGGTCCGCGAGGCCAGGGCAGCCCAAGGCTGTCTGCTCCCAGTGAAGGGTAGGCCAGGGGCTCCTTTCAGCTACACTTCCTCAGCTCCCTCTCCTTCCCCGTTGTTTGGCTTTGCTTTGGTATTTAGCACAGTATGGCTAGGGCTGGAGCTTCAGGGGGGCAGTGTGCACAAAGCCCTGGGGTGGGTCCCCAGCACCACAGAAACAGAGTTGGGGGTCTGCTTGAGGTCATTCGGAGCTACAGGTGCCTGTCTGTCTCAAAACAAACAAATACATAATGGTTGTGGTGACGCTTAGTGTCATACACCTCTAATCCCATCTCTCAAGAGGTGGAGGCAGGAGGGTCAGGAACCTTAAGGCCAGCCGGGGCTGTATAGCAAGTTCCAGACTAGCCTACACTGCATGAGACAGACAGAGAGAGAGAGAGGGAGAGAGAGAGAGAGAGAGAGAGAGAGAGAGAGAGAGAGAGAGAGAGAGGGAGAGAGAGAGAGAGAGAGGGCATACCTGGTTCTTGGAGAGAAGGAAATAGGTCTGCGTTTCCACAGAGTATCCGCTGAAGTGGATGCCATAGCACACCCCACGAGTGTGGCTGTCTCCTTTCAGAGCGTCCCTCAGAATGATTTCCCCTTCAAAGCTCACACCAGGTCCCCAGCCCTCCTGACCAGCTTGTGTTTGTCCAGAGCGCACCTTGAAGCTTTGCTTGGTGTGGTAGGAAGTCAGTGCCATAATCACTCCTGTTTTCTTGTCCTCTCAAGTGGCATCTCCCACTCGGTGACTTCAGACATGCAGACGATCGAGCAGGAGTCACCCACACTGGCAAAGCCGAGGAGGAAGTACCAGGAGGACCCAGACGAGTCATACTTCACCTCCAGCTCCAGGTGATCTGCGCACTGCAGTGGCGTGGGAGGGGTGGGCTAGGGATGGTTGCAGCGCAGACCAGAGCCCGGCACGGAGTCTGTGCCTGGGAACCGAGGCGGGCCCACAGCGTAAGGGGCAGTGTTTACCACTGGGAAAGCGTTTGTTGATACGGCGAGCAACCGAGAGGCAGATGAGCTAGTTCTGTGTACTGTGAGAGTGGAGAGGGACAGAGTCCGGTTTCCAGATCAAGGGCCTAACGCCTAGACCATCAGCCCCTTCTGTGTCTGAGCACTGGCTTCTGGGAGGTGCCAGCAGCGTCCTGGAGGACTCTGGATGTGCATCTCCTCAGGAAAGCCACTGTGCTCACGGGATCCCATGAAACCAGGATGACCTGGTCCGGTCCTTTCGTGTCCACAGTCTGCTGGGGCAAACACGAGCCGGGCATAAGGCCGTGGTGAGGACAGCTGTCATCTTGAGTATGGTCGTGGCCAGGGTCACCCAGAAGCTGACTTTATGGGAAGTTGGGGTGACTTTGGTATAGTGGGAGCCTGGTTTAAACACTAGGCTTATGAGCCTGTATCACATAAGAACTGTGAAGCAATGACCAAGACACTAAAATGCTTGATGCTGCAGCCTTCTCATGTGGATGAAGGACGCTGGTGGTGCCTGCCTTGCAGGCTGCATAGGGAGAGCTGAGGTACGACTGCAGATGGCTAGCTTCTCCTGTAGCCAGAGACATGGGGTTCCAGGGATGGCCAGGCGGGCAGCTGCATTAACCATGCCAAGGACCCCTCCATATCTGGAGTTGGTGAGGCTGGGACACATCTGTCAGTGACTGTGCTGCCAATCACATAGGCTTCCTGGTGTCACATGGCCAGCAGTCTCGGATTTCATAGGTCTACCGAGCATAGGTCATATTCTCTAGAGTCAACTGTGAAATGGCTGTTTCCTAGCTAAGCTCCTAGGAAAGGAATTGTGCAGACAGTGCTTTCCTTTATTTAAAACACAACTGCAAGTTACTTGAGTCCCAGTATTTTAGAAAGAGAGCTGGCTGCTTCATGGCTCCTTGTTGGCATAGTCAGAAACTACCTGCTGCCCTACCTGACCCTCCCCAGCCGGCATACTCTTCAGCCATGTATGTGGGTCTGTCCATACTCTGCCACTTGAGAAAACCTAAATGCGTCTTACCCAGGAGAAAACTCAGGTCTGTGATTAGACATGGAAAGCACGCATCAGGTCCTTCCAAGACAGTTTTCATGAGGGTTGGGCTGGTGTCTGAAGAACCTTGCCTTCTCCCCATCCATTGGTGACTTCCCAGCTCACTGGCGATGCCCATGGAGGGTGGTGTAGGCAGAAGCAGAGTCACTTTCATGGAGTGCCAGTTCTGTGCCTGGGTAACAGGACTGGTAAGAGAACGGGTTCTGGGGAAGGTTGCGCTGAGTGGAACCTTTCCCATCCCCACAGCCCCAGGTCATGGAGGAACTCATGTGGGGTTTATGTGTGCCTTGGAGCCTTTAGAAACTCCTCTTCTATGACTCAGTCAGAAGGGTCACTCCCAAAGGCTCAAAGGCCTCTGTGCCAGGGACCAGTTACTCAATCTGAAACCTGGGCTAAACGGTGTTTACATGGAGAGCAGAGAGATTTTGGTGCCGTGTGGATGGGACCTGCACGTTGCCTAGGGACAGAAACATCCCTCCAGTTCACTTGATGACCACAATGACAAAGCAGGGTTGAATTAGGCGCTTTGGCACCAGAGATGAGGTGAACACACTCTGAAAGCCAGCATGT